>JAWMAG010000023.1:12500-1262500 GCA_037013455.1 Ceratitis rosa
GAGTGCGGTGGCTTTACGCCATAGTAGTTTGCAATTGAAAAAATCCCTTAGAGGTGGTTGGCTTTCTTTGCTAATGGATCAGAACTTGCCACTAAAACAACTTAATCTTACTCCACTATATCCTAAAGGATTTAATCAATACTTTATAGGAGCAGGTTTAGACACTAACTCAGTGCTTAAGAGGGTTGTCTTTACCCGCAGTAGTTCGCAATTGAAAACAAACCATTAGAAATGATGCTTTAGGACATAGTAGTTTGCAATTGCTCATGGAGCAGATTTCAGCACTAAAACAGATAAAGTTAACATACCATTACACCTAGAAACAGAGAATGGTCGATTGAAACCAATCCATTTCAGGTAGTTAACTTTCTCATTGCTCATGAAGCAGATCTCAGTACTATAACGTGTCAATTCTTCATTTAGAAGCAGAAAACTCTCAGTAGAATTAAAACAGCACTTTATGAAAAGCCAGTTTAGATGCTAATACAGGGATTAGGTGCGGTTGCTTTACACCACGGTAGTTTTTAAGTGAAAACAATCCCTTAGGTAAGGTTAACTTTTATATTGCTAATGGATCAGATCGTGGCACAAAAACCATTTAGTCTTTGCAATGAAAACAATCGCACAAGGGATAAGCTAATTTGTTGTTTGCTCATGAAGCAGATCTCATCAATAAAACTGATAAACTTTATATACCTTTATACGTAGAAACAGAGAATGGTAAATTGAAAACAATACCTTAAACGCCTCAACTTTCTTATTGCTAATAGAACGGATCTTAGTACTAACAGATGTTAAAACAGGGATTAAGTGCGGTGGCGTTGCGTAAAGTTGTTTGCAATTGAAAACGAACCCTTAGAGGCGGTTGCTTCTTATTGCTAATGGATCAGATCTTGGCACTAAAACAACTTAGTCTTACTATTTTACATTTAACAGCTGCAAATGGCCCGTCGGATTTAATAAATACTTTATAAGGAGCAGCTTATGAGAATGGTAAATTGAAAACAATACCTTAAACGTCTCAACTTTCTTATTGCTAATAGATCGGATCTTAGTACTAACAGATGTTAAAACAGGGATTAAGTGCGGTGGCGTGCCGTAAAGTTGTTTGCAATTGAAAACGAACCCTTAGAGGTGGTTGCTTCTTATTGGTAATGGATCAGATCTTGGCACTAAAACAACTTAGTCTTACTATTTTACATTTAAAAGCTCCAAATGACCCGTCGGATTTAATAAATACTTCATAAGGAGCAGCTTTAGATTTAACTCTGTGCTTAAGAGCGATGTCTTTACCCACAGTACTATGCAAGTGAAAACTACGCTTTAGAGGTGATGCTATACACTAAAGTAGCGTGCAATTGCTCATGGAGCAGATCTCAGCACTACAATATAGATAATATACCATTACACCTAGAAACAGAGAAAGGTCAATTAAAACCAATCCCTTAAAGGTAGCTAACTTTCTTATTGCTCATGGATCAGATCTTGCAGGTTTAGATATTAACTCAGAGCTTAAGTGCGATGCCTTTTTGCAATTGAAACCAATCACATCTAAGGGATAAGGGTTAACACTCTTATTGCTCATGGCGCAGATCTTAGTACCAAAAGATGCTAATACAGGGATTGAGTGCGGTGGCTTTACGCCATAGTAGTTTGCAATTGAAAAAATCCCTTAGAGGTGGTTGGCTTTCTTTGCTAATGGATCAGAACTTGCCACTAAAACAACTTAATCTTACTCCACTATATCCTAAAGGATTTAATCAATACTTTATAGGAGCAGGTTTAGACACTAACTCAGTGCTTAAGAGGGTTGTCTTTACCCGCAGTAGTTCGCAATTGAAAACAAACCATTAGAAATGATGCTTTAGGACATAGTAGTTTGCAATTGCTCATGGAGCAGATTTCAGCACTAAAACAGATAAAGTTAACATACCATTACACCTAGAAACAGAGAATGGTCGATTGAAACCAATCCATTTCAGGTAGTTAACTTTCTCATTGCTCATGAAGCAGATCTCAGTACTATAACGTATCAATTCTTCATTTAGAAGCAGAAAACTCTCAGTAGAATTAAAACAGCACTTTATGAAAAGCCAGTTTAGATGCTAATACAGGGATTAGGTGCGGTTGCTTTACACCACGGTAGTTTGTAAGTGAAAACAATCCCTTAGGTAAGGTTAACTTTTATATTGCTAATGGATCAGATCGTGGCACAAAAACCATTTAGTCTTTGCAATGAAAACAATCGCACAAGGGATAAGCTAATTTGTTGTTTGCTCATGGAGCAGATCTCATCAATAAAACTGATAAACTTTATATACCTTTATACGTAGAAACAGAGAATGGTAAATTGAAAACAATACCTTAAACGTCTCAACTTTCTTATTGCTAATAGATCGGATCTTAGTACTAACAGATGTTAAAACAGGGATTAAGTGCGGTGGCGTGGCGTAATGTTGTTTGCAATTGAAAACGAACCCTTAGAGGTGGTTGCTTCTTATTGCTAATGGATCAGATCTTGGCACTAAAACAACTTAGTCTTACTATTTTACATTTAAAAGCTCCAAATGACCCGTCGGATTTAATAAATACTTCATAAGGAGCAGCTTTAGATTTAACTCTGTGCTTAAGAGCGATGTCTTTACCCACAGTACTATGCAAGTGAAAACAACCCTTCAGAGGTGAGGCTATACGCTAAAGTAGCTTGCAATTGCTCATGGAGCAGATCTCAGCACTACAACATGGATAATAACCATTACACCTAGAAACAGAGAAATGTCAATTAAAAGCAATCCCTTAAAGGTAGCTAACTTTCTTATTGCTCATGAATCAGATCTTGGCATTAAAACAACTTAGTTTACTCCCCTATATTTAACAGCTGGAAATGGCCAGTCGGATTGAATCAGTACTTAATGAGGTGCAGGTTTAGATATTAACTCAGAGCTTAAGTGCGATGCCGTTTTGCAATTGACACCAATCACATCTAAGGGATAAGGGTTAACACTCTTATTGCTCATGGCGCAGATCTTAGTACCAAAAGATGCTAATAGAGGGATTGAGTGCGGTGGCTTTACGCCATAGTAGTTGGCTTTCTTTGCTAATGGATCAGAACCTGGCACTAAACAACTTAATCTTACTCCACTATATCCTAAAGAATTTAATCAATACTTTATAGGAGCAGGTTTAGACATTAACTCAGTACTTAAGAGGGATGTCTTTACCCGCAGTAGTTTGCAATTGAAAACAAACCATTATAAATGATGCTTTACGCTATAGTAGTTTGCAATTGCTCATGGAGCAGATTTCAGCACTAAAACAGATAAAGTTCATATACCATTACACCTAGAAACAGAGAATGGTCGATTGAAACCAATCCATTTCAGGTAGTTAACTTTCTCATTGGTCATGAAGAAGATCTCAGTCCTATAACGTGTCAATCCTTCATTTAGAAGCAGAAAACTCTCAGTAGAATTAAAACAGCACTTTATGAAAAAAATCCCTTAGAGGTGGTTGGCTTTCTTTGCTAATGGATCAGAACTTGGTACTAAAACAACTTAATCTTACTCCACTATATCCTAAAGGATTTAATCAATACTTTATAGGAGCAGGTTTAGACATTAACTCAGTGCTTAAGAGGTATGTCTTTACCCGCAGTAGTTTGCAATTGAAAACAAAACACAAAACAGATTAAGTTAATATACCATTACACCTAGAAACAGAGAATGGTCGTTTGAAACCAATCCATTTCAGGTAGTTAACTTTCTCATTGCTCATAAAGTAGAACTCAGTACTATAACGTGTCAATTCTTCATTTAGAAGCAGAAAACTCTCAGTAGAATTAAAACAGTACTTAATGAAAAGCCAGTTTAGATGCTAATACAGGGATTAGGTGCGGTTGCTTTACACCACGGTAGTTTGTAAGGGAAAACAATCCTTAGATAGGGTTAACTTTTATATTGCTAATGGATCAGATCGTGGCACAAAAACCATTTAGTCTTTGCAATGATAACAATCGCACAAGGGATAAGCTAATTTGTTGTTTGCTCATGGAGCAGATTTCATCAATAAAACTGATAAACTTTATATACCTTTATACGTAGAAACAGAGAATGGTAAATTGAAAACAACACCTTAAACGTCTCAACTTTCTTATTGCTAATAGATCGGATCTTAGTACTAACAGATGTTAAAACAGGGCAGATCTCAGCACTACAACATGGATAATAACCATTACACCTAGAAACAGAGAAATGTCAATTAAAAGCAATCCCTTAAAGGTAGCTAACTTTCTTATTGCTCATGAATCAGATCTTGGCATTAAAACAACTTAGTTTACTCCCCTATATTTAACAGCTGGAAATGGCCAGTCGGATTGAATCAGTACTTAATGAGGTGCAGGTTTAGATATTAACTCAGAGCTTAAGTGCGATGCCGTTTTGCAATTGAAACCAATCACATCTAAGGGATAAGGGTTAACACTCTTATTGCTCATGGCGCAGATCTTAGTACCAAAAGATGCTAATACAGGGATTGAGTGCGGTGGCTTTACGCCATAGTAGTTTGCAATTGAAAAAATCCCTTAGAGGTGGTTGGCTTTCTTTGCTAATGGATCAGAACTTGGCACTAAAACAACTTAATCTTACTCCACTATTCCTAAAGGATTTAAAAAGGGTTGTCTTTACCCGCAGTAGTTCGCAATTGAAAACAAACCATTAGAAATGATGCTTTAGGACATAGTAGTTTGCAATTGCTCATGGAGCAGATTTCAGCACTAAAACAGATAAAGTTAACATACCATTACACCTAGAAACAGAGAATGGTCGATTGAAACCAATCCATTTCAGGTAGTTAACTTTCTCATTGCTCATGAAGCAGATCTCAGTACTATAACGTATCAATTCTTCATTTAGAAGCAGAAAACTCTCAGTAGAATTAAAACAGCACTTTATGAAAAGCCAGTTTAGATGCTAATACAGGGATTAGGTGCGGTTGCTTTACACCACGGTAGTTTGTAAGTGAAAACAATCCCTTAGGTAAGGTTAACTTTTATATTGCTAATGGATCAGATCGTGGCACAAAAACCATTTAGTCTTTGCAATGAAAACAATCGCACAAGGGATAAGCTAATTTGTTGTTTGCTCATGGAGCAGATCTCATCAATAAAACTGATAAACTTTATATACCTTTATACGTAGAAACAGAGAATGGTAAATTGAAAACAATACCTTAAACGTCTCAACTTTCTTATTGCTAATAGATCGGATCTTAGTACTAACAGATGTTAAAACAGGGATTAAGTGCGGTGGCGTGGCGTAATGTTGTTTGCAATTGAAAACGAACCCTTAGAGGTGGTTGCTTCTTATTGCTAATGGATCAGATCTTGGCACTAAAACAACTTAGTCTTACTATTTTACATTTAACAGCTGCAAATGGCCCGTCGGATTTAATAAATACTTTATAAGGAGCAGCTTTAGATTTAACTCAATGCTTAAGAGCGATGTCTTTACCCACAGTACTATGCAAGTGAAAACAACCCTTCAGAGGTGAGGCTATACGCTAAAGTAGCTTGCAATTGCTCATGGAGCAGATCTCAGCACTACAACATGGATAATAACCATTACACCTAGAAACAGAGAAATGTCAATTAAAAGCAATCCCTTAAAGGTAGCTAACTTTCTTATTGCTCATGAATCAGATCTTGGCATTAAAACAACTTAGTTTACTCCCCTATATTTAACAGCTGGAAATGGCCAGTCGGATTGAATCAGTACTTAATGAGGTGCAGGTTTAGATATTAACTCAGAGCTTAAGTGCGATGCCGTTTTGCAATTGACACCAATCACATCTAAGGGATAAGGGTTAACACTCTTATTGCTCATGGCGCAGATCTTAGTACCAAAAGATGCTAATAGAGGGATTGAGTGCGGTGGCTTTACGCCATAGTAGTTTGCAATTGAAAAAATCCCTTAGCTTTCTTTGCTAATGGATCAGAACTTGGTACTAAAACAACTTAATCTTACTCCACTATTCCTAAAGGATTTAATCAATACTTTATAGGAGCAGGTTTAGACACTAACTCAGTGCTTAAAAGAATTGTCTTTACCCGCAGTAGTTCGCAATTGAAAACAAACCATTAGAAATGATGCTTTACGACATAGTAGTTTGCAATTGCTCATGGAGCAGATTTCAGCACTAAAACAGATAAAGTTAATATACCATTACACCTAGAAACAGAGAATGGTCGATTGAAACCAATCCATTTCAGGTAGTTAACTTTCTCATTGGTCATGAAGAAGATCTCAGTGCTATAACGTGCCAATCCTTCATTTAGAAGCAGAAAACTCTCAGTAGAATTAAAACAGTACTTTATGAAAAGCCAGTTTAGATGCTAATACAGGGATTAGGTGCGGTTGCTTTACACCACGGTAGTTTGTAAGGGAAAACAATCCTTAGATAGGGTTAACTTTTATATTGCTAATGGATCAGATCGTGGCACAAAAACCATTTAGTCTTTGCAATGAAAACAATCGCACAAGGGATAAGCTAATTTGTTGTTTGCTCATGGAGCAGATCTCATCAATAAAACTGATAAACTTTATATACCTTTATACGTAGAAACAGAGAATGGTAAATTGAAAACAATACCTTAAACGTCTCAACTTTCTTATTGCTAATAGATCGGATCTTAGTACTAACAGATGTTAAAACAGGGATTAAGTGCGGTGGCGTGGCGTAATGTTGTTTGCAATTGAAAACGAACTCTTAGAGGTGGTTGCTTCTTATTGCTAATGGATCAGATCTTGGCACTAAAACAACTTAGTCTTACTATTTTACATTTAACAGCTGCAAATGGCCCGTCGGATTTAACTCAGTGCTTAAGAGCGATGTCTTTACCCACAGTACTATGCAAGTGAAAACTACACTTTAGAGGTGAGGCTATACACTAAAGTAGCGTGCAATTGCTCATGGCGCAGATCTCAGCACTACAATATAGATAATATACCATTACACCTAGAAACAGAGAAAGGTCAATTAAAACCAATCCCTTAAAGGTAGGTAACTTTCTTATTGCTCATGGATCAGATCTTGGCATTAAAACAACTTAGTCTTACTCCCCTATATTTAACAGCTGGAAATGGCCAGTCGGATTGAATCAGTACTTAATGAGGTGCAGGTTTGGATATTAACTCAGAGCTTAAGTACGATGCCGTTTTGCAAATGAAACCAACCACATCTAAGGGATAAGTGTTAACACTCTTATTGCTCATGGCGCAGATCTTAGTACCAAAAGATGCTAATACAGGGATTAAGTGCGGTGGCTTTACGCCATAGTAGTTGGCTTTCTTTGCTAATGGATCAGAACCTGGCACTAAACAACTTAATCTTACTCCACTATATCCTAAAGGATTTAATCAATACTTTATAGGAGCAGGTTTAGACATTAACTCAGTACTTAAGAGGGATGTCTTTACCCGCAGTAGTTTGCAATTGAAAACAAACCATTATAAATGATGCTTTACGCTATAGTAGTTTGCAATTGCTCATGGAGCAGATTTCAGCACTAAAACAGATAAAGTTCATATACCATTACACCTAGAAACAGAGAATGGTCGATTGAAACCAATCCATTTCAGGTAGTTAACTTTCTCATTGGTCATGAAGAAGATCTCAGTCCTATAACGTGTCAATCCTTCATTTAGAAGCAGAAAACTCTCAGTAGAATTAAAACAGCACTTTATGAAAAAAATCCCTTAGAGGTGGTTGGCTTTCTTTGCTAATGGATCAGAACTTGGTACTAAAACAACTTAATCTTACTCCACTATATCCTAAAGGATTTAATCAATACTTTATAGGAGCAGGTTTAGACATTAACTCAGTGCTTAAGAGGTATGTCTTTACCCGCAGTAGTTTGCAATTGAAAACAAAACACAAAACAGATTAAGTTAATATACCATTACACCTAGAAACAGAGAATGGTCGTTTGAAACCAATCCATTTCAGGTAGTTAACTTTCTCATTGCTCATAAAGTAGAACTCAGTACTATAACGTGTCAATTCTTCATTTAGAAGCAGAAAACTCTCAGTAGAATTAAAACAGTACTTAATGAAAAGCCAGTTTAGATGCTAATACAGGGATTAGGTGCGGTTGCTTTACACCACGGTAGTTTGTAAGGGAAAACAATCCTTAGATAGGGTTAACTTTTATATTGCTAATGGATCAGATCGTGGCACAAAAACCATTTAGTCTTTGCAATGATAACAATCGCACAAGGGATAAGCTAATTTGTTGTTTGCTCATGGAGCAGATTTCATCAATAAAACTGATAAACTTTATATACCTTTATACGTAGAAACAGAGAATGGTAAATTGAAAACAACACCTTAAACGTCTCAACTTTCTTATTGCTAATAGATCGGATCTTAGTACTAACAGATGTTAAAACAGGGCAGATCTCAGCACTACAACATGGATAATAACCATTACACCTAGAAACAGAGAAATGTCAATTAAAAGCAATCCCTTAAAGGTAGCTAACTTTCTTATTGCTCATGAATCAGATCTTGGCATTAAAACAACTTAGTTTACTCCCCTATATTTAACAGCTGGAAATGGCCAGTCGGATTGAATCAGTACTTAATGAGGTGCAGGTTTAGATATTAACTCAGAGCTTAAGTGCGATGCCGTTTTGCAATTGAAACCAATCACATCTAAGGGATAAGGGTTAACACTCTTATTGCTCATGGCGCAGATCTTAGTACCAAAAGATGCTAATACAGGGATTGAGTGCGGTGGCTTTACGCCATAGTAGTTTGTAATTGAAAAAATCCCTTAGAGGTGGTTGGCTTTCTTTGCTAATGGATCAGAACTTGGCACTAAAACAACTTAATCTTACTCCACTATTCCTAAAGGATTTAAAAAGGGTTGTCTTTACCCGCAGTAGTTCGCAATTGAAAACAAACCATTAGAAATGATGCTTTACGACATAGTAGTTTGCAATTGCTCATGGAGCAGATTTCAGCACTAAAACAGATAAAGTTAATACACCATTACACCTAGAAACAGAGAATGGTCGATTGAAACCAATCCATTTCAGGTAGTTAACTTTCTCATCGGTCATGAAGAAGATCTCAGTGCTATAACGTGTCAATCCTTCATTTAGAAGCAGAAAACTCTCAGTAGAATTAAAACAGTACTTTATGAAAAGCCAGTTTAGATGCTAATACAAGGATTAGGTGCGGTTGCTTTACACCACGGTAGTTTGTAAGGGAAAACAATCCTTAGATAGGGTTAACTTTTATATTGCTAATGGATCAGATCGTGGCACAAAAACCATTTAGTCTTTGCAATGAAAACAATCCCACAAGGGATAAGCTAATTTGTTGTTTGCTCATGGAGCAGATCTCATCAATAAAACTGATAAACTTTATATACCTTTATACGTAGAAACAGAGAATGGTAAATTGAAAACAATACCTTAAACGTCTCAACTTTCTTATTGCTAATAGATCGGATCTTAGTACTAACAGATGTTAAAACAGGGATTAAGTGCGGTGGCGTGGCGTAATGTTGTTTGCAATTGAAAACGAACTCTTAGAGGTGGTTGCTTCTTATTGCTAATGGATCAGATCTTGGCACTAAAACAACTTAGTCTTACTATTTTACATTTAACAGCTGCAAATGGCCCGTCGGATTTAACTCAGTGCTTAAGAGCGATGTCTTTACCCACAGTACTATGCAAGTGAAAACTACACTTTAGATGTGAGGCTATACACTAAAGTAGCGTGCAATTGCTCATGGCGCAGATCTCAGCACTACAATATAGATAATATACCATTACACCTAGAAACAGAGAAAGGTCAATTAAAACCAATCCCTTAAAGGTAGGTAACTTTCTTATTGCTCATGGATCAGATCTTGGCATTAAAACAACTTAGTCTTACTCCCCTATATTTAACAGCTGGAAATGGCCAGTCGGATTGAATCAGTACTTAATGAGGTGCAGGTTTGGATATTAACTCAGAGCTTAAGTACGATGCCGTTTTGCAAATGAAACCAACCACATCTAAGGGATAAGGGTTAACACTCTTATTGCTCATGGCGCAGATCTTAGTACCAAAAGATGCTAATACAGGGATTAAGTGCGGTGGCTTTACGCCATAGTAGTTGGCTTTCTTTGCTAATGGATCAGAACCTGGCACTAAACAACTTAATCTTACTCCACTATATCCTAAAGGATTTAATCAATACTTTATAGGAGCAGGTTTAGACATTAACTCAGTACTTAAGAGGGATGTCTTTACCCGCAGTAGTTTGCAATTGAAAACAAACCATTATAAATGATGCTTTACGCTATTCTAGTTTGCAATTGCTCATGGAGCAGATTTCAGCACTAAAACAGATAAAGTTCATATACCATTACACCTAGAAACAGAGAATGGTCGATTGAAACCAATCCATTTCAGGTAGTTAACTTTCTCATTGGTCATGAAGAAGATCTCAGTCCTATAACGTGTCAATCCTTCATTTAGAAGCAGAAAACTCTCAGTAGAATTAAAACAGCACTTAATGAAAAGCCAGCTTAGATGCTAATACAGGGATTAGGTGCGGTTGCTTTACACCACGGTAGTTTGTAAGGGAAAACAATCCTTAGATAGGGTTAACTTTTATATTGCTAATGGATCAGATCGTGGCACAAAAACCATTTAGTCTTTGCAATGAAAACAATCGCACAAGGGATAAGCTAATTTGTTGTTTGCTCATGGAGCAGATTTCATCAATAAAACTGATAAACTTTATATACCTTTATACGTAGAAACAGAGAATGGTAAATTGAAAACAACACCTTAAACGTCTCAACTTTCTTATTGCTAATAGATCGGATCTTAGTACTAACAGATGTTAAAACAGGGATTAAGTGCGGTGGCGTGGCGTAGTGTTGTTTGCAATTGAAAACGAACCCTTAGAGGTGGTTGCTTCTTATTGCTAATGGATCAGATCTTGGCACTAAAACAAATTAGTCTTACTATTTTACATTTAACAGCTGCAAATGGCCCGTCGGATTTAATAAATACTTTATAAGGAGCAGCTTTAGATTTAACTCAATGCTTAAGAGCGATGTCTTTACGCACAGTACTATGCAAGTGAAAACAACCCTTCAGAGGTGAGGCTATACGCTAAAGTAGCTTGCAATTGCTCATGGAGCAGATCTCAGCACTACAACATGGATAATAACCATTACACCTACAAACAGAGAAATGTCAATTAAAAGCAATCCCTTAAAGGTAGCTAACTTTCTTATTGCTCATGAATCAGATCTTGGCATTAAAACAACTTAGTTTACTCCCCTATATTTAACAGCTGGAAATGGCCAGTCGGATTGAATCAGTACTTAATGAGGTGCAGGTTTAGATATTAACTCAGAGCTTAAGTGCGATGCCGTTTTGCAATTGAAACCAATCACATCTAAGGGATAAGGGTTAACACTCTTATTGCTCATGGCGCAGATCTTAGTACCAAAAGATGCTAATACAGGGATTGAGTGCGGTGGCTTTACGCCATAGTAGTTTGCAATTGAAAAAATCCCTTAGAGGTGGTTGGCTTTCTTTGCTAATGGATCAGAACTTGGCACTAAAACAACTTAATCTTACTCCACTATTCCTAAAGGATTTAAAAAGGGTTGTCTTTACCCGCAGTAGTTTGCAATTGAAAACAAACCATTATAAATGATGCTTTACGCTATTCTAGTTTGCAATTGCTCATGCAGCAGATTTCAGCACTAAAACAGATAAAGTTAATATACCGTTACACCTAGAAACAGAGAATGGTCGATTGAAACCAATCAATTTCAGGTAGTTAACTTTCTCATTGCTCATGAAGCAGATCTCAGTACTATAACGTGTCAATTCTTCATTTAGAAGCAGAAAACTCTCAGTAGAATTAAAACAGCACTTGATGAAAAGCCAGTTTAGATGCTAATACAGGGATTAGGTGCGGTTGCTTTACACCACGGTAGTTTGTAAGTGAAAACAATCCCTTAGGTAAGGTTAACTTTTATATTGCTAATGGATCAGATTGTGGCACAAAAACCATTTGGTCTTTGCAGTGAAAACAATCGCACAAGGGATAAGCTAATTTTTTGTTTGCTCATGGAGAAGATCTCATCAATAAAACTGATAAACTTTATATACCTTTATACGTAGAAACAGAGAATGGTAAATTGAAAACAATACCTTAAACGTCTTAACTTTCTTATTGCTAATAGATCGGATCTTAGTACTAACAGATGCTCAAACAGGGATTAAGTGCGGTGGCGTGGCGTAAAGTTGTTTGCAATTGAAAACGAACCCTTAGAGGTGGTTGCTTATTATTACAAATGGATCAGATCTTGACACTAAAACAACTAAGTCTTACTACTTTACATTTAACAGCTGCAAATGGCCCGTCGGATTTAATAAATACTTTATAAGGAGCAGCTTTAGATTTAACTCAATGCTTAAGAGCGATGTCTTTACCCACAGTACTATGCAAGTAAAAACAACCCTTCAGAGGTGAGGCTATACGCTAAAGTAGCTTGCAATTGCTCATGGAGCAGATCTCAGCACTACAACATGGATAATATACCATTACACCTAGAAACAGAGAAATGTCAATTAAAACCAATCCCTCGCACAAGGGATAAGCTTATTTGTTGTTTGCTCATGGAGCAGATCTCATCAATAAAACTGATAAACTTTATATACCTTTATACGTAGAAACAGAGAATGGTAAATTGAAAACAATACCTTAAACGTCTCAACTTTCTTATTGCTAATAGATCGGATCTTAGTACTAACAGATGTTAAAACAGGGATTAAGTGCGGTGGCGTTGCGTAAAGTTGTTTGCAATTGAAAACGAACCCTTAGAGGCGGTTGCTTCTTATTGCTAATGGATCAGATCTTGGCACTAAAACAACTTAGTCTTACTATTTTACATTTAACAGCTGCAAATGGCCCGTCGGATTTAATAAATACTTTATAAGGAGCAGCTTATGAGAATGGTAAATTGAAAACAATATCTTAAACGTCTCAACTTTCTTATTGCTAATAGATCGGATCTTAGTACTAACAGATGTTAAAACAGGGATTAAGTGCGGTGGCGTGCCGTAAAGTTGTTTGCAATTGAAAACGAACCCTTAGAGGTGGTTGCTTCTTATTGGTAATGGATCAGATCTTGGCACTAAAACAACTTAGTCTTACTATTTTACATTTAAAAGCTCCAAATGACCCGTCGGATTTAATAAATACTTCATAAGGAGCAGCTTTAGATTTAACTCTGTGCTTAAGAGCGATGTCTTTACCCACAGTACTATGCAAGTGAAAACTACGCTTTAGAGGTGATGCTATACACTAAAGTAGCGTGCAATTGCTCATGGAGCATATCTCAGCACTACAATATAGATAATATACCATTACACCTAGAAACAGAGAAAGGTCAATTAAACCCAATCCCTTAAAGGTAGCTAACTTTCTTATTGCTCATGGATCAGATCTTGCAGGTTTAGATATTAACTCAGAGCTTAAGTGCGATGCCTGTTTGCAATTGAAACCAATCACATTTAAGGGATAAGGGTTAACACTCTTATTGCTCATGGCGCAGATCTTAGTACCAAAAGATGCTAATACAGGGATTGAGTGCGGTGGCTTTACGCCATAGTAGTTTGCAATTGAAAAAATCCCTTAGAGGTGGTTGGCTTTCTTTGCTAATGGATCAGAACTGGCCACTAAAACAACTTAATCTTACTCCACTATATCCTAAAGGATTTAATCAATACTTTATAGGAGCAGGTTTAGACACTAACTCAGTGCTTAAGAGGGTTGTCTTTACCCGCAGTAGTTCGCAATTGAAAACAAACCATTAGAAATGATGCTTTAGGACATAGTAGTTTGCAATTGCTCATGGAGCAGATTTCAGCACTAAAACAGATAAAGTTAACATATCATTACACCTAGAAACAGAGAATGGTCGATTGAAACCAATCCATTTCAGGTAGTTAACTTTCTCATTGCTCATGAAGCAGATCTCAGTACTATAACGTGTCAATTCTTCATTTAGAAGCAGAAAAATCTCAGTAGAATTAAAACAGCACTTTATGAAAAGCCAGTTTAGATGCTAATACAGGGATTAGGTGCGGTTGCTTTACACCACGGTAGTTTGTAAGTGAAAACAATCCCTTAGGTAAGGTTAACTTTTATATTGCTAATGGATCAGATCGTCTTTGCAATGAAAACAATCGCACAAGGGATAAGCTAATTTGTTGTTTGCTCATGGAGTAGATCTCATCAATAAAACTGATAAACTTTATATACCTTTATACGTAGAAACAGAGAGTGGTAAATTGAAAACAATACCTTAAACGTCTCAACTTTCTTATTGCTAATAGATCGGATCTTAGTACTAACAGATGTTAAAACAGGGATTAAGTGCGGTGGCGTGGCGTAATGTTGTTTGCAATTGAAAACGAACCCTTAGAGGTGGTTGCTTCTTATTGCTAATGGATCAGATCTTGGCACTAAAACAACTTATTCTGACTATTTTACATTTAACAGCTGCAAATGGCCCGTCGGATTTAATAAATACTTTATAAGGAGCAGCTTTAGATTTAACTCAATGCTTAAGAGCGATGTCTTTACCCACAGTACTATGCAAGTGAAAACAACCCTTCAGAGGTGAGGCTATACGCTAAAGTAGCTTGCAATTGCTCATGGAGCAGATCTCAGCACTACAACATGGATAATAACCATTACACCTAGAAACAGAGAAATGTCAATTAAAAGCAATCCCTTAAAGGTAGCTAACTTTCTTATTGCTCATGAATCAGATCTTGGCATTAAAACAACTTAGTTTACTCCCCTATATTTAACAGCTGGAAATGGCCAGTCGGATTGAATCAGTACTTAATGAGGTGCAGGTTTAGATATTAACTCAGAGCTTAAGTGCGATGCCGTTTTGCAATTGAAACCAATCACATCTAAGGGATAAGGGTTAACACTCTTATTGCTCATGGGGCAGATCTTAGTACCAAAAGATGCTAATAGAGGGATTGAGTGCGGTGGCTTTACGCCATAGTAGTTTGCAATTGAAAAAATCCCTTAGAGGTGGTTGGCTTTCTTTGCTAATGGATCAGAACTTGGCACTAAAACAACTTAATCTTACTCCACTATTCCTAAAGGATTTAATCAATACTTTATAGGAGCAGGTTTAGACACTAACTCAGTGCTTAAAAGAATTGTCTTTACCCGCAGTAGTTCGCAATTGAAAACAAACCATTAGAAATGATGCTTTACGACATAGTAGTTTGCAATTGCTCATGGAGCAGATTTCAGCACTAAAACAGATAAAGTTAATATACCATTACACCTAGAAACAGAGAATGGTCGATTGAAACCAATCCATTTCAGGTAGTTAACTTTCTCATTGGTCATGAAGAAGATCTCAGTGCTATAACGTGTCAATCCTTCATTTAGAAGCAGAAAACTCTCAGTAGAATTAAAACAGTACTTTATGAAAAGCCAGTTTAGATGCTAATACAGGGATTAGGTGCGGTTGCTTTACACCACGGTAGTTTGTAAGGGAAAACAATCCTTAGATAGGGTTAACTTTTATATTGCTAATGGATCAGATCGTGGCACAAAAACCATTTAGTCTTTGCAATGAAAACAATCGCACAGGGATAAGCTAATTTTTTGTTTGCTCATGGAGCAGATCTCATCAATTAAACTGATAAACTGTATATACCTTTATACGTAGAAACAGAGAATGGTAAATTGAAAACAATACCTTAAACGTCTCAACTTTCTTATTGCTAATAGATCGGATCTTAGTACTAACAGATGCTAAAAGAGGGATTAAGTGCGGTGACGTGGCGTAAAGTTGTTTGCAATTGAAAACGAACCTTTAGAGGTGGGTGCTTCTTATTGCTAATGGATCAGAACTTGGCACTAAAACAACTTAGTCTTACTACTTTACATTTAACATCTGCAAATGGCCCGTCGGATTTAATAAATACTTTATAAGGAGCAGCTTTAGATATTAACTCAATGCTTAAGAGCGATGTCTTTACCCACAGTACTATGCAAGTGAAAACAACCCTTCAGAGGTGAGGCTATACGCTAAAGTAGCTTGCAATTGCTCATGGAGCAGATCTCAGCACTACAACATGGATAATAACCATTACACCTAGAAACAGAGAAATGTCAATTAAAAGCAATCCCTTAAAGGTAGCTAACTTTCTTATTGCTCATGAATCAGATCTTGGCATTAAAACAACTTAGTTTACTCCCCTATATTTAACAGCTGGAAATGGCCAGTCGGATTGAATCAGTACTTAATGAGGTGCAGGTTTAGATATTAACTCAGAGCTTAAGTGCGATGCCGTTTTGCAATTGAAACCAATCACATCTAAGGGATAAGGGTTAACACTCTTATTGCTCATGGCGCAGATCTTAGTACCAAAAGATGCTAATACAGGGATTGAGTGCGGTGGCTTTACACCAATCCCTTAAAGGTAGCTAACTCTCTTATTGCTCATGAATCAGATCTTGGCATTAAAACAACTTAGTCTTACTCCCCTATATTTAACAGCTGGAAATGGCCAGTCGGATTGAATCAGTACTTAATGAGGTGCAGGTTTAGATATTAACTCAGAGCTTAAGTGCGATGCCGTTTTGCAATGAGAATGGTAAATTGAAAACAATACCTTAAACGTCTTAACTTTCTTATTGCTAATAGATCGGATCTTAGTACTAACAGATGCTCAAACAGGGATTTAGTGCGGTGGCGTGGCGTAAAGTTGTTTGCAATTGAAAACGAACCCTTAGAGGTGGTTGCTTATTATTACAAATGGATCAGATCTTGGCACTAAAACAACTTAGTCTTACTACTTTACATTTAACAGCTGCAAATGGCCCGTCGGATTTAATAAATACTTTATAATGAGCAGCTTTAGATTTAACTCAATGCTTAAGAGCGATGTCTTTACCCACAGTACTATGCAAGTGAAAACAACCCTTCAGAGGTGAGGCTATACGCTAAAGTAGCTTGCAATTGCTCATGGAGCATATCTCAGCACTGCAACATGGATAATATACCATTACACCTAGAAACAGAGAAATGTCAATTAAAACCAATCCCTTAAAGGTAGCTAACTTTCTTATTGCTCATGGATCAGATCTTGGCATTAAAACAACTTAGTCTTACTCCCCTATGTTTAACAGCTGGAAATGGCCAGTCGGATTGAATCAGTACTTAATGAGGTGCAGGTTTAGATATTAACTCAGAGCTTAAGTGCGATGCCGTTTTGCAATTGAAACCAATCACATCTAAGGGATAAGGGTTAACACTCTTATTGCTCATTGCGCAGATCTTAGTACCAAAAGATACTAATACAGGGATTGAGTGCGGTGGCTTTACGCCATAGTAGTTTGCAATTGAAAAAATCCCTTAGAGGTGGTTGGCTTTCTTTGCTAATGGATCAGAACTTGGCACTAAAACAACTTAATCTTACTCCACTATATCCTAAAGAATTTAATCAATACTTTATAGGAGCAGGTTTAGACACTAACTCAGTGCTTAAGAGGGTTGTGTTTACCCGCAGTAGTTCGCAATTGAAAACAAACCATTAGAAATGATGCTTTACGACATAGTAGTTTGCAATTGCTCATGGAGCAGATTTCAGCACTAAAACATATAAAGTTAATATACCATTACACCTAGAAACAGAGAATGGTCGATTGAAACCAATCCATTTCAGGTAGTTAACTTTCTCATTGCTCATGAAGCAGATCTCAGTACTATAACGTGTAAATTCTCCATTTAGAAGCAGAAAACTTTCAGTAGACTTAAAACAGCACTTTAAGAAAAGCCAGTTTAGATGCTAATTAAGTGCGGTGGCTTTACGCCATAGTAGTTTGCAATTGAAAAAAATCCCTTAGAGGTGGTTGGCTTTCTTTGCTAATGGATGAGAACTTGGTACTAAAACAACTTAATCTTACTCCACTATATCCTAAAGGATTTAATCATTACTTTATAGGAGCAGGTTTAGACATTAACTCAGTGCTTAAGAGGGATGTCTTCACCCGCAGTAGTTTGCAATTGAAAACAAACCATTATAAATGATGCTTTACGCCATAGTAGTTTGCAATTGCTCATGTAGCAGATTTCAGCACTAAAACAGATAAAGTTAATATACCATTACACCTAGAAACAGAGAATGGTCGATTGAAACCAATCCATTTCAGGTAGTTAACTTTCACATTGCTCATGAAACAGATCTCAGTACTATAACGTGTCAATTCTTCATTTAGAAGCAGAAAACTCTCAGTAGAATTAAAAAAGCACTTTATGAAAAGCCAGTTTAAATGCTAATACAGGGATTAGATGCTGTGGCTTTACGCCATAGTAGTTTGCAATTGAAAAAATCCCTTAGAGGTGGTTGGCTTTCTTTGCTAATGGATCAGAACTTGGTACTAAAACAACTTAATCTTACTCCACTATATCCTAAAGGATTTAATCAATACTTTATAGGAGCAGGTTTAGACATTAACTCAGTGCTTAAGAGGGATGTCTTTACCCGCAGTAGTTTGCAATTGAAAACAAACTATTAGAAATGATGCTTTACGCCATAGTAGTTTGCAATTGCTCATGCAGCAGATTTCAGCACTAAAACAGATAAAGTTAATATACCGTTACACCTAGAAACAGATCTCAATACTATAACGTGTCAATTCTTCATTTAGATGCTGAAAACTCTCAGTAGAATTAAAACAGCACTTTAGAAAAGCCAGTTTAGATGCTAATACATGGATTAGGTGCGGGTGCTTTACACCACGGTAGTTTGTAAGTGAAAACAATCCTTAGGTAAGGTTAACTTTTATATTGCTAATGGATCAGATTGTGGCACAAAAACCATTTAGTCTTTGCAATGAAAACAATCGCACAAGGGATAAGCTAATTTTTTGTTTGCTCATGGAGCAGATCTCATCAATAAAACTGATAAACTTTTATACCTTTATACGTAGAAACAGAGAATGGTAAATTGAAAACAATACCTTAAACGTCTTAACTTTCTTATTGCTAATAGATCGGATCTTAGTACTAACAGATGCTCAAACAGGGATTTATTGCGGTGGCGTGGCGTAAAGTTGTTTGCAATTGAAAACGAACCCTTAGAGGTTGCTTATTATTACAAATGGATCAGATCTTGGCACTAAAACAACTTAGTCTTACTACTTTACATTTAACAGCTGCAAATGGCCCGTCGGATTTAATAAATACTTTATAAGGAGCCGCTTTAGATTTAACTCAGTGCTTAAGAGCGATGTCTTTACCCACAGTACTATGCAAGTGAAAACTACCCTTTACAGGTGAGGCTATACACTAAAGTAGCGTGCAATTGCTCATGGAGCAGATCTCAGCACTACAATATAGATAATAAACCATTACACCTAGAAACAGAGAAAGGTCAATTAAAACCAATCCCTAAAAGGTAGCTAACTTTCTTATTGCTCATGGATCAGATCTTGGCATTAAAACAGCTTAGTCTTGCTCCCCTATATTTAACAGCTGGAAATGGCCAGTCGAATTGAATCAGTACTTAATGAGGTGCAGGTTTAGATATTAACTCAGCGCTTAAGTGCGATGCCGTTTTGCAATTGAAACCAATCACATCTAAGGGATAAGGGTTAACACTCTTATTGCTCATTGCGCAGATCTTAGTACCAAAAGATGCTAATACAGGGATTGAGTGCGGTGGCTTCACGACATAGTAGTTTACAATTGAAAAAATCCCTTAGAGGTGGTTGGCTTTCCTTGCTAATAGATCAGATCTTGGCACTAAAACAACTTAGTCTTACTACTTTACATTTAACAGCTGCAAATGGCCCGTCGGATTTAATAAATACTTTATGAGGAGCAGCTTTAGATATTAAATCCGTTCTTAAGAGCGATGTCTTTACCCACAGTACTATGCAAGTGAAAACAACCCTTTAGAGGTGAGGCTTTACGTTAAAGTAGTTTACACTTGCTCATGGAGCAGATCTCAGCACTACACCATAGATAATATACCATTAACACCTAGAAACAGAGAAAGGTCAATTAAACCAATCCCTTAAAGGTAGCTAACTTTCTTATTGCTAATGGATCAGATCTTGGCATTAAAACAACTTAGTCTACTCCCCTATATTTAACAGCTGGAAATGGCCAGTCGGATTGAATCAGTACTTAATGAGGTGCAGGTTTAGATATTAACTCAGAGCTTAAGTGCGATGCCTTTTTGCATTTGAAACCAATCACATCTAAGGGATAAGGGCTAACACTCTTATTGCCCATGGCGCAGATCTTAGTACCAAAAGATGCTAATACAGGGATTAAGTGCGGTGGCTTTACGCCATAGTAGTTGGCTTTCTTTGCTAATGGATCAGAACTTGGCACTAAAACAACTTAATCTTACTCCACTATTCCTAAAGGATTTAATCAATACTTTATAGGAGCAGGTTTAGACATTAACTCAGTGCTTAAAAGGGATGTCTTTACCCGCAGTAGTTCGCAATTGAAAACAAACCATTAGAAAAGATGCTTTACGCTATAGTAGTTTGCAATTGCTCATGGAGCAGATTTAAGCACTAAAACAGATAAAGTTAATATACCATTACACCTAGAAATAGAGAATGGTCGATTGAAACCAATCCATTTCAGGTAGCTAACTTTCTCATTGCTCATGAAGCAGATCTCAGTACTATTACGTGTCAATTCTTCATTTAGAAGCAGAAAACTCTCAGTAGAATTAAAACAGCACTTTATGAAAAGCCAGTTTAGATGCTAATTAAGTGCGGTGGCTTTACGCCATAGTAGTTTGCAATTGAAAAAAATCCCTTAGAGGTGGTTGGCTTTCTTTGCTAATGGATGAGAACTTGGTACTAAAACAACTTAATCTTACTCCACTATATACTAAAGGATTTAATCAATACTTTATAGGAGCAGGTTTAGACATTAACTCAGTGCTTAAGAGGGATGCTTTACCCGCAGTAGTTTGAAATTGAAAACAAACCATTAGATATGATGCTTTACGCCATAGTAGTTTGCAATTGCTCATGGAGCAGATTTCAGCACTAAAACAGATAAAGTTATTAATATACCATTTCACCTAGAAACAGAGAATGGTCGATTGAAAACAATGCATTTCAGGTAGTTAACTTTCTCATTGCTCATGAAGCAGATCTCAGTACTATAACGTGTCAATTCTTCATTTAGAAGCAGAAAACTCTCAGTAGAATTAAAACAGTACTTTATGAAAAGCCAGTTTAGATGCTAATACAGTAATTAGATGCGGTTGCCTTACACCACGGTAGTTAGCAATTGAAAACAATCCTTTAGATAGGGTTAACTTTTATATTGCTAATGGATCAGATCGTGGCACAAAAACCATTTAGTCTTTGCAATGAAAACAATCGCACAAGGGATAAGCTAATTTTTTGTTTGCTCATGGAGCAGATCTCATCAATAAAACTGATAAACTTTATATACCTTTATACGTAGAAACAGAGAATGGTAAATTGAAAACAATACCTTAAAAGTCTCAACTTATTGCTAATAGATCGGATCTTAGTACTAACAGATGTTAAAACAGGGATTAAGTGCGGTGGCGTGGCGTAAAGTTGTTTGCATTTGAAAACGAACCCTTAGAGGTGGTCGATTCTTATTGCTAATGGATCAGATCTTGGCACTAAAACAACTTAGTCTTACTATTTTACATTTAACAGCTGCAAATGGCCCGTCGGATTTAATAAATACTTTATAAGGAGCAGCTTATGAGAATGGTAAATTGAAAACAATACCTTTAACGTCTCAACTTTCTTATTGCTAATAGATCGGATCTTAGTACTAACAGATGTTAAAACAGGGATTAAGTGCGGTGGCGTGCCGTAAAGTTGTTTGCAATTGAAAACGAACCCTTAGAGGTGGTTGCTTCTTATTGCTAATGGGTCAGATCTTGGCAATAAAACAACTTAGTCTTACTATTTTACATTTAACAGCTGCAAATGGCCCGTCGGATTTAATAAATGCTTTATAAGGAGCAGCTTTAGATTTAACTCAGTGCTTAAGAGCGATGTCTTTACCCACAGTACTATGCAAGTGAAAACTACCCTTTAGAGGTGAGGCTATACACTAAAGTAGCGTGCAATTGCTCATGGAGCAGATCTCAGCACTACAATATAGTTAATATACCATTACACCTAGAAACAGGGAAAGGTCAATTAAAACCAATCCCTTAAAGGTAGCTAACTTTCTTATTGCTCATGGATCAGATCTTGGCATTAAAACAACTCAGTCTTACCCCCAATATTTAACAGCTGGAAATCTAGTCGGATTGAATCAGTACTTAATGAGGTGCAGGTTTAGATATTAACTAGGAGCTTAAGTGCGATGCCGTTTTGCAATTGAAACCAATCACATCTATAGGATAAGGGTTAACACTCTTATTGCTCATGGCGCAGATCTTAGTACCAAAAGATGCTAATACAGGGATTGAGTGCGGTGGCTTTACGACATAGTAGTTTGCAATTGAAAAAATCCCTTAGAGGTGGTTGGCTTTCTTTGCTAATGGATCAGATCTTGGCACTAAAACAACTTAGTCTTACTACTTTACATTTAACAGCTGCAAATGGCCCGTCGGATTTAATAAATACTTTATAAGGAGCAGCTTTAGATATTAACTCCGTTCTTAAGAGCGATGTCTTTACCCACAGTACTATGCAAGTGAAAACAACCCTTTAGAGGTGAGGCTTAACGTTAAAGTAGTTTGCAATTGCTCATGGAGCAGATCTCAGCACTACACCATAGATAATATACCATTACTAATGCTAATGGATCAGAACTTGGCACTAAATAACTTAATCTTACTCCACTATATCCTAAAGGATTTAATCAATACTTTATAGGAGCAGGTTTAGACATTAACTCAGTACTTAAGAGGGATGTCTTCACCCGCAGTAGTTTGCAATTGAAAACAAACCATTAGAAATGATGCTTTACGCCATAGTAGTTTGCAATTGCTCAAGGAGCAGATTTCAGCACTAAAACAGATAAAGTTCATATACCATTACACCTAGAAACAGAGAATGGTCGATTGAAACCAATCCATTTCAGGTAGTTAACTTTCTCATTGGTCATGAAGAAGATCTCAGTGCTATAACGTGTCAATCCTTCATTTAGAAGCAGAAAACTCTCAGTAGAATTAAAACAGCACTTTATGAAAAAAATCCCTTAGAGGTGGTTGGCTTTCTTTGCTAATGGATCAGAACTTGGTACTAAAACAACTTAATCTTACTCCACTGTATCTGAAAGGATTTAATCAATACTTTATAGGAGCAGGTTTAGACATTAACTCAGTGCTTAAGAGGGATGTCTTTACCCGCAGTAGTTTGCAATTGAAAACAAACTATTAGAAATGATGCTTTACGCCATAGTAGTTTGCAATTGCTCATGGAGCAGATTTCAGCACTAAAACAGATAAAGTTAATATACCATTACACCTAGAAACAGAGAATGGTCGATTGAAACCAATCCATTTCAGGTAGTTAACTTTCTCATTGCTCATGAAGCAGATCTCAGTACTATTACGTGTCAATTCTTCATTTAGAAGCAGAAAACTCTCAGTAGAATTAAAACAGTACTTTATGAAAAGCCAGTTTAGATGCTAATACAGGGATTAGGTGCGGTTGCTTTACACCACGGTAGTTTGTAAGGGAAAACAATCCCTTAGATAGGGTTAACTTTTATATTGCTAATGGATCAGATCGTGGCACAAAATCCATTTAGTCTTTGCAATGAAAACAATCGCACAAGGGATAAGCTAATTTTTTATACGTAGAAACAGAGAATGGTAAATTGAAAACAATACCTTAAACGTCTCAACTTTCTTATTGCTAATAGATCGGTTCTTAGTACTAACAGATGTTAAAACAGGGATTAAGTGCGGTGGCGTGGCGTAAAGTTGTTTGCAATTGAAAACGAACCCTTAGAGGTGGTTGCTTCTTATTGCTAATGGATCAGATCTTGGCACTAAAACAACTTAGTCTTACTATTTTACATTTAACAGCTGCAAATGGCCCGGCGGATTTAATAAATACTTTATAAGGAGCAGCTTTAGATTTAACTCAGTACTTAAGAGCGATGTCTTTACCCACAGTACTATGCAAGTGAAAACTACCCTTTACAGGTGAGGCTATACACTAAAGTAGCGTGCAATTGCTCATGGAGCAGATCTCAGCACTACAATATAGATAATATACCATTACACCTAGAAACAGAGAAAGGTCAATTAAAACCAATCCCTTAAAGGTAGCTAACTTTCTTATTGCTCATGGATCAGATCTGGCATTAAAACAACTTAGTCTTACTCCCCTATATTTAACAGCTGGAAATGGCCAGTCGGATTCAATCAGTACTTAATGAGGTGCAGGTTTGGATATTAACTCAGAGCTTAAGTACGATGCCGTTTTGCAAATGAAACCAACCACATCTAAGTGATAAGGGTTAACACTCTTATTGCTCATGGCGCAGATCTTAGTACCAAAAGATGCTAATACAGGGATTAAGGGCGGTGGCTTTACGCCATAGTAGTTGGCTTTCTTTGCTAATGGATCAGAACTTGGCACTAAACAACTGAATCTTACTCCACTATATCCTAAAGGATTTAATCAATACTTTATAGGAGCAGGTTTAGACATTAACTCAGTGCTTAAGAGGGATGTCTTTACCCGCAGTAGTTTGCAATTGAAAACAAACTATTAGAAATGATGCTTTACGCCATAGTAGTTTGCAATTGCTCATGCAGCAGATTTCAGCACTAAAACAGATAAAGTTAATATACCGTTACACCTAGAAACAGAGAATGGTCGATTGAAACCAATGCATTACAGGTAGTTAACTTTCTCATTGCTCATGAAGCAGATCTCAATACTATAACGTGTCAATTCTTTATTTAGAAGCAGAAAACTCTAAGTAGAATTAAAACAGTACTTTAGAAAAGCCAGTTTAGATACTAATACAGGGATTAGGTGCGGTTGCTTTACACCACGGTAGTTTGTAAGTGAAAACAATCCCTTAGATAAGGTTAACTTTTATATTGCTAATGGATCAGATTGTGGCACAAAAACCATTTAGTCTTTGCAATGAAAACAATCGCACAAGGGATAAGCTAATTTTTTGTTTGCTCATGGAGCAGATCTCATCAATAAAACTGATAAACTTTTATACCTTTATACGTAGAAACAGAGAATGGTAAATTGAAAACAATACCTTAAACGTCTTAACTTTCTTATTGCTAATAGATCGGATCTTAGTACTAACAGATGCTCAAACAGGGATTTATTGCGGTGGCGTGGCGTAAAGTTGTTTGCAATTGAAAACGAACCCTTAGAGGTTGCTTATTATTACAAATGGATCAGATCTTGGCACTAAAACAACTTAGTCTTACTACTTTACATTTAACAGCTGCAAATGGCCCGTCGGATTTAATAAATACTTTACAAGGAGCCGCTTTAGATTTAACTCAGTGCTTAAGAGCGATGTCTTTACCCACAGTACTATGCAAGTGAAAACTACCCTTTACAGGTGAGGCTATACACTAAAGTAGCGTGCAATTGCTCATGGAGCAGATCTAAGCACTACAATATAGATAATATACCATTACACCTAGAAACAGAGAAAGGTCAATTAAAACCAATCCCTTAAAGGTAGCTAACTTTCTTATTGCTCATGGATCAGATCTGGCATTAAAACAACTTAGTCTTACTCCCCTATATTTAACAGCTGGAAATGGCCAGTCGGATTGAATCAGTACTTAATCAGGTGCAGGTTTGGATATTAACTCAGAGCTTAAGTACGATGCCGTTTTGCAAATGAAACCAACCACATCTAAGGGATAAGGGTTAACACTCTTATTGCTCATGGCGCAGATCTTAGTACCAAAAGATGCTAATACAGGGATTAAGTGCGGTGGCTTTACGCCATAGTAGTTGGCTTTCTTTGCTAATGGATCAGAACCTGGCA
This sequence comes from Ceratitis rosa, assembly GCA_037013455.1. NCBI lineage: Eukaryota > Metazoa > Arthropoda > Insecta > Diptera > Tephritidae > Ceratitis > Ceratitis rosa. Next base: position 38,591 of record JAWMAG010000023.1, read on the forward strand.
CTAAACAACTTAATCTTACTCCACTATATCCTAAAGGATTTAATCAATACTTTATAGGAGCAGGTTTAGACATTAACTCAGTACTTAAGAGGGATGTCTTTACCCGCAGTAGTTTGCAATTGAAAACAAACCATTATAAATGATGCTTTACGCTATTCTAGTTTGCAATTGCTCATGGAGCAGATTTCAGCACTAAAACAGATAAAGTTCATATACCATTACACCTAGAAACAGAGAATGGTCGATTGAAACCAATCCATTTCAGGTAGTTAACTTTCTCATTGGTCATGAAGAAGATCTCAGTCCTATAACGTGTCAATCCTTCATTTAGAAGCAGAAAACTCTCAGTAGAATTAAAACAGCACTTAATGAAAAGCCAGCTTAGATGCTAATACAGGGATTAGGTGCGGTTGCTTTACACCACGGTAGTTTGTAAGGGAAAACAATCCTTAGATAGGGTTAACTTTTATATTGCTAATGGATCAGATCGTGGCACAAAAACCATTTAGTCTTTGCAATGAAAACAATCGCACAAGGGATAAGCTAATTTGTTGTTTGCTCATGGAGCAGATTTCATCAATAAAACTGATAAACTTTATATACCTTTATACGTAGAAACAGAGAATGGTAAATTGAAAACAACACCTTAAACGTCTCAACTTTCTTATTGCTAATAGATCGGATCTTAGTACTAACAGATGTTAAAACAGGGATTAAGTGCGGTGGCGTGGCGTAGTGTTGTTTGCAATTGAAAACGAACCCTTAGAGGTGGTTGCTTCTTATTGCTAATGGATCAGATCTTGGCACTAAAACAAATTAGTCTTACTATTTTACATTTAACAGCTGCAAATGGCCCGTCGGATTTAATAAATACTTTATAAGGAGCAGCTTTAGATTTAACTCAATGCTTAAGAGCGATGTCTTTACGCACAGTACTATGCAAGTGAAAACAACCCTTCAGAGGTGAGGCTATACGCTAAAGTAGCTTGCAATTGCTCATGGAGCAGATCTCAGCACTACAACATGGATAATAACCATTACACCTACAAACAGAGAAATGTCAATTAAAAGCAATCCCTTAAAGGTAGCTAACTTTCTTATTGCTCATGAATCAGATCTTGGCATTAAAACAACTTAGTTTACTCCCCTATATTTAACAGCTGGAAATGGCCAGTCGGATTGAATCAGTACTTAATGAGGTGCAGGTTTAGATATTAACTCAGAGCTTAAGTGCGATGCCGTTTTGCAATTGAAACCAATCACATCTAAGGGATAAGGGTTAACACTCTTATTGCTCATGGCGCAGATCTTAGTACCAAAAGATGCTAATACAGGGATTGAGTGCGGTGGCTTTACGCCATAGTAGTTTGCAATTGAAAAAATCCCTTAGAGGTGGTTGGCTTTCTTTGCTAATGGATCAGAACTTGGCACTAAAACAACTTAATCTTACTCCACTATTCCTAAAGGATTTAAAAAGGGTTGTCTTTACCCGCAGTAGTTTGCAATTGAAAACAAACCATTATAAATGATGCTTTACGCTATTCTAGTTTGCAATTGCTCATGCAGCAGATTTCAGCACTAAAACAGATAAAGTTAATATACCGTTACACCTAGAAACAGAGAATGGTCGATTGAAACCAATCAATTTCAGGTAGTTAACTTTCTCATTGCTCATGAAGCAGATCTCAGTACTATAACGTGTCAATTCTTCATTTAGAAGCAGAAAACTCTCAGTAGAATTAAAACAGCACTTGATGAAAAGCCAGTTTAGATGCTAATACAGGGATTAGGTGCGGTTGCTTTACACCACGGTAGTTTGTAAGTGAAAACAATCCCTTAGGTAAGGTTAACTTTTATATTGCTAATGGATCAGATTGTGGCACAAAAACCATTTGGTCTTTGCAGTGAAAACAATCGCACAAGGGATAAGCTAATTTTTTGTTTGCTCATGGAGAAGATCTCATCAATAAAACTGATAAACTTTATATACCTTTATACGTAGAAACAGAGAATGGTAAATTGAAAACAATACCTTAAACGTCTTAACTTTCTTATTGCTAATAGATCGGATCTTAGTACTAACAGATGCTCAAACAGGGATTAAGTGCGGTGGCGTGGCGTAAAGTTGTTTGCAATTGAAAACGAACCCTTAGAGGTGGTTGCTTATTATTACAAATGGATCAGATCTTGACACTAAAACAACTAAGTCTTACTACTTTACATTTAACAGCTGCAAATGGCCCGTCGGATTTAATAAATACTTTATAAGGAGCAGCTTTAGATTTAACTCAATGCTTAAGAGCGATGTCTTTACCCACAGTACTATGCAAGTAAAAACAACCCTTCAGAGGTGAGGCTATACGCTAAAGTAGCTTGCAATTGCTCATGGAGCAGATCTCAGCACTACAACATGGATAATATACCATTACACCTAGAAACAGAGAAATGTCAATTAAAACCAATCCCTCGCACAAGGGATAAGCTTATTTGTTGTTTGCTCATGGAGCAGATCTCATCAATAAAACTGATAAACTTTATATACCTTTATACGTAGAAACAGAGAATGGTAAATTGAAAACAATACCTTAAACGTCTCAACTTTCTTATTGCTAATAGATCGGATCTTAGTACTAACAGATGTTAAAACAGGGATTAAGTGCGGTGGCGTTGCGTAAAGTTGTTTGCAATTGAAAACGAACCCTTAGAGGCGGTTGCTTCTTATTGCTAATGGATCAGATCTTGGCACTAAAACAACTTAGTCTTACTATTTTACATTTAACAGCTGCAAATGGCCCGTCGGATTTAATAAATACTTTATAAGGAGCAGCTTATGAGAATGGTAAATTGAAAACAATATCTTAAACGTCTCAACTTTCTTATTGCTAATAGATCGGATCTTAGTACTAACAGATGTTAAAACAGGGATTAAGTGCGGTGGCGTGCCGTAAAGTTGTTTGCAATTGAAAACGAACCCTTAGAGGTGGTTGCTTCTTATTGGTAATGGATCAGATCTTGGCACTAAAACAACTTAGTCTTACTATTTTACATTTAAAAGCTCCAAATGACCCGTCGGATTTAATAAATACTTCATAAGGAGCAGCTTTAGATTTAACTCTGTGCTTAAGAGCGATGTCTTTACCCACAGTACTATGCAAGTGAAAACTACGCTTTAGAGGTGATGCTATACACTAAAGTAGCGTGCAATTGCTCATGGAGCATATCTCAGCACTACAATATAGATAATATACCATTACACCTAGAAACAGAGAAAGGTCAATTAAAACCAATCCCTTAAAGGTAGCTAACTTTCTTATTGCTCATGGATCAGATCTTGCAGGTTTAGATATTAACTCAGAGCTTAAGTGCGATGCCTTTTTGCAATTGAAACCAATCACATTTAAGGGATAAGGGTTAACACTCTTATTGCTCATGGCGCAGATCTTAGTACCAAAAGATGCTAATACAGGGATTGAGTGCGGTGGCTTTACGCCATAGTAGTTTGCAATTGAAAAAATCCCTTAGAGGTGGTTGGCTTTCTTTGCTAATGGATCAGAACTGGCCACTAAAACAACTTAATCTTACTCCACTATATCCTAAAGGATTTAATCAATACTTTATAGGAGCAGGTTTAGACACTAACTCAGTGCTTAAGAGGGTTGTCTTTACCCGCAGTAGTTCGCAATTGAAAACAAACCATTAGAAATGATGCTTTAGGACATAGTAGTTTGCAATTGCTCATGGAGCAGATTTCAGCACTAAAACAGATAAAGTTAACATATCATTACACCTAGAAACAGAGAATGGTCGATTGAAACCAATCCATTTCAGGTAGTTAACTTTCTCATTGCTCATGAAGCAGATCTCAGTACTATAACGTGTCAATTCTTCATTTAGAAGCAGAAAAATCTCAGTAGAATTAAAACAGCACTTTATGAAAAGCCAGTTTAGATGCTAATACAGGGATTAGGTGCGGTTGCTTTACACCACGGTAGTTTGTAAGTGAAAACAATCCCTTAGGTAAGGTTAACTTTTATATTGCTAATGGATCAGATCGTCTTTGCAATGAAAACAATCGCACAAGGGATAAGCTAATTTGTTGTTTGCTCATGGAGCAGATCTCATCAATAAAACTGATAAACTTTATATACCTTTATACGTAGAAACAGAGAGTGGTAAATTGAAAACAATACCTTAAACGTCTCAACTTTCTTATTGCTAATAGATCGGATCTTAGTACTAACAGATGTTAAAACAGGGATTAAGTGCGGTGGCGTGGCGTAATGTTGTTTGCAATTGAAAACGAACCCTTAGAGGTGGTTGCTTCTTATTGCTAATGGATCAGATCTTGGCACTAAAACAACTTATTCTGACTATTTTACATTTAACAGCTGCAAATGGCCCGTCGGATTTAATAAATACTTTATAAGGAGCAGCTTTAGATTTAACTCAATGCTTAAGAGCGATGTCTTTACCCACAGTACTATGCAAGTGAAAACAACCCTTCAGAGGTGAGGCTATACGCTAAAGTAGCTTGCAATTGCTCATGGAGCAGATCTCAGCACTACAACATGGATAATAACCATTACACCTAGAAACAGAGAAATGTCAATTAAAAGCAATCCCTTAAAGGTAGCTAACTTTCTTATTGCTCATGAATCAGATCTTGGCATTAAAACAACTTAGTTTACTCCCCTATATTTAACAGCTGGAAATGGCCAGTCGGATTGAATCAGTACTTAATGAGGTGCAGGTTTAGATATTAACTCAGAGCTTAAGTGCGATGCCGTTTTGCAATTGAAACCAATCACATCTAAGGGATAAGGGTTAACACTCTTATTGCTCATGGGGCAGATCTTAGTACCAAAAGATGCTAATAGAGGGATTGAGTGCGGTGGCTTTACGCCATAGTAGTTTGCAATTGAAAAAATCCCTTAGAGGTGGTTGGCTTTCTTTGCTAATGGATCAGAACTTGGCACTAAAACAACTTAATCTTACTCCACTATTCCTAAAGGATTTAATCAATACTTTATAGGAGCAGGTTTAGACACTAACTCAGTGCTTAAAAGAATTGTCTTTACCCGCAGTAGTTCGCTATTGAAAACAAACCATTAGAAATGATGCTTTACGACATAGTAGTTTGCAATTGCTCATGGAGCAGATTTCAGCACTAAAACAGATAAAGTTAATATACCATTACACCTAGAAACAGAGAATGGTCGATTGAAACCAATCCATTTCAGGTAGTTAACTTTCTCATTGGTCATGAAGAAGATCTCAGTGCTATAACGTGTCAATCCTTCATTTAGAAGCAGAAAACTCTCAGTAGAATTAAAACAGTACTTTATGAAAAGCCAGTTTAGATGCTAATACAGGGATTAGGTGTGGTTGCTTTACACCACGGTAGTTTGTAAGGGAAAACAATCCTTAGATAGGGTTAACTTTTATATTGCTAATGGATCAGATCGTGGCACAAAAACCATTTAGTCTTTGCAATGAAAACAATCGCACAGGGATAAGCTAATTTTTTGTTTGCTCATGGAGCAGATCTCATCAATTAAACTGATAAACTGTATATACCTTTATACGTAGAAACAGAGAATGGTAAATTGAAAACAATACCTTAAACGTCTCAACTTTCTTATTGCTAATAGATCGGATCTTAGTACTAACAGATGCTAAAAGAGGGATTAAGTGCGGTGACGTGGCGTAAAGTTGTTTGCAATTGAAAACGAACCTTTAGAGGTGGGTGCTTCTTATTGCTAATGGATCAGAACTTGGCACTAAAACAACTTAGTCTTACTACTTTACATTTAACATCTGCAAATAGCCCGTCGGATTTAATAAATACTTTATAATGAGCAGCTTTAGATTTAACTCAATGCTTAAGAGCGATGTCTTTACCCACAGTACTATGCAAGTGAAAACAACCCTTCAGAGGTGAGGCTATACGCTAAAGTAGCTTGCAATTGCTCATGGAGCAGATCTCAGCACTACAACATGGATAATAACCATTACACCTAGAAACAGAGAAATGTCAATTAAAAGCAATCCCTTAAAGGTAGCTAACTTTCTTATTGCTCATGAATCAGATCTTGGCATTAAAACAACTTAGTTTACTCCCCTATATTTAACAGCTGGAAATGGCCAGTCGGATTGAATCAGTACTTAATGAGGTGCAGGTTTAGATATTAACTCAGAGCTTAAGTGCGATGCCGTTTTGCAATTGAAACCAATCACATCTAAGGGATAAGGGTTAACACTCTTATTGCTCATGGCGCAGATCTTAGTACCAAAAGATGCTAATACAGGGATTGAGTGCGGTGGCTTTACGCCATAGTAGTTTGCAATTAAAAAAATCCCTTAGAGGTGGTTGGCTTTCTTTGCTAATGGATCAGAACTTGGCACTAAAACAACTTAATCTTGCTCCACTTTTCCTAAAGGATTTAAAAAGGGTTGTCTTTACCCGCAGTAGTTCGCAATTGAAAACAAACCATTAGAAATGATGCTTTACGACATAGTAGTTTGCAATTGCTCATGGAGCAGATTTCAGCACTAAAACAGATAAAGTTAATATACCATTACCATAGAAACAGAGAATGGTCGATTGAAACCAATCCTTTTCAGGTAGTTAACTTTCTCATTGGTCATGAAGAAGATCTCAGTGCTATAACGTGTCAATCCTTCATTTAGAAGCAGAAAACTCTCAGTAGAATTAAAACAGCACTTTATGAAAAAAATCCCTTAGAGGTGGTTGGCTTTCTTTGCTAATGGATCAGAACTTGGTACTAAAACAACTTAATCTTACTCCACTATATCCTAAAGGATTTAATCAATATTTTATAGGAGCAGGTTTAGACATTATCTCAGTACTTAAGAGGGATGTCTTTACCCGCAGTAGTTTGCAATTGAAAACAAACCATTATAAATGATGCTTTACGCCATCGTAGTTTGCAATTGCTCATGGAGCAGATTTCAGCACTAAAACAGATAAAGTTCATATACCATTACACCTAGAAACAGAGAATGGTCGATTGAAACCAATCCATTTCAGGTAGTTAACTTTCTCATTGGTCATGAAGAAGATCTCAATACTATAACGTGTCAATTCTTCATTTAGAAGCTGAAAACTCTCAGTAGAATTAAAACAGCACTTTAGAAAAGCCAGTTTAGATGCTAATACAGGGATTAGGTGCGGTTGCTTTACACCACGGTAGTTTGTAAGTGAAAACAATCCCTTAGGTAAGGTTAACTTTTATATTGCTAATGGATCAGATTGTGGCACAAAAACCATTTAGTCTTTGCAATGAAAACAATCGCACAAGGGATAAGCTAATTTTTTGTTTGCTCATGGAGCAGATCTCATCAATAAAACTGATAAACTTTATATACCTTTATACGTAGAAACAGAGAATGGTAAATTGAAAACAATACCTTAAACGTCTTAACTTTCTTATTGCTAATAGATCGGATCTTAGTACTAACAGATGTTCAAACAGGGATTAAGTGCGGTGGCGTGGCGTAAAGTTGTTTGCAATTGAAAACGAACCCTTAGAGGTGGTTGCTTATTATTACAAATGGATCAGATCTTGGCACTAAAACAACTAAGTCTTACTACTTTACATTTAACAGCTGCAAATGGCCCGTCGGATTTAATAAATACTTTATAAGGAGCAGCTTTAGATTTAACTCAATGCTTAAGAGCGATGTCTTTACCCACAGTACTATGCAAGTGAAAACAACCCTTCAGAGGTGAGGCTATACGCTAAAGTAGCTTGCAATTGCTCATGGAGCAGATCTCAGCACTACAACATGGATAATATACCATTACACCTAGAAACAGAGAAATGTCAATTAAAACCAATCCCTTAAAGGTAGCTAACTTTCTTATTGCTCATGAATCAGATCTTGGCATTAAAACAACTTAGTCTTACTCCCCTATATTTAACAGCTGGAAATGGCCAGTCGGATTGAATCAGTACTTAATGAGGTGCAGGTTTAGATATTAACTCAGAGCTTAAGTGCGATGCCGTTTTGCAATTGAAACCAATCACATCTAAGGGATAAGGGTTAACACTCTTATTGCTCATGGCGCAGATCTTAGTACCAAAAGATGCTAATACAGGGATTGAGTGCGGTGGCTTTACACCAATCCCTTAAAGGTAGCTAACTCTCTTATTGCTCATGAATCAGATCTTGGCATTAAAACAACTTAGTCTTACTCCCCTATATTTAACAGCTGGAAATGGCCAGTCGGATTGAATCAGTACTTAATGAGGTGCAGGTTTAGATATTAACTCAGAGCTTAAGTGCGATGCCGTTTTGCAATGAGAATGGTAAATTGAAAACAATACCTTAAACGTCTTAACTTTCTTATTGCTAATAGATCGGATCTTAGTACTAACAGATGCTCAAACAGGGATTTAGTGCGGTGGCGTGGCGTAAAGTTGTTTGCAATTGAAAACGAACCCTTAGAGGTGGTTGCTTATTATTACAAATGGATCAGATCTTGGCACTAAAACAACTTAGTCTTACTACTTTACATTTAACAGCTGCAAATGGCCCGTCGGATTTAATAAATACTTTATAATGAGCAGCTTTAGATTTAACTCAATGCTTAAGAGCGATGTCTTTACCCACAGTACTATGCAAGTGAAAACAACCCTTCAGAGGTGAGGCTATACGCTAAAGTAGCTTGCAATTGCTCATGGAGCATATCTCAGCACTGCAACATGGATAATATACCATTACACCTAGAAACAGAGAAATGTCAATTAAAACCAATCCCTTAAAGGTAGCTAACTTTCTTATTGCTCATGGATCAGATCTTGGCATTAAAACAACTTAGTCTTACTCCCCTATGTTTAACAGCTGGAAATGGCCAGTCGGATTGAATCAGTACTTAATGAGGTGCAGGTTTAGATATTAACTCAGAGCTTAAGTGCGATGCCGTTTTGCAATTGAAACCAATCACATCTAAGGGATAAGGGTTAACACTCTTATTGCTCATTGCGCAGATCTTAGTACCAAAAGATACTAATACAGGGATTGAGTGCGGTGGCTTTACGCCATAGTAGTTTGCAATTGAAAAAATCCCTTAGAGGTGGTTGGCTTTCTTTGCTAATGGATCAGAACTTGGCACTAAAACAACTTAATCTTACTCCACTATATCCTAAAGAATTTAATCAATACTTTATAGGAGCAGGTTTAGACACTAACTCAGTGCTTAAGAGGGTTGTGTTTACCCGCAGTAGTTCGCAATTGAAAACAAACCATTAGAAATGATGCTTTACGACATAGTAGTTTGCAATTGCTCATGGAGCAGATTTCAGCACTAAAACATATAAAGTTAATATACCATTACACCTAGAAACAGAGAATGGTCGATTGAAACCAATCCATTTCAGGTAGTTAACTTTCTCATTGCTCATGAAGCAGATCTCAGTACTATAACGTGTAAATTCTCCATTTAGAAGCAGAAAACTTTCAGTAGACTTAAAACAGCACTTTAAGAAAAGCCAGTTTAGATGCTAATTAAGTGCGGTGGCTTTACGCCATAGTAGTTTGCAATTGAAAAAAATCCCTTAGAGGTGGTTGGCTTTCTTTGCTAATGGATCAGAACTTGGTACTAAAACAACTTAATCTTACTCCACTATATCCTAAAGGATTTAATCAATACTTTATAGGAGCAGGTTTAGACATTAACTCAGTGCTTAAGAGGGATGTCTTTACCCGCAGTAGTTTGCAATTGAAAACAAACTATTAGAAATGATGCTTTACGCCATAGTAGTTTGCAATTGCTCATGCAGCAGATTTCAGCACTAAAACAGATAAAGTTAATATACCGTTACACCTAGAAACAGATCTCAATACTATAACGTGTCAATTCTTCATTTAGATGCTGAAAACTCTCAGTAGAATTAAAACAGCACTTTAGAAAAGCCAGTTTAGATGCTAATACATGGATTAGGTGCGGGTGCTTTACACCACGGTAGTTTGTAAGTGAAAACAATCCTTAGGTAAGGTTAACTTTTATATTGCTAATGGATCAGATTGTGGCACAAAAACCATTTAGTCTTTGCAATGAAAACAATCGCACAAGGGATAAGCTAATTTTTTGTTTGCTCATGGAGCAGATCTCATCAATAAAACTGATAAACTTTTATACCTTTATACGTAGAAACAGAGAATGGTAAATTGAAAACAATACCTTAAACGTCTTAACTTTCTTATTGCTAATAGATCGGATCTTAGTACTAACAGATGCTCAAACAGGGATTTATTGCGGTGGCGTGGCGTAAAGTTGTTTGCAATTGAAAACGAACCCTTAGAGGTTGCTTATTATTACAAATGGATCAGATCTTGGCACTAAAACAACTTAGTCTTACTACTTTACATTTAACAGCTGCAAATGGCCCGTCGGATTTAATAAATACTTTATAAGGAGCCGCTTTAGATTTAACTCAGTGCTTAAGAGCGATGTCTTTACCCACAGTACTATGCAAGTGAAAACTACCCTTTACAGGTGAGGCTATACACTAAAGTAGCGTGCAATTGCTCATGGAGCAGATCTCAGCACTACAATATAGATAATAAACCATTACACCTAGAAACAGAGAAAGGTCAATTAAAACCAATCCCTAAAAGGTAGCTAACTTTCTTATTGCTCATGGATCAGATCTTGGCATTAAAACAGCTTAGTCTTGCTCCCCTATATTTAACAGCTGGAAATGGCCAGTCGAATTGAATCAGTACTTAATGAGGTGCAGGTTTAGATATTAACTCAGCGCTTAAGTGCGATGCCGTTTTGCAATTGAAACCAATCACATCTAAGGGATAAGGGTTAACACTCTTATTGCTCATTGCGCAGATCTTAGTACCAAAAGATGCTAATACAGGGATTGAGTGCGGTGGCTTCACGACATAGTAGTTTGCAATTGAAAAAATCCCTTAGAGGTGGTTGGCTTTCCTTGCTAATAGATCAGATCTTGGCACTAAAACAACTTAGTCTTACTACTTTACATTTAACAGCTGCAAATGGCCCGTCGGATTTAATAAATACTTTATGAGGAGCAGCTTTAGATATTAAATCCGTTCTTAAGAGCGATGTCTTTACCCACAGTACTATGCAAGTGAAAACAACCCTTTAGAGGTGAGGCTTTACGTTAAAGTAGTTTACAATTGCTCATGGAGCAGATCTCAGCACTACACCATAGATAATATACCATTAACACCTAGAAACAGAGAAAGGTCAATTAAAACCAATCCCTTAAAGGTAGCTAACTTTCTTATTGCTAATGGATCAGATCTTGGCATTAAAACAACTTAGTCTACTCCCCTATATTTAACAGCTGGAAATGGCCAGTCGGATTGAATCAGTACTTAATGAGGTGCAGGTTTAGATATTAACTCAGAGCTTAAGTGCGATGCCTTTTTGCATTTGAAACCAATCACATCTAAGGGATAAGGGCTAACACTCTTATTGCCCATGGCGCAGATCTTAGTACCAAAAGATGCTAATACAGGGATTAAGTGCGGTGGCTTTACGCCATAGTAGTTGGCTTTCTTTGCTAATGGATCAGAACTTGGCACTAAAACAACTTAATCTTACTCCACTATTCCTAAAGGATTTAATCAATACTTTATAGGAGCAGGTTTAGACATTAACTCAGTGCTTAAAAGGGATGTCTTTACCCGCAGTAGTTCGCAATTGAAAACAAACCATTAGAAAAGATGCTTTACGCTATAGTAGTTTGCAATTGCTCATGGAGCAGATTTAAGCACTAAAACAGATAAAGTTAATATACCATTACACCTAGAAATAGAGAATGGTCGATTGAAACCAATCCATTTCAGGTAGCTAACTTTCTCATTGCTCATGAAGCAGATCTCAGTACTATTACGTGTCAATTCTTCATTTAGAAGCAGAAAACTCTCAGTAGAATTAAAACAGCACTTTATGAAAAGCCAGTTTAGATGCTAATTAAGTGCGGTGGCTTTACGCCATAGTAGTTTGCAATTGAAAAAAATCCCTTAGAGGTGGTTGGCTTTCTTTGCTAATGGATGAGAACTTGGTACTAAAACAACTTAATCTTACTCCACTATATACTAAAGGATTTAATCAATACTTTATAGGAGCAGGTTTAGACATTAACTCAGTGCTTAAGAGGGATGCTTTACCCGCAGTAGTTTGAAATTGAAAACAAACCATTAGATATGATGCTTTACGCCATAGTAGTTTGCAATTGCTCATGGAGCAGATTTCAGCACTAAAACAGATAAAGTTATTAATATACCATTTCACCTAGAAACAGAGAATGGTCGATTGAAAACAATGCATTTCAGGTAGTTAACTTTCTCATTGCTCATGAAGCAGATCTCAGTACTATAACGTGTCAATTCTTCATTTAGAAGCAGAAAACTCTCAGTAGAATTAAAACAGTACTTTATGAAAAGCCAGTTTAGATGCTAATACAGTAATTAGATGCGGTTGCCTTACACCACGGTAGTTAGCAATTGAAAACAATCCTTTAGATAGGGTTAACTTTTATATTGCTAATGGATCAGATCGTGGCACAAAAACCATTTAGTCTTTGCAATGAAAACAATCGCACAAGGGATAAGCTAATTTTTTGTTTGCTCATGGAGCAGATCTCATCAATAAAACTGATAAACTTTATATACCTTTATACGTAGAAACAGAGAATGGTAAATTGAAAACAATACCTTAAAAGTCTCAACTTATTGCTAATAGATCGGATCTTAGTACTAACAGATGTTAAAACAGGGATTAAGTGCGGTGGCGTGGCGTAAAGTTGTTTGCAATTGAAAACGAACCCTTAGAGGTGGTCGATTCTTATTGCTAATGGATCAGATCTTGGCACTAAAACAACTTAGTCTTACTATTTTACATTTAACAGCTGCAAATGGCCCGTCGGATTTAATAAATACTTTATAAGGAGCAGCTTATGAGAATGGTAAATTGAAAACAATACCTTTAACGTCTCAACTTTCTTATTGCTAATAGATCGGATCTTAGTACTAACAGATGTTAAAACAGGGATTAAGTGCGGTGGCGTGCCGTAAAGTTGTTTGCAATTGAAAACGAACCCTTAGAGGTGGTTGCTTCTTATTGCTAATGGGTCAGATCTTGGCAATAAAACAACTTAGTCTTACTATTTTACATTTAACAGCTGCAAATGGCCCGTCGGATTTAATAAATGCTTTATAAGGAGCAGCTTTAGATTTAACTCAGTGCTTAAGAGCGATGTCTTTACCCACAGTACTATGCAAGTGAAAACTACCCTTTAGAGGTGAGGCTATACACTAAAGTAGCGTGCAATTGCTCATGGAGCAGATCTCAGCACTACAATATAGTTAATATACCATTACACCTAGAAACAGGGAAAGGTCAATTAAAACCAATCCCTTAAAGGTAGCTAACTTTCTTATTGCTCATGGATCAGATCTTGGCATTAAAACAACTCAGTCTTACCCCCAATATTTAACAGCTGGAAATCTAGTCGGATTGAATCAGTACTTAATGAGGTGCAGGTTTAGATATTAACTAGGAGCTTAAGTGCGATGCCGTTTTGCAATTGAAACCAATCACATCTATAGGATAAGGGTTAACACTCTTATTGCTCATGGCGCAGATCTTAGTACCAAAAGATGCTAATACAGGGATTGAGTGCGGTGGCTTTACGACATAGTAGTTTGCAATTGAAAAAATCCCTTAGAGGTGGTTGGCTTTCTTTGCTAATGGATCAGATCTTGGCACTAAAACAACTTAGTCTTACTACTTTACATTTAACAGCTGCAAATGGCCCGTCGGATTTAATAAATACTTTATAAGGAGCAGCTTTAGATATTAACTCCGTTCTTAAGAGCGATGTCTTTACCCACAGTACTATGCAAGTGAAAACAACCCTTTAGAGGTGAGGCTTAACGTTAAAGTAGTTTGCAATTGCTCATGGAGCAGATCTCAGCACTACACCATAGATAATATACCATTACTAATGCTAATGGATCAGAACTTGGCACTAAATAACTTAATCTTACTCCACTATATCCTAAAGGATTTAATCAATACTTTATAGGAGCAGGTTTAGACATTAACTCAGTACTTAAGAGGGATGTCTTCACCCGCAGTAGTTTGCAATTGAAAACAAACCATTAGAAATGATGCTTTACGCCATAGTAGTTTGCAATTGCTCAAGGAGCAGATTTCAGCACTAAAACAGATAAAGTTCATATACCATTACACCTAGAAACAGAGAATGGTCGATTGAAACCAATCCATTTCAGGTAGTTAACTTTCTCATTGGTCATGAAGAAGATCTCAGTGCTATAACGTGTCAATCCTTCATTTAGAAGCAGAAAACTCTCAGTAGAATTAAAACAGCACTTTATGAAAAAAATCCCTTAGAGGTGGTTGGCTTTCTTTGCTAATGGATCAGAACTTGGTACTAAAACAACTTAATCTTACTCCACTGTATCCGAAAGGATTTAATCAATACTTTATAGGAGCAGGTTTAGACATTAACTCAGTGCTTAAGAGGGATGTCTTTACCCGCAGTAGTTTGCAATTGAAAACAAACTATTAGAAATGATGCTTTACGCCATAGTAGTTTGCAATTGCTCATGGAGCAGATTTCAGCACTAAAACAGATAAAGTTAATATACCATTACACCTAGAAACAGAGAATGGTCGATTGAAACCAATCCTTTTCAGGTAGTTAACTTTCTCATTGCTCATGAAGCAGATCTCAGTACTATTACGTGTCAATTCTTCATTTAGAAGCAGAAAACTCTCAGTAGAATTAAAACAGTACTTTATGAAAAGCCAGTTTAGATGCTAATACAGGGATTAGGTGCGGTTGCTTTACACCACGGTAGTTTGTAAGGGAAAACAATCCCTTAGATAGGGTTAACTTTTATATTGCTAATGGATCAGATCGTGGCACAAAATCCATTTAGTCTTTGCAATGAAAACAATCGCACAAGGGATAAGCTAATTTTTTATACGTAGAAACAGAGAATGGTAAATTGAAAACAATACCTTAAACGTCTCAACTTTCTTATTGCTAATAGATCGGTTCTTAGTACTAACAGATGTTAAAACAGGGATTAAGTGCGGTGGCGTGGCGTAAAGTTGTTTGCAATTGAAAACGAACCCTTAGAGGTGGTTGCTTCTTATTGCTAATGGATCAGATCTTGGCACTAAAACAACTTAGTCTTACTATTTTACATTTAACAGCTGCAAATGGCCCGGCGGATTTAATAAATACTTTATAAGGAGCAGCTTTAGATTTAACTCAGTACTTAAGAGCGATGTCTTTACCCACAGTACTATGCAAGTGAAAACTACCCTTTACAGGTGAGGCTATACACTAAAGTAGCGTGCAATTGCTCATGGAGCAGATCTCAGCACTACAATATAGATAATATACCATTACACCTAGAAACAGAGAAAGGTCAATTAAAACCAATCCCTTAAAGGTAGCTAACTTTCTTATTGCTCATGGATCAGATCTGGCATTAAAACAACTTAGTCTTACTCCCCTATATTTAACAGCTGGAAATGGCCAGTCGGATTCAATCAGTACTTAATGAGGTGCAGGTTTGGATATTAACTCAGAGCTTAAGTACGATGCCGTTTTGCAAATGAAACCAACCACATCTAAGTGATAAGGGTTAACACTCTTATTGCTCATGGCGCAGATCTTAGTACCAAAAGATGCTAATACAGGGATTAAGGGCGGTGGCTTTACGCCATAGTAGTTGGCTTTCTTTGCTAATGGATCAGAACTTGGCACTAAACAACTGAATCTTACTCCACTATATCCTAAAGGATTTAATCAATACTTTATAGGAGCAGGTTTAGACATTAACTCAGTGCTTAAGAGGGATGTCTTTACCCGCAGTAGTTTGCAATTGAAAACAAACTATTAGAAATGATGCTTTACGCCATAGTAGTTTGCAATTGCTCATGCAGCAGATTTCAGCACTAAAACAGATAAAGTTAATATACCGTTACACCTAGAAACAGAGAATGGTCGATTGAAACCAATGCATTACAGGTAGTTAACTTTCTCATTGCTCATGAAGCAGATCTCAATACTATAACGTGTCAATTCTTTATTTAGAAGCAGAAAACTCTAAGTAGAATTAAAACAGTACTTTAGAAAAGCCAGTTTAGATACTAATACAGGGATTAGGTGCGGTTGCTTTACACCACGGTAGTTTGTAAGTGAAAACAATCCCTTAGATAAGGTTAACTTTTATATTGCTAATGGATCAGATTGTGGCACAAAAACCATTTAGTCTTTGCAATGAAAACAATCGCACAAGGGATAAGCTAATTTTTTGTTTGCTCATGGAGCAGATCTCATCAATAAAACTGATAAACTTTTATACCTTTATACGTAGAAACAGAGAATGGTAAATTGAAAACAATACCTTAAACGTCTTAACTTTCTTATTGCTAATAGATCGGATCTTAGTACTAACAGATGCTCAAACAGGGATTTATTGCGGTGGCGTGGCGTAAAGTTGTTTGCAATTGAAAACGAACCCTTAGAGGTTGCTTATTATTACAAATGGATCAGATCTTGGCACTAAAACAACTTAGTCTTACTACTTTACATTTAACAGCTGCAAATGGCCCGTCGGATTTAATAAATACTTTATAAGGAGCCGCTTTAGATTTAACTCAGTGCTTAAGAGCGATGTCTTTACCCACAGTACTATGCAAGTGAAAACTACCCTTTACAGGTGAGGCTATACACTAAAGTAGCGTGCAATTGCTCATGGAGCAGATCTCAGCACTACAATATAGATAATAAACCATTACACCTAGAAACAGGGAAAGGTCAATTAAAACCAATCCCTAAAAGGTAGCTAACTTTCTTATTGCTCATGGATCAGATCTTGGCATTAAAACAGCTTAGTCTTGCTCCCCTATATTTAACAGCTGGAAATGGCCAGTCGAATTGAATCAGTACTTAATGAGGTGCAGGTTTAGATATTAACTCAGCGCTTAAGTGCGATGCCGTTTTGCAATTGAAACCAATCACATCTAAGGGATAAGGGTTAACACTCTTATTGCTCATTGCGCAGATCTTAGTACCAAAAGATGCTAATACAGGGATTGAGTGCGGTGGCTTCACGACATAGTAGTTTGCAATTGAAAAAATCCCTTAGAGGTGGTTGGCTTTCCTTGCTAATAGATCAGATCTTGGCACTAAAACAACTTAGTCTTACTACTTTACATTTAACAGCTGCAAATGGCCCGTCGGATTTAATAAATACTTTATGAGGAGCAGCTTTAGATATTAAATCCGTTCTTAAGAGCGATGGGGGATGGGGCCATGTGTAGAAGTTCACGCAAGTGAGGAAAGTTTTTGACTGCCATTCACCTGGGAGTGGCCAGAAACGATTCTTGTGCATATGGTTCAAGCAGCTCACGACGTCCGGTCTTAGACCACGTATCCCCTGGGTAGCCAACGAACATCCGTTTGGAGGCGAGCTAAAGTGAGAAGGCGAATCCCATGCGGTTGTGCGTAGGGTTTGGAACCCACCACATGAAAAAACAACCCAATGAAAAAGCAACATAAGCCTCGGATGAGAGACCCCCCTTTTGATGACGACCCCCGCAAATGTTTTAAGGATTACGATTTTAGGGCATGCACCTGGAATGTCCGGTCCCTTAATTGGGAAGGTGCCGCTGCCCAGCTGGTTGATGTCCTCATAGAGTTAAAGGCTGACATCACTGCCGTCCAAGAATTGCGATGGACGGGACAAGGACGGAAGAAGGTGGGTCCTTGTGAGATTTACTACAGCGGCCATATAAAGGAGCGCAAATTTGGTGTCGGATTCGTGGTGGGAGAGAGACTCCGTCGCAGAGTACTGGCATTCACTCCGGTGGATGAACGTCTAGCCACAATTCGCATCAAGACAAAATTTTTCAACACCACCCTAATTTGTGCCCACGCCCCGACGGAAGAGAAGGATGACTTGACCAAAGATGCCTTTTACGAGCGCCTCGAACACACTTATGAGCGCTGCCCCCGACACGACGTCAAAATTGTGCTTGGCGACTTCAACGCTAGGGTGGGCAAAGAAGGTATCTTTGGTACGACTGTCGGAAAATTCAGTCTCCACGACGAAACATCTCCAAATGGTCTGAGGCTGATCGACTTCGCCGGGGCCCGAAATATGGTTGTCTGTAGCACTAGATTCCAGCACAAAAAAATTCACCAAGCTACTTGGCTGTCTCCAGATCGGAAAACTTCCAACCAGATCGATCATGTTGTGATAGACGGAAGACATGTATCCAGTGTTTTAGATGTGCGTACGTTCCGAGGTCCCAACATTGACTCGGATCACTATCTTGTCGCAGCGAAGATACGCACGCGCCTCTGTGTATCGAAGAACGTCCATCAACAAACACAAGGAAGGTTCGACGTTGAAAAGCTGCAATCACAACAGACTGCCGAGCGATTTTCTACTCGACTTGCACACCTGCTCTCTGAGAGCACTCATCAACAACCCGGTATAAGGGAACTGTGGGACGGCATTGCAAACTCCCTGCGTACAGCTGCAAACGAAACCATCGGATTTCGGAAAGGTCGCAAAAACAGCTGGTACGATGAGGATTGCCGTGCCGCAGTGGAGAGAAAACAGACTGCCTACCTCGCAACCTTGCGATCAACCACAACACGTGCGGGGTGGGATAGATACCGAGAACTGAAGAGGGAAGCAAGGCGCGTCTGCAGAGAAAAAAAGAAAGAGGCCGAGATGCGCGAGTACGAGGAGCTTGAGAAGCTGGCCGACAAGGGTAACGCTCGAAAATTCTATGAAAAGATACGGCGACTTACAGAAGGTTTCAAGACCGGAGCGAACTCTTGTAGGACCCAGGGAGGTGAGCTAGTGACAGATGTCCAGAGTATACTCGATTTATGGAGGGAGCACTTCTCCAGCCTGCTGAATGGCAGTGAACAGGAAACACGCGGAGATGGTGAACCCGAAACTCCAATTGATGACGATGGGAAAGTTGTTCCGTTACCCGACTATGAAGAAGTGCGAATAGCAATCGTCCGCTTAAAAAACAACAAAGCGGCAGGGGCCGATGGATTACCGGCCGAGCTATTCAAACACGGCGGCGAAGAGCTGATCAGGTGCATGCATCAGCTCCTTTGTAAAATATGGTCGGATGAAAGCATGCCCGACGATTGGAATTTAAGTGTGCTCTGTCCGATCCACAAGAAAGGCGATCCCACAGTCTGCGCCAATTATCGTGGAATAAGCCTCCTTAATATCGCATATAAGGTCTTATCAAGCGTATTGTGTGAAAGACTAAAGCCCACCGTCAACAAACTGATTGGACCTTATCAGTGTGGCTTTAGACCTGGTAAGTCAACCATTGACCAGATATTCACCATACGCCAAATCTTGGAAAAGACCCGTGAAAAGAGAATCGACACCCACCACCTTTTCGTCGATTTTAAAGCCGCCTTCGACAGCACGAATAGGAGCTGCCTTTATGCCGCTATGTCTGAATTTGGAATCCCCGCAAAACTTATACGGCTAAGTAAACTGACGTTAAGCAACACTAAAAGCTCCGTCAGGATCGGGAAGGACCTCTCCGAGCCGTTCGATACCAAACGAGGTTTCAGACAGGGTGATTCCTTATCGTGTGACTTTTTTAATTTAATGCTGGAGAAAATAATACGAGCTGCAGAACTAAATAGAGAAGGTACAATCTTCTATAAGAGTGTACAGCTGCTGGCGTACGCCGATGATATCGACATTATTGGCCTCAACAACCGCGCCGTGAGTTCTGCTTTCTCCAGACTTGATAAAGAAGCGAAACGAATGGGTCTGGTAGTGAATGAGGGCAAGACGAAATATCTCCTGTCATCAAACAAACAGTCATCGCATTCGCGACTAGGCTCCCACGTCACTGTTGACAGTCATAACTTCGAGGTCGTAGATAATTTCGTCTATCTAGGAACCAGCATTAATACCAACAACAATGTCAGCCTTGAAATCCAACGCAGAATCACTCTTGCCAACAGGTGCTACTTTGGGCTGAGTAGGCAATTGAAAAGTAAAGCCCTCTCTCGACGAACGAAAATCAAGCTCTACAGGTCGCTCATTATACCGGTCCTAATATATGGCGCAGAAGCGTGGACGATGTCAACATCTGATGAATCGGCTCTAGGAGTCTTCGAGAGGAAAGTTCTGCGAACGATTTATGGTCCTTTGCGCATTAGCAACGGCGAATACCGCAGACGATGGAACGATGAGCTGTACGAGCTATACGACGATATTGACATAGTTCAGCGAATGAAGAGACAGCGGCTACGCTGGCTAGGCCATGTCGTCCGAATGGATGAAAACACTCCAGCTTTGAAAATATTTGATGCAGTACCCGCTGGTGGAAGCAGAGGAAGAGGAAGACCTCCACTCCGTTGGAAAGATCAAGTAGAGAGTGACCTGGGTGCACTTGGCATTTCCAACTGGCGCCAAACAGCGAAAAGAAAAGATGAATGGCGCGCTGTAATTGCTTCGGCTATAATCGCGTAAGCGGTGCCAACGCCAATAAAGAAGAAGAAGAAGAAGAGCGATGTCTTTACCCACAGTACTATGCAAGTGAAAACAACCCTTTAGAGGTGAGGCTTTACGTTAAAGTAGTTTACAATTGCTCATGGAGCAGATCTCAGCACTACACCATAGATAATATACCATTAACACCTAGAAACAGAGAAAGGTCAATTAAAACCAATCCCTTAAAGGTAGCTAACTTTCTTATTGCTAATGGATCAGATCTTGGCATTAAAACAACTTAGTCTACTCCCCTATATTTAACAGCTGGAAATGGCCAGTCGGATTGAATCAGTACTTAATGAGGTGCAGGTTTAGATATTAACTCAGAGCTTAAGTGCGATGCCTTTTTGCATTTGAAACCAATCACATCTAAGGGATAAGGGCTAACACTCTTATTGCCCATGGCGCAGATCTTAGTACCAAAAGATGCTAATACAGGGATTAAGTGCGGTGGCTTTACGCCATAGTAGTTGGCTTTCTTTGCTAATGGATCAGAACTTGGCACTAAAACAACTTAATCTTACTCCACTATTCCTAAAGGATTTAATCAATACTTTATAGGAGCAGGTTTAGACATTAACTCAGTGCTTAAAAGGGATGTCTTTACCCGCAGTAGTTCGCAATTGAAAACAAACCATTAGAAAAGATGCTTTACGCTATAGTAGTTTGCAATTGCTCATGGAGCAGATTTAAGCACTAAAACAGATAAAGTTAATATACCATTACACCTAGAAATAGAGAATGGTCGATTGAAACCAATCCATTTCAGGTAGTTAACTTTCTCATTGCTCATGAAGCAGATCTCAGTACTATTACGTGTCAATTCTTCATTTAGAAGCAGAAAACTCTCAGTAGAATTAAAACAGCACTTTATGAAAAGCCAGTTTAGATGCTAATTAAGTGCGGTGGCTTTACGCCATAGTAGTTTGCAATTGAAAAAAATCCCTTAGAGGTGGTTGGCTTTCTTTGCTAATGGATGAGAACTTGGTACTAAAACAACTTAATCTTACTCCACTATATACTAAAGGATTTAATCAATACTTTATAGGAGCAGGTTTAGACATTAACTCAGTGCTTAAGAGGGATGCTTTACCCGCAGTAGTTTGCAATTGAAAACAAACCATTAGATATGATGCTTTACGCCATAGTAGTTTGCAATTGCTCATGGAGCAGATTTCAGCACAAAAACAGATAAAGTTATTAATATACCATTTCACCTAGAAACAGAGAATGGTCGATTGAAAACAATGCATTTCAGGTAGTTAACTTTCTCATTGCTCATGAAGCAGATCTCAGTACTATAACGTGTCAATTCTTCATTTAGAAGCAGAAAACTCTCAGTAGAATTAAAACAGTACTTTATGAAAAGCCAGTTTAGATGCTAATACAGTAATTAGATGCGGTTGCCTTACACCACGGTAGTTAGCAATTGAAAACAATCCTTTAGATAGGGTTAACTTTTATATTGCTAATGGATCAGATCGTGGCACAAAAACCATTTAGTCTTTGCAATGAAAACAATCGCACAAGGGATAAGCTAATTTTTTGTTTGCTCATGGAGCAGATCTCATCAATAAAACTGATAAACTTTATATACCTTTATACGTAGAAACAGAGAATGGTAAATTGAAAACAATACCTTAAAAGTCTCAACTTATTGCTAATAGATCGGATCTTAGTACTAACAGATGTTAAAACAGGGATTAAGTGCGGTGGCGTGGCGTAAAGTTGTTTGCAATTGAAAACGAACCCTTAGAGGTGGTCGATTCTTATTGCTAATGGATCAGATCTTGGCACTAAAACAACTTAGTCTTACTATTTTACATTTAACAGCTGCAAATGGCCCGTCGGATTTAATAAATACTTTATAAGGAGCAGCTTATGAGAATGGTAAATTGAAAACAATACCTTTAACGTCTCAACTTTCTTATTGCTAATAGATCGGATCTTAGTACTAACAGATGTTAAAACAGGGATTAAGTGCGGTGGCGTGCCGTAAAGTTGTTTGCAATTGAAAACGAACCCTTAGAGGTGGTTGCTTCTTATTGCTAATGGGTCAGATCTTGGCAATAAAACAACTTAGTCTTACTATTTTACATTTAACAGCTGCAAATGGCCCGTCGGATTTAATAAATACTTTATAAGGAGCAGCTTTAGATTTAACTCAGTGCTTAAGAGCGATGTCTTTACCCACAGTACTATGCAAGTGAAAACTACCCTTTAGAGGTGAGGCTATACACTAAAGTAGCGTGCAATTGCTCATGGAGCAGATCTCAGCACTACAATATAGTTAATATACCATTACACCTAGAAACAGGGAAAGGTCAATTAAAACCAATCCCTTAAAGGTAGCTAACTTTCTTATTGCTCATGGATCAGATCTTGACATTAAAACAACTCAGTCTTACCCCCAATATTTAACAGCTGGAAATCTAGTCGGATTGAATCAGTACTTAATGAGGTGCAGGTTTAGATATTAACTAGGAGCTTAAGTGCGATGCCGTTTTGCAATTGAAACCAATCACATCTATAGGATAAGGGTTAACACTCTTATTGCTCATGGCGCAGATCTTAGTACCAAAAGATGCTAATACAGGGATTGAGTGCGGTGGCTTTACGACATAGTAGTTTGCAATTGAAAAAATCCCTTAGAGGTGGTTGGCTTTCTTTGCTAATGGATCAGATCTTGGCACTAAACCAACTTAGTCTTACTACTTTACATTTAACAGCTGCAAATGGCCCGTCGGATTTAATAAATACTTTATAAGGAGCAGCTTTAGATATTAACTCCGTTCTTAAGAGCGATGTCTTTACCCACAGTACTATGCAAGTGAAAACAACCCTTTAGAGGTGAGGCTTAACGTTAAAGTAGTTTGCAATTGCTCATGGAGCAGATCTCAGCACTACACCATAGATAATATACCATTACTAATGCTAATGGATCAGAACTTGGCACTAAATAACTTAATCTTACTCCACTATATCCTAAAGGATTTAATCAATACTTTATAGGAGCAGGTTTAGACATTAACTCAGTACTTAAGAGGGATGTCTTCACCCGCAGTAGTTTGCAATTGAAAACAAACCATTAGAAATGATGCTTTACGCCATAGTAGTTTGCAATTGCTCAAGGAGCAGATTTCAGCACTAAAACAGATAAAGTTCATATACCATTACACCTAGAAACAGAGAATGGTCGATTGAAACCAATCCATTTCAGGTAGTTAACTTTCTCATTGGTCATGAAGAAGATCTCAGTGCTATATCGTGTCAATCCTTCATTTAGAAGCAGAAAACTCTCAGTAGAATTAAAACAGCACTTTATGAAAAAAATCCCTTAGAGGTGGTTGGCTTTCTTTGCTAATGGATCAGAACTTGGTACTAAAACAACTTAATCTTATTCCACTGTATCCGAAAGGATTTAATCAATACTTTATAGGAGCAGGTTTAGACATTAACTCAGTGCTTAAGAGGGATGTCTTTACCCGCAGTAGTTTGCAATTGAAAACAAACTATTAGAAATGATGCTTTACGCCATAGTAGTTTGCAATTGCTCATGGAGCAGATTTCAGCACTAAAACAGATAAAGTTAATATACCATTACACCTAGAAACAGAGAATGGTCGATTGAAACCAATCCATTTCAGGTAGTTAACTTTCTCATTGCTCATGAAGCAGATCTCAGTACTATTACGTGTCAATTCTTCATTTAGAAGCAGAAAACAATCAGTAGAATTAAAACAGTACTTTATGAAAAGCCAGTTTAGATGCTAATACAGGGATTAGGTGCGGTTGCTTTACACCACGGTAGTTTGTAAGGGAAAACAATCCCTTAGATAGGGTTAACTTTTATATTGCTAATGGATCAGATCGTGGCACAAAATCCATTTAGTCTTTGCAATGAAAACAATCGCACAAGGGATAAGCTAATTTTTTATACGTAGAAACAGAGAATGGTAAATTGAAAACAATACCTTAAACGTCTCAACTTTCTTATTGCTAATAGATCGGTTCTTAGTACTAACAGATGTTAAAACAGGGATTAAGTGCGGTGGCGTGGCGTAAAGTTGTTTGCAATTGAAAACGAACCCTTAGAGGTGGTTGCTTCTTATTGCTAATGGATCAGATCTTGGCACTAAAACAACTTAGTCTTACTATTTTACATTTAACAGCTGCAAATGGCCCGGCGGATTTAATAAATACTTTATAAGGAGCAGCTTTAGATTTAACTCAGTACTTAAGAGCGATGTCTTTACCCACAGTACTATGCAAGTGAAAACTACCCTTTACAGGTGAGGCTATACACTAAAGTAGCGTGCAATTGCTCATGGAGCAGATCTCAGCACTACAATATAGATAATATACCATTACACCTAGAAACAGAGAAAGGTCAATTAAAACCAATCCCTTAAAGGTAGCTAACTTTCTTATTGCTCATGGATCAGATCTGGCATTAAAACAACTTAGTCTTACTCCCCTATATTTAACAGCTGGAAATGGCCAGTCGGATTCAATCAGTACTTAATGAGGTGCAGGTTTGGATATTAACTCAGAGCTTAAGTACGATGCCGTTTTGCAAATGAAACCAACCACATCTAAGTGATAAGGGTTAACACTCTTATTGCTCATGGCGCAGATCTTAGTACCAAAAGATGCTAATACAGGGATTAAGGGCGGTGGCTTTACGCCATAGTAGTTGGCTTTCTTTGCTAATGGATCAGAACTTGGCACTAAACAACTGAATCTTACTCCACTATATCCTAAAGGATTTAATCAATACTTTATAGGAGCAGGTTTAGACATTAACTCAGTGCTTAAGAGGGATGTCTTTACCCGCAGTAGTTTGCAATTGAAAACAAACTATTAGAAATGATGCTTTACGCCATAGTAGTTTGCAATTGCTCATGCAGCAGATTTCAGCACTAAAACAGATAAAGTTAATATACCGTTACACCTAGAAACAGAGAATGGTCGATTGAAACCAATGCATTACAGGTAGTTAACTTTCTCATTGCTCATGAAGCAGATCTCAATACTATAACGTGTCAATTCTTTATTTAGAAGCAGAAAACTCTAAGTAGAATTAAAACAGTACTTTAGAAAAGCCAGTTTAGATACTAATACAGGGATTAGGTGCGGTTGCTTTACACCACGGTAGTTTGTAAGTGAAAACAATCCCTTAGATAAGGTTAACTTTTATATTGCTAATGGATCAGATTGTGGCACAAAAACCATTTAGTCTTTGCAATGAAAACAATCGCACAAGGGATAAGCTAATTTTTTGTTTGCTCATGGAGCAGATCTCATCAATAAAACTGATAAACTTTATATACCTTTATACGTAGAAACAGAGAATGGTAAATTGAAAACAATACTTTAAACGTCTTAACTTTCTTATTGCTAATAGATCGGAACTTAGTACTAACAGATGCTCAAACATGCTTTACGCCATAGTAGTTTGCAATTGCTCATGGAGCAGATTTCAGCACTAAAACAGATAAAGTTAATATACCATTACACCTAGAAACAGAGAATGGTCGATTGAAACCAATCCATTTCAGGTAGTTAACTTTCTCATTGCTCATGAAGCAGATCTCAGTACTATTACGTGTCAATTCTTCATTTAGAAGCAGAAAACTCTCAGTAGAATTAAAACAGCACTTTATGAAAAGCCAGTTTAGATGCTAAATAAGTGCGGTGGCTTTACGCCATAGTAGTTTGCAATTGAAAAAAATCCCTTAGAGGTGGTTGGCTTTCTTTGCTAATGGATCAGAACTTGGTACTAAAACAACTTAATCTTACTCCACTATATCCTAAAGGATTTAATCAATACTTTATAGGAGCAGGTTTAGACATTAACTCAGTGCTTAAGAGGGATGTCTTTACCCGCAGTAGCTTGCAATTGAAAACAAACTATTAAAAATGATGCTTTACGCTATAGTAGTTTGCAATTGCTCATGCAGCAGATTTCAGCACTAAAACAGATATAGTTAATATACTATTACACCTAGAAACAGAGAATGGTCGTTTGAAACCAATCCATTTCAGGTAGTTAACTTTCTCATTGCCCATAAAGCAGATCTCAGTACTATAACGTGTCAATTCTTCATTTAGAAGCAGAAAACTCTCAGTAGAATTAAAACAGTACTTTATGAAAAGCCAGTTTAGATGCTAATACATGGATTAGGTGCGGTTGCTTTACACCACGGTAGTTAGCAATTGAAAACAATCCTTTATATTGCTAATGGATCAGATCGTGGCACAAAAACCATTTAGTCTGCAATGAAAACAATCGCACAAGGGATAAGCTAATTTTTTGTTTGCTCATGGAGCAGATCTCATAAATAAAACTGATAAACTTTATATACCTTTATACGTAGAAACAGAGAATGGTAAATTGAAAACAATACCTTAAACGTCTCAACTTTCTTATTGCTAATAGATCGGATCTTAGTACTAACAGATGTTAAAACAGGGATTAAGTGCGGTGGCGTTGCGTAAAGTTGTTTGCAATTGAAAACGAACCCTTAGAGGTGGTTGCTTCTTATTGATAATGGATCAGATCTTGGCACTAAAACAACTTAGTCTTACCATTTTACATTTAACAGCTGCAAATGGCCCGTCGGATTTAATAAATACTTTATAAGGAGCAGCTTTAGATTTAACTCAGTGCTTAAGAGCGATGTCTTTACCCACAGTACTATGCAAGTGAAAACTACCCTTTAGAGGTGACGCTATACACTAAAGTAGCGTGCAATTGCTCATGGAGCAAATCTCAGCACTACAATATAGATAATATACCATTACACCTAGAAACAGAGAAAGGTCAATTAAAACCAATCCCTTAAAGGTAGCTAACTTTCTTATTGCTCATACATCAGATCTTGGCATTAAAACAACTTAGTCTTACTCCCCTATATTTAACAGCTGGAAATGGCCAGTCGGATTGAATCAGTACTTAATGAGGTGCAGGTTTGGATATTAACTCAGAATGGTCGATTGAAACCAATGCATTTCAGGTAGTTAACTTTCTCATTGCTCATGAAGCAGATCTCAATACTATAACGTGTCAATTCTTTATTTAGAAGCAGAAAACTCTAAGTAGAATTAAAACAGTACTTTAGAAAAGCCAGTTTAGATGCTAATACAGGGATTAGGTGCGGTTGCTTTACACCACGGTAGTTTGTAAGGGAAAACAATCCCTTAGATAGGGTTAACTTTTATATTGCTAATGGATCAGATCGTGGCACAAAATCCATTTAGTCTTTGCAATGAAAACAATCGCGCAAGGGATAAGCTAATTTTTTATACGTAGAAACAGAGAATGGTAAATTGAAAACAATACCTTAAACGTCTCAACTTTCTTATTGCAAATAGATCGGTTCTTAGTACTAACAGATGTTAAAACAGGGATTAAGTGCGGTGGCGTGGCGTAAAGTTGTTTGCAATTGAAAACGAACCCTTAGAGGTGGTTGCTTCTTATTGCAAATGGATCAGATCTTGGCACTAAAACAACTTAGTCTTACTACTTTACATTTAACAGCTGCAAATGGCCCGTCGGATTTAATAAATACTTTATAAGGAGCAGCTTTAGATATTAACTCCGTTCTTAAGAGCGATGTCTTTACCCACAGTACTATGCAAGTGAAAACAACCCTTTAGAGGCTTAACGTTAAAGTAGTTTGCAATTGCTCATGGAGCAGATCTCAGCACTACACCATAGATAATATACCATTACACCTAGAAACAGAGAAAGGTCAATTAAAACCAATCCCTTAAAGGTAGCTAACTTTCTTAGTGCTAATGGATCAGATCTTGGCGTTAAAACAACTTAGTCTTATTCCCCTATATTTAACAGCTGGAAATGGCCAGTCAGATTGAATCAGTACTTAATGAGGTGCAGGTTTAGATATTAACTCAGAGCTTAAGTGCGATGCCTTTTTGCAATTGAAACCAATCACATCTAAGGGATAGGGGCCAACACTCTTATTGCCCATGGCGCAGATCTTAGTACCAAAAGATGCTAATACAGGGATTAAGTGCAGTGGCTTTACGCCATAGTAGTTGGCTTTCTATGCTAATGGATCAGAACTTGGCATTAAAACAACTTAATCTTACTCCACTATATCCTAAAGGATTTAATCAATACTTTATAGGAGCAGGTTTAGACATTAACTCAGTGCTTAAGAGGGATGTCTTTACCCGCAGTAGTTCGCAATTGAAAACAAACCATTAGAAATGATGCTTTACGCTATAGTAGTTTGCAATTTCTCATGGAGCAGATTTCAGCACTAAAACAGATAAAGTTAATATACCATTACACCTAGAAACAGAGAATGGTCGATTGAAACCAATCCATTTCAGGTAGTTAACTTTCTCATTGCTCATGAAGCAGATCTCAGTACTATTACGTGTCAATTCTTCATTTAGAAGCAGAAAACTCTCAGTAGAATTAAAACAGTACTTTATGAAAAGACAGTTTAGATGCTAATACAGGGATTAGGTGCGGTTGCTTTACACCATAGGGTTAACTCCTATATTGCTAATGGATCAGATCGTGGCACAAAAACCATTTAGTCTTTGCAATGAAAACAATCGCACAAGGGATAAGCTAATTTTTTATACGTAGAAACAGAGAATGGTAAATTGAAAACAATACCTTAAACGTCTCAACTTTCTTATTACTAATAGATCGGATCTTAGTACTAACAGATGTTAAAACAGGGATTAAGTGCGGTGGCGTGGCGTAAAGTTGTTTGCAATTGAAAACGAACCCTTAGAGGTGGTTGCTTCTTATTGCAAATGGATCAGATCTTGGCACTAAAACAACTTAGTCTTACTACTTTACATTTAACAGCTGCAAATGGCCCGTCGGATTTAATGAATACTTTATAAGGAGCAGCTTTAGATATTAACTCAGTTCTTAAGAGCGATGTCTTTACCCACAGTACTATGCCTTTAGAGGTGAGACTTTACGCTAAAGTAGTTTGCAATTGCTCATGGAGCAGATCTCAGCACTACACCATAGATAATATACCATTACATCTAGAAACAGAGAAAGGTCAATTAAAATCAATCCCTTAAAGGTAGCTTACTTTCTTATTGCTCATGGATCAGATCTTGGCATTAAAACAACTTAGTCTTACTCCCCTATATTTAACAGCTGGAAATGGCCAGTCGGATTGAATCAGTACTTAATGAGGTTCAGGTTTAGATATTAACTCAGAGCTTAAGTGCGATGCCGTTTTGCAATTGAAACCAATCACATCTAAGGGATAAGGGTTAACACTCCTATTTGCTCATGGCGCAGAACTTTGTACCAAAAGATGCTAATACAGGGATTAAGGGCGGTGGCTTTACGCCATAGTAGTTGGCTTTCTTTGCTAATGGATCAGAACTTGGCACTAAAACAACTTAATCTTACTCCACTATATCCTAAAGGATTTAATCAATACTTTATAGGAGCAGGTTTAGACATTAACTCAGTGCTTAAGAGGGATATCTTTACCCGCAGTAGTTTGCAATTGAAAACAAACTATTAGAAATGATGCTTTACGCCATAGTAGTTTGCAATTGCTCATGGAGCAGATTTCAGCACTAAAACAGATAAAGTTAATATACCATTACACCTAGAAACAGAGAATGGTCGATTGAAACCAATCCATTCCAGGTAGTTAACTTTCTCATTGCTCATGAAGCAGATCTCAGTACTATTACGTGTCAATTCTTCATTTAGAAGCAGAAAACTCTCAGTAGAATTAAAACAGCACTTTATGAAAAGCCAGTTTAGATGCTAAATAAGTGCGGTGGCTTTACGCCATAGTAGTTTGCAATTGAAAAAAATCCCTTAGAGGTGGTTGGCTTTCTTTGCTAATGGATCAGAACTTGGTACTAAAACAACTTAATCTTACTCCACTATATCCTAAAGGATTTAATCAATACTTTATAGGAGCAGGTTTAGACATTAACTCAGTGCTTAAGAGGGATGTCTTTACCCGCAGTAGCTTGCAATTGAAAACAAACTATTAGAAATGATGCTTTACGCTATAGTAGTTTGCAATTGCTCATGCAGCAGATTTCAGCACTAAAACAGATATAGTTAATATACTATTACACCTAGAAACAGAGAATGGTCGTTTGAAACCAATCCATTTCAGGTAGTTAACTTTCTCATTGCTCATAAAGCAGATCTCAGTACTATAACGTATCAATTCTTCATTTAGAAGCAGAAAACTCTCAGTAGAATTAAAACAGTACTTTATGAAAAGCCAGTTTAGATGCTAATACATGGATTAGGTGCGGTTGCTTTACACCACGGTAGTTAGCAATTGAAAACAATCCTTTATATTGCTAATGGATCAGATCGTGGCACAAAAACCATTTAGTCTGCAATGAAAACAATCGCACAAGGGATAAGCTAATTTTTTGTTTGCTCATGGAGCAGATCTCATCAATAAAACTGATAAACTTTATATACTTTTATACGTAGAAACAGAGAATGGTAAATTGAAAACAATACCTTAAAAGTCTCAACTTATTGCTAATAGATCGGATCTTAGTACTAACAGATGTTAAAACAGGGATTAAGTGCGGTGGCGTGGCGTAAAGTTGTTTGCAATTGAAAACGAACCCTTAGAGGTGGTCGATTCTTATTGCTAATGGATCAGATCTTGGCACTAAAACAACTTAGTCTTACTATTTTACATTTAACAGCTGCAAATGGCCCGTCGGATTTAATAAATACTTTATAAGGAGCAGCTTATGAGAATGGTAAATTGAAAACAATACTTTTAACGTCTCAACTTTCTTATTGCTAATAGATCGGATCTTAGTACTAACAGATGTTAAAACAGGGATTAAGTGCGATGGCGTGGCGTAAAGTTGTTTGCAATTGAAAACGAACCCTTAGAGGTGGTTGCTTCTTATTGATAATGGATCAGATCTTGGCACTAAAACAACTTAGTCTTACCATTTTACATTTAACAGCTGCAAATGGCCCGTCGGATTTAATAAATACTTTATAAGGAGCAGCTTTAGATTTAACTCAGTGCTTAAGAGCGATGTCTTTACCCACAGTACTATGCAAGTGAAAACTACCCTTTAGAGGTGACGCTATACACTAAAGTAGCGTGCAATTGCTCATGGAGCAAATCTCAGCACTACAATATAGATAATATACCATTACACCTAGAAACAGAGAAAGGTCAATTAAAACCAATCCCTTAAAGGTAGCTAACTTTCTTATTGCTCATACATCAGATCTTGGCATTAAAACAACTTAGTCTTACTCCCCTATATTTAACAGCTGGAAATGGCCAGTCGGATTGAATCAGTACTTAATGAGGTGCAGGTTTGGATATTAACTCAGAGCTTAAGTGCGATGCCGTTTTGCAATTGAAACCAATCACATCTAAGGGATAAGGGTTAACACTCTTATTGCTCATTGCGCAGATCTTAGTACCAAAAGATGCTAACCAGGGAATGAGTACGGTGGCTTTACGATATAGTAGTTTGCAATTAAAGAAATCCCTTAGAAGTGGTTGGCTTTCTTTGCTAATGGATCATACCTTAAAGTTAATATACCATTACACCTAGAAACAGAGAATGGTCGATTGAAACCAATCCATTTCAGGTAGTTAACTTTCTCATTGCTCATGAAGCAGATCTCAGTACTATTACGTGTCAATTCTTCATTTAGAAGCAGAAAACTCTCAGTAGAATTAAAACAGTACTTTATGAAAAGCCAGTTTAGATGCTAATACAGGGATTAGGTGCGGTTGCTTTACACCACGGTAGTTTGTAAGGGAAAACAATCCCTTAGATAGGGTTAACTTTTATATTGCTAATGGATCAGATCGTGGCACAAAATCCATTTAGTCTTTGCAATGAAAACAATCGCACAAGGGATAAGCTAATTTTTTATACGTAGAAACAGAGAATGGTAAATAGAAAACAATACCTTAAACGTCTCAACTTTCTTATTGCTAATAGATCGGTTCTTAGTACTAACAGATGTTAAAACAGGGATTAAGTGCGGTGGCGTGGCGTAAAGTTGTTTGCAATTGAAAACGAACCCTTAGAGGTGGTTGCTTCTTATTGCTAATGGATCAGATCTTGGCACTAAAACAACTTAGTCTTACTATTTTACATTTAACAGCTGCAAATGGCCCGGCGGATTTAATAAATACTTTATAAGGAGCAGCTTTAGATTTAACTCAGTACTTAAGAGCGATGTCTTTACCCACAGTACTATGCAAGTGAAAACTACCCTTTACAGGTGAGGCTATACACTAAAGTAGCGTGCAATTGCTCATGGAGCAGATCTTAGCACTACAATATAGATAATATACCATTACACCTAGAAACAGAGAAAGGTCAATTAAAACCAATCCCTTAAAGGTAGCTAACTTTCTTATTGCTCATGGATCAGATCTGGCATTAAAACAACTTAGTCTTACTCCCCTATATTTAACAGCTGGAAATGGCCAGTCGGATTCAATCAGTACTTAATGAGGTGCAGGTTTGGATATTAACTCAGAGCTTAAGTACGATGCCGTTTTGCAAATGAAACCAACCACATCTAAGGGATAAGGGTTAACACTCTTATTGCTCATGGCGCAGATCTTAGTACCAAAAGATGCTAATACAGGGATTAAGGGCGGTGGCTTTACGCCATAGTAGTTGGCTTTCTTTGCTAATGGATCAGAACTTGGCACTAAACAACTGAATCTTACTCCACTATATCCTAAAGGATTTAATCAATACTTTATAGGAGCAGGTTTAGACATTAACTCAGTACTTAAGAGGGATGTCTTTACCCGCAGTAGTTTGCAATTGAAAACAATCCATTAGAAATGATGCTTTACGCCATAGTAGTTTGCAATTGCTCAAGGAGCAGATTTCAGCACTAAAACAGATAAAGTTCATATACCATTACACCTAGAAACAGAGAATGGTCGATTGAAACCAATCCATTTCAGGTAGTTAACTTTCTCATTGGTCATGAAGAAGATCTCAGTGCTATAACGTGTCAATCCTTCATTTAGAAGCAGAAAACTCTCAGTAGAATTAAAACAGCACTTTATGAAAAAAATCCCTTAGAGGTGGTTGGCTTTCTTTGCTAATGGATCAGAACTTGGTACTAAAACAACTTAATCTTACTCCACTATATCCGAAAGGATTTAATCAATACTTTATAGGAGCAGGTTTAGACATTAACTCAGTGCTTAAGAGGGATGTCTTTACCCGCAGTAGTTTGCAATTGAAAACAAACTATTAGAAATGATGCTTTACGCCATAGTAGTTTGCAATTGCTCATGCAGCAGATTTCAGCACTAAAACAGATAAAGTTAATATACCGTTACACCTAGAAACAGAGAATGGTCGATTGAAACCAATGCATTACAGGTAGTTAACTTTCTCATTGCTCATGAAGCAGATCTCAATACTATAACGTGTCAATTCTTTATTTAGAAGCAGAAAACTCTAAGTAGAATTAAAACAGTACTTTAGAAAAGCCAGTTTAGATACTAATACAGGGATTAGGTGCGGTTGCTTTACACCACGGTAGTTTGTAAGTGAAAACAATCTCTTAGATAAGGTTAACTTTTATATTGCTAATGGATCAGATTGTGGCACAAAAACCATTTAGTCTTTGCAATGAAAACAATCGCACAAGGGATAAGCTAATTTTTTGTTTGCTCATGGAGCAGATCTCATCAATAAAACTGATAAACTTTATATACCTTTATACGTAGAAACAGAGAATGGTAAATTGAAAACAATACTTTAAACGTCTTAACTTTCTTATTGCTAATAGATCGGATCTTAGTACTAACAGATGCTCAAACATGCTTTACGCCATAGTAGTTTGCAATTGCTCATGGAGCAGATTTCAGCACTAAAACAGATAAAGTTAATATACCATTACACCTAGAAACAGAGAATGGTCGATTGAAACCAATCCATTTCAGGTAGTTAACTTTCTCATTGCTCATGAAGCAGATCTCAGTACTATTACGTGTCAATTCTTCATTTAGAAGCAGAAAACTCTCAGTAGAATTAAAACAGTACTTTATGAAAAGCCAGTTTAGATGCTAATACAGGGATTAGGTGCGGTTGCTTTACACCATAGGGTTAACTCCTATATTGCTAATGGATCAGATCGTGGCACAAAAACCATTTAGTCTTTGCAATGAAAACAATCGCACAAGGGATAAGCTAATTTTTTATACGTAGAAACAGAGAATGGTAAATTGAAAACAATACCTTAAACGTCTCAACTTTCTTATTACTAATAGATCGGATCTTAGTACTAACAGATGTTAAAACAGGGATTAAGTGCGGTGGCGTGGCGTAAAGTTGTTTGCAAGTTGTAGAGGTGGTTGCTTCTTATTGCTAATGGATCAGATCTTGGCACTAAAACAACTTAGTCTTACTATTTTACATTTAACAGCTGCAAATGGCCCGGCGGATTTAATAAATACTTTATAAGGAGCAGCTTTAGATTTAACTCAGTGCTTAAGAGCGATGTCTTTACCCACAGTACTATGCAAGTGAAAACTACCCTTTACAGGTGAGGCTATACACTAAAGTAGCGTGCAATTGCTCATGGAGCAAATCTAAGCACTACAATATAGATAATATACCATTACACCTAGAAACAGAGAAAGGTCAATTAAAACCAATCCCTTAAAGGTAGCTAACTTTCTTATTGCTCATGGATCAGATCTGGCATTAAAACAACTTAGTCTTACTCCCCTATATTTAACAGCTGGAAATGGCCAATCGGATTGAATCAGTACTTAATCAGGTGCAGGTTTGGATATTAACTCAGAGCTTAAGTACGATGCCGTTTTGCAAATGAAACCAACCACATCTAAGGGATAAGGGTTAACACTCTTATTGCTCATGGCCCAGATCTTAGTACCAAAAGATGCTAATACAGGGATTAAGTGCGGTGGCTTTACGCCATAGTAGTTGGCTTTCTTTGCTAATGGATCAGAACTTGGCACTAAACAACTTAATCTTACTCCACTATATCCTAAAGGATTTAATCAACTTTATAGGAGCAGGTTTAGACATTAACTCAGTACTTAAGAGGGATGTCTTTACCCGCAGTAGTTTGCAATTGAAAACAAACCATTAGAAATGATGCTTTACGCCAAAGTAGTTTGCAATTGCTCATGGAGCAGATTTCAGCACTAAAACAGATAAAGTTCATATACCATTACACCTAGAAACAGAGAATGGTCGATTGAAACCAATCCATTTCAGGTAGTTAACTTTCTCATTGGTCATGAAGAAGATCTCAGTGCTATAACGTGTCAATCCATCATTTAGAAGCAGAAAACTCTCAGTAGAATTAAAACAGCACTTTATGAAAAAAATCCCTTAGAGGTGGTTGGCTTTCTTTGCTAATGGATCAGAACTTGGTACTAAAACAACTTAATCTTACTCCACTATATCCGAAAGGATTTAATCAATACTTTATAGGAGCAGGTTTAGACATTAACTCAGTGCTTAAGAGGGATGTCTTTACCCGCAGTAGTTTGCAATTGAAAACAAACTATTAGAAATGATGCTTTACGCCATAGTAGTTTGCAATTGCTCATGCAGCAGATTTCAGCACTAAAACAGATAAAGTTAATATACCGTTACACCTAGAAACAGAGAATGGTCGATTGAAACCAATCCATTTCAGGTAGTTAACTTTCTCATTGCTCATAAAGCAGATCTCAGTACTATAACGTATCAATTCTTCATTTAGAAGCAGAAAACTCTCAGTAGAATTAAAACAGTACTTTATGAAAAGCCAGTTTAGATGCTAATACATGGATTAGGTGCGGTTGCTTTACACCACGGTAGTTAGCAATTGAAAACAATCCTTTATATTGCTAATGGATCAGATCGTGGCACAAAAACCATTTAGTCTGCAATGAAAACAATCGCACAAGGGATAAGCTAATTTTTTGTTTGCTCATGGAGCAGATCTCATCAATAAAACTGATAAACTTTATATACCTTTATACGTAGAAACAGAGAATGGTAAATTGAAAACAATACCTTAAACGTCTCAACTTTCTTATTGCTAATAGATCGGATCTTAGTACTAACAGATGTTAAAACAGGGATTAAGTGCGGTGGCGTGGCGTAAAGTTGTTTGCAATTGAAAACGAACCCTTAGAGGTGGTTGCTTCTTATTGATAATGGATCAGATCTTGGCACTAAAACAACTTAGTCTTACCATTTTACATTTAACAGCTGCAAATGGCCCGTCGGATTTAATAAATACTTTATAAGGAGCAGCTTTAGATTTAACTCAGTGCTTAAGAGCGATGTCTTTACCCACAGTACTATGCAAGTGAAAACTACCCTTTAGAGGTGACGCTATACACTAAAGTAGCGTGCAATTGCTCATGGAGCAAATCTCAGCACTACAATATAGATAATATACCATTACACCTAGAAACAGAGAAAGGTCAATTAAAACCAATCCCTTAAAGGTAGCTAACTTTCTTATTGCTCATACATCAGATCTTGGCATTAAAACAACTTAGTCTTACTCCCCTATATTTAACAGCTGGAAATGGCCAGTCGGATTGAATCAGTACTTAATGAGGTGCAGGTTTGGATATTAACTCAGAGCTTAAGTGCGATGCCGTTTTGCAATTGAAACCAATCACATCTAAGGGATAAGGGTTAACACTCTTATTGCTCATTGCGCAGATCTTAGTACCAAAAGATGCTAACCAGGGATTGAGTACGGTGGCTTTACGATATAGTAGTTTGCAATTAAAGAAATCCCTTAGAAGTGGTTGGCTTTCTTTGCTAATGGATCAGCCCTTTGCACTAAAACAACTTAGTCTTACTACTTTACATTTAACAGCTGCAAATGGCCCGTCGGATTTAATAAATACTTTATAAGGAGCAGCTTTAGATATTAACTCAGTTCTTAAGAGCGATGTCTTTACCCACAGTACTATGCCTTTAGAGGTGAGACTGTACGCTAAAGTAGTTTGCAATTGCTCATGGAGCAGATCTCAGCACTACACCATAGATAATATACCATTACACCTAGAAACAGAGAAAGGTCAATTAAAACCAATCCCTTAAAGGTAGCTAACTTTCTTAGTGCTAATGGATCAGATCTTGGCGTTAAAACAACTTAGTCTTATTCCCCTATATTTAACAGCTGGAAATGGCCAGTCAGATTGAATCAGTACTTAATGAGGTGCAGGTTTAGATATTAACTCAGAGCTTAAGTGCGATGCCTTTTTGCAATTGAAACCAATCACATCTAAGGGATAGGGGCCAACACTCTTATTGCCCATGGCGCAGATCTTAGTACCAAAAGATGCTAATACAGGGATTAAGTGCAGTGGCTTTACGCCATAGTAGTTGGCTTTCTATGCTAATGGATCAGAACTTGGCATTAAAACAACTTAATCTTACTCCACTATATCCTAAAGGATTTAATCAATACTTTATAGGAGCAGGTTTAGACATTAACTCAGTGCTTAAGAGGGATGTCTTTACCCGCAGTAGTTCGCAATTGAAAACAAACCATTAGAAATGATGCTTTACGCTATAGTAGTTTGCAATTTCTCATGGAGCAGATTTCAGCACTAAAACAGATAAAGTTAATATACCATTACACCTAGAAACAGAGAATGGTCGATTGAAACCAATCCATTTCAGGTAGTTAACTTTCTCATTGCTCATGAAGCAGATCTCAGTACTATTACGTGTCAATTCTTCATTTAGAAGCAGAAAACTCTCAGTAGAATTAAAACAGTACTTTATGAAAAGACAGTTTAGATGCTAATACAGGGATTAGGTGCGGTTGCTTTACACCATAGGGTTAACTCCTATATTGCTAATGGATCAGATCGTGGCACAAAAACCATTTAGTCTTTGCAATGAAAACAATCGCACAAGGGATAAGCTAATTTTTTATACGTAGAAACAGAGAATGGTAAATTGAAAACAATACCTTAAACGTCTCAACTTTCTTATTACTAATAGATCGGATCTTAGTACTAACAGATGTTAAAACAGGGATTAAGTGCGGTGGCGTGGCGTAAAGTTGTTTGCAATTGAAAACGAACCCTTAGAGGTGGTTGCTTCTTATTGCAAATGGATCAGATCTTGGCACTAAAACAACTTAGTCTTACTACTTTACATTTAACAGCTGCAAATGGCCCGTCGGATTTAATGAATACTTTATAAGGAGCAGCTTTAGATATTAACTCAGTTCTTAAGAGCGATGTCTTTACCCACAGTACTATGCCTTTAGAGGTGAGACTTTACGCTAAAGTAGTTTGCAATTGCTCATGGAGCAGATCTCAGCACTACACCATAGATAATATACCATTACATCTAGAAACAGAGAAAGGTCAATTAAAATCAATCCCTTAAAGGTAGCTTACTTTCTTATTGCTCATGGATCAGATCTTGGCATTAAAACAACTTAGTCTTACTCCCCTATATTTAACAGCTGGAAATGGCCAGTCGGATTGAATCAGTACTTAATGAGGTTCAGGTTTAGATATTAACTCAGAGCTTAAGTGCGATGCCGTTTTGCAATTGAAACCAATCACATCTACGGGATAAGGGTTAACACTCCTATTTGCTCATGGCGCAGAACTTTGTACCAAAAGATGCTAATACAGGGATTAAGGGCGGTGGCTTTACGCCATAGTAGTTGGCTTTCTTTGCTAATGGATCAGAACTTGGCACTAAAACAACTTAATCTTACTCCACTATATCCTAAAGGATTTAATCAATACTTTATAGGAGCAGGTTTAGACATTAACTCAGTGCTTAAGAGGGATATCTTTACCCGCAGTAGTTTGCAATTGAAAACAAACTATTAGAAATGATGCTTTACGCCATAGTAGTTTGCAATTGCTCATGGAGCAGATTTCAGCACTAAAACAGATAAAGTTAATATACCATTACACCTAGAAACAGAGAATGGTCGATTGAAACCAATCCATTTCAGGTAGTTAACTTTCTCATTGCTCATGAAGCAGATCTCAGTACTATTACGTGTCAATTCTTCATTTAGAAGCAGAAAACTCTCAGTAGAATTAAAACAGCACTTTATGAAAAGCCAGTTTAGATGCTAAATAAGTGCGGTGGCTTTACGCCATAGTAGTTTGCAATTGAAAAAAATCCCTTAGAGGTGGTTGGCTTTCTTTGCTAATGGATCAGAACTTGGTACTAAAACAACTTAATCTTACTCCACTATATCCTAAAGGATTTAATCAATACTTTATAGGAGCAGGTTTAGACATTAACTCAGTGCTTAAGAGGGATGTCTTTACCCGCAGTAGCTTGCAATTGAAAACAAACTATTAGAAATGATGCTTTACGCTATAGTAGTTTGCAATTGCTCATGCAGCAGATTTCAGCACTAAAACAGATATAGTTAATATACTATTACACCTAGAAACAGAGAATGGTCGTTTGAAACCAATCCATTTCAGGTAGTTAACTTTCTCATTGCTCATAAAGCAGATCTCAGTACTATAACGTATCAATTCTTCATTTAGAAGCAGAAAACTCTCAGTAGAATTAAAACAGTACTTTATGAAAAGCCAGTTTAGATGCTAATACATGGATTAGGTGCGGTTGCTTTACACCACGGTAGTTAGCAATTGAAAACAATCCTTTATATTGCTAATGGATCAGATCGTGGCACAAAAACCATTTAGTCTGCAATGAAAACAATCGCACAAGGGATAAGCTAATTTTTTGTTTGCTCATGGAGCAGATCTCATCAATAAAACTGATAAACTTTATATACTTTTATACGTAGAAACAGAGAATGGTAAATTGAAAACAATACCTTAAAAGTCTCAACTTATTGCTAATAGATCGGATCTTAGTACTAACAGATGTTAAAACAGGGATTAAGTGCGGTGGCGTGGCGTAAAGTTGTTTGCAATTGAAAACGAACCCTTAGAGGTGGTCGATTCTTATTGCTAATGGATCAGATCTTGGCACTAAAACAACTTAGTCTTACTATTTTACATTTAACAGCTGCAAATGGCCCGTCGGATTTAATAAATACTTTATAAGGAGCAGCTTATGAGAATGGTAAATTGAAAACAATACTTTTAACGTCTCAACTTTCTTATTGCTAATAGATCGGATCTTAGTACTAACAGATGTTAAAACAGGGATTAAGTGCGATGGCGTGGCGTAAAGTTGTTTGCAATTGAAAACGAACCCTTAGAGGTGGTTGCTTCTTATTGATAATGGATCAGATCTTGGCACTAAAACAACTTAGTCTTACCATTTTACATTTAACAGCTGCAAATGGCCCGTCGGATTTAATAAATACTTTATAAGGAGCAGCTTTAGATTTAACTCAGTGCTTAAGAGCGATGTCTTTACCCACAGTACTATGCAAGTGAAAACTACCCTTTAGAGGTGACGCTATACACTAAAGTAGCGTGCAATTGCTCATGGAGCAAATCTCAGCACTACAATATAGATAATATACCATTACACCTAGAAACAGAGAAAGGTCAATTAAAACCAATCCCTTAAAGGTAGCTAACTTTCTTATTGCTCATACATCAGATCTTGGCATTAAAACAACTTAGTCTTACTCCCCTATATTTAACAGCTGGAAATGGCCAGTCGGATTGAATCAGTACTTAATGAGGTGCAGGTTTGGATATTAACTCAGAGCTTAAGTGCGATGCCGTTTTGCAATTGAAACCAATCACATCTAAGGGATAAGGGTTAACACTCTTATTGCTCATTGCGCAGATCTTAGTACCAAAAGATGCTAACCAGGGAATGAGTACGGTGGCTTTACGATATAGTAGTTTGCAATTAAAGAAATCCCTTAGAAGTGGTTGGCTTTCTTTGCTAATGGATCATACCTTAAAGTTAATATACCATTACACCTAGAAACAGAGAATGGTCGATTGAAACCAATCCATTTCAGGTAGTTAACTTTCTCATTGCTCATGAAGCAGATCTCAGTACTATTACGTGTCAATTCTTCATTTAGAAGCAGAAAACTCTCAGTAGAATTAAAACAGTACTTTATGAAAAGCCAGTTTAGATGCTAATACAGGGATTAGGTGCGGTTGCTTTACACCACGGTAGTTTGTAAGGGAAAACAATCCCTTAGATAGGGTTAACTTTTATATTGCTAATGGATCAGATCGTGGCACAAAATCCATTTAGTCTTTGCAATGAAAACAATCGCACAAGGGATAAGCTAATTTTTTATACGTAGAAACAGAGAATGGTAAATAGAAAACAATACCTTAAACGTCTCAACTTTCTTATTGCTAATAGATCGGTTCTTAGTACTAACAGATGTTAAAACAGGGATTAAGTGCGGTGGCGTGGCGTAAAGTTGTTTGCAATTGAAAACGAACCCTTAGAGGTGGTTGCTTCTTATTGCTAATGGATCAGATCTTGGCACTAAAACAACTTAGTCTTACTATTTTACATTTAACAGCTGCAAATGGCCCGGCGGATTTAATAAATACTTTATAAGGAGCAGCTTTAGATTTAACTCAGTACTTAAGAGCGATGTCTTTACCCACAGTACTATGCAAGTGAAAACTACCCTTTACAGGTGAGGCTATACACTAAAGTAGCGTGCAATTGCTCATGGAGCAGATCTCAGCACTACAATATAGATAATATACCATTACACCTAGAAACAGAGAAAGGTCAATTAAAACCAATCCCTTAAAGGTAGCTAACTTTCTTATTGCTCATGGATCAGATCTGGCATTAAAACAACTTAGTCTTACTCCCCTATATTTAACAGCTGGAAATGGCCAGTCGGATTCAATCAGTACTTAATGAGGTGCAGGTTTGGATATTAACTCAGAGCTTAAGTACGATGCCGTTTTGCAAATGAAACCAACCACATCTAAGGGATAAGGGTTAACACTCTTATTGCTCATGGCGCAGATCTTAGTACCAAAAGATGCTAATACAGGGATTAAGGGCGGTGGCTTTACGCCATAGTAGGTGGCTTTCTTTGCTAATGGATCAGAACTTGGCACTAAACAACTGAATCTAACTCCACTATATCCTAAAGGATTTAATCAATACTTTATAGGAGCAGGTTTAGACATTAACTCAGTACTTAAGAGGGATGTCTTTACCCGCAGTAGTTTGCAATTGAAAACAATCCATTAGAAATGATGCTTTACGCCATAGTAGTTTGCAATTGCTCAAGGAGCAGATTTCAGCACTAAAACAGATAAAGTTCATATACCATTACACCTAGAAACAGAGAATGGTCGATTGAAACCAATCCATTTCAGGTAGTTAACTTTCTCATTGGTCATGAAGAAGATCTCAGTGCTATAACGTGTCAATCCTTCATTTAGAAGCAGAAAACTCTCAGTAGAATTAAAACAGCACTTTATGAAAAAAATCCCTTAGAGGTGGTTGGCTTTCTTTGCTAATGGATCAGAACTTGGTACTAAAACAACTTAATCTTACTCCACTATATCCGAAAGGATTTAATCAATACTTTATAGGAGCAGGTTTAGACATTAACTCAGTGCTTAAGAGGGATGTCTTTACCCGCAGTAGTTTGCAATTGAAAACAAACTATTAGAAATGATGCTTTACGCCATAGTAGTTTGCAATTGCTCATGCAGCAGATTTCAGCACTA
This sequence comes from Ceratitis rosa, assembly GCA_037013455.1. NCBI lineage: Eukaryota > Metazoa > Arthropoda > Insecta > Diptera > Tephritidae > Ceratitis > Ceratitis rosa. Next base: position 81,874 of record JAWMAG010000023.1, read on the forward strand.
AAACAGATAAAGTTAATATACCGTTACACCTAGAAACAGAGAATGGTCGATTGAAACCAATGCATTACAGGTAGTTAACTTTCTCATTGCTCATGAAGCAGATCTCAATACTATAACGTGTCAATTCTTTATTTAGAAGCAGAAAACTCTAAGTAGAATTAAAACAGTACTTTAGAAAAGCCAGTTTAGATACTAATACAGGGATTAGGTGCGGTTGCTTTACACCACGGTAGTTTGTAAGTGAAAACAATCTCTTAGATAAGGTTAACTTTTATATTGCTAATGGATCAGATTGTGGCACAAAAACCATTTAGTCTTTGCAATGAAAACAATCGCACAAGGGATAAGCTAATTTTTTGTTTGCTCATGGAGCAGATCTCATCAATAAAACTGATAAACTTTATATACCTTTATACGTAGAAACAGAGAATGGTAAATTGAAAACAATACTTTAAACGTCTTAACTTTCTTATTGCTAATAGATCGGATCTTAGTACTAACAGATGCTCAAACATGCTTTACGCCATAGTAGTTTGCAATTGCTCATGGAGCAGATTTCAGCACTAAAACAGATAAAGTTAATATACCATTACACCTAGAAACAGAGAATGGTCGATTGAAACCAATCCATTTCAGGTAGTTAACTTTCTCATTGCTCATGAAGCAGATCTCAGTACTATTACGTGCCAATTCTTCATTTAGAAGCAGAAAACTCTCAGTAGAATTAAAACAGTACTTTATGAAAAGCCAGTTTAGATGCTAATACAGGGATTAGGTGCGGTTGCTTTACACCATAGGGTTAACTCCTATATTGCTAATGGATCAGATCGTGGCACAAAAACCATTTAGTCTTTGCAATGAAAACAATCGCACAAGGGATAAGCTAATTTTTTATACGTAGAAACAGAGAATGGTAAATTGAAAACAATACCTTAAACGTCTCAACTTTCTTATTACTAATAGATCGGATCTTAGTACTAACAGATGTTAAAACAGGGATTAAGTGCGGTGGCGTGGCGTAAAGTTGTTTGCAAGTTGTAGAGGTGGTTGCTTCTTATTGCTAATGGATCAGATCTTGGCACTAAAACAACTTAGTCTTACTATTTTACATTTAACAGCTGCAAATGGCCCGGCGGATTTAATAAATACTTTATAAGGAGCAGCTTTAGATTTAACTCAGTGCTTAAGAGCGATGTCTTTACCCACAGTACTATGCAAGTGAAAACTACCCTTTACAGGTGAGGCTATACACTAAAGTAGCGTGCAATTGCTCATGGAGCAAATCTAAGCACTACAATATAGATAATATACCATTACACCTAGAAACAGAGAAAGGTCAATTAAAACCAATCCCTTAAAGGTAGCTAACTTTCTTATTGCTCATGGATCAGATCTGGCATTAAAACAACTTAGTCTTACTCCCCTATATTTAACAGCTGGAAATGGCCAGTCGGATTGAATCAGTACTTAATCAGGTGCAGGTTTGGATATTAACTCAGAGCTTAAGTACGATGCCGTTTTGCAAATGAAACCAACCACATCTAAGGGATAAGGGTTAACACTCTTATTGCTCATGGCCCAGATCTTAGTACCAAAAGATGCTAATACAGGGATTAAGTGCGGTGGCTTTACGCCATAGTAGTTGGCTTTCTTTGCTAATGGATCAGAACTTGGCACTAAACAACTTAATCTTACTCCACTATATCCTAAAGGATTTAATCAACTTTATAGGAGCAGGTTTAGACATTAACTCAGTACTTAAGAGGGATGTCTTTACCCGCAGTAGTTTGCAATTGAAAACAAACCATTAGAAATGATGCTTTACGCCAAAGTAGTTTGCAATTGCTCATGGAGCAGATTTCAGCACTAAAACAGATAAAGTTCATATACCATTACACCTAGAAACAGAGAATGGTCGATTGAAACCAATCCATTTCAGGTAGTTAACTTTCTCATTGGTCATGAAGAAGATCTCAGTGCTATAACGTGTCAATCCATCATTTAGAAGCAGAAAACTCTCAGTAGAATTAAAACAGCACTTTATGAAAAAAATCCCTTAGAGGTGGTTGGCTTTCTTTGCTAATGGATCAGAACTTGGTACTAAAACAACTTAATCCTACTCCACTATATCCGAAAGGATTTAATCAATACTTTATAGGAGCAGGTTTAGACATTAACTCAGTGCTTAAGAGGGATGTCTTTACCCGCAGTAGTTTGCAATTGAAAACAAACTATTAGAAATGATGCTTTACGCCATAGTAGTTTGCAATTGCTCATGCAGCAGATTTCAGCACTAAAACAGATAAAGTTAATATACCGTTACACCTAGAAACAGAGAATGGTCGATTGAAACCAATCCATTTCAGGTAGTTAACTTTCTCATTGCTCATAAAGCAGATCTCAGTACTATAACGTATCAATTCTTCATTTAGAAGCAGAAAACTCTCAGTAGAATTAAAACAGTACTTTATGAAAAGCCAGTTTAGATGCTAATACATGGATTAGGTGCGGTTGCTTTACACCACGGTAGTTAGCAATTGAAAACAATCCTTTATATTGCTAATGGATCAGATCGTGGCACAAAAACCATTTAGTCTGCAATGAAAACAATCGCACAAGGGATAAGCTAATTTTTTGTTTGCTCATGGAGCAGATCTCATCAATAAAACTGATAAACTTTATATACCTTTATACGTAGAAACAGAGAATGGTAAATTGAAAACAATACCTTAAACGTCTCAACTTTCTTATTGCTAATAGATCGGATCTTAGTACTAACAGATGTTAAAACAGGGATTAAGTGCGGTGGCGTGGCGTAAAGTTGTTTGCAATTGAAAACGAACCCTTAGAGGTGGTTGCTTCTTATTGATAATGGATCAGATCTTGGCACTAAAACAACTTAGTCTTACCATTTTACATTTAACAGCTGCAAATGGCCCGTCGGATTTAATAAATACTTTATAAGGAGCAGCTTTAGATTTAACTCAGTGCTTAAGAGCGATGTCTTTACCCACAGTACTATGCAAGTGAAAACTACCCTTTAGAGGTGACGCTATACACTAAAGTAGCGTGCAATTGCTCATGGAGCAAATCTCAGCACTACAATATAGATAATATACCATTACACCTAGAAACAGAGAAAGGTCAATTAAAACCAATCCCTTAAAGGTAGCTAACTTTCTTATTGCTCATACATCAGATCTTGGCATTAAAACAACTTAGTCTTACTCCCCTATATTTAACAGCTGGAAATGGCCAGTCGGATTGAATCAGTACTTAATGAGGTGCAGGTTTGGATATTAACTCAGAGCTTAAGTGCGATGCCGTTTTGCAATTGAAACCAATCACATCTAAGGGATAAGGGTTAACACTCTTATTGCTCATTGCGCAGATCTTAGTACCAAAAGATGCTAACCAGGGATTGAGTACGGTGGCTTTACGATATAGTAGTTTGCAATTAAAGAAATCCCTTAGAAGTGGTTGGCTTTCTTTGCTAATGGATCAGCCCTTTGCACTAAAACAACTTAGTCTTACTACTTTACATTTAACAGCTGCAAATGGCCCGTCGGATTTAATAAATACTTTATAAGGAGCAGCTTTAGATATTAACTCAGTTCTTAAGAGCGATGTCTTTACCCACAGTACTATGCCTTTAGAGGTGAGACTTTACGCTAAAGTAGTTTGCAATTGCTCATGGAGCAGATCTCAGCACTACACCATAGATAATATACCATTACATCTAGAAACAGAGAAAGGTCAATTAAAATCAATCCCTTAAAGGTAGCTTACTTTCTTATTGCTCATGGATCAGATCTTGGCATTAAAACAACTTAGTCTTACTCCCCTATATTTAACAGCTGGAAATGGCCAGTCGGATTGAATCAGTACTTAATGAGGTTCAGGTTTAGATATTAACTCAGAGCTTAAGTGCGATGCCGTTTTGCAATTGAAACCAATCACATCTAAGGGATAAGGGTTAACACTCCTATTTGCTCATGGCGCAGAACTTTGTAACAAAAGATGCTAATACAGGGATTAAGGGCGGTGGCTTTACGCCATAGTAGTTGGCTTTCTTTGCTAATGGATCAGAACTTGGCACTAAAACAACTTAATCTTACTCCACTATATCCTAAAGGATTTAATCAATACTTTATAGGAGCAGGTTTAGACATTAACTCAGTGCTTAAGAGGGATGTCTTTACCCGCAGTAGCTTGCAATTGAAAACAAACTATTAGAAATGATGCTTTACGCCATAGTAGTTTGCAATTGCTTATGCAGCAGATTTCAGCACTAAAGCAGATAAAGTTCATATACCATTACTCCTAGAAACAGAGAATAGTCGATTGAAACCAATCCATTTCATGTAGTTAACTTTCTCATTGGTCATGAAGAAGATCTCAGTGCTATAACGTGTCAATTCTCAGTAGAATTAAAATAGCACTTTATGAAAAGCCAGTTTAAATGCTAATACAGGGATTAGATGCGGTGGCTTTACGCCATAGTAGTTTGCAATTGAAAAAAATCCCTTAGAGGTGGTTGGCTTTCTTTGCTAATGGATCAGAACTTGGCACTAAAACAACTTAATCTTACTCCACTATATCCTAAAGGATTTAATCAATACTTTATAGGAGCAGGTTTAGACATTAACTCAGTGCTTAAGAGGGATATCTTTACCCGCAGTAGTTTGCAATTGAAAACAAACTATTAGAAATGATGCTTTACGCCATAGTAGTTTGCAATTGCTCATGGAGCAGATTTCAGCACTAAAACAGATAAAGTTAATATACCATTACACCTAGAAACAGAGAATGGTCGATTGAAACCAATCCATTCCAGGTAGTTAACTTTCTCATTGCTCATGAAGCAGATCTCAGTACTATTACGTGTCAATTCTTCATTTAGAAGCAGAAAACTCTCAGTAGAATTAAAACAGCACTTTATGAAAAGCCAGTTTAGATGCTAAATAAGTGCGGTGGCTTTACGCCATAGTAGTTTGCAATTGAAAAAAATCCCTTAGAGGTGGTTGGCTTTCTTTGCTAATGGATCAGAACTTGGTACTAAAACAACTTAATCTTACTCCACTATATCCTAAAGGATTTAATCAATACTTTATAGGAGCAGGTTTAGACATTAACTCAGTGCTTAAGAGGGATGTCTTTACCCGCAGTAGCTTGCAATTGAAAACAAACTATTAGAAATGATGCTTTACGCTATAGTAGTTTGCAATTGCTCATGCAGCAGATTTCAGCACTAAAACAGATATAGTTAATATACTATTACACCTAGAAACAGAGAATGGTCGTTTGAAACCAATCCATTTCAGGTAGTTAACTTTCTCATTGCTCATAAAGCAGATCTCAGTACTATAACGTATCAATTCTTCATTTAGAAGCAGAAAACTCTCAGTAGAATTAAAACAGTACTTTATGAAAAGCCAGTTTAGATGCTAATACATGGATTAGGTGCGGTTGCTTTACACCACGGTAGTTAGCAATTGAAAACAATCCTTTATATTGCTAATGGATCAGATCGTGGCACAAAAACCATTTAGTCTGCAATGAAAACAATCGCACAAGGGATAAGCTAATTTTTTGTTTGCTCATGGAGCAGATCTCATCAATAAAACTGATAAACTTTATATACTTTTATACGTAGAAACAGAGAATGGTAAATTGAAAACAATACCTTAAAAGTCTCAACTTATTGCTAATAGATCGGATCTTAGTACTAACAGATGTTAAAACAGGGATTAAGTGCGGTGGCGTGGCGTAAAGTTGTTTGCAATTGAAAACGAACCCTTAGAGGTGGTCGATTCTTATTGCTAATGGATCAGATCTTGGCACTAAAACAACTTAGTCTTACTATTTTACATTTAACAGCTGCAAATGGCCCGTCGGATTTAATAAATACTTTATAAGGAGCAGCTTATGAGAATGGTAAATTGAAAACAATACCTTTAACGTCTCAACTTTCTTATTGCTAATAGATCGGATCTTAGTACTAACAGATGTTAAAACAGGGATTAAGTGCGGTGGCGTGCCGTAAAGTTGTTTGCAATTGAAAACGAACCCTTAGAGGTGGTTGCTTCTTATTGCTAATGGGTCAGATCTTGGCAATAAAACAACTTAGTCTTACTATTTTACATTTAACAGCTGCAAATGGCCCGTCGGATTTAATAAATACTTTATAAGGAGCAGCTTTAGATTTAACTCAGTGCTTAAGAGCGATGTCTTTACCCACAGTACTATGCAAGTGAAAACTACCCTTTAGAGGTGAGGCTATACACTAAAGTAGCGTGCAATTGCTCATGGAGCAGATCTCAGCACTACAATATAGTTAATATACCATTACACCTAGAAACAGGGAAAGGTCAATTAAAACCAATCCCTTAAAGTTAGCTAACTTTCTTATTGCTCATGGATCAGATCTTGGCATTAAAACAACTCAGTCTTACCCCCAATATTTAACAGCTGGAAATCTAGTCGGATTGAATCAGTACTTAATGAGGTGCAGGTTTAGATATTAACTAGGAGCTTAAGTGCGATGCCGTTTTGCAATTGAAACCAATCACATCTATAGGATAAGGGTTAACACTCTTAAGATGCTAATACAGGGATTGAGTGCGGTGGCTTTACGACATAGTAGTTTGCAATTGAAAAAATCCCTTAGAGGTGGTTGGCTTTCTTTGCTAATGGATCAGATCTTGGCACTAAAACAACTTAGTCTTACTACTTTACATTTAACAGCTGCAAATGGCCCGTCGGATTTAATAAATACTTTATAAGGAGCAGCTTTAGATATTAACTCCGTTCTTAAGAGCGATGTCTTTACCCACAGTACTATGCAAGTGAAAACAACCCTTTAGAGGTGAGGCTTAACGTTAAAGTAGTTTGCAATTGCTCATGGAGCAGATCTCAGCACTACACCATAGATAATATACCATTACTAATGCTAATGGATCAGAACTTGGCACTAAATAACTTAATCTTACTCCACTATATCCTAAAGGATTTAATCAATACTTTATAGGAGCAGGTTTAGACATTAACTCAGTACTTAAGAGGGATGTCTTTACCCGCAGTAGTTTGCAATTGAAAACAAACCATTAGAAATGATGCTTTACGCCATAGTAGTTTGCAATTGCTCAAGGAGCAGATTTCAGCACTAAAACAGATAAAGTTCATATACCATTACACCTAGAAACAGAGAATGGTCGATTGAAACCAATCCATTTCAGGTAGTTAACTTTCTCATTGGTCATGAAGAAGATCTCAGTGCTATAACGTGTCAATCCTTCATTTAGAAGCAGAAAACTCTCAGTAGAATTAAAACAGCACTTTATGAAAAAAATCTTTTAGAGGTGGTTGGCTTTCTTTGCTAATGGATCAGAACTTGGTACTAAAACAACTTAATCTTACTCCACTGTATCCGAAAGGATTTAATCAATACTTTATAGGAGCAGGTTTAGACATTAACTCAGTGCTTAAGAGGGATGTCTTTACCCGCAGTAGTTTGCAATTGAAAACAAACTATTAGAAATGATGCTTTACGCCATAGTAGTTTGCAATTGCTCATGGAGCAGATTTCAGCACTAAAACAGATAAAGTTAATATACCATTACACCTAGAAACAGAGAATGGTCGATTGAAACCAATCCATTTCAGGTAGTTAACTTTCTCATTGCTCATGAAGCAGATCTCAGTACTATTACGTGTCAATTCTTCATTTAGAAGCAGAAAACTCTCAGTAGAATTAAAACAGTACTTTATGAAAAGCCAGTTTAGATGCTAATACAGGGATTAGGTGCGGTTGCTTTACACCACGGTAGTTTGTAAGGGAAAACAATCCCTTAGATAGGGTTAACTTTTATATTGCTAATGGATCAGATCGTGGCACAAAATCCATTTAGTCTTTGCAATGAAAACAATCGCACAAGGGATAAGCTAATTTTTTATACGTAGAAACAGAGAATGGTAAATTGAAAACAATCCTTAAACGTCTCAACTTTCTTATTGCTAATAGATCGGTTCTTAGTACTAACAGATGTTAAAACAGGGATTAAGTGCGGTGGCGTGGCGTAAAGTTGTTTGCAATTGAAAACGAACCCTTAGAGGTGGTTGCTTCTTATTGCTAATGGATCAGATCTTGGCACTAAAACAACTTAGTCTTACTATTTTACATTTAACAGCTGCAAATGGCCCGGCGGATTTAATAAATACTTTATAAGGAGCAGCTTTAGATTTAACTCAGTACTTAAGAGCGATGTCTTTACCCACAGTACTATGCAAGTGAAAACTACCCTTTACAGGTGAGGCTATACACTAAAGTAGCGTGCAATTGCTCATGGAGCAGATCTCAGCACTACAATATAGATAATATACCATTACACCTAGAAACAGAGAAAGGTCAATTAAAACCAATCCCTTAAAGGTAGCTAACTTTCTTATTGCTCATGGATCAGATCTGGCATTAAAACAACTTAGTCTTACTCCCCTATATTTAACAGCTGGAAATGGCCAGTCGGATTCAATCAGTACTTAATGAGGTGCAGGTTTGGATATTAACTCAGAGCTTAAGTACGATGCCGTTTTGCAAATGAAACCAACCACATCTAAGGGATAAGGGTTAACACTCTTATTGCTCATGGCGCAGATCTTAGTACCAAAAGATGCTAATACAGGGATTAAGGGCGGTGGCTTTACGCCATAGTAGTTGGCTTTCTTTGCTAATGGATCAGAACTTGGCACTAAACAACTGAATCTTACTCCACTATATCCTAAAGGATTTAATCAATACTTTATAGGAGCAGGTTTAGACATTAACTCAGTACTTAAGAGGGATGTCTTTACCCGCAGTAGTTTGCAATTGAAAACAATCCATTAGAAATGATGCTTTACGCCATAGTAGTTTGCAATTGCTCAAGGAGCAGATTTCAGCACTAAAACAGATAAAGTTCATATACCATTACACCTAGAAACAGAGAATGGTCGATTGAAACCAATCCATTTCAGGTAGTTAACTTTCTCATTGGTCATGAAGAAGATCTCAGTGCTATAACGTGTCAGTCCTTCATTTAGAAGCAGAAAACTCTCAGTAGAATTAAAACAGCACTTTATGAAAAAAATCCCTTAGAGGTGGTTGGCTTTCTTTGCTAATGGATCAGAACTTGGTACTAAAACAACTTAATCTTACTCCACTATATCCGAAAGGATTTAATCAATACTTTATAGGAGCAGGTTTAGACATTAACTCAGTGCTTAAGAGGGATGTCTTTACCCGCAGTAGTTTGCAATTGAAAACAATTTATTAGAAATGATGCTTTACGCCATAGTAGTTTGCAATTGCTCATGCAGCAGATTTCAGCACTAAAACAGATAAAGTTAATATACCGTTACACCTAGAAACAGAGAATGGTCGATTGAAACCAATGCATTACAGGTAGTTAACTTTCTCATTGCTCTTGAAGCAGATCTCAATACTATAACGTGTCAATTCTTTATTTAGAAGCAGAAAACTCTAAGTAGAATTAAAACAGTACTTTAGAAAAGCCAGTTTAGATACTAATACAGGGATTAGGTGCGGTTGCTTTACACCACGGTAGTTTGTAAGTGAAAACAATCCCTTAGATAAGGTTAACTTTTATATTGCTAATGGATCAGATTGTGGCACAAAAACCATTTAGTCTTTGCAATGAAAACAATCGCACAAGGGATAAGCTAATTTTTTGTTTGCTCATGGAGCAGATCTCATCAATAAAACTGATAAACTTTATATACCTTTATACGTAGAAACAGAGAATGGTAAATTGAAAACAATACTTTAAACGTCTTAACTTTCTTATTGCTAATAGATCGGATCTTAGTACTAACAGATGCTCAAACATGCTTTACGCCATAGTAGTTTGCAATTGCTCATGGAGCAGATTTCAGCACTAAAACAGATAAAGTTAATATACCATTACACCTAGAAACAGAGAATGGTCGATTGAAACCAATCCATTTCAGGTAGTTAACTTTCTCATTCTCATGAAGCAGATCTCAGTACTATTACTTGTCAATTCTTCATTTAGAAGCAGAAAACTCTCAGTAGAATTAAAACAGGAGCAGGTTTAGACATTAACTCAGTGCTTAAGAGGGATATCTTTACCCGCAGTAGTTTGCAATTGAAAACAAACTATTAGAAATGATGCTTTACGCCATAGTAGTTTGCAATTGCTCATGGAGCAGATTTCAGCACTAAAACAGATAAAGTTAATATACCATTACACCTAGAAACAGAGAATGGTCGATTGAAACCAATCCATTCCAGGTAGTTAACTTTCTCATTGCTCATGAAGCAGATCTCAGTACTATTACGTGTCAATTCTTCATTTAGAAGCAGAAAACTCTCAGTAGAATTAAAACAGCACTTTATGAAAAGCCAGTTTAGATGCTAAATAAGTGCGGTGGCTTTACGCCATAGTAGTTTGCAATTGAAAAAAATCCCTTAGAGGTGGTTGGCTTTCTTTGCTAATGGATCAGAACTTGGTACTAAAACAACTTAATCTTACTCCACTATATCCTAAAGGATTTAATCAATACTTTATAGGAGCAGGTTTAGACATTAACTCAGTGCTTAAGAGGGATGTCTTTACCCGCAGTAGCTTGCAATTGAAAACAAACTATTAGAAATGATGCTTTACGCTATAGTAGTTTGCAATTGCTCATGCAGCAGATTTCAGCACTAAAACAGATATAGTTAATATACTATTACACCTAGAAACAGAGAATGGTCGTTTGAAACCAATCCATTTCAGGTAGTTAACTTTCTCATTGCTCATAAAGCAGATCTCAGTACTATAACGTATCAATTCTTCATTTAGAAGCAGAAAACTCTCAGTAGAATTAAAACAGTACTTTATGAAAAGCCAGTTTAGATGCTAATACATGGATTAGGTGCGGTTGCTTTACACCACGGTAGTTAGCAATTGAAAACAATCCTTTATATTGCTAATGGATCAGATCGTGGCACAAAAACCATTTAGTCTGCAATGAAAACAATCGCACAAGGGATAAGCTAATTTTTTGTTTGCTCATGGAGCAGATCTCATCAATAAAACTGATAAACTTTATATACTTTTATACGTAGAAACAGAGAATGGTAAATTGAAAACAATACCTTAAAAGTCTCAACTTATTGCTAATAGATCGGATCTTAGTACTAACAGATGTTAAAACAGGGATTAAGTGCGGTGGCGTGGCGTAAAGTTGTTTGCAATTGAAAACGAACCCTTAGAGGTGGTCGATTCTTATTGCTAATGGATCAGATCTTGGCACTAAAACAACTTAGTCTTACTATTTTACATTTAACAGCTGCAAATGGCCCGTCGGATTTAATAAATACTTTATAAGGAGCAGCTTATGAGAATGGTAAATTGAAAACAATACCTTTAACGTCTCAACTTTCTTATTGCTAATAGATCGGATCTTAGTACTAACAGATGTTAAAACAGGGATTAAGTGCGGTGGCGTGCCGTAAAGTTGTTTGCAATTGAAAACGAACCCTTAGAGGTGGTTGCTTCTTATTGCTAATGGGTCAGATCTTGGCAATAAAACAACTTAGTCTTACTATTTTACATTTAACAGCTGCAAATGGCCCGTCGGATTTAATAAATACTTTATAAGGAGCAGCTTTAGATTTAACTCAGTGCTTAAGAGCGATGTCTTTACCCACAGTACTATGCAAGTGAAAACTACCCTTTAGAGGTGAGGCTATACACTAAAGTAGCGTGCAATTGCTCATGGAGCAGATCTCAGCACTACAATATAGTTAATATACCATTACACCTAGAAACAGGGAAAGGTCAATTAAAACCAATCCCTTAAAGTTAGCTAACTTTCTTATTGCTCATGGATCAGATCTTGGCATTAAAACAACTCAGTCTTACCCCCAATATTTAACAGCTGGAAATCTAGTCGGATTGAATCAGTACTTAATGAGGTGCAGGTTTAGATATTAACTAGGAGCTTAAGTGCGATGCCGTTTTGCAATTGAAACCAATCACATCTATAGGATAAGGGTTAACACTCTTAAGATGCTAATACAGGGATTGAGTGCGGTGGCTTTACGACATAGTAGTTTGCAATTGAAAAAATCCCTTAGAGGTGGTTGGCTTTCTTTGCTAATGGATCAGATCTTGGCACTAAAACAACTTAGTCTTACTACTTTACATTTAACAGCTGCAAATGGCCCGTCGGATTTAATAAATACTTTATAAGGAGCAGCTTTAGATATTAACTCCGTTCTTAAGAGCGATGTCTTTACCCACAGTACTATGCAAGTGAAAACAACCCTTTAGAGGTGAGGCTTAACGTTAAAGTAGTTTGCAATTGCTCATGGAGCAGATCTCAGCACTACACCATAGATAATATACCATTACTAATGCTAATGGATCAGAACTTGGCACTAAATAACTTAATCTTACTCCACTATATCCTAAAGGATTTAATCAATACTTTATAGGAGCAGGTTTAGACATTAACTCAGTACTTAAGAGGGATGTCTTTACCCGCAGTAGTTTGCAATTGAAAACAAACCATTAGAAATGATGCTTTACGCCATAGTAGTTTGCAATTGCTCAAGGAGCAGATTTCAGCACTAAAACAGATAAAGTTCATATACCATTACACCTAGAAACAGAGAATGGTCGATTGAAACCAATCCATTTCAGGTAGTTAACTTTCTCATTGGTCATGAAGAAGATCTCAGTGCTATAACGTGTCAATCCTTCATTTAGAAGCAGAAAACTCTCAGTAGAATTAAAACAGCACTTTATGAAAAAAATCTTTTAGAGGTGGTTGGCTTTCTTTGCTAATGGATCAGAACTTGGTACTAAAACAACTTAATCTTACTCCACTGTATCCGAAAGGATTTAATCAATACTTTATAGGAGCAGGTTTAGACATTAACTCAGTGCTTAAGAGGGATGTCTTTACCCGCAGTAGTTTGCAATTGAAAACAAACTATTAGAAATGATGCTTTACGCCATAGTAGTTTGCAATTGCTCATGGAGCAGATTTCAGCACTAAAACAGATAAAGTTAATATACCATTACACCTAGAAACAGAGAATGGTCGATTGAAACCAATCCATTTCAGGTAGTTAACTTTCTCATTGCTCATGAAGCAGATCTCAGTACTATTACGTGTCAATTCTTCATTTAGAAGCAGAAAACTCTCAGTAGAATTAAAACAGTACTTTATGAAAAGCCAGTTTAGATGCTAATACAGGGATTAGGTGCGGTTGCTTTACACCACGGTAGTTTGTAAGGGAAAACAATCCCTTAGATAGGGTTAACTTTTATATTGCTAATGGATCAGATCGTGGCACAAAATCCATTTAGTCTTTGCAATGAAAACAATCGCACAAGGGATAAGCTAATTTTTTATACGTAGAAACAGAGAATGGTAAATTGAAAACAATCCTTAAACGTCTCAACTTTCTTATTGCTAATAGATCGGTTCTTAGTACTAACAGATGTTAAAACAGGGATTAAGTGCGGTGGCGTGGCGTAAAGTTGTTTGCAATTGAAAACGAACCCTTAGAGGTGGTTGCTTCTTATTGCTAATGGATCAGATCTTGGCACTAAAACAACTTAGTCTTACTATTTTACATTTAACAGCTGCAAATGGCCCGGCGGATTTAATAAATACTTTATAAGGAGCAGCTTTAGATTTAACTCAGTACTTAAGAGCGATGTCTTTACCCACAGTACTATGCAAGTGAAAACTACCCTTTACAGGTGAGGCTATACACTAAAGTAGCGTGCAATTGCTCATGGAGCAGATCTCAGCACTACAATATAGATAATATACCATTACACCTAGAAACAGAGAAAGGTCAATTAAAACCAATCCCTTAAAGGTAGCTAACTTTCTTATTGCTCATGGATCAGATCTGGCATTAAAACAACTTAGTCTTACTCCCCTATATTTAACAGCTGGAAATGGCCAGTCGGATTCAATCAGTACTTAATGAGGTGCAGGTTTGGATATTAACTCAGAGCTTAAGTACGATGCCGTTTTGCAAATGAAACCAACCACATCTAAGGGATAAGGGTTAACACTCTTATTGCTCATGGCGCAGATCTTAGTACCAAAAGATGCTAATACAGGGATTAAGGGCGGTGGCTTTACGCCATAGTAGTTGGCTTTCTTTGCTAATGGATCAGAACTTGGCACTAAACAACTGAATCTTACTCCACTATATCCTAAAGGATTTAATCAATACTTTATAGGAGCAGGTTTAGACATTAACTCAGTACTTAAGAGGGATGTCTTTACCCGCAGTAGTTTGCAATTGAAAACAATCCATTAGAAATGATGCTTTACGCCATAGTAGTTTGCAATTGCTCAAGGAGCAGATTTCAGCACTAAAACAGATAAAGTTCATATACCATTACACCTAGAAACAGAGAATGGTCGATTGAAACCAATCCATTTCAGGTAGTTAACTTTCTCATTGGTCATGAAGAAGATCTCAGTGCTATAACGTGTCAGTCCTTCATTTAGAAGCAGAAAACTCTCAGTAGAATTAAAACAGCACTTTATGAAAAAAATCCCTTAGAGGTGGTTGGCTTTCTTTGCTAATGGATCAGAACTTGGTACTAAAACAACTTAATCTTACTCCACTATATCCGAAAGGATTTAATCAATACTTTATAGGAGCAGGTTTAGACATTAACTCAGTGCTTAAGAGGGATGTCTTTACCCGCAGTAGTTTGCAATTGAAAACAATTTATTAGAAATGATGCTTTACGCCATAGTAGTTTGCAATTGCTCATGCAGCAGATTTCAGCACTAAAACAGATAAAGTTAATATACCGTTACACCTAGAAACAGAGAATGGTCGATTGAAACCAATGCATTACAGGTAGTTAACTTTCTCATTGCTCTTGAAGCAGATCTCAATACTATAACGTGTCAATTCTTTATTTAGAAGCAGAAAACTCTAAGTAGAATTAAAACAGTACTTTAGAAAAGCCAGTTTAGATACTAATACAGGGATTAGGTGCGGTTGCTTTACACCACGGTAGTTTGTAAGTGAAAACAATCCCTTAGATAAGGTTAACTTTTATATTGCTAATGGATCAGATTGTGGCACAAAAACCATTTAGTCTTTGCAATGAAAACAATCGCACAAGGGATAAGCTAATTTTTTGTTTGCTCATGGAGCAGATCTCATCAATAAAACTGATAAACTTTATATACCTTTATACGTAGAAACAGAGAATGGTAAATTGAAAACAATACTTTAAACGTCTTAACTTTCTTATTGCTAATAGATCGGATCTTAGTACTAACAGATGCTCAAACATGCTTTACGCCATAGTAGTTTGCAATTGCTCATGGAGCAGATTTCAGCACTAAAACAGATAAAGTTAATATACCATTACACCTAGAAACAGAGAATGGTCGATTGAAACCAATCCATTTCAGGTAGTTAACTTTCTCATTGCTCATGAAGCAGATCTCAGTACTATTACTTGTCAATTCTTCATTTAGAAGCAGAAAACTCTCAGTAGAATTAAAACAGCACTTTATGAAAAGCCAGTTTAGATGCTAAATAAGTGCGGTGGCTTTACGCCATAGTAGTTTGCAATTGAAAAAAATCCCTTAGAGGTGGTTGGCTTTCTTTGCTAATGGATCAGAACTTGGTACTCAAACAACTTAATCTTACTCCACTATATCCTAAAGGATTTAATCAATACTTTATAGGAGCAGGTTTAGACATTAACTCAGTGCTTAAGAGGGATGTCTTTACCCGCAGTAGCTTGCAATTGAAAACAAACTATTAGAAATGATGCTTTACGCTATAGTAGTTTGCAATTGCTCATGCAGCAGATTTCAGCACTAAAACAGATATAGTTAATATACTATTACACCTAGAAACAGAGAATGGTCGTTTGAAACCAATCCATTTCAGGTAGTTAACTTTTTCATTGCTCATAAAGCAGATCTCAGTACTATAACGTATCAATTCTTCATTTAGAAGCAGAAAACTCTCAGTAGAATTAAAACAGTACTTTATGAAAAGCCAGTTTAGATGCTAATACATGGATTAGGTGCGGTTGCTTTACACCACGGTAGTTAGCACTTGAAAACAATCCTTTATATTGCTAATGGATCAGATCGTGGCACAAAAACCATTTAGTCTGCAATGAAAACAATCGCACAAGGGATAAGCTAATTTTTTGTTTGCTCATGGAGCAGATCTCATAAATAAAACTGATAAACTTTATATACCTTTATACGTAGAAACAGAGAATGGTAAATTGAAAACAATACCTTAAACGTCTCAACTTTCTTATTGCTAATAGATCGGATCTTAGTACTAACAGATGTTAAAACAGGGATTAAGTGCGGTGGCGTGGCGTAAAGTTGTTTGCAATTGAAAACGAACCCTTAGAGGTGGTTGCTTCTTATTGATAATGGATCAGATCTTGGCACTAAAACAACTTAGTCTTACCATTTTACATTTAACAGCTGCAAATGGCCCGTCGGACTTAATAAATACTTTATAAGGAGCAGCTTTAGATTTAACTCAGTGCTTAAGAGCGATGTCTTTACCCACAGTACTATGCAAGTGAAAACTACCCTTTAGAGGTGACGCTATACACTAAAGTAGCGTGCAATTGCTCATGGAGCAAATCTCAGCACTACAATATAGATAATATACCATTACACCTAGAAACAGAGAAAGGTCAATTAAAACCAATCCCTTAAAGGTAGCTAACTTTCTTATTGCTCATACATCAGATCTTGGCATTAAAACAACTTAGTCTTACTCCCCTATATTTAACAGCTGGAAATGGCCAGTCGGATTGAATCAGTACTTAATGAGGTGCAGGTTTGGATATTAACTCAGAATGGTCGATTGAAACCAATGCATTTCAGGTAGTTAACTTTCTCATTGCTCATGAAGCAGATCTCAATACTATAACGTGTCAATTCTTTATTTAGAAGCAGAAAACTCTAAGTAGAATTAAAACAGTACTTTAGAAAAGTCAGTTTAGATGCTAATACAGGGATTAGGTGCGGTTGCTTTACACCACGGTAGTTTGTAAGGGAAAACAATCCCTTAGATAGGGTTAACTTTTATATTGCTAATGGATCAGATCGTGGCACAAAATCCATTTAGTCTTTGCAATGAAAACAATCGCGCAAGGGATAAGCTAATTTTTTATACGTAGAAACAGAGAATGGTAAATTGAAAACAATACCTTAAACGTCTCAACTTTCTTATTGCTAATAGATCGGTTCTTAGTACTAACAGATGTTAAAACAGGGATTAAGTGCGGTGGCGTGGCGTAAAGTTTTTTGCAATTGAAAACGAACCCTTAGAGGTGGTTGCTTCTTATTGCAAATGGATCAGATCTTGGCACTAAAACAACTTAGTCTTACTACTTTACATTTAACAGCTGCAAATGGCCCGTCGGATTTAATAAATACTTTATAAGGAGCAGCTTTAGATATTAACTCCGTTCTTAAGAGCGATGTCTTTACCCACAGTACTATGCAAGTGAAAACAACCCTTTAGAGGCTTAACGTTAAAGTAGTTTGCAATTGCTCATGGAGCAGATCTCAGCACTACACCATAGATAATATACCATTACACCTAGAAACAGAGAAAGGTCAATTAAAACCAATCCCTTAAAGGTAGCTAACTTTCTTAGTGCTAATGGATCAGATCTTGGCGTTAAAACAACTTAGTCTTATTCCCCTATATTTAACAGCTGGAAATGGCCAGTCAGATTGAATCAGTACTTAATGAGGTGCAGGTTTAGATATTAACTCAGAGCTTAAGTGCGATGCCTTTTTGCAATTGAAACCAATCACATCTAAGGGATAGGGGCCAACACTCTTATTGCCCATGGCGCAGATCTTAGTACCAAAAGATGCTAATACAGGGATTAAGTGCAGTGGCTTTACGCCATAGTAGTTGGCTTTCTTTGCTAATGGCTCAGAACTTGGCATTAAAACAACTTAATCTTACTCCACTATATCCTAAAGGATTTAATCAATACTTTATAGGAGCAGGTTTAGACATTAACTCAGTGCTTAAGAGGGATGTCTTTACCCGCAGTAATTCGCAATTGAAAACAAACCATTAGAAATGATGCTTTACGCTATAGTAGTTTGCAATTTCTCATGGAGCAGATTTCAGCACTAAAACAGATAAAGTTAATATACCATTACACCTAGAAACAGAGAATGGTCGATTGAAACCAATCCATTTCAGGTAGTTAACTTTCTCATTGCTCATGAAGCAGATCTCAGTACTATTACGTGTCAATTCTTCATTTAGAAGCAGAAAACTCTCAGTAGAATTAAAACAGTACTTTATGAAAAGCCAGTTTAGATGCTAATACAGGGATTAGGTGCGGTTGCTTTACACCATAGGGTTAACTCCTATATTGCTAATGGATCAGATCGTGGCACAAAAACCATTTAGTCTTTGCAATGAAAACAATCGCACAAGGGATAAGCTAATTTTTTATACGTAGAAACAGAGAATGGTAAATTGAAAACAATACCTTAAACGTCTCAACTTTCTTATTACTAATAGATCGGATCTTAGTACTAACAGATGTTAAAACAGGGATTAAGTGCGGTGGCGTGGCGTAAAGTTGTTTGCAATTGAAAACGAACCCTTAGAGGTGGTTGCTTCTTATTGATAATGGATCAGATCTTGGCACTAAAACAACTTAGTCTTACTATTTTACATTTAACATCTGCAAATGGCCCGGCGGATTTAATAAATACTTTATAAGGAGCAGCTTTAGATTTAACTCAGTGCTTAAGAGCGATGTCTTTACCCACAGTACTATGCAAGTGAAAACTACCCTTTACAGGTGAGGCTATACACTAAAGTAGCGTGCAATTGCTCATGGAGCAAATCTCAGCACTACAATATAGATAATATACCATTACACCTAGAAACAGAGAAAGGTCAATTAAAACCAATCCCTTAAAGGTAGCTAACTTTCTTATTGCTCATGGATCAGATCTGGCATTAAAACAACTTAGTCTTACTCCCCTATATTTAACAGCTGGAAATGGCCAGTCGGATTGAATCAGTACTTAATCAGGTGCAGGTTTGGATATTAACTCAGAGCTTAAGTACGATGCCGTTTTGCAAATGAAACCAACCACATCTAAGGGATAAGGGTTAACACTCTTATTGCTCATGGCGCAGATCTTAGTACCAAAAGATGCTAATACAGGGATTAAGTGCGGTGGCTTTACGCCATAGTAGTTGGCTTTCTTTGCTAATGGATCAGAACTTGGCACTAAACAACTTAATCTTACTCCACTATATCCTAAAGGATTTAATCAATACTTTATAGGAGCAGGTTTAGACATTAACTCAGTACTTAAGAGGGATGTCTTTACCCGCAGTAGTTTGCAATTGAAAACAAACCATTAGAAATGATGCTTTACGCCAAAGTAGTTTGCAATTGCTCATGGAGCAGATTTCAGCACTAAAACAGATAAAGTTCATATACCATTACACCTAGAAACAGAGAATGGTCGATTGAAACCAATCCATTTCAGGTAGTTAACTTTCTCATTGGTCATGAAGAAGATCTCAGTGCTATAACGTGTCAATCCATCATTTAGAAGCAGAAAACTCTCAGTAGAATTAAAACAGCACTTTATGAAAAAAATCCCTTAGAGGTGGTTGGCTTTCTTTGCTAATGGATCAGAACTTGGTACTAAAACAACTTAATCTTACTCCACTATATCCGAAAGGATTTAATCAATACTTTATAGGAGCAGGTTTAGACATTAACTCAGTGCTTAAGAGGGATGTCTTTACCCGCAGTAGTTTGCAATTGAAAACAAACTATTAGAAATGATGCTTTACGCCATAGTAGTTTGCAATTGCTCATGCAGCAGATTTCAGCACTAAAACAGATAAAGTTAATATACCGTTACACCTAGAAACAGAGAATGGTCGATTGAAACCAATCCATTTCAGGTAGTTAACTTTCTCATTGCTCATAAAGCAGATCTCAGTACTATAACGTATCAATTCTTCATTTAGAAGCAGAAAACTCTCAGTAGAATTAAAACAGTACTTTATGAAAAGCCAGTTTAGATGCTAATACATGGATTAGGTGCGGTTGCTTTACACCACGGTAGTTAGCAATTGAAAACAATCCTTTATATTGCTAATGGATCAGATCGTGGCACAAAAACCATTTAGTCTGCAATGAAAACAATCGCACAAGGGATAAGCTAATTTTTTGTTTGCTCATGGAGCAGATCTCATCAATAAAACTGATAAACTTTATATACCTTTATACGTAGAAACAGAGAATGGTAAATTGAAAACAATACCTTAAACGTCTCAACTTTCTTATTGCTAATAGATCGGATCTTAGTACTAACAGATGTTAAAACAGGGATTAAGTGCGGTGGCGTGGCGTAAAGTTGTTTGCAATTGAAAACGAACCCTTAGAGGTGGTTGCTTCTTATTGATAATGGATCAGATCTTGGCACTAAAACAACTTAGTCTTACCATTTTACATTTAACAGCTGCAAATGGCCCGTCGGATTTAATAAATACTTTATAAGGAGCAGCTTTAGATTTAACTCAGTGCTTAAGAGCGATGTCTTTACCCACAGTACTATGCAAGTGAAAACTACCCTTTCGAGGTGACGCTATACACTAAAGTAGCATGCAATTGCTCATGGAGCAAATCTCAGCACTACAATATAGATAATATACCATTACACCTAGAAACAGAGAAAGGTCAATTAAAACCAATCCCTTAAAGGTAGCTAACTTTCTTATTGCTCATACATCAGATCTTGGCATTAAAACAACTTAGTCTTACTCCCCTATATTTAACAGCTGGAAATGGCCAGTCGGATTGAATCAGTACTTAATGAGGTGCAGGTTTGGATATTAACTCAGAGCTTAAGTGCGATGCCGTTTTGCAATTGAAACCAATCACATCTAAGGGATAAGGGTTAACACTCTTATTGCTCATTGCGCAGATCTTAGTACCAAAAGATGCTAACCAGGGATTGAGTACGGTGGCTTTACGATATAGTAGTTTGCAATTAAAGAAATCCCTTAGATGTGGTTGGCTTTCTTTGCTAATGGATCAGCCCTTTGCACTAAAACAACTTAGTCTTACTACTTTACATTTAACAGCTGCAAATGGCCCGTCGGATTTAATAAATACTTTATAAGGAGCAGCTTTAGATATTAACTCAGTTCTTAAGAGCGATGTCTTTACCCAGTACTATGCCTTTAGAGGTGAGACTTTACGCTAAAGTAGTTTGCAATTGCTCATGGAGCAGATCTCAGCACTACACCATAGATAATATACCATTACATCTAGAAACAGAGAAAGGTCAATTAAAATCAATCCCTTAAAGGTAGCTAACTTTCTTATTGCTCATGGATCAGATCTTGGCATTAAAACAACTTAGTCTTACTCCCCTATATTTAACAGCTGGAAATGGCCAGTCGGATTGAATCAGTACTTAATGAGGTTCAGGTTTAGATATTAACTCAGAGCTTAAGTGCGATGCCGTTTTGCAATTGAAACCAATCACATCTAAGGGATAAGGGTTAACACTCCTATTTGCTCATGGCGCAGAACTTTGTACCAAAAGATGCTAATACAGGGATTAAGGGCGGTGGCTTTACGCCATAGTAGTTGGCTTTCTTTGCTAATGGATCAGAACTTGGCACTAAAACAACTTAATCTTACTCCACTATATCCTAAAGGATTTAATCAATACTTTATAGGAGCAGGTTTAGACATTAACTCAGTGCTTAAGAGGGATATCTTTACCCGCAGTAGTTTGCAATTGAAAACAAACTATTAGAAATGATGCTTTACGCCATAGTAGTTTGCAATTGCTCATGGAGCAGATTTCAGCACTAAAACAGATAAAGTTAATATACCATTACACCTAGAAACAGAGAATGGTCGATTGAAACCAATCCATTTCAGGTAGTTAACTTTCTCATTGCTCATGAAGCAGATCTCAGTACTATTACGTGTCAATTCTTCATTTAGAAGCAGAAAACTCTCAGTAGAATTAAAACAGCACTTTATGAAAAGCCAGTTTAGATGCTAAATAAGTGCGGTGGCTTTACGCCATAGTAGTTTGCAATTGAAAAAAATCCCTTAGAGGTGGTTGGCTTTCTTTGCTAATGGACCAGAACTTGGTACTAAAACAACTTAATCTTACTCCACTATATCCTAAAGGATTTAATCAATACTTTATAGGAGCAGGTTTAGACATTAACTCAGTGCTTAAGAGGGATGTCTTTACCCGCAGTAGCTTGCAATTGAAAACAAACTATTAGAAATGATGCTTTACGCTATAGTAGTTTGCAATTGCTCATGCAGCAGATTTCAGCACTAAAACAGATATAGTTAATATACTATTACACCTAGAAACAGAGAATGGTCGTTTGAAACCAATCCATTTCAGGTAGTTAACTTTCTCATTGCTCATAAAGCAGATCTCAGTACTATTACGTGTCAATTCTTCATTTAGAAGCAGAAAACTCTCAGTAGAATTAAAACAGTACTTTATGAAAAACCAGTTTAGATGCTAATACATGGATTAGGTGCGGTTGCTTTACACCACGGTAGTTAGCAATTGAAAACAATCCTTTATATTGCTAATGGATCAGATCGTGGCACAAAAACCATTTAGTCTGCAATGAAAACAATCGCACAAAGGATAAGCTAATTTTTTGTTTGCTCATGGAGCAGATCTCATCAATAAAACTGATAAACTTTATATACTTTTATACGTAGAAACAGAGAATGGTAAATTGAAAACAATACCTTAAACGTCTCAACTTTCTTATTGCTAATAGATCGGATCTTAGTACTAACAGATGTTAAAACAGGGATTAAGTGCGGTGGCGTGGCGTAAAGTTGTTTGCAATTGAAAACGTACCCTTAGAGGTGGTTGCTTCTTATTGCAAATGGATCAGATCTTGGCACTAAAACAACTTAGTCTTACCATTTTACATTTAACAGCTGCAAATGGCCCGTCGGATTTAATAAATACTTTATAAGGAGCAGCTTTAGATTTAACTCAGTGCTTAAGAGCGATGTCTTTACCCACAGTACTATGCAAGTGAAAACTACCCTTTAGAGGTGACGCTATACACTAAAGTAGCATGCAATTGCTCATGGAGCAAATCTCAGCACTACAATATAGATAATATACCATTACACCTAGAAACAGAGAAAGGTCAATTAAAACCAATCCCTTAAAGGTAGCTAACTTTCTTATTGCTCATACATCAGATCTTGGCATTAAAACAACTTAGTCTTACTCCCCTATATTTAACAGCTGGAAATGGCCAGTCGGATTGAATCAGTACTTAATGAGGTGCAGGTTTGGATATTAACTCAGAGCTTAAGTGCGATGCCGTTTTGCAATTGAAACCAATCACATCTAAGGGATAAGGGTTAACACTCTTATTGCTCATTGCGCAGATCTTAGTACCAAAAGATGCTAGCACAGGGATTGAGTACGGTGGCTTTACGACATAGTAGTTTGCAATTAAAGAAATCCCTTAGAAGTGGTTGGCTTTCTTTGCTAATGGATCAGCCCTTTGCACTAAAACAACTTAGTCTTACTACTTTACATTTAACAGCTGCAAATGGCCCGTCGGATTTAATAAATACTTTATAAGGAGCAGCTTTAGATATTAACTCAGTTCTTAAGAGCGATGTCTTTACCCACAGTACTATGCCTTTAGAGGTGAGACTTTACGCTAAAGTAGTTTGCAATTGCTCATGGAGCAGATCTCAGCACTACACCATAGATAATATACCATTACATCTAGAAACAGAGAAAGGTCAATTAAAATCAATCCCTTAAAGGTAGCTGACTTCTTATTGCTCATGGATCAGATCTTGGCATTAAAACAACTTAGTCTTACTCCCCTATATTTAACAGCTGGAAATGGCCAGTCTGATTGAATCAGTACTTAATGAGGTGCAGGTTTAGATATTAACTCAGAGCTTAAGTGCGATGCCGTTTTGCAATTGAAACCAATCACATCTAAGGGATAAGGGTTAACACTCCTATTTGCTCATGGCGCAGAACTTTGTACCAAAAGATGCTAATACAGGGATTAAGGGCGGTGGCTTTACGTCATAGTAGTTGGCTTTCTTTGCTAATGGATCAGAACTTGGCACTAAAACAACTTAATCTTACTCCACTATATCCTAAAGGATTTAATCAATACTTTATAGGAGCAGGTTTAGACATTAACTCAGTGCTTAAGAGGGATGTCTTTACCCGCAGTAGCTTGCAATTGAAAATAAAACTATTAGAAATGATGCTTTACGCCATAGTAGTTTGCAATTGCTTATGCAGCAGATTTCAGCACTAAAACAGATAAAGTTTATATACCATTACACCTAGAAACAGAGAAAGGTCAAATAAACCCAATCCCTTAAAGGTAGCTAACTTTCTTATTGCTCATTGATCACATCTTGGCATTAAAACAACTTAGTCTTACTTTTCTATATTTAACAGCTGGAAATGGCCAGTCGGATTGAATCAGTACTTAATGAGGTGCAGGTTTAGATATTAACTCAGAGCTTAAGTGCGGTGCCTTTTTGCAATTGAAACCAATCACATCTAAGGGATAAGGGTAACCACTCTTATTGCTCATGGCGCAGATCTTAGTACCAAAAGATGCTAAAACAGGGATTAGGTGCGGTGGCTTTACGCTATAGTAGTTTGCAATTGCTCATGCAGCAGATTTCAGCACTAAGCCAGATAAAGTTTATATACCATTCCACCTAGAAACAGAGAATGGTAGATTGAAACCAATCCATTTCAGGTAGTTAACTTTCTCATTGCCCATGAAACAGATCTCAGTACTATAACGTGTCAATTCTTCATTTAGAAGCAGAAAACTCTCAGTAGAATTAAAACAGCACTTTATGAAAAGCCAGTTTAGATGCTAATACAGGGATTAGGTGCGGTGGCTTTACACCACGGTAGTTTGTAAGTGAAAACAATCCCTTAGATAAGGTTAACTTTTATATTGCTAATGGATCAGATCTTGGCACAAAAACCATTTAGTATTTGCAATGAAAACAATCGCACAAGGGATAAGCTAATTTTTTGTTTGCTCATGGAGCAGATCTCATCAATAAAACTGATAAACTTTATATACCTTTATACGTAGAAACAGAGAATGGTAAATTGAAAACAATACCTTAAACGTCTTAACTTTCTTATTGCTAATAGATCGGATCTTTGTACTAAAAGATGCTAAAACAGGAATTAAGTGCGGTGGCGTGGCGTAAAGTTGTTTGCAATTGAAAACGAATCCTTAGAAGTGGTTGCTTCTTATTGCTAATGGATCAGATCTTGGCACTAAAACAACTTAGTCTTACTACTTAACATTTAACAGCTTCAAATAGCCCGTCGGATTTAATAAATACTTTATAAGGAGCAGCTTTAGATATAACTCAGTGCTTAAGAGCGATGTCTTTACCCACAGTACTATGCAAGTGAAAACAACCCTTTAGAGGCTTAACGTTAAAGTAGTTTGCAATTGCTCATGGAGCAGATCTCAGCACTACAACATTGATAATATACAATACCATTACACCTAGAAACAGAGAAAGGTCAATTAAAACCAATCCCTTAAAGGTAGCTAACTTTCTTATTGCTTATGGATCAGATCTTGGCATTAAAACAACTTAGTCTTACTCCCCTATATTTAACAGCTGGAAATGGCCAGTCGGATTGAATCAGTACTAAATGAGGTGCAGGTTTAGATATAACTCAGAGCTTAAGTGCGATGCCGTTTTGCAATTGAAACCAATCACATCTAAGGGATAAGGGTTAACACTCCTATTGCTCATGGCGCAGATCTTAGTACCAAAAGATGCTAATACAGGGATTAAGTGCGGTGGCTTTACGCCATAGTAGTTGGCTTTCTTTGCTAATGGATCAGAACTTGGCACTAAACAACTTAATCTTACTCCACTATATCCTAAAGGATTTAATCAATACTTTATAGGAGCAGGTTTAGACATTAACTCAGTGCTTAAGAGGGATGTCTTTACCCGCAGTAGTTTGCAATTGAAAACAAACTATTAGAAATCATGCTTTACGCCATAGTAGTTTGCGATTGCTCATGCAGCAGATTTCAGCACTTAAACAGATAAAGTTAATATACCATTACACCTAGAAACAGAGAATGGTCGATTGAAACCAATCCATTTCAGGTAGTTAACTTTCTCATTGCTCATGAAGCAGATCTCAGTACTAAAAAGTGTCAATTCTTCACTTAGAACCAGAAAACTCTCAGTAGAATTAAATCAGCAGCTTGTCAAAAGCCAGTTTAGATGCTAATACAGGGATTAGGTGCGGTGGCTTTACGCCACGGTAGTTTGTAAGTGAAAACAATCCCTTAGATAGGGTTAACTTTTATATTGCTAATGAATCAGATCTTGGCACAAAAACCATTTAGTATTTGCAATGAAAACAATCGCACAAGGGATAAGCTAATTTTTTGTTGGCTCATGGAGCAGATCTCATCAATAAAACGGATAAACCTTATATACCTTTATACGTAGAAACAGAGAATGGTAAATTGAAAACAATACCTTAAACGTCTTAACTTTCTTATTGCTAATATATCGGATCTTAGTACTAAAAGATGCTAAAACAGGGATTAAGTGCGGTGGCGTGGCGTAAAGTTGTTTGCAATTGAAAACGAACCCTTATAGGTGGTTGCTTCTTATTGCTAATGGATTTTGGCACAAAAACCATTTAGTCTTTGCAATAAAAACAATCGCATCTAAGGCATAAGGGTTATTCGTTTTGCACAAGGAGCAGGTTTCAGCACTAAAAGTGGTAAACTGAATCAACCTTTACTTCTCGAAACAGAGAAGGGTAAATTGAAACCCATCGCTTAAAAGTGGTTAACTTTCTTATTGCTCATGGAGCAGATCATCTCTCTTCATGTAGCACCAAGAACTGCTCAGCCGGATTAAAACAACTTAGTCTTACTCCTCTATATTTAACAGCTGGAAATGGGCAGTAGGATAGAATCAGTACTTAATAAGGTGCAGGTTTAGATATTAACTCAGAGCTTAAGTGCGATGTCTTTTTGCAGTTGAAACCAATCACATCTAATGGATAAAGGTTAAAAATCTTACTGCTCATGGAGCAGACCTCAGCACTAACACAGATCAAGTTAATAATATACCTTCATACCTAGACACAGAGAAGGGTAAATTGAAACCAAACCCTTAGAGGTGGTTTACTTTCTTATAGATAATGGAATAGATCTTAGTACTAAAACATGTTAATGTTACTATTTTTCATTTAACAGCAGGAAATGCTCAGCAGGATTAAATCAGCACTTCATAAAGTGAAAACTTAGATATTAAGTCAGAGATTCAGTTTTGTGGCTTTACGCTACAGAAGTTTACAATAGAAAATAGACACTTAGATGTAGTTAACTTTCTTATTGCTAATGAATCAGATCTTGGTACTAAAACAATTTAGTCTTACTTATTTACATTTAACAGTTGCAAATGGTCCGTCGGATTTTATAAATACTTTATAAGGAGCAGCTTTAGATATTAACTCAGTGCTTAAGAGCGATGTCTTTACCCACAGTACTATGCCTTTAGAGGTGAGACTTTACGCTAAAGTAGTTTGCAATTGCTCATGGAGCAGATCTCAGCACTACACCATAGATAATATACCATTACACCTAGAAACAGATAAAGGTAAATTAAAACCAATCCCTTAAAGGTACCTAACTTTCTTATTGCTCATGGATCAGATCTTGGCATTAAAACAACTTAGTCTAATAGCCTATTTCCACCGGACGTTCACTGCAGTTAAGCTTGAATGCATTTAAACATCGCATTTAAATGCGAAATTCACATGTGTTTGTTGTTGTATAAAAGTGTGTTAACTCTATTTTCAAAGTGAGTTAACTAACTTTCGGTAATTGAACAGAAAATGTTATGTTAACAGTCGATGCTGTCACTACTAATGTAAACATTTCGGACGTTTCGGTATACTTGTTGCCAGAGTCGTGTATTTTCGGATTTAATGAGGGGACAGACTTTTATTTTGCATGCTGAAATTTTTTGTGCAAAAATTACTTTTTTGCATTAATATTGTCATAAAAACATATATTAAGTAATTGGCGAAGATAATGCTTCTCCTCATTAAAAAATAAAATTAAAAAAGAATAAAAAACAAACAAAAAGCAATTGTGGAATAGAAAACGATCCCCTCAACATAAAAATATACGCGTCCCTGGCAACTATCAGCTGATTGCGCAAAACAAATAATTATGTTTTATAATTGGCGCAAAACATATAATTATGTATATATAATTGGCGCAAAAACATATAATTATGTATATATAATTAGCGCAAAACATATATGTATGCTCATATAATTAGCGCAAAACATATATTTGTGCACATATAATTAGCGGAAAACATATATTTATGCACATATAATTAGCGCAAAACATATATTTATGCATATATAAGTGCGTTTTGTAACTGGTTAAGGGATTTTTCGGCCGAGCTACTTCTCGAAATGTGGTTCTCTAGAAAAACAAAATAAATAATTACTTAAAAAAAAAACCAAACTGAAAATGGAAACAAAACGACGCAAGTGGAGCCTTACGGAGGAGCAAAGTTTCCTGGATTGCTGGGAAGGAAGAGCTCAGGAATTGAGAGGTAGCCGAAAAAACTCTCATGTATATAAAGAAATGGCGGCGGAGTTAACGCAATCGGGGATCGAAGTCACTGGCATTGTAGTAAAATTTAAAATGCAGAACTTGATGTCAAAATTCAAGTAAGTTGGTGTAATAAGTATATTAAATATTAACTTATAAGTTGTTTTTTTTTTAACCTGTTTGTGCAGAAAGATGAAGGCAGAAATGGGACCCTCCGGAGCATCGCCGCCAACATGGCCTTTATTTGAGAAAATGACTAGAATTGTTGGCGGCTATCGTTCGATGAATGTCGAAGGAGTTGTGGACGAAAATTTCAGTTGTATGTATTTTTCAACCAAAACCATAAATTCTAATTTCATGATTTAATATGTATTTTTTATTATAATTTAGTGGATATACAGGAGCCACCGATGTCCCCGATTGTGATATCTCCTGCGTTTTCTCCTCAAGGATTAACGTCGGATATCGAGCAGCAGTCAACATCGCGCTCGATCCGGCAACAAAACACAGCTGCTGCGAATTTGCAGGAAGTCGTAGCTGCGACTAACTAATTGTTGCAGTAATATTGAAAGCGCGTTGAAAGACTTCACAGAAAACGACAGGAGAAAGACGCAATGTGCGACACAAGCCAGAAGTTGGCAAAAAAACTTATGGATTTTTTAAATAAAAATTAATTAATATGTACATAGTATAGTGCAGCTGTAATCCAATATTTAATTTATTTACTTTCTTGTTTTTTTTTTGGGATATTAATATAATATATTTATGCATATAATTTTTAAACTGAAGACTGAATTGAGCTGAAATAAAAAATATTGAATGTGATAAAAATTTCTAAATAAATATTTTCAAAATTACTTTTGGGCAAAGTGTTGGCTTAAGGCGTTTCGGTAGCAGTCTCCTTGGTTGAATCTTCTTTCATTCATGTGAACAAGTCTACTTTGCTCTTCAGTCATGGAGCCAGCCTCAGGAAGCCAGGTGTCGGTAATATAATCTCTCTGTGCAATCAAAAAATTGTGGAATACGCAGCAAGCTTTTATTATAGCATTTGTATTGTCGATACGATTATCCAACCCTTTTCCAATGCGTCGAAATCTGGACTTCAAATGTCCAAATGCATTTTCAACAACCCTACGGCAACGAGAAAGGTGGTAGTTAAATTCACGTTGTGCAGGCGTACTTTCCACATTAAATGGATACGGCTTAAGAACGTTGCGCGACAAACGAAAAGCTGAGTCTGCTATAATAACTAATGGGATTTCCACATTGTTAAAAGATTTCCGTTGATCATATAGCAACTTGCAACGCAATAGTTTGGCTTTTAATGAGGAACGTTCATAAATTCTACATACAAATTGAAACATATTTTATTACTTACATAAGTAAGTTAAAAATTTGCCTACCTTGCGTCAACTAAAGCCAACAGCACCACAGAATACCATCGTTTATAGTTGTAGTAGTCCACAGCGTCCTCTTTCTTTGGTTTCAATTCAATATGACATCCATCTAATTTAATATATATACATATGTACGTATATTTACATTAATATAAATCTCAATATTATTTGCAATCATCATACCTAACGCTCCACTGCATTGTGGAAAACCCATATTGTTAAAATCATTTACAATAGTCTGAACCACCGTCTCAGTTAATGGAAAATAATTAAGGTAATTAGCTTTCATAGTATTCCAAACAGCAACACAAAATTCTCTAACAATTCTGCATACGCTAGAATTGGACACCCCGAAGAAACTTGCAATCGTTCGGTACTCTGAAGCGGAACCAAGTGCATATAGAGCAATAGCGACAAGCTTTTCAAGGGTAATAGCATTTCGGTAATTGGTATCTTCTTTTCCGATACCTTTCAAAATATCACACAATTCGAAGAAAGACCGTTTTTCCAAGCGAAAGTTGTTCTTGAAATCTAAAGCGCTGCATTCTTGGCACTCCTTTTCCCAAAACAAGCTTGAGCGTTCCTAAGGGAAACTATTAAAATAATTATAATTATTAACTAATCACATGTACATACCTTTCTCCAAATAAGTGGACTTTTTCTTTTGACTCTATATTCTTTTAGAACCAAAAACAAGTTGCGTTCCACCTCCAAAAAAGTTGTAAGCATGCAAAAAAGCATTTTCCTTTCAGCAGCGTCTGTCCGTGCAGCAATAATCTGCACTTGCAAATCATAATATTGTATAAATAGCAAAATAAAATGATGTGGTCTCTCGAATTCGTGATTTTAATAGATAGATTTCAGCACTTAAACAGATAAAGTTAATATACCATTACACCTAGAAACAGAGAATGGTCGATTGAAACCAATCCATTTCAGGTAGTTAACTTTCTCATTGCTCATGAAGCAGATCTCAGTACTAAAAAGTGTCAATTCTTCACTTAGAACCAGAAAACTCTCAGTAGAATTAAATCAGCAGCTTGTCAAAAGCCAGTTTAGATGCTAATACAGGGATTAGGTGCGGTGGCTTTACGCCACGGTAGTTTGTAAGTGAAAACAATCCCTTAGATAGGGTTAACTTTTATATTGCTAATGAATCAGATCTTGGCACAAAAACCATTTAGTATTTGCAATGAAAACAATCGCACAAGGGATAAGCTAATTTTTTGTTGGCTCATGGAGCAGATCTCATCAATAAAACGGATAAACCTTATATACCTTTATACGTAGAAACAGAGAATGGTAAATTGAAAACAATACCTTAAACGTCTTAACTTTCTTATTGCTAATATATCGGATCTTAGTACTAAAAGATGCTAAAACAGGGATTAAGTGCGGTGGCGTGGCGTAAAGTTGTTTGCAATTGAAAACGAACCCTTATAGGTGGTTGCTTCTTATTGCTAATGGATTTTGGCACAAAAACCATTTAGTCTTTGCAATAAAAACAATCGCATCTAAGGCATAAGGGTTATTCGTTTTGCACAAGGAGCAGGTTTCAGCACTAAAAGTGGTAAACTGAATCAACCTTTACTTCTCGAAACAGAGAAGGGTAAATTGAAACCCATCGCTTAAAAGTGGTTAACTTTCTTATTGCTCATGGAGCAGATCATCTCTCTTCATGTAGCACCAAGAACTGCTCAGCCGGATTAAAACAACTTAGTCTTACTCCTCTATATTTAACAGCTGGAAATGGGCAGTAGGATAGAATCAGTACTTAATAAGGTGCAGGTTTAGATATTAACTCAGAGCTTAAGTGCGATGTCTTTTTGCAGTTGAAACCAATCACATCTAATGGATAAAGGTTAAAAATCTTACTGCTCATGGAGCAGACCTCAGCACTAACACAGATCAAGTTAATAATATACCTTCATACCTAGACACAGAGAAGGGTAAATTGAAACCAAACCCTTAGAGGTGGTTTACTTTCTTATAGATAATGGAATAGATCTTAGTACTAAAACATGTTAATGTTACTATTTTTCATTTAACAGCAGGAAATGCTCAGCAGGATTAAATCAGCACTTCATAAAGTGAAAACTTAGATATTAAGTCAGAGATTCAGTTTTGTGGCTTTACGCTACAGAAGTTTACAATAGAAAATAGACACTTAGATGTAGTTAACTTTCTTATTGCTAATGAATCAGATCTTGGTACTAAAACAATTTAGTCTTACTTATTTACATTTAACAGTTGCAAATGGTCCGTCGGATTTTATAAATACTTTATAAGGAGCAGCTTTAGATATTAACTCAGTGCTTAAGAGCGATGTCTTTACCCACAGTACTATGCCTTTAGAGGTGAGACTTTACGCTAAAGTAGTTTGCAATTGCTCATGGAGCAGATCTCAGCACTACACCATAGATAATATACCATTACACCTAGAAACAGATAAAGGTAAATTAAAACCAATCCCTTAAAGGTACCTAACTTTCTTATTGCTCATGGATCAGATCTTGGCATTAAAACAACTTAGTCTAATAGCCTATTTCCACCGGACGTTCACTGCAGTTAAGCTTGAATGCATTTAAACATCGCATTTAAATGCGAAATTCACATGTGTTTGTTGTTGTATAAAAGTGTGTTAACTCTATTTTCAAAGTGAGTTAACTAACTTTCGGTAATTGAACAGAAAATGTTATGTTAACAGTCGATGCTGTCACTACTAATGTAAACATTTCGGACGTTTCGGTATACTTGTTGCCAGAGTCGTGTATTTTCGGATTTAATGAGGGGACAGACTTTTATTTTGCATGCTGAAATTTTTTGTGCAAAAATTACTTTTTTGCATTAATATTGTCATAAAAACATATATTAAGTAATTGGCGAAGATAATGCTTCTCCTCATTAAAAAATAAAATTAAAAATGAATAAAAAACAAACAAAAAGCAATTGTGGAATAGAAAACGATCCCCTCAACATAAAAATATACGCGTCCCTGGCAACTATCAGCTGATTGCGCAAAACAAATAATTATGTTTTATAATTGGCGCAAAACATATAATTATGTATATATAATTGGCGCAAAAACATATAATTATGTATATATAATTAGCGCAAAACATATATGTATGCTCATATAATTAGCGCAAAACATATATTTGTGCACATATAATTAGCGGAAAACATATATTTATGCACATATAATTAGCGCAAAACATATATTTATGCATATATAAGTGCGTTTTGTAACTGGTTAAGGGATTTTTCGGCCGAGCTACTTCTCGAAATGTGGTTCTCTAGAAAAACAAAATAAATAATTACTTAAAAAAAAAACCAAACTGAAAATGGAAACAAAACGACGCAAGTGGAGCCTTACGGAGGAGCAAAGTTTCCTGGATTGCTGGGAAGGAAGAGCTCAGGAATTGAGAGGTAGCCGAAAAAACTCTCATGTATATAAAGAAATGGCGGCGGAGTTAACGCAATCGGGGATCGAAGTCACTGGCATTGTAGTAAAATTTAAAATGCAGAACTTGATGTCAAAATTCAAGTAAGTTGGTGTAATAAGTATATTAAATATTAACTTATAAGTTGTTTTTTTTTTAACCTGTTTGTGCAGAAAGATGAAGGCAGAAATGGGACCCTCCGGAGCATCGCCGCCAACATGGCCTTTATTTGAGAAAATGACTAGAATTGTTGGCGGCTATCGTTCGATGAATGTCGAAGGAGTTGTGGACGAAAATTTCAGTTGTATGTATTTTTCAACCAAAACCATAAATTCTAATTTCATGATTTAATATGTATTTTTTATTATAATTTAGTGGATATACAGGAGCCACCGATGTCCCCGATTGTGATATCTCCTGCGTTTTCTCCTCAAGGATTAACGTCGGATATCGAGCAGCAGTCAACATCGCGCTCGATCCGGCAACAAAACACAGCTGCTGCGAATTTGCAGGAAGTCGTAGCTGCGACTAACTAATTGTTGCAGTAATATTGAAAGCGCGTTGAAAGACTTCACAGAAAACGACAGGAGAAAGACGCAATGTGCGACACAAGCCAGAAGTTGGCAAAAAAACTTATGGATTTTTTAAATAAAAATTAATTAATATGTACATAGTATAGTGCAGCTGTAATCCAATATTTAATTTATTTACTTTCTTGTTTTTTTTTTGGGATATTAATATAATATATTTATGCATATAATTTTTAAACTGAAGACTGAATTGAGCTGAAATAAAAAATATTGAATGTGATAAAAATTTCTAAATAAATATTTTCAAAATTACTTTTGGGCAAAGTGTTGGCTTAAGGCGTTTCGGTAGCAGTCTCCTTGGTTGAATCTTCTTTCATTCATGTGAACAAGTCTACTTTGCTCTTCAGTCATGGAGCCAGCCTCAGGAAGCCAGGTGTCGGTAATATAATCTCTCTGTGCAATCAAAAAATTGTGGAATACGCAGCAAGCTTTTATTATAGCATTTGTATTGTCGATACGATTATCCAACCCTTTTCCAATGCGTCGAAATCTGGACTTCAAATGTCCAAATGCATTTTCAACAACCCTACGGCAACGAGAAAGGTGGTAGTTAAATTCACGTTGTGCAGGCGTACTTTCCACATTAAATGGATACGGCTTAAGAACGTTGCGCGACAAACGAAAAGCTGAGTCTGCTATAATAACTAATGGGATTTCCACATTGTTAAAAGATTTCCGTTGATCATATAGCAACTTGCAACGCAATAGTTTGGCTTTTAATGAGGAACGTTCATAAATTCTACATACAAATTGAAACATATTTTATTACTTACATAAGTAAGTTAAAGATTTGCCTACCTTGCGTCAACTAAAGCCAACAGCACCACAGAATACCATCGTTTATAGTTGTAGTAGTCCACAGCGTCCTCTTTCTTTGGTTTCAATTCAATATGACATCCATCTAATTTAATATATATACATATGTACGTATATTTACATTAATATAAATCTCAATATTATTTGCAATCATCATACCTAACGCTCCACTGCATTGTGGAAAACCCATATTGTTAAAATCATTTACAATAGTCTGAACCACCGTCTCAGTTAATGGAAAATAATTAAGGTAATTAGCTTTCATAGTATTCCAAACAGCAACACAAAATTCTCTAACAATTCTGCATACGCTAGAATTGGACACCCCGAAGAAACTTGCAATCGTTCGGTACTCTGAAGCGGAACCAAGTGCATATAGAGCAATAGCGACAAGCTTTTCAAGGGTAATAGCATTTCGGTAATTGGTATCTTCTTTTCCGATACCTTTCAAAATATCACACAATTCGAAGAAAGACCGTTTTTCCAAGCGAAAGTTGTTCTTGAAATCTAAAGCGCTGCATTCTTGGCACTCCTTTTCCCAAAACAAGCTTGAGCGTTCCTAAGGGAAACTATTAAAATAATTATAATTATTAACTAATCACATGTACATACCTTTCTCCAAATAAGTGGACTTTTTCTTTTGACTCTATATTCTTTTAGAACCAAAAACAAGTTGCGTTCCACCTCCAAAAAAGTTGTAAGCATGCAAAAAAGCATTTTCCTTTCAGCAGCGTCTGTCCGTGCAGCAATAATCTGCACTTGCAAATCATAATATTGTATAAATAGCAAAATAAAATGATGTGGTCTCTCGAATTCGTGATTTTAATACTTGTGACGAATTTTGCAAACTGCAAATGTAAACGAAAATCAGCTGTTTGAGTTAACTCAATTTCGGTGGAAACGTTTGACATTTCATTCACTTAACAGAGGCCTTAAATGCAGTCAAGTGCTTGGTAGAAATAGGCTATTACTCCCCTATAATTAACAGGTGGAAATGGCCAGTCGGATTGAATCAATACTTAATGAGGTGCAGGTTTGGATATTAACTCAGAGCTTAAGTGCGATGCCGTTTTGCAATTGAAACCAATCACATCTAAGGGATAAGGGTTAACACTCTTATTGCTCATAGCGCAGATCTTAGTACCAAAAGATGCTAATACAGGGATTAAGTGCGGTGGCTTTACGCCATAGTAGTTTTTAATTGAAAAAAATCCCTTAGAGGTGGTTGGCTTTCTTTGCTAATGGATCAGAACTTGGTACTAAAACAACTTAATCTTACTCCACTATATCCTAAAGAATTTAATCAATACTTTATAAAGGGTGGTTACATTTTCAAGGGCCGATATTGCTTTTGAATAAAACACAAACTATTTAGGAAATTATTGAAATTTTATTTTATTATGATATATTGGTATTACTCAATTATGTATGTAACAAAATATCAGCCAAATGAGCGCCGCGGCGCATGTTTAGACATTAACTCAGTGCTTAAGAGCGATGTCTTTACCCACAGTACTATGCCTTTAGAGGTGAGGCTTTACGCTAAAGTAGTTTGCAATTCTCATGGAGCAGATCTCAGCACTACAACATATATAATATACCATTACACCTAGAAACAGAGAAAGTTCAATTAAAACCAATCCCTTAAAGGTAGCTAAGTTTCTTATTGCTCATGGATCAGATCTTGGCATTAAAACAACTTAGTCTTACTCCCCTATATTTAACAGCTGATTGAATCAGTACATAATGAGGTGCAGGTTTAGATATTAACTCAGAGCTTAAGTGCGATGCCTTTTTGCAATTGAAATCAATCACATCTAAGGGATAAGGGTTAACACTCTTATTGCTCATGGCGCAGATCTTAGTACCAAAAGATGCTAATACAGGGATTAAGTGCGGTTGGCTTTACGCCATTGTAGTTGGCTTTCTTTGCTAATGGATCAGTACTTAAGAGGGATGTCTTTACCCGCAGTAGTTTGCAATTGAAAACAAACCATTAGAAATGATGCTTTACGCCATAGTAGTTTGCAATTGCTCATGGAGCAGATTTCAGCACTAAAACAGATAAAGTTCATATACCATTACACCTAGAAACATAGAATGGTCGATTGAAACCAATCCATTTCAGGTAGTTAACTTTCTCATTGGTCATGAAGAAGATCTCAGTGCTATAACGTGTCAATTCTTCATTTAGAAGCAGAAAACTCTCAGTAGAATTAAAACAGCACTTTATGAAAAGCCAGTTTAGATGCTAACTAAGTGCGGTGGCTTTACGCCATAGAGGTGGTTGGCTTTCTTTGCTAATGGATCAGAACTTGGTACTAAAACAACTTAATCTTACTCCACTATATCCTAAAGAATTTAATCAATACTTTATAAAGGGTGGTTAAATTTTCAAGGGCCGATATTGATTTTGAATAAAACACAAACTATTTAGGAAATTATTGAAATTTTATTTTATTATGATATATTGGTATTACTCAATTATGTATGTAACAAAATATCAACCAAATGAGCGCCGCGACCTCGGCGGCACACCTCCATACGATGGTCCAAATTTTCGATGACGCTGAGGCATAATGGAGTTTCTATGCCGTTAATGTGCCGAATTATCTCATCCTTTAGCTCTTGAATTGTTGCTGGCTTATCGACGTACACCTTTTCTTTCAAATAACCCCAGAGAAAAAAGTCCAACGGTGTCAAATCACATGATCTTGGGGGCCAATTGACATCGCCATTACGTGAGATAACAGGGCCATTGAATTTGTTGCGCAAAAGAGCCATTGTTTCGTTAGCTGTATGGCAAGTGGCACCGTCCTGCTGAAACCACATATCGTCCACATCCATATCTTCCAATTGTGGCCATAAAAAATTCGTTATCATCTCACGATAGCAAACACCTTTCACAGTAACTGCCTGACCGGCCTCATTTTGGAAAAAATACGGCCCGATGATGCCGCACCAAGCAGTCACTCTTTGTGGGTGCATTGGTTTTTCGACAATCACTCATGGATTCTCATTCGCCCAAATGCGGCAATTCTGTTTATTGACGAATCCACTGAGGTGAAAATGTGCCTCATCACTGAAGATGATTTTCTTCGAAAATTTTCATAATAAGTCTGGATAACTTTAACACGTTGTTGGATTGTATATCTCTCCATGGTTCAAATTGAGTAAGTCTGAAATAGAGAAATGTCAAATTAAATTCGGAAAAAAACTTGGCGTTTGTGTGGTTCACATACAACATCGGCCCTTACAATTTAACCACCCTTTAGGAGCAGGTTTAGACATTAACTCAGCGCTTAAGAGGGATGTCTTTACCCGCAGTAGCTTGCAATTGAAAACCAACTATTAGAAATGATGTTTACTCCATAGTAGTTTGCAATTGCTCATGCAGCAGATTTCAGCACTAAAACAGATAAAGTTAATATACCATTACACCTAGAAACAGACAATGGTCGTTTGAAACCAATCCATTTCAGGTAGTTAACTTTCTCATTGCTCATAAAGCAGATCTCAGTACTATAACGTGTCAATTCTTCATTTAGAAGCAGAAAACTCTCAGTAGAATTAAAACCACGGTAGTTTGTAAGTGAAAACAATCCCTTAGATAGCGTTAACTTTTATATTGCTAATTGATCAGATCGTGGCACAAAAACCATTTAGTCTTTGCAATGAAAACAATCGCACAAGGGATAAGCTAATTTTTTGTTTGCTCATGGAGCAGATCTCATCAATAAAACTGATAAACTTTATATACCTTTATACGTAGAAACAGAGAATGGTAAATTGAAAACAATACCTTAAACGTCTCAACTTTCTTATTGCTAATAGATCGGATCTTAGTACTAACAGATGCTCAAACAGGGATTAAGTGCGGTGGCGTGGCGTAAAGTTGTTTGCAATTGAAAACGAACCCTTAGAGGTGGTTGCTTCTTATTGCAAATGGATCAGATCTTGGCACTAAAACAACTTAGTCTTACTACTTTACATTTAACAGCTGCAAATGGCCCGTCGGATTTAATAAATACTTTATAAGGAGCAGGTTTAGAGTTAACTCAGTGCTTAAGAGCGATGTCTTTACCCGCAGTAGTTCGCAATTGAAAACAAACCATTAGAAATGATGCTTTACGACATAGTAGTTTGCAATTGCTCATGGAGCAGATTTCAGCACTAAAACAGATAAAGTTAATATACCATTACACCTAGAAACAGAGAATGGTCGATTGAAACCAATCCATTTCAGGTAGTTAACTTTCACATTGCTCATGAAGCAGATCTCAGTACTATTACGTGTCAATTCTTCATTTACAAGCAGAAAACTCTCAGTAGAATTAAAACAGCACTTTATGAAAAGCCAGTTTAGATGCTAATTAAGTGCGGTGGCTTTACGCCATAGTAGTTTGCAATTGAAAAAAATCCCTTAGAGATGGTTGGCTTTCTTTGCTAATGGATCAGAACTTGGCACTAAAACAACTTAATCTTACTCCACTATATCCTAAAGGATTTAATCAATACTTTATAGGAGCAGGTTTACACATTAACTCAGTGCTTAAGAGGGATGTCTTTACCCGCAGTAGCTTGCAATTGAAAACAAACTATTAGAAATGATGCTTTACGCCATAGTAGGTTGCAATTGCTCATGCAGCAGATTTCAGCACTAAAACAGATTAAGTTAATATACCATTACACCTAGAAACAGAGAATAGTCGTTTGAAACCAATCCATTTCAGGTAGTTAACTTTCTCATTGCTCATGAAGCAGATCTCAGTACTATTACGTGTCAATTCTTCATTTAGAAGCAGAAAACTCTCACTAGAATTAAAACAGTACTTTATGAAAAGCCAGTTTAGATGCTAATACAGGGATTAGGTGCGGTTGCTTTACACCACGATAGTGGTAGTTTGTAAGTGAAAACAATCCCTTAGATAGGGTTAACTTTTATATTGCTAATGGATCAGATCTTGGCACAAAAACCATTTAGTCTTCAATCGCAGAAGGGATGCTAATTTTTTGTTTGCTCATGGAGCAGATCTCATCAATAAAACTGATAAACTTTATATACCTTTATACGTAGAAACAGAGAATGGTAAATTGAAAACAATACCTTAAACGTCTTAACATTCTTATTGCTAATAGATCGGATCTTAGTACTAACAGATGCTAAAACAGGGATTAAGTGCGGTTGCGTGGCGTAAAGTTGTTTGCAATTGAAAACGAACCCTCTAAGTTGCTTCTTATTGCTATTGGATCAGATCTTGGCACTAAAACCACTTAGTCTTACTACTTTACATTTAACAGCTGCAAATGGCCCGTCGGATTTAATAAATACTTTATAAGGAGCAGCTTTAGATATTAACTCAGAGCTTAAGTGCGATGCCGTTTTGCAATTGAAACCAATCACATCTAAGGGATAAGGGTTAACACTCTTATTGCTCTTGGCGCAGATCTTAGTACCAACAGATGCTAATACAGGGATTAAGTGAGGTGGCTTTACGCCATAGTAGTTGGCTTTCTTTGCTAATGGATCAGAACTTGGTACTAAAACAACTTAATCTTACTCCACTATATCCTAAAGAATTTAATCAATACTTTATAGGCGCATGTTTAGACATTAACTCAGTGCTTAAGAGCCATGTCTTTACCCACTGTACTATGCCTTTAGAGGTGAGGCTTTACGCTAAAGTAGTTTGCAATTCTCATGGAGCAGATCTCAGCACTACAACATAGATAATATACCATTACACCTAGAAACAGAGAAAGGTCAATTAAAACCAATCCCTTAAAGGTAGCTAAGTTTCTTATTGCTCATGGATCAGATCTTGGCATTAAAACAACTTAGTCTTACTTTTCTATATTTAACAGCTGGAAATGGCCAGTCGGATTGAATCAGTACTTAATGAGGTGCAGGTTTAGATATTAACTCAGAGCTTAAGTGCGATGCCCTTTTGCAATTGAAATCAATCACATCTAAGGGATAAGGGTTAACACTCTTTTGCTCATGGCGCAGATCTTAGTACCAAAAGATGCTAATACAGGGATTAAGTGCGGTTGGCTTTACGCCATAGTACTTGGCTTTCTTTGCTAATGGATCAGAACTTGGCACTAAAACAACTTAATCTTACTCCACAATATCCAAAGGATATAATCAATAGTTTATAGGAGCAGGTTTAGACATTAACTCAGTGCTTAAGAGGGATGTCTTTACCCGCAGTAGTTTGCAATTGAAAACAAACCATTAGAAATGATGCTTTACGCCATAGTAGTTTGCAATTGCTCATGGAGCAGATTTCAGCACTAAAACAGATAAAGTTAATATACCATTACACCCAGAAACAGAGAATGGTCGATTGAAACCAATCCATTTCAGGTAGTTAACTTTCTCATTGCTCATGACCCAGACCTCAGTACTATAACGTGTCAATTCTTCATTTAGCAGCAGGAAACTCTCAGTAGGATTAAAACAGCACTTTATGAAGAGCCGGTTAAGAGGCTAATGCAGGAATTAGGTGAGGTGGCTTTACGCAACGGTAGTTAGCAATTGAAAACAATCCCTTAGATTGGGTTAACTTTTATATTGCTAATGGATCAGATCTTGGCACAAAAACCATTTAGTCTTTGCAATGAAAACAATCGCGCAGGGATAAGCTAATTTTTTGTTTGCTCATGGAGCAGATCTCATCAATAAAACTGATAAACTTTATATACCTTTATACGTAGAAACAGAGAATGGTAATTGAAAACAATACCTTTAACGTCTTAACTTTCTTATTGCTAATAGATCGGATCTTAGTACTAACAGATGCTAAAACAGGGATTAAGTGCGGTGGCGTGGCAATTGAAAATGAACCTTAGAGGTGGTTGGCTTCTTATTGCTAATGGATCAGATTTTGGCACAAAAACCTTTAGTCTTTGCAATAAAAACAATCGCATCTAAGGCATAAGGGTTATTCTTTTTGCGCAAGGAGCAGGTTTAAGCAATAAAACTGGTAAACTGAATCAACCTTTACTTCTCGAAACAGAGAAGGGTAAATTGAAACCCATCCCTTAAAAGTGGTTAACTTTCTTATTGCTCATGAAGCAGATCTTCTCTCTTCATGTAGCACCAAGAACTGCTCAGCCGGATTAATACAGCATGTTGGCATTAGACCAAGTTAGTCTTACTCCTCTATATTTAACAGCTGGAAATGGACAGTAGGGTAGAATCAGTACTTAATAAGGTGCAGGTTTAGATATTAACTCAGAGCTTAAGTGCGATGTCTTTATGCAGTTGAAACCAATCACATCTAAGGGATAAGGGTTAACACTCTTATTGCTCATGGAGCAGATCTCAGCACTAAAACAGATAAAGTTAATAATATACCTTCATACCTAGACACAGAGAAGGGTAAATTGAGACCAATCCCTTAGAGGTGGTTTACTTTCTTATTGCTAATGGAATAGATCTTAGTACTAAAACATGTTAATGTAACTATTTTGCATTTAGAAGCAGGAAATGCTCAGCCGGATTAAATCAGCACTTCATAAAGTGAAAACTTAGGTATTAACACGTTGACGCCGGCGCTGCAATTCATGTTTCGCGCCCATAGGCGGTTGCGCTGAAAGCATTTTGTTCAATCACCGGTGGTACGCGCCGCCCGATGAGACAATTCTGTGCGAGCCACCGGTGGTACGCGCCGCCCGATCAGGCAGACATGTGCGAGCCAGCGGTGGTAGACGCCGGCGTGAACTTGTTAAGTTAGAGTTTCTTAATGCTAATGGAATGGATCTTATTACTAAAACATGTTAATGTTACTATTTTTCATTTAGCAGCAGGAAATGCTCAGCCGGATTAAATTAGCACTTCATAAAGTGAAAACATAGATATTAAGTGAGAGATTCAGTTTTATGGCTGTACGCTACAGAAGTTTGCAATAGAAAACAAACACATAGATGTAGTTAACTTTCTTATTGCTAATGGATCAGGTCTTGGCACTAAAACAATTTAGTCTCACTCCTCTATATTTAACAACTGTCAATGGCCAGTCGGATTTAATCAATAATTTATAAGGAGCAGCTTTAGATATTAACTCAGTGCTAGAGCGATGTCTTTACCCACAGTACTATGCAATTGAAAACAACCCTTTAGAGGTGAGGCTTTACGCTATAGTAGTTTGCAATTGCTTATGGAGCAGATCGTCTCACTTCATTTAGCATAAGATAGGTGCGGTGGCTTTCCGCCACAGTAGTTGACAATTCAAAACAATCTCTTAGAGATAGTTAGCTTTCCTATTGCTCAGATATAAAGTGCGGCGGCTTTACGCTACAGTAATTTGCAATTGAAATCAATGCCTTAGATGTGGTTAACTCTCTTATTGCTCAGATCTTGGCACTGAAAGAACTTAGTCTTACTCCTCTATATTTAACAGCTGTCAATGGGCAGTAGGATAGAATCAGTACTTAATAAGGTGCAGGTTTAGATATTAACTCAGAGCTTAAGTGCGATGTTTTTTTGCAGTTGAAACCAATCACATCTAAGGGATAAGGGTTATCGCTCTTATTGCTCATGGAGCAGATCTTAGCACTAAAACAGATAAGGTTAATAATATACCTTCATACCTAGACACAGAGAAGGGTAAATTGAAACCAATCCCTTAGATGTGGTTTACTTTATTATTTCTTATGGAATAGATCTTCGTACGAAAACATGTTAATATTACTATTTTTCATTTAGCAGCAGGAAATGCTCAGCTGGATTAAATCAGCACTTCATAAAGTGAAAACTTAGATATTAAGTCTGAGATTCAGTTTTGTGGCTTTACGCTACAGATGTTTTCAATAGATAACAAACACTTAGATGTAGTTAACTTTCTTATTGCTAATGGATCAGATCTTGGCACTAAAACAACTTAGTCTTGCTCCTCTACATTTAACAGCTGGAAATGGCCAGTCGGATTTAATCAACACTTTATAAGGAGCCGTTTTAGATATTAACTCAGTGCTTAAAAGCGATGTCTTTACACACAGTACTAAGCAATTGGAAACAACCCTTTAGAGGTGAGGCTTTACGCTATAGTAGTTTGCAATTGCTCCAATCCCTTAAAGGTAGTTAACTTTCTTACTGCTCATGAAGCAGATCTTAGTACTATTGGATGAGTGCATAAGTTCCTGCCCGATTCCGCTGGATGCCGTACGAATCGTTTGAGAGTGGCGCTCGTGAAAGAAATATATACATATTATATATCGTTGGAAAGGTGACAGTCCGAACTGTAAATCAAGCATAAAATAACTTCATTTTGATTTGAGTTGCTTAGTGAAAAGACGCATGGAAGATGAACAACGAAAAAGATCATATGCGTCATATTATGTTATACGAATTTCGCAAAGGAAAAACAGTGGGCGCTGCAACTAAAGATATTCGCGAAGTTTATTTGGACCGTGCTCCAGCACTCCGCACAGTAAAGAAATGGTTCGCGAAATTTCGTTTTGGAGATTTTAACCTCGAAGATCAACCTCGCAGTGGACGGCCTTCTGAGCTTGATGACGATGTTCTAAGGACTTTAGTTGCGAATAACTCACGTTTTCGACGGAAGAGGTTGCCAGTGAATTGAACGTCAACAAATCAACTGCGTTTCGTCGTTTAAAAAAGGTTGGGTACACTTTGAAGCTCGATACATGGGTGCCACATCAGTTGAGTGAAAAGAACA
Source organism: Ceratitis rosa (assembly GCA_037013455.1). NCBI lineage: Eukaryota > Metazoa > Arthropoda > Insecta > Diptera > Tephritidae > Ceratitis > Ceratitis rosa. The sequence continues at coordinate 126,589 of JAWMAG010000023.1, forward strand.
AAGTGGACCGTATGTCAACAGCAATTTCTTTGCTTCGACGGATCAAAAACGAACCTTTTTTGGGTCGGCTCGTGACTGGTGATGAAAAATGGGTCCTGTACAACAATGTTCAACGCAAAAGAACATGGAAACAGGCACACGAAGGGGCGGAACCGATGTCGAAAGGTGGATTGCATCCGATGAAGGTACTGCTGTGCATTTGGTGGGATATCCGAGGCGTGATCTATTTTGAGGTCTTGCCAGCTGGCTAAACGATCACTGCCAACAAGTATTGTAAGCAATTGGTCGAATTGAAGAAGGCAATTGATGAAAAACGTCCGATTTTGGCCAATCGCAAAGGAGTTCTTTTCCATCATGACAACGCCAGGCCACATGTTGCAAAACCGACCCTGGCCAAACTGAAGGAGATGAATTGGGAAATCATGCCGCATCCCCCATATTCACCCGACATTGCACCTTCTGATTATCATTTGTTTCGATCGCTGCAGAACAATTTGAATGGAAAAAAATTTAAAAATGTGGAAGACGTCAAAAACCACCTTGACACCTTTTTCAACGAGAAACCGCGGAAGACGTCAAAAACCACCTTGACACCTTTTTCAACGAGAAACCGCGCGATTTCTATGAATCAGGCATCCGTAAATTGGTTGAACGTTGGGAGTGGATTGCCGAACATGATGGCGAACACATAATTGATTACTAAAAGCGCTTTCTTCAAAAAATTTCAATTTAAGTTTGCACTTGAAATCGGGCACGAACTTATGCACTCATCCAATATAACGTGTCAATCTTGCCCTTCTTCATTTAGCAGCAGGAAACTCTCAGTAGGATTAAAACAGCACTTTATGAAGAGCCGGTTAAGAGGCTGGATCAGATCTTGGCATTAAAACAACTTAGTCTTACTCCTCTATATTTAACAGCTAAAAATGGCCAGTACGATTTAATCAGTACTGAATGAGGCGCAGGTTTAGATATTAACTCAGAGCTTAAGTGCGATGTATTTTTGCAATTGAAACCAATCACATCTAAGGGATAAGGGTTAACCCTCTTATTGCTCATGGAGCAGATCTCAACTAAAACAGATATAGTTAATATACCTTTATACCTAGAAACAGAGAAGGGTAAATTGAAAAAAATCCCTTAAAGGTCATTAACTTTCTTATTGCTAATGGATCAGATCTTAGTACCAAAAGATGCTAATATAGGGATTAAGTGCGGTGGCTTTACTCCATAGTAGTTCGCAATTGAAAAAAATTCCTTAGAGGTGGTTGGCTTGCTTTGCTAATGGATCAGAACTTGGCACTAAAACAACCTAATCTTACTCCACTATATTAAACAGCTGGCCAGTCGGATTTAATCAATACTTTATATGAGCAGGTTTAGACATTAACTCAGAGCTTAAGAGGGATGTCTTTACCCACAGTAGTTTGCAATTGAAAACAAACCATTAGAAATGATGCTTTACGCCATAGTAGTTTGCAATTGAAAACAAACCATTAGAAATGATGCTTTACGCCATAGTAGTTTGCAATTGCTCATGGAGCAGATTTCAGCACTAAAACAGATAAAGTTAATATACCATTAAACCTAGAAACAGAGAATGGTCGATTGAAACCAATCCATTTCAGGTAGTTAACTTTCTCATTGCTCATGAAGCAGATCTTAGTACTATAACGTGTCAATCTTGCCCTTCTTCATTTAGCGGCAGGAAACTCTCAGTAGGATTAAAACAGCACTTTATGAAGAGCCGGTTAAGAGGCTAATGTAGGGAGTAGGTGGCTTTACGCCACGGTAGTTAGCAATTGAAAGCAAGCCCTTAGATGGGGTTAACTTTTTTTATTGCTAATGAATCAGATCTTGGTACAAAAACCATTTAGTCTTTGCAATGAAAACAATCGCATCAAGGGATAAGCTAATTTTTTTTGCTCATGGAGCAGATCTCAGCCCTAAAATAGATAAACTATCTTTATATCTAGAAACAGAGACTGGTAAATTGAAACCAATGCCATAAGGGCGGTTAACTTACTTATTGCTAATGGACCAGATCTTAGTACTAAAAGATGCTTATACATTAATTAAGTGCGGTGGCTTTACGCCACAGTAGTTTGCAATTGAAAACAATCACTTAGAGATGGTTAACTTTCTTATTGCTAATGGAATGGATCTTAGTACTAAAACATGTTAATGTTACTATTTTTCATTTAGCAGCAGGAAATGTTCAGCCGGATTAAATCAGCACTTCATAAAGTGAAAACTTAGATATTATGTGAGAGATTCAGTTTTATGGCTGTACGCTACAGAAGTTTGCAATAGAAAACAAACACTTAGATGTAGTTAACTTTCTTATTGCTAATGGATCAGGTCTTGGCACTAAAACAATTTAGTCTCACTTCTCTATATTTAACAGCTGTCAATGGGCAGTCGGATTTAATCAATAATTTATAAGGAGCAGCTTTAGATATTAACTCAGTGTTTAAGAGCGATGTCTTTACCCACAGTCCTATGCAATTGAAAACAATCCTTTAGAGGTGAGGCTTTACGCTATAGTAGTTTGCAATTGCTAATAAAGCAGATCGTCTCACTACATTTAGCATCAGATAGGTGCGGTGGCTTTCCGCCACAGTTGTTGACAATCCAAAACAATCTCTTAGAGATGGTTAGCTTTCCTATTGCTCAGATATAAAGTGCGGCGGCTTTACGCTACAGTAATTTGCAATTGAAATCAATGCCTTAGATTTGGTTAACTCTCTTATTGCTAATGAATCAGATCTTGGCACTGAAACAACTTAGCCTTACTCCTCTATATTTAACAGCAGGAAATGGCCAGTAGGATAGTATCAGTACTTAATAAAGTGCAGGTTTAGATATTAACTCAGAGCTTAAGTGCGATGTCTTTATGCAGTTGAAACCAATCACATCTAAGGGATAAGGGTTAACACTCTTATTGCTCATGGAGCAGATCTCAGCACTAAAACAGATAAAGTTAATAATATACCTTCATACCTAGACACAGACAAGGATAAATTGAGACCAAACCCTTAGAGGTGATTCACTTTCTTATTGCTAATGGAATATATCTTAGTACTAAAACATGTTAATGTTACTATTTTTCATTTAGCAGCAGAAAATGCTCGGCCGGATTAAATCAGCACTTCATAAAGTGAAAACTTAGATATTAACACGTTCACGCCGGCACTGCAATTCATGTTTCGCGCCCATAGGCGGTTGCGCTGAAAGCATTTTGTTCTATCACCGGTGGTACGCGCCGCCCGATGAGACAATTCAGTGCGAGCCACTGGTGGTACGCGCCGCCCGATCAGGCAGACATGTGCGAGCCATCGGTGGTACACGCCGGCGTGAACTTGTTAAGTTAGAGATTAAGTTCTGTGGCTTTACGTAGTTAACTTTCTTATTGCTAATGGAATGGATCTTAGTACTAAAACATGTTAATGTTACTATTTTTCATTTAGCAGCAGGAAATGCTCAGCCGGATTAAATTAGCACCTCATAAAGTGAAAACTTAGATATTAAGTCAGAGATTCAGTTTTGTGGCTTTACGCTACAGAAGTTTGCAATAGAAAACAGACACTTAGATGTAGTTAACTTTCTTAATGCTAATGAATCAGATCTTGGCACTAAAATAACTTAGTCTTACTTCTCTATATTTAACAGCTGTCAATGGAGTCGGATTTAATAAATAATTTATGAGGAGCAGCCATAGATATTAACACAGTGCTAGAGCGATGTCTTTATCCACAGTACTATGCAATTGAAAACAACCCTTTAGAGGTGAGGCTTTACGCTATAGTAGTTTGCAATTGCTCATAGAGCAGATCGTCTCACTTCATTTAGCATCAGATAGGTGCGGTGGCTTTCCGCCACAGTAGTTGGCAATTCAAAACATTCTCTTAGAGATGGTTAGCTTTCCTATTGCTCAGATATAAAGTGCGGCGGCTTTACGCTATAGTAATTTGCAATTGAAATCAATTTAGATGTGGTTAACTCTCTTATTGCTAATGAATCAGATCTTGGCACTGAAACAACTTAGTCTTACTCCTCTATTTTTAACAGTTGTCAATAGCCAGTAGGATAGAATCAGTACTTAATAAGGTGCAGGTTTAGATATTAACTCAGAGCTTAAGTGCGATGTCTTTATGCAGTTGAAACCAATCACATCTCAGGGATAAGGGTTAACACTCTTATTGCTCATGGAGCAGATCTCAGCACTAAAACAGATAAAGTTAATAATATACCTTCATACCTAGACACAGAGAAGGGTAAATAGAGACCAATCCCTTAGAGGTGATTCACTTTCTTATTGCTAATGGAATAGATCTTAGTACTAAAACATGTTAATGTTACTATTTTTCATTTAGCAGCAGAAAATGCTCAGCTGGATTAAATCAGCACTTCATAAAGTGAAAACTTAGATATTAACACGTTCACGCCGGCACTGCAATTCATGTTTCGCGCCCATAGGCGGTTGCGCTGAAAGCATTTTGTTCTATCACTGGTGGTACGCGCCGCCCGATCAGGCAGACATGTGCGAGCCACCGGTGGTACACGCCGGCGTGAACGTGTTAAGTCATAAAGTGAAAACTTAGATATTAAGTCAGAGATTCAGTTTTGTGGCTTCACGCTACAGAAGTTTGCAATAGAAAACAGACACTTAGATGTAGTTAACTTTCTTATTGCTAATGAATCAGATCTTGGCACTAAAACAACTTAGTCTTACTTCTCTATATTTAACAGCTGTCATGCAGTCGGATTTAATCAATAATTTATAAGGAGCAGCTTTAGATATTAACTCAGTGCTAGAGCGATGTCTTTACCCACAGTACTATGCAATTGAAAACAACCCTTTAGAGGTGAGGCTTTACGCTATAGTAGTTTTCAATTGCTCATGGAGCAGATCGTCTCACTTCATTTAGCATCAGATAGGTGCGGTGGCTTTCCGCCACTGTAGTTGACAATTCAAAACAATCTCTTAGAGATAGTTAGCTTTCCTATTGCTCAGATATAAAGTGCGGCGGCTTTACGCTACAGTAATTTGCAATTGAAATCAATGCCTTAGAAGTGGTTAACTCTCTTATTGCTAATGAATCAGATCTTGGCACTGAAACAACTTAGTCTTACTCCTCTATATTTAACAGCTGTCAATGGGCAGTAGGATAGAATCAGTACTTAATAATGTGCGGGTTTAGATATTAACGCAGAGCTTAAGTGCGATGTCTTTTTGCAGTTGAAACCAATCACATCTAAGGGATAAGGGTTAACACTCTTATTGCTCATGGAACAGATCTAAGCACTAAAACAGATAAGGTTAATAATATACCTTCATACGCAGACACAGAGAAGGGTAAATTGAACCATTCCCTTAGATGTGGTTTACTTTATTATTTCTAATGGAATGGATCTTAGTACTAAAACATGTTAATGTTACTATTTTTCATTTAGGAGCAGGAAATGCTCAGCCGGTTTAAATCAGCACTTCATAAAGTTAAAACTTAGATATTAAGTGAGAGATTCAGTTTTATGGCTGTACGCTACAGAAGTTTGCAATAGAAAACAAACACTTAGATGAAGTTAACTTTCTTATTGCTAATGGATCAGGTCTTGGCACTAAAACAATTTAGTCTCACTCCTCTATATTTAACAGCTGTCAATGGGCAGTCGGATTTAATCAATAATTTATAAGGAGCAGCTTTGGATATTAACTCAGTGCTTAAGAGCGATGTCTTTACCCACAGTACTATGCAATTGAAAACAACTCTTTAGAGGTGAGGCTTTACGCTATAGTAGTTTGCAATTGCTCATGGAGCAGATATTCTCTCTTCATTAAACATCAGATAGGTGCGGTGGCTTTCCGCCACAGTAGTTGGCAATTCAAAACAATCTTTTAGAGATGGTTAGCTTTCCTATTGCTCAGAGATAATGTCCGGCGGGTTTACGCTACAGATCTTGGCACTAAAACAACTTAATCTTACTCCACTATATTAAACAGTTGGAAATGGCTTTAATCATTACTTTATAGGAGCAGGTTTAGACATTAACTTAGAGCTTAAGAGAGATGTCTTTTCTACCCACAGTAGTTTGCAATTGAAAACAAACAATTAGAAATGAGGCTTTACGCCATAGTAGTTTGCAACTGCTAGAAACAGAGAATGGTCAATTGAAACCAATCCCTTTTATTGCTCATGAAGCAGATCTCAGTACTATAACATGTCAATCTTGCCCTTCTTCATTTAGCAGCAGGAAACTCTCAGTAGAATTAAAAGAGCACTTTATGAAGAGCCAGTTTACGTGCTAAAACAGGGATTAGGTGCGGTGGCTTTACGCCACGGTAGTTAGCAATTGAAAACAATCCCTTAGATAGGGTTAACTTTTTTATTGCTAATGGATCAGATCGTAGCACAAAAACAGTGTAGTTTTTCCAATGAAAACAATCGCATCAAGGGAGAAGCTAATTTTTTTTGCTCATGGAGCAGATCTCAGCCCTAAAATTGATAAACTACCTTTATACCAGGAAACAGAGAATGGTAAGATGAAAACAATACCTTAAACGTGTTAACTTTCTTATTGCTAATAGATCGGATCTTAGTACTAAAAGATGCTAAAACAGGGATTAAGTGCGGTGGCGTGGCGTAAAGTTGTTTGCAATTGAAAATGAACCTTAGAGGTGGTTGGCTTCTTATTGCTAATGGATCAGATTTTGGCACAAAAACCTTTAGTCTTTGCAATAAAAACAATCGCATCTAAGGCTTAAGGGTTATTCTTTTTGCGCAAGGAGCAGGTTTAAGCAATAAAACTGGTAAACTGAATCAACCTTTACTTCTCGAAACAGAGAAGGGTAAATTGAAACCCATCCCTTAAAAGTGGTTAACTTTCTTATTGCTCATGACGCAGATCTTCTCTCTTCATGTAGCACCAAGAACTGCTCAGCCGGATTAATACAGCATGTTGGCATTAAACCAAGTTAGTCTTACTCCTCTATATTTAACAGCTGGAAATGGCCAGTAGGATAGAATCAGTACTTAATAAGGTGCAGGTTTAGATATTAACTCAGAGCTTAAGTGCGATGTCTTTATGCAGTTGAAACCAATCACATCTAAGGGATAAGGGTTAACACTCTTATTGCTCATGGAGCAGATCTCAGCACTAAAACAGATAAAGTTAATAATATACCTTCATACCTAGACACAGAGAAGGGTAAATTGAGACCAATCCCTTAGAGGTGGTTTACTTTCTTATTGCTAATGGAATAGATCTTAGTACTAAAACATGTTAATGTTACTATTTTTCATTTAGCAGCAGGAAATGCTCAGCCGGATTAAATTAGCACTCCATACTTAAATATTAACACGTTCACGCCGGCGCTGCAATTCATGTTTCGCGCCCATAGGCGGTTGCGCTGAAAGCATTTTGTTCTATCACCGGTGGTACGCGCCGCCCGATGAGACAATTCTGTTCGAGCCACTGGTGGTACGCGCCGCCCGATCAGGCAGACATGTGCGAGCCACCGGTGGTACACGCCGGCGTGAACGTTTTAATTTAGAGATTAAGTTCTGTGGCTTTACGTAGTTAACTTTCTTATTGCTAATGGAATGGATCTTAGTACTAAAACATGTTAATGTTACTATTTTTCATTTAGCAGCAGGAAATGCTCAGCCGGATTAAATTAGCACTTCATAAAGTGAAAACCTAGATATTAAGTCAGAGATTCAGTTTTGTGGCTTTACGCTACAGAAGTTTGCAATAGAAAACAGACACTTAGATGTAGTTAACTTTCTTAATGCTATTGAATCAGATCTTGGCACTAAAATAACTTAGTCTTACTTTTCTATATTTAACAGCTGTCAATGGAGTCGGATTTAATAAATAATTTATGAGGAGCAGCTTTGGATATTAACTCAGTGCTAGAGCGATGTCTTTATCCACAGTACTATGCAATTGAAAACAACCCTTTAGAGGTGAGGCTTTACGCTATAGTAGTTTGCAATTGCTCATGGAGCAGATCGTCTCACTTCATTTAGCATCAGATAGGTGCGGTAGCTTTCCGCCACAGTAGTTGGCAATTCAAAACAATCTCTTAGAGATGGTTAGCTTTCTTATTGCTCAGATATAAAGTGCGGCGGCTTTACGCTACAGTAATTTGCAATTGAAATCAATGCCTTAGATTTGGTTAACTCTCTTATTGCTAATGAATCAGATCTTGGCACTAAAACAACTTAGTCTTACTCCTCTATTTTTAACAGTTGTCAATGGCCAGTAGGATAGAATCAGTACTTAATAAGGTGCAAGTTTAGATATTAACTCAGAGCTTAAGTGCGATGTCTTTATGCAGTTGAAACCAATCACATCTAAGGGATAAGGGTTAACACTCTTATTGCTCATGGAACAGATCTAAGCACTAAAACAGATAAGGTTAATAATATACCTTCATACGCAGACACAGAGAAGGGTAAATTGAACCAATCCCTTAGATGTGGTTTACTTTATTATTTCTAATGGAATGGATCTTAGTACTAAAACATGTTAATGTTACTATTTTTCATTTAGGAGCAGGAAATGCTCAGCCGGTTTAAATCAGCGCTTCATAAAGTTAAAACTTAGATATTAAGTGAGAGATTCAGTTTTATGGCTGTACGCTACAGAAGTTTGCAATAGAAAACAAACACTTAGATGAAGTTAACTTTCTTATTGCTAATGGATCAGGTCTTGGCACTAAAACAATTTAGTCTCACTCCTCTATATTTAACAGCTGTCAATGGGCAGTCGGATTTAATCAATAATTTATAAGGAGCAGCTTTGGATATTAACTCAGTGATTAAGAGCGGTGTCTTTACCCACAGTACTATGCAATTGAAAACAACTCTTTAGAGGTGAGGCTTTACGCTATAGTAGTTTGCAATTGCTCATGGAGCAGATATTCTCTCTTCATTAAGCATCAGATAGGTGCGGTGGCTTTCCGCCACAGTAGTTGGCAATTCAAAACAATCTCTTAGAGATGGTTAGCTTTCCTATTGCTCAGAGATAATGTCCGGCGGGTTTACGCTACAGTAATTTGCAATTGAAATCAATGTCTTAGATGTGGTTAACTCTCTTATTGATCATGGATCAGATCTTGGCACTAAAACAACTTAATCTTACTCCACTATATTAAACAGTTGGAAATGGCTTTAATCATTACTTTATAGGAGCAGGTTTAGACATTAACTTAGAGCTTAAGAGGGATGTCTTTTCTACCCACAGTAGTTTGCAATTGAAAACAAACAATTAGAAATGAGGCTTTACGCCATAGTAGTTTGCAACTGCTAGAAACAGAGAATGGTCAATTGAAACCAATCCCTTTCATTGCTCATGAAGCAGATCTCAGTACTATAACATGTCAATCTTGCCCTTCTTCATTTAGCAGCAGGAAACTCTCAGTAGAATTACACTTTATGAAGAGCCAGTTTATGTGCTAATACAGGGATTAGGTGCGGTGGCTTTACGCCACGGTAGTTAGCAATTGAAAACAATCCCTTAGATAGGGTTAACTTTTTTATTGCTAATGGATCAGATCGTGGCACAAAAACAGTGTAGTTTTTCCAATGAAAACAATCGCATCAAGGGATAAGCTAATTTTTTTTGCTCATGGAGCAGATCTCAGCCCTAAAATTGATAAACTACCTTTATACCAGGAAACAGAGAATGGTAAGATAAAAACAATACCTTAAACGTCTTAACTTTCTTATTGCTAATAGATCGGATCTTAGTACTAAAAGATGCTAAAACAGGGATTAAGTGCGGTGGCGTGGCGTAAAGTTGTTTGCAATTGAAAATTAACCTTAGAGGTGGTTGGCTTCTTATTGCTAATGGATCAGATTTTGGCACAAAAACCGTTAGTCTTTGCAATAAAAACAATCGCATCTAAGGCATAAGGGTTATTCTTTTTGCGCAAGGAGCAGGTTTCAGCACTAAAACTGGTAAACTGAATCAACCTTTACTTCTCGAAACAGAGAAGGGTAAATTGAAACCCATCCCTTTAAAGTGGTTAACTTTCTTATTGCTCATGAATCAGATCTTCTCTCTTCATGTAGCACCAAGAACTGCTCAGCCGGATTAATACAGCATGTTGGCATCAAACCAAGTTAGTCTTACTCCTCTATATTTAACAGCTGGAAATGGCCAGTAGGATAGAATCAGTACTTAATAAGGTGCAGGTTTAGATATTAACTCAGAGCTTAAGTGCGATGTCTTTATGCAGTTGAAACCAATCACATCTAAGGGATAAGGGTTAACACTCTTATTGCTCATGGATCAGATCTCAGCACTAAAAAACAGGAAATGCTCAGCGGGATTAAATCAGCACTTCTTAAAGTGAAAACTTAGATATTAACACGTTCACGCCGGCGCTGCAATTCATGGCGCTGAAAGCATTTTGTTCTATAGTGGTACGCGCCGCCCGATCAGGCAGACATGTGCGAGCCACCGGTGGTACACGCTGGCGTGAACGTGTTAAGTTAGAGATTAAGTCCTGTGGCTTTACGCCACAGTAGTTTGCAATTGAAAACAATCACTTAGAGATGGTTAACTTTCTTATTGCTAATGGAATAGATCTTAGTACTAAAACATGTTAATGTTACTATTTTTCATTTAACAGCAGGAAATGCTCAGCCGGATTAAATTAGCACTTCATAAGGTGAAAACTTAGATATTAAGTCAGAAATTCAGTTTTGTGGCTTTACGCTACAGAAGTTTGCAATAGAAAACAGACACTTAGATGCAGTTAACTTTCTTATTGCTAATGAATCAGATCTTGGCACTAAAACAACTTAGTCTTACTTCTCTATATTTAACAGCTGTCAATGGAGTCGGATTTAATCAATAATTTATAAGGAGCAGCTTTAGATATTAACTCAGTGCTAGAGCGATGTCTTTACCCACAGTACTTCTTCTTCTTCTTTATTGGCGTTGGCACCGCTTACGCGATTATAGCCTAATCAATTACAGCGCGCCATTCGTCTCTTCTGTTCGCTGTTTGGCGCCAGTTGGAAATGCCAAGTGCACCCAGGTCAGTCTCCACTTGATCTTTCCAACGGAGTGGAGGTCTTCCTCTTCCTCTGCTTCCACCAGCGGGTACTGCATCAAATACTTTCAAAGCTGGAGTGTTTTCATCCATTCGGACGACATGGCCTAGCCAGCGTAGCCGCTGTCTCTTCATTCGCTGAACTATGTCAATATCGTCGTATAGCTCGTACAGCTCATCGTTCCATCGTCTGCGGTATTCGCCGTTGCCAATGCGCAAAGGACAATAAATCGTTCGCAGAACTTTCCTCTCGAAGACTCCTAGAGCCGACTCATCAGATATTGATAACGTCCACGCTTCTGCGCCATATAGTAGGACCGGTATAATGAGCGACTTGTGGAGCTTGGTTTTCGTTTTCGTCGATATCATCGGCGTACGCCAGCAGCTGTACACTCTTGTAGAACATTGTACCTTCTCTATTTAGCTCTGCAGCTCGTATTATTTTCTCCAGCATTAAATTAAAAAAGTCACACGATAAGAAATCACCCTGTCTGAAACCTCGTTTGGTATCGAACGGCTCGGAAAGGTCCTTCCCGATCCTGACGGAGCTTTTAGTGTTGCTTAACGTCAGTTTACTTAGCCGTATAAGTTTTGCGGGGATTCCAAATTCAGACATATCGGCATAAAGGCAGCTCCTATTCGTGCTGTCGAAGGCGGCTTTAAAATCGACGAAAAGGTGGTGGGTGTCGATTCTCTTTTCACGGGTCTTTTCCAAGATTTGGCGCATGGTGAATATCTGGTCAATGGTTGACTTACCAGGTCTAAAGCCACACTTATAAGGTCCAATCAGTTTGTTGACGGTGGGCTTTAGCCTTTCACACAATACGCTTGATAGGACCTTATATGCAATATTAAGAAGGCTTATTCCACGGTAATTGGCGCAGACTGTGGGATCGCCTTTTTTATGGGTCGGGCAGAGCACACTTAAATTCCAATAATCGGGCATGCTTTCATCCGACCATATTTTGCAAAGAAGCTGATGCATGCACCTGATCAGTTCTTCGCCGCCGCATTTGAATAGCTCGGCCGGTAATCCATCGGCCCCTGCCGCTTTGTTGTTTTTTAAGCGGACGATTGCTATTCGCACTTCTTCATAGTCGGGTAATGGAACAACTTTTCCATCGTCATCAATTGGAGTTTCGGGTTCATCATCTCCGCGTGTTTCCTGTTCACTGCCATTCAGCAGGCTGGAGAAGTGCTCCCTCCATAAATCGAGTATACTTTGGGCATCTGTCACTAGCTCACCTTCCTGGGTCCTACAAGAGTTTGCTCCGGTCTTGAAACCTTCGGTAAGTCTCCGTATCTTTTCATAGAATTTTCGAGCGTTACCCTTGTCGGCCAGCTTCTCAAGCTCCTCATACTCGCGCATCTCGGCCTCTTTCTTTTTTTGTCTGCAGACGCGCCTTGCTTCCCTCTTCAGTTCTCGGTATCTATCGCACCCCGCACGTGTTGTGGTCGATCGCAAGGTTGCGAGGTAGGCAGTCTGTTTTCTCTCCACTGCGACACGACAGTCCTCATCGTACCAGCTGTTTTTGCGATCTTTCCGAAATCCAATGGTTTCGTTTGCAGCTGTACGCAGGGAGTTTGCGATGCCGTCCCACAGTTCCCTTATACCGGGTTGCTGATGAGTGCTCTCAGAGAGCAGGTGTGCAAGTCGAGTAGAAAACCGCTCGGCAGTCTGTTGTGATTGCAGCTTTTCAACGTCGAACCTTCCTTGTGTTTGTTGAGCCAATGTTGGTACGCATATCTGAAACACTGGATACGTGTCTTCCGCCTATCATAACATGATCGATCTGGTTGGAGGTTTTCCGATCTGGAGACAGCCAAGTAGCTTGGTGAATTTTTTTGTGCTGGAATCTAGTGCTACAGACAACCATATTTCCGGCCCCGGCGAAGTCGATCAGCCTCAGCCCATTGGAGATGTTTCGTTGTGGAGACTGAATTTTCCGACAGCCGTACCAAAGATACCTTCTTTGCCCACCCTAGCGTTGAAGTCGCCAAGCACAATTTTGACGTCGTGGCGGGGGCAGCGCTCATAAATGTGTTCGAGGCGCTCGTAAAAGGCATCTTTAGTCAAGTCATCCTTCTCTTCCGTCGGGGCGTGGGCACAAATTAGGGTGGTGTTGAAAAATTTTGTCTTGATGCGAATTGTGGCTAGACGTTCATCCACCGGAGTGAATGCCAGTACTCTGCGACGGAGTCTCTCTCCCACCACGAATCCGACACCAAATTTGCGCTCCTTTATATGGCCGCTGTAGTAAATCTCACAAGGACCCACCTTCTTCCGTCCTTGTCCCGTCCATCGCAATTCTTGGACGGCAGTGATGTCAGCCTTTAACTTTATGAGGACATCAACCAGCTGGGCAGCGGCACCTTCCCAATTAAGGGACCGGACATTCCAGGTGCATGCCCTAAAATCGTAATCCTTAAAACATTTGCGGGGGTCGTCATCAAAAGGGGGGTCTCTCATCCGAGGCTTATGTTGCTTTTTCATTGGGTTGTTTTTTCATGTGGTGGGTTCCAAACCCTACGCACAACCGCATGGGATTCGCCTTCTCACTTTAGCTCGCCTCCAAACGGATGTTCGTCGGCTACCCAGGGGATACGTGGTCTAAGACCGGACGTCGTGAGCTGCTTGAACCATATGCACAAGAATCGTTTCTGGCCACTCCCAGGTGAATGGCAGTCAAAAACTTTCCTCACTTGCGTGAACTTCTACACATGGCCCCATCCCCCACCCACAGTACCATGAAATTGAAAACAGCCCTTTAGAGGTGAGGCTTTACGCTATAGTAGTTTGCAATTGCTCATGGAGCAGATCGTCTCACTTCATTTAGCATCAGATAGGTGCGGTGGCTTTCCGTCACAGTAGTTGGCAATTCAAAACAATCTCTTAGAGATGGTTAGCTTTCCTATTGCTCAGATATAAAGTACGGCGGCTTTACGCTACAGTAATTTGCAATTGAAATCAATGCCTTAGATGTGGTTAACTCTCTTATTGCTAATGAATCAGATCTTGGCACTAAAACAACTAAGTCTTACTCCTCTATATTTAACAGCTGTCAATGGGCAGTAGGATAGAATCAGTACTTAATAAAGTGCAGGTTTAGATATTAACTCAAAGCTTAAGTGCGATGTCTTTTTGCAGTTGAAACCAATAGCATCTAAGGGATAAGGGTTAACACTCTTATTGCTCATGGAGCACATCTTAGCACTAAAACAGATAAGGGTAATAATATACCTTCACACCTAGACACAGAGAAGGGTAAATTGAAACCAATCCCTTAGATGTGGTTTACTTTCTTATTTCTAATGGAATAGATCTTCGTACGAAAACATGTTAATATTACTATTTTTCATTTAGCAGCAGGAAATGCTCAGCTGGATTAAATTAGCACTTCATAAAGTCAAAACTTAGATATTAAGTGAGAGATTCAGTTTTATGGCTGTACGCTACAGAAGTTTGCAATAGAAAACAAACACTTAGATGAAGTTAACTTTCTTATTGCTTATGGATCAAATCTTGGCACTAAAACAATTTAGTCTTACTCCTCTACATTTAACATGTGGAAATGGCCAGTCGGATTTAATCAATACTTTATAAGGAGCCGCTTTAGATATTAACTCAGTGCTTAAGAGCGATGTGTTTACCCACAGTACTATGCAATTGAAAACAACCCTTTAGAGGTGAGGCTTTACGCTATAGTAGTTTGCACTTGCTCCAATCCCTTAAAGGTAGTTAACTTTCTTATTGCTCATGAAACAGATCTTAGTACTATAACGTGTCAATCTTGCCCTTCTTCATTTAGCAGCAGGAAACTCTCAGTAGGATTAAAACAGCACTTTATGAAGAGCCGGTTAAGAGGCTGGATCAGATCTTGGCATTAAAACAACTTAGTCTTACTCCTCTATATTTAGCAGCTAAAAATGGCCAGTACGATTGAATCAGTACTGAATGAGGAGCAGGTTTAGATATTAACTCAGAGCTTCAGATGAATGTCTTTTTTACCCACACTAGTTTGCAATTGAAAACAAACCATTACAAATGAAGCTTTAAGCCATAGTAGTTTGCAACTGCTCATGGAGCAGATTTCAGCACTAAACCAGTTAAAGTTAATATACGATTACTCCTAGAAACAGAAAATGGTCAATTGAAACCAATCCCTTTCAGGTAGTTAACTTTCTCATTGCTCATGAAGCAGTTCTCAGTACTGTAACGTGTCAATATAGCCCTTCTTCATTTAGCAGCAGGAAACTCTCAGTAAAACAGCACTTTATGAAAAGCCAGTTTACATGCTAGTACAGGGATTAGGTGCGGTGGCTTTACGCCACGGTAGTTTGCAATTGAAAACAATCCCTTAGATAGGGTTAACTTTTTTATTGCTAATGGATCAGATCTTGGCACAAAAACCATTTAGTCTTTGCAATGAAAACAATCGCACAAGGGATAAGCTAACTTTTTGTTTGCTCATGGAGCAGATCGCAGCAATAAAACTGATAAACTTTAAATACCTTTATACCTAGAAACAGAGAAGGGTAAATTGAAAAAATCCCTTAAAGGTCGTTAAATTCTTATTTCTAATAGTTCGGATCTTAGTACTAAAAGATGCTAAAACAGGGATTAAGTGCGGTGGCGTGGCGTAAAGATGTTTGCAATTGAAAACGAACCCTTAGAGGTGGTGTACTTCTTATTGCTAATGGATCACATTTTGGCACAAAACCATTTAGTCTTTGCAATAAAAACACTCGCATTTAAGGCATAAGGGTTATTCTTTTTGTGCAAGGAGCAGGTTTCAGCACTGAAACTGGTAAACTGAATTGAAACCCATCCCTTAAAAGTGGTTAACTTTCTTAATGCTCATGGAGCAGATCTTCTCTCTTAATGTAGCACCAAGAACTGCTCAGCCGGATTAAAACAGCATGTTGGCATAAAAACAACTTAGTCTTACTTCTCTACTTAATAA
This sequence comes from Ceratitis rosa, assembly GCA_037013455.1. NCBI lineage: Eukaryota > Metazoa > Arthropoda > Insecta > Diptera > Tephritidae > Ceratitis > Ceratitis rosa. Next base: position 142,624 of record JAWMAG010000023.1, read on the forward strand.
GGTGCAGGCTTATATATTAACTCAGAGCTTAAGTGCGATGTCTTTATGCAGTTGAAACCAATCACATCTAAGGGATAAGGGTTAACACTCTTATTGCTCATGGAGCAGATCTCAGCACTAAAACAGATAATGTTAATAATATACCTTCATACCTAAACACAGACAATGGTAAATTGAAACTAATCCCTTAGAGGTGGTTTACTTTCTTATTCCTAATGGAATAGATCTTAGTACTAAAACATGTTAATGTTACTATTTTTCATTTAGCAGCAGGAAATGCTCAGCCGGATTAAATGAGCACTTCATAAAGTGAAAACTTAGATATTAAGTCAGAGATTCAGATTTGTGGCTTTACGCTACAGAAGTTTGCAATAGAAAACAAATACTTAGATGTACTTAGCTTTCTTATTGCTAATGGATCAGATCTTGGTTTAAAACAACTTAGTCTTACTCTAAATTTAACAGCTGGAAATGGTCAGTAGGATTGAATCAGTACTTAGTGAGGAGCAGGTTTAGATATTAACTCAGAGCTTAAGTGCGATGTCGTTCTTCAATTGAAACCAATCACATCTAAGGGATAAGGGTTAGCACTCTTATTGCTCATGGAGCAGATCTCAGCACTAAAACAGATAAAGTTAATATACCTTTATACCTAAAAGCAGAGAAGGGTAAATTGAAAAAAATCCCTTAAAGGTCGTTAACTTTCTTATTGCTAATGGGTCAGATCTTAGTACCAAAAGATGCTATTACAGGGATTAAGTGCGGTGGCTTTACGCCATAGTAGTTTGTAATTGAAAAAAAATCCCTAAGAGGTGGTTTGCTTTCTTTGCTAATGGATCAGAATTTGGCACTTAAACAACTTAATCTTACTCCACTATATTAAACAGCTGGCCAGTCGTATTTAATCAATACTTTATAGGAGCAGGTTTAGACATTAACTCAGAGCTTAAGAGGGATGTCTTTACTTACAGTAGTTTGCAATTGAAAACAAACCATTAGAAATGATGCTTTACGCCATAGTAGTTTGCAATTGCTCATGGAGCAGATTTCAGCACTAAAACAGATAAAGTTAAATACCATTACACCTAGAAACAGAGAATGGTCGATTGAAACCAATCCATTTCAGGTAGATAACTCTCACATTGCTCATGAAGCAGATCTTAGTACTAGTACTATAACGTGCCAATCTTGCCCTTATTCATTTAGCAGCAGAAAACTCTCAGTAGGATTAAAACAGCACTTTATGAAGAGCCAGTTTAGATGCTAATACAGGGACTAGTTGCGGTGGCTTTACGCCACGGTAGTTTGCAATTGAAAACAATCCCTTAGATAGGGTTAACTTTTTTTATTGCTAATGAATCAGATCTTGGTACAAAAACCATTTAGTCTTTGCAATGAAAACAATCGCATCAAGGGATAAGCTAATTTTTTTTGCTCATGGAGCAGATCTCAGCCCTAAAATTGATAAACTACCTTTACACCTAGAAACAGAAACGGGTAAATTGAAACCAATCCCTTAAGAGCGGTTAACTTACTTATTGCTAATGGACCAGATCTTAGTACTAAAAGATGCTTATACAGTAATTAAGTGCGGTGGCTTTACGCCACAGTAGTTTGCAAATGAAAACAATCACTTAGAGATGGTTAACTTTCTTGTTGCTAATGGAATAGATCTTAGTACTAAAACTTGTTCATGTTACTATTTTTCATTTAGCAGCAGAAAATGCTCAGCCGGATTAAATCAGCACTTCATAAAGTGAAAAGTGTTAGATAGGTATTAACACGTTCACGCCGGCGCTGCAATTCGTGTTTCGCGTCCATAGGCGGTTGCGTTGAAAGCTTTTTCAGCTATCAGGCGGCCCCGAAAAATGTTTCAACAAAAGTTATCGCACGGGAAAACGGTCTAATAAAACTTAAATAATAACGTTTATGTTATATCATTGAAATATTTACTTATGTTTTTGTTATTAGTACCATTGAATTAGTTATGTTTGGTGATGCACACTGATTGGTAGTACAATCATATTCGAGCCACCGGTGGTACGCGCCGCCCGATAAGACAATTCTGTGCGGGCCACTTGTGGTACGAGCCGCCCAATCAGGTAGACATTTGCGAGCCACCGGTGGTACACGCCGGCGTGAACGTGTTAAGTCAGAGATTATGTTCTGTGGCTTTACGCTTTACTTCACTTTCTTATCGCTAATGGAATAGATCTTTGTACTAAAACATGTTAATGTTACTATTTTTCATTTAGCAGCAGGAAATGCCCAGCCGGATTAAATCAGCTTTCATAAAGTGAAAACTTAGATATTAAGTGAGAGATTCAGTTTTATGGCTTTACGCTACAGAAGTTTGCAATAGAAAACTAACACTTGGATGTAGTTAACTTTCTTATTGCTAATGGATGAGGTGGCACTAAAACAATTTAGTCTTACTCCTCTATATTTAACAGCTGTCAATGGGCAGTCGGATTTAATCAATAATTTATAAGGAGCAGCTTTAGATATTATTTGAGTGCTTAAGAGCGATGTCTTTACCCACAGTACTATGCAATTGAAAACAACCCTTTAGAGGTGAGGCTTTACGCTATAGTAGTTTGCATTTGCTCATGGAGCAGATCTCAGCACTACAATAAAGATAATATAACATTACACCTAGAAACAGAGAAAGGTCAATTAAAACCAATCCCTTAAAGGTAGCTAACTTTCTTATTGCTCATGGATCAGATCTTGGCATTAAAACAACTTAGGCCCGTTTTCACAATGTCCGATTAATTTAATTTTAACCGGAGGATAGCTAACCGTCAGATAGGCTGATGTGACACTTTCGTTTTCACCAAGTTCTGGTTACTTAACTTCGGTTAGTTTGATCATTGTGAATATTTTAAGGTAAATTCACAAAAATGTTTCTTGTGAATAGACAAAAACTGCGTGACAGCTCATATATTTTTACATTTTTGCGTGCAATTTTTGAATTTATCCGTTGTATTTTTTAAATTATTCTAATATAATGGAAAATAAAAACAGAAATCGTCCTTTTATTAACAATTGCGGAGCGCTACTCCAATGTAATTGAAAATAAAAAGACTGACGCAGTGGCCTGGGACGAAAAACGAAAAGCCTGGGAAAACATTGATGTTGAATTTGAGGTTCAAGTGGGAATTCGGAGAGGCCCCAAAAACTTAATAGAAAAGTATGAAAATTTGAAGAGAAAGGCTAGGAAATCTTTGGCGAAAGAGAAAATGGAATTGTATAAAACAGGTGGCGAACTATTTAAGCAGCGGCAATATGCCAATACGGAAAGGCTTGCTGCTTTAATGGGACAATCTGCAACCGGGTTGGAAAATGGTTTTGACAGCGATGCTAAGATATTTCTCATGAAATTCTATGCAGTGGGTTTTTTAGCAATACATATATTATTTCAGCCATCAGCGTACTCTCCCCCACATATGAAAAATCAGCGCACCCAGCGTACCAGTGTTTGGGTGTTTCTTTGACGAGTGAAACAGCGGAGGAGTGTGTGGAAATTGTTGGGAGTCCAGAGGTTGTAATTTAATATAATTATATTTACATTCACTTTAATTAATCTATATAAAACACCTCCAGATTCCTACGCCTGACTGGAGCTCATGGAATCCAAATAGATTGCGGATGAGGAAAGATGAAAAACTTATAGATAGAGGTAAAAAAAAATCGATGAAATGTAATTCTGATTCCTACAATTTGTTTTGGGAGGAAGAAAACAAAAGAGCGGCAGAAAAACATGCAATGGCGAAGGAGAAGCATGATCTAGAAATAGAAGAATTATATATGAAATTAGAACTTTTAAAAATAGAAATTGATTCTAAGGCGCAGAAAGTTCCCAGTGAATGGCTTTGAACTATTTCTGTTTGTAAAAATTCTATTTTAATTTTTAATTCTTTTCCAGAATGTAAATAGCTGAAATAATATAATACACTTTTCTCTTTTTTTTGGTTCCTTTTGAAGTTTTGAGGATCTCATTAATTTAGAATTAATTTAAGCATCTATTCTATTTCTGAAGAAAATAATGTACCTGAATTCCTTTCTTGTTTGCTTAATAAATAAAAATAAAATTTTTGTTAAATGAAATTCGTTTAAAATATTTTTATTTGGAAAAAAGACGTACAGGTATAGAATATGCTTATGTAATATATATCTATGGTTATAACCTGAAAGAAAACAATAATTATAAATGATCTTATAAATTATTATAAAAATAAGCCAACCTTGCAAAATAATCTCTAATTAGACTAGACCTTACAATAGCGTTTCTGTGCACCTCAGCTAAGTGTATACTTTCGTCGGCATCAAAGGTTGTTTCTGCTGGTTCATGCACTTGAAATTCTACTTCATCCAAATTAGAGTCATTGTTCTTGATGGCAATATTGTGCAACACTCCACAGGCAACAATGATGTTCATAGCTGTGCTGAGTGAAACTCTCAATCCAAGGTATAATACTGGAAAACGACGTTTCCATACTCCAAAGCACCTCTCTACGCAATTTCGAGTACGTATTTGAGATTTATTGTAAAGCCGTTCAGCGCGAAGATTGGGATGTAAAAGTGGAGTCATCATGTAGCTATTGACTCCATAACCACTGTCACCCAGTAAAAAACAGTCCCTAAATTCGTTTTGTTCAAACTGGTGCTTCAGACGACTATTATTAAAAGTATTGCTATCATGTGCAGAACCGGGCCACCTGCATACAAAGGTCTATTATTTCCAATTTTGCATTACAGACAGCTTGTGCATTGAAGGAAAAGTACCCTTTTCTGTTTCGAAAAATTTCGGCATTTTCTCCTCCAGGTGATTGGATTCTGACATTAGTGCAATCTATACACCCCACCAACTTTGGAAATTTCGCTATTCGGTGAAATGTGCGCATTGCGTTCTCAATTTCTCTGCTTGTTTGTGGCATTCTGATGAATGATTGTGAAAGTGCCGCTATGGCAATAGGAACTTTATTCACCACCCGGCTTGCAGTCGCCACGTTTACTTCGCAGAAATCAGCAACACAAATCAAAAAACTTCCTGATGCATAGAAGCGCAATGCCAAAAGCAACATTTCCACTGGCCTAAGTGCTTGATTCCTGAAAAATCAAATAAATTATCAACAATATTTATTTACTCAAAGCTTACTATATTAACAAACCTTTCAGTGCGGCTTCTAATTTTATTTTCTATTTTTTCCGAAACGTATTTTGCACTATTTTTGGAAAGACGAAATCTACGAATAAAACTTCTTCATCATATTTCTCAAAAAAATTTATTTGTGTACGGCACGTTCTTTCCTAATAAATACGCCTCTGCATCAACGCAGCCAGATAGGCAGTGCATTCCAAATTTTCCATAATAAAATTTATTTTAAAACCACTGTCTGTATACTATTTCCTTTATTATTTTACAATTTGCAGCGGTCAAATTATCTTCTGGTTAAGAGATAATCGCCACTCGATGTTGGCGTTAAGTTAACCGCAACTTAATTGACAGATGCGCCTTAACCGGACATTGTGAAAACGAATTTTTTGCTACCTTCCGATTAACTTCTGATTAAGTGCTTAACCGGACATTGTGAAAACGGGCCTTAGTCTTACTCCTCTATATTGAACAGCTGGAAATGGCCAGTCGGATTGAATCAGTGCTTAATGAGGTGCAGGTTTAGATATTAACTCAGAGCTTAAGTGCGATGTCTTTTTGCAATTGAAACCAATCACATCTAAGGGATAAGTGTTAACACTCTTATTGCTCATGGAGCAGATCTCAGCAATAAAAGAGATAAAGTTATAATACCTTTATACCTAGAAACAGAGAAGGGTAAATTGAAAAAAATTCCTTAAAGGTCGTTAACTTTCTTATTGCTAATGGATCAGATCTTAGTACTAAAAGCTGCTAATACAGGGATTAAGTGCGGTGGCTTTGCACCATAGTATTGAAAAAAATCCCTTAGAGGTTGGCTTTCTTTGTTAATGGATCAGAACTTGCCACCAAAACAACTTAATCTTACTCCACTATATTAAACAGTTTGTTTGCAATTGAAAACAATCCCTTAGATAGGGTTAACTTTTTTATTGCTAATGCGTCAGATCGTGGCACAAAAACAGTGTAGTTTTTGCAATGAAAACAATCGCATCAAGGGATAAGCTAATTTTTTTTGCTCATGGAGCAGATCTCAGCCCTAAAATTGATAAACTACCTTTCTACCTAGAAACAGAGGCGGGTAAATTGAAACCATCCCTTAAGGGCGGTTAACTTACTTATTGATGCTTAATGGACAAGATCTTAGTACTAAAAGATGCTTATACATTAATTAAGTGCGGTGGCTTTACGCCACAGTAGTTTGCAATTGAAAACAATCACTTAGAGATGGTTAACTTTCTTATTGCTAATGGAATAGATCTTAGTACTAAATCATGTTAATGTTACTATTTTTCATTTAGCAGCAGAAAATGCTCAGCCGGATTAAATCAGCACTTCATAAACTGAAAACTTAGATATAAATTCAGAGATTCAGTTTTGTGGCTTTACGCTGCGGAAGTTTGCAATAGAAAACAAACACTTAGATGTAGTTAACATTCTTATTCCTAATGGATCAGATCTTGTCACCAAAACAACTGGCCAGTCGGATTTAATCAATACTTTATAAGGAGCAGCTTTCGATATTAACTCAGTGCTTAAGAGCGATGTCTTTACCCACAGTATTATGCAATTTAAAACAACCATTTAGAGGTGAGGCTTTACGCTATAGTAGTTTGCAATTGCTCATGGAGCAGATCTCACCACTACAATATAGATAGTATACCATTACACCTAGAAACAGAGAAAGGTCAATTAAAACCAATCCCCTAAAGGTAGGTAACTTTCTTATTGCTCATGGATCAAATCTTGGCATTGAAACAACTTAGTCTTACTCCTCTATATTTAACAGCTGTCAATGGGCAGTCGGATTTAATCAATAATTTATAAGGAGCAGCTTTAGATATTATTTGAGTGCTTAAGAGCGATGTCTTTACCCACAGTACTATGCAATTGAAAACAACCCTTTAGAGGTGAGGCTTTACGCTATAGTAGTTTGCATTTGCTCATGGAGCAGATCTCAGCACTACAATAAAGATAATATAACATTACACCTAGAAACAGAGAAAGGTCAATTAAAACCAATCCCTTAAAGGTAGCTAACTTTCTTATTGCTCATGGATCAGATCTTGGCATTAAAACAACTTAGGCCCGTTTTCACAATGTCCGATTAATTTAATTTTAACCGGAGGATAGCTAACCGTCAGATAGGCTGATGTGACACTTTCGTTTTCACCAAGTTCTGGTTACTTAACTTCGGTTAGTTTGATCATTGTGAATATTTTAAGGTAAATTCACAAAAATGTTTCTTGTGAATAGACAAAAACTGCTCATATATTTTTACATTTTTGCGTGCAATTTTTGAATTTATCCGTTGTATTTTTTAAATTATTCTAATATAATGGAAAATAAAAACAGAAATCGTCCTTTTATTAACAATTGCGGAGCGCTACTCCAATGTAATTGAAAATAAAAAGACTGACGCAGTGGCCTGGGACGAAAAACGAAAAGCCTGGGAAAACATTGATGTTGAATTTGAGGTTCAAGTGGGAATTCGGAGAGGCCCCAAAAACTTAATAGAAAAGTATGAAAATTTGAAGAGAAAGCTAGGAAATCTTTGGCGAAAGAGAAAATGGAATTGTATAAAACAGGTGGCGAACTATTTAAGCAGCGGCAATATGCCAATACTGAAAGGCTTGCTGCTTTAATGGGACAATCTGCAACCGGGTTGGAAAATGGTTTTGACAGCGATGCTAAGATATTTCGCATGAAATTCTATGCAGTGGGTTTTTTAGCAATACATATATTATTTCAGCCATCAGCGTACTCTCCCCCACATATGAAAAATCAGCGCACCCAGCGTACCAGTGTTTGGGTGTTTCTTTGACGAGTGAAATAGCGGAGGAGTGTGTGGAAATTGTTGGGAGTCCAGAGGTTGTAATTTAATATAATTATATTTACATTCACTTTAATTAATCTATATAAAACACCTCCAGATTCCTACGCCTGACTGGAGCTCATGGAATCCAAATAGATTGCGGATGAGGAAAGATGAAAAACTTATAGATAGAGGTAAAAAAAAAATCGATGAAATGTAATTCTGATTCCTACAATTTGTTTTGGGAGGAAGAAAACAAAAGAGCGGCAGAAAAACATGCAATGGCGAAGGAGAAGCATGATCTAGAAATAGAAGAATTAAAAATGAAATTAGAACTTTTAAAAATAGAAATTGATTCTAAGGCGCAGAAAGTTCCCAGTGAATGGCTTTGAACTATTTCTGTTTGTAAAAATTCTATTTTAATTTTTAATTCTTTTCCAGAATGTAAATAGCTGAAATAATATAATACACTTTTCTCTTTTTTTTGGTTCCTTTTGAAGTTTTGAGGATCTCATTAATTTAGAATTAATTTAAGCATCTATTCTATTTCTGAAGAAAATAATGTACCTGAATTCCTTTCTTGTTTGCTTAATAAATAAAAATAAAATTTTTGTTAAATGAAATTCGTTTAATATATTTTTATTTGGAAAAAAGACGTACAGGTATAGAATATGCATATGTAATATATATCTATGGTTATAACCTGAAAGAAAACAATAATTATAAATTATTATAAAAATAAGCCAACCTTGCAAAATAATCTCTAATTAGACTAGACCTTACAATAGCGTTTCTGTGCACCTCAGCTAAGTGTATACTTTCGTCGGCATCAAAGGTTGTTTCTGCTGGTTCATGCACTTGAAATTCTACTTCATCCAAATTAGAGTCATTGTTCTTGATGGCAATATTGTGCAACACTCCACAGGCAACAATGATGTTCATAGCTGTGCTGAGTGAAACTCTCAATCCAAGGTATAATACTGGAAAACGACGTTTCCATACTCCAAAGCACCTCTCTACGCAATTTCGAGTACGTATTTGAGATTCATTGTAAAGCCGTTCAGCGCGAAGATTGGGATGTAAAAGTGGAGTCATCATGTAGCTATTGACTCCATAACCACTGTCACCCAGTAAAAAACAGTCCCTAAATTCGTTTTGTTCAAACTGGTGCTTCAGACGACTATTATTAAAAGTATTGCTATCATGTGCAGAACCGGGCCACCTGCATACAAAGGTCTATTATTTCCAATTTTGCATTACAGACAGCTTGTGCATTGAAGGAAAAGTACCCTTTTCTGTTTCGAAAAATTTCGGCATTTTCTCCTCCAGGTGATTGGATTCTGACATTAGTGCAATCTATACACCCCGCCACCTTTGGAAATTTCGCTATTCGGTGAAATGTGCGCATTGCGTTCTCAATTTCTCTGCTTGTTTGTGGCATTCTGATGAATGATTGTGAAAGTGCCGCTATAGCAATAGGAACTTTATTCACCACCCGGCTTGCAGTCGCCACGTTTACTTCGCAGAAATCAGCAACACAAATCAAAAAACTTCCTGATGCATAGAAGCGCAATGCCAAAAGCAACATTTCCACTGGCCTAAGTGCTTGATTCCTGAAAAATCAAATAAATTATCAACGATATTTATTTACTCAAAGCTTACTATATTAACAAACCTTTCAGTGCGGCTTCTAATTTTATTTTCTATTTTTTCCGAAACGTATTTTGCACTATTTTTGGAAAGACGAAATCTACGAATAAAACTTCTTCATCATATTTCTCAAAAAAATTTATTTGTGTACGGCACGTTCTTTCCTAATAAATACGCCTCTGCATCAACGCAGCCAGATAGGCAGTGCATTCCAAATTTTCCATAATAAAATTTATTTTAAAACCACTGTCGGTATACTATTTCCTTTATTATTTTACAATTTGCAGCGGTCAAATTATCTTCTGGTTAAGAGATAATCGCCACTCGATGTTGGCGTTAAGTTAACCGCAACTTAATTGACAGATGCGCCTTAACCGGACATTGTGAAAACGGGCCTTAGTCTTACTCCTCTATATTGAACAGCTGGAAATGGCCAGTCGGATTGAATCAGTGCTTAATGAGGTGCAGGTTTAGATATTAACTCAGAGCTTAAGTGCGATGTCTTTTTGCAATTGAAACCAATCACATCTAAGGGATAAGTGTTAACACTCTTATTGCTCATGGAGCAGATCTCAGCAATAAAAGAGATAAAGTTATAATACCTTTATACCTAGAAACAGAGAAGGGTAAATTGAAAAAAATTCCTTAAAGGTCGTTAACTTTCTTATTGCTAATGGATCAGATCTTAGTACTAAAAGCTGCTAATACAGGGATTAAGTGCGGTGGCTTTGCACCATAGTATTGAAAAAAATCCCTTAGAGGTTGGCTTTCTTTGTTAATGGATCAGAACTTGCCACCAAAACAACTTAATCTTACTCCACTATATTAAACAGTTTGTTTGCAATTGAAAACAATCCCTTAGATAGGGTTAACTTTTTTATTGCTAATGCGTCAGATCGTGGCACAAAAACACAGGAAACACAGCCCTAAAATTGATAAACTACCTTTCTACCTAGAAACAGAGGCGGGTAAATTGAAACCATCCCTTAAGGGCGGTTAACTTACTTATTGATGCTTAATGGACAAGATCTTAGTACTAAAAGATGCTTATACATTAATTAAGTGCGGTGGCTTTACGCCACAGTAGTTTGCAATTGAAAACAATCACTTAGAGATGGTTAACTTTCTTATTGCTAATGGAATAGATCTTAGTACTAAATCATGTTAATGTTACTATTTTTCATTTAGCAGCAGAAAATGCTCAGCCGGATTAAATCAGCACTTCATAAACTGAAAACTTAGATATAAATTCAGAGATTCAGTTTTGTGGCTTTACGCTGCGGAAGTTTGCAATAGAAAACAAACACTTAGATGTAGTTAACATTCTTATTCCTAATGGATCAGATCTTGTCACCAAAACAACTGGCCAGTCGGATTTAATCAATACTTTATAAGGAGCAGCTTTCGATATTAACTCAGTGCTTAAGAGCGATGTCTTTACCCACAGTATTATGCAATTTAAAACAACCATTTAGAGGTGAGGCTTTACGCTATAGTAGTTTGCAATTGCTCATGGAGCAGATCTCACCACTACAATATAGATAGTATACCATTACACCTAGAAACAGAGAAAGGTCAATTAAAACCAATCCCCTAAAGGTAGGTAACTTTCTTATTGCTCATGGATCAAATCTTGGCATTGAAACAACTTAGTCTTACTCCTCTATATTTAACAGCTGTCAATGGGCAGTCGGATTTAATCAATAATTTATAAGGAGCAGCTTTAGATATTATTTGAGTGCTTAAGAGCGATGTCTTTACCCACAGTACTATGCAATTGAAAACAACCCTTTAGAGGTGAGGCTTTACGCTATAGTAGTTTGCATTTGCTCATGGAGCAGATCTCAGCACTACAATAAAGATAATATAACATTACACCTAGAAACAGAGAAAGGTCAATTAAAACCAATCCCTTAAAGGTAGCTAACTTTCTTATTGCTCATGGATCAGATCTTGGCATTAAAACAACTTAGGCCCGTTTTCACAATGTCCGATTAATTTAATTTTAACCGGAGGATAGCTAACCGTCAGATAGGCTGATGTGACACTTTCGTTTTCACCAAGTTCTGGTTACTTAACTTCGGTTAGTTTGATCATTGTGAATATTTTAAGGTAAATTCACAAAAATGTTTCTTGTGAATAGACAAAAACTGCGTGACAGCTCATATATTTTTACATTTTTGCGTGCAATTTTTGAATTTATCCGTTGTATTTTTTAAATTATTCTAATATAATGGAAAATAAAAACAGGAATCGTCGTTTTATTAACAATTGCGGAGCGCTACTCCAATGTAATTGAAAATAAAAAGACTGACGCAGTGGCCTGGGACGAAAAACGAAAAGCCTGGGAAAACATTGATGTTGAATTTGAGGTTCAAGTGGGAATTCGGAGAGGCCCCAAAAACTTAATAGAAAAGTATGAAAATTTGAAGAGAAAGCTAGGAAATCTTTGGCGAAAGAGAAAATGGAATTGTATAAAACAGGTGGCGAACTATTTAAGCAGCGGCAATATGCCAATACTGAAAGGCTTGCTGCTTTAATGGGACAATCTGCAACCGGGTTGGAAAATGGTTTTGACAGCGATGCTAAGATATTTCGCATGAAATTCTATGCAGTGGGTTTTTTAGCAATACATATATTATTTCAGCCATCAGCGTACTCTCCCCCACATATGAAAAATCAGCGCACCCAGCGTACCAGTGTTTGGGTGTTTCTTTGACGAGTGAAACAGCGGAGGAGTGTGTGGAAATTGTTGGGAGTCCAGAGGTTGTAATTTAATATAATTATATTTACATTCACTTTAATTAATCTATATAAAACACCTCCAGATTCCTACGCCTGACTGGAGCTCATGGAATCCAAATAGATTGCGGATGAGGAAAGATGAAAAACTTATAGATAGAGGTAAAAAAAAATCGATGAAATGTAATTCTGATTCCTACAATTTGTTTTGGGAGGAAGAAAACAAAAGAGCGGCAGAAAAACATGCAATGGCGAAGGAGAAGCATGATCTAGAAATAGAAGAATTAAAAATGAAATTAGAACTTTTAAAAATAGAAATTGATTCTAAGGCGCAGAAAGTTCCCAGTGAATGGCTTTGAACTATTTCTGTTTGTAAAAATTCTATTTTAATTTTTAATTCTTTTCCAGAATGTAAATAGCTGAAATAATATAATACACTTTTCTCTTTTTTTTGGTTCCTTTTGAAGTTTTGAGGATCTCATTAATTTAGAATTAATTTAAGCATCTATTCTATTTCTGAAGAAAATAATGTACCTGAATTCCTTTCTTGTTTGCTTAATAAATAAAAATAAAATTTTTGTTAAATGAAATTCGTTTAATATATTTTTATTTGGAAAAAAGACGTACAGGTATAGAATATGCATATGTAATATATATCTATGGTTATAACCTGAAAGAAAACAATAATTATAAATTATTATAAAAATAAGCCAACCTTGCAAAATAATCTCTAATTAGACTAGACCTTACAATAGCGTTTCTGTGCACCTCAGCTAAGTGTATACTTTCGTCGGCATCAAAGGTTGTTTCTGCTGGTTCATGCACTTGAAATTCTACTTCATCCAAATTAGAGTCATTGTTCTTGATGGCAATATTGTGCAACACTCCACAGGCAACAATGATGTTCATAGCTGTGCTGAGTGAAACTCTCAATCCAAGGTATAATACTGGAAAACGACGTTTCCATACTCCAAAGCACCTCTCTACGCAATTTCGAGTACGTATTTGAGATTCATTGTAAAGCCGTTCAGCGCGAAGATTGGGATGTAAAAGTGGAGTCATCATGTAGCTATTGACTCCATAACCACTGTCACCCAGTAAAAAACAGTCCCTAAATTCGTTTTGTTCAAACTGGTGCTTCAGACGACTATTATTAAAAGTATTGCTATCATGTGCAGAACCGGGCCACCTGCATACAAAGGTCTATTATTTCCAATTTTGCATTACAGACAGCTTGTGCATTGAAGGAAAAGTACCCTTTTCTGTTTCGAAAAATTTCGGCATTTTCTCCTCCAGGTGATTGGATTCTGACATTAGTGCAATCTATACACCCCACCACCTTTGGAAATTTCGCTATTCGGTGAAATGTGCGCATTGCGTTCTCAATTTCTCTGCTTGTTTGTGGCATTCTGATGAATGATTGTGAAAGTGCCGCTATAGCAATAGGAACTTTATTCACCACCCGGCTTGCAGTCGCCACGTTTACTTCGCAGAAATCAGCAACACAAATCAAAAAACTTCCTGATGCATAGAAGCGCAATGCCAAAAGCAACATTTCCACTGGCCTAAGTGCTTGATTCCTGAAAAATCAAATAAATTATCAACGATATTTATTTACTCAAAGCTTACTATATTAACAAACCTTTCAGTGCGGCTTCTAATTTTATTTTCTATTTTTTCCGAAACGTATTTTGCACTATTTTTGGAAAGACGAAATCTACGAATAAAACTTCTTCATCATATTTCTCAAAAAAATTTATTTGTGTACGGCACGTTCTTTCCTAATAAATACGCCTCTGCATCAACGCAGCCAGATAGGCAGTGCATTCCAAATTTTCCATAATAAAATTTATTTTAAAACCACTGTCGGTATACTATTTCCTTTATTATTTTACAATTTGCAGCGGTCAAATTATCTTCTGGTTAAGAGATAATCGCCACTCGATGTTGGCGTTAAGTTAACCGCAACTTAATTGACAGATGCGCCTTAACCGGACATTGTGAAAACGAATTTTTTGCTACCTTCCGATTAACTTCTGATTAAGTGCTTAACCGGACATTGTGAAAACGGGCCTTAGTCTTACTCCTCTATATTGAACAGCTGGAAATGGCCAGTCGGATTGAATCAGTGCTTAATGAGGTGCAGGTTTAGATATTAACTCAGAGCTTAAGTGCGATGTCTTTTTGCAATTGAAACCAATCACATCTAAGGGATAAGTGTTAACACTCTTATTGCTCATGGAGCAGATCTCAGCAATAAAAGAGATAAAGTTATAATACCTTTATACCTAGAAACAGAGAAGGGTAAATTGAAAAAAATTCCTTAAAGGTCGTTAACTTTCTTATTGCTAATGGATCAGATCTTAGTACTAAAAGCTGCTAATACAGGGATTAAGTGCGGTGGCTTTGCACCATAGTATTGAAAAAAATCCCTTAGAGGTTGGCTTTCTTTGTTAATGGTTCAGAACTTGCCACCAAAACAACTTAATCTTACTCCACTATATTAAACAGTTTGTTTGCAATTGAAAACAATCCCTTAGATAGGGTTAACTTTTTTATTGCTAATGCGTCAGATCGTGGCACAAAAACAGTGTAGTTTTTGCAATGAAAACAATCGCATCAAGGGATAAGCTAATTTTTTTTTGCTCATGGAGCAGATCTCAGCCCTAAAATTGATAAACTACCTTTATACCTAGAGACAGAGACGGGTAAATTGAAACCAATCCTTTAAGGGCGGTTAACTTACTTATTGTTAATGGACCAGATCTTAGTACTAAAAGATGCTATTGCTATCATGTGCAGAACCGGGCCACCTGCATACAAAAGTCTATTATTTCCAATTTTGCATTACAGACAGCTTGTGCATTGAAGGAAAAGTACCCTTTTCTGTTTCGAAAAATTTCGGCATTTTCTCCTCCAGGTGATTGGATTCTGACATTAGTGCAATCTATACACCCCACCAACTTTGGAAATTTCGCTATTCGGTGAAATGTGCGCATTGCGTTCTCAATTTCTCTGCTTGTTTGTGGCATTCTGATGAATGATTGTGAAAGTGCCGCTATGGCAATAGGAACTTTATTCACCACCCGGCTTGCAGTCGCCACGTTTACTTCGCAGAAATCAGCAACACAAATCAAAAAACTTCCTGATGCATAGAAGCGCAATGCCAAAAGCAACATTTCCACTGGCCTAAGTGCTTGATTCCTGAAAAATCAAATAAATTATCAACAATATTTATTTACTCAAAGCTTACTATATTAACAAACCTTTCAGTGCGGCTTCTAATTTTATTTTCTATTTTTTCCGAAACGTATTTTGCACTATTTTTGGAAAGACGAAATCTACGAATAAAACTTCTTCATCATATTTCTCAAAAAAATTTATTTGTGTACGGCACGTTCTTTCCTAATAAATACGCCTCTGCATCAACGCAGCCAGATAGGCAGTGCATTCCAAATTTTCCATAATAAAATTTATTTTAAAACCACTGTCTGTATACTATTTCCTTTATTATTTTACAATTTGCAGCGGTCAAATTATCTTCTGGTTAAGAGATAATCGCCACTCGATGTTGGCGTTAAGTTAACCGCAACTTAATTGACAGATGCGCCTTAACCGGACATTGTGAAAACGAATTTTTTGCTACCTTCCGATTAACTTCTGATTAAGTGCTTAACCGGACATTGTGAAAACGGGCCTTAGTCTTACTCCTCTATATTGAACAGCTGGAAATGGCCAGTCGGATTGAATCAGTGCTTAATGAGGTGCAGGTTTAGATATTAACTCAGAGCTTAAGTGCGATGTCTTTTTGCAATTGAAACCAATCACATCTAAGGGATAAGTGTTAACACTCTTATTGCTCATGGAGCAGATCTCAGCAATAAAAGAGATAAAGTTATAATACCTTTATACCTAGAAACAGAGAAGGGTAAATTGAAAAAAATTCCTTAAAGGTGGTTAACTTTCTTATTGCTAATGGATCAGATCTTAGTACTAAAAGCTGCTAATACAGGAATTAAGTGCGGTGGCTTTGCACCATAGTATTGAAAAAAATCCCTTAGAGGTTGGCTTTCTTTGTTAATGGATCAGAACTTGCCACCAAAACAACTTAATCTTACTCCACTATATTAAACAGTTTGTTTGCAATTGAAAACAATCCCTTAGATAGGGTTAACTTTTTATTGCTAATGCGTCAGATCGTGGCACAAAAACAGTGTAGTTTTTGCAATGAAAACAATCGCATCAAGGGATAAGCTAATTTTTTTTGCTCATGGAGCAGATCTCAGCCCTAAAATTGATAAACTACCTTTATACCTAGAGACAGAGACGGGTAAATTGAAACCAATCCTTTAAGGGCGGTTAACTTACTTATTGTTAATGGACCAGATCTTAGTACTAAAAGATGCTTATACAGTAAGTGGCTTCACACCACAGTTGTTTACAATTGAAAAAATCACATTCATTTAGCATCAGATAGGTGCGGTGGCTTTCCGCCACAGTAGTTGGCAATTCAAAACAATCTCTTAGATATGGTTAGCTTTCCTAGTGCTCAGAGATAAAGTGCAAGGCTTTACGCTACAGTAATTTGCAATTGAAATCAATGTCTTAGATGTGGTTAACTTTCTTTTTGCTAATGGATCAGATCTTCGCACTAAAGCAACTTAGTCTTACTCCTCTATATTTAACAGCTGGAAATGGCCAGTAGGATTGAATCAGTACTTAATGAGGGGCAGGTTTAGATATTAACTCAGAGCTTAAGAGCGATGTCTGTTTGCAATTGAAACCAATCACATCTAAGGGATGAGGGTTAAACCTCTTATTGCTCATGGAGCAAATCTCAGCACTAAAACGGATAAAGTTAATATACCTTTATACCTAGAAACAGAGAATCGTTAACTTTCTTATTGCTAATGGATCAGATCTTAGTACCAAAAAATGCTAATACAGGGATTAAATGCGGTGGCTTTACGCCATAGTAGTTTGCAATTGAAAAAAATCTCTTAGAGGTGGTTGGCTTTCTTTGCTAATGGATCAGAACTTGGCACTAAACCAACTTAATCTTACTCCACTATATTAAGCAGCTGGCCAGTCGGATTTAATCAATACTTTATAGGAGCAGGTTTAGACATTAACTCAGAGCTTAAGAGGGATGTCTTTACCCACATTAGTTTGCAATTGAAAACAAACCATTAGAAATGATGCTTTACGGCATAGTAGTTTGCATTTGCTCAAGGAGCAGATTTCAGCACTAAAACACCTAGAAACAGAGAAAGGTCAATTAAAACCAATCCATTAAAGGTAGCTATTTTTCTTATTGCTCATGGATCAGATCTTGGCATTAAAACAACTTAGTCTTACTCCTCTATATTTAACAACTGGAAATGGCCAGTAGGATTGAATCAGTTCTTAATGAGGAGCAGGTTTAGATATTAACTCAGAGCTTAAGTGAATTGTCTTTTTGCAATTGAAACCAATCACATCTAAGGGATAAGGGATAAAAATCAAATTATCTTCTGGTTAAGAGCTAATCGCCATTGGTGTTGGCGTTAAGTTAACCGCAACTTAATTGACAGATGCGCCTTAACCGGACATTGTGAAAACGAATTTTTTGCTACCTTCCGATTAACTTCTGATTAAGTGCTTAACCGGATATTGTGAAAACGGGCCTTAGTCTTACTCCTCTATATTGAACAGCTGGAAATGGCCAGTCGGATTGAATCAGTGCTTAATGAGGTGCAGGTTTAGATATTAACTCAGAGCTTAAGTGCGATGTCTTTTTGCAATTGAAACCAATCACATCTAAGGGATAAGGGTTAACACTCTTATTGCTCATGGAGCAGATCTCAGCAATAAAAGAGATAAAGTTAAAGGGTGGTTAAATTGTAAGGGCCGATGTTAAATGTGAACCACACCTAAACGCCAAGTTTTTCTCCGAATTTAATTTGACATTTCTCTATTTCAGACTTACTCAATTTGAACCATGGAGAGATACACAATCCAACAACGTGTTAAAGTTATCCAGACTTATTATGAAAATTTTCGAAGAAAATCATCTTCAGTGATGAGGCACATTTTCACCTCAGTGGATTCGTCAATAAACAGAATTGCCGCATTTGGGCGAATGAGAATCCAAGAGTGATTGTCGAAAAACCAATGCACCCACAAAGAGTGACTGTTTTGTGCGGTTTATGGGCTGGCGGCATCATCGGGCCGTATTTTTTCCAAAATGAGGCCGGTCAGGCAGTTACTGTGAATGGTGTTCGCTATCGTGAGATGATAACGAATTTTTTATGGCCACAATTGGAAGATATGGATGTGGACGATATGTGGTTTCAGCAGGACGGTGCCACTTGCGACACAGCTAACGAAACAATGGCTCTTTTGCGCAACAAATTCAATGACCGTGTTATCTTACGTAATGGCGATGTCAATTGGTCCCCAAGATCATGTGATTTGACACCGTTGGACTTTTTTCTCTGGGGTTATTTGAAAGAAAAGGTGTACGTCGATAAGCCAGCAACAATTCAAGAGCTAAAGGATGAGATAATTCGGCACATTAACGGCATAGAAACTCCATTATGCCTCAGCGTTATCGAAAATTTGGACCATCGTATGGAGGTGTGCCGCCGAGGTCACGGCGCTCATTTGGCCAATATTTTGTTACATACATAATTGAGTAATACCAATATATCATAATAAAATAAAAAAATAATTTACTAATTAGTTTGTGTTTTATTCAAAATCAACATCGGCCCTTGAAAATTGAACCACCCTTTATAATACCTTTATACCTAGAAACAGAGAAGGGTAAATTGAAAAAAATCCCTTAAAGGTCGTTAACTTTCTTATTGCTAATGGATCAGATCTTAGTACTAAAAGCTGCTAATACAGGGATTAAGTGCGGTGGCTTTGCACCATAGTATTTTGCAATTGAAAAAAATCCCTTAGAGGTTGGCTTTCTTTACTAATGGATCAGAACTTGCCACCAAAACAACTTAATCTTACTCCACTATATTAAACAGTTTGTTTGCAATTGAAAACAATCCCTTAGATAGGATTAACTTTTTTATTGCTAATGCATCAGATCGTGGCACAAAAACAGTGTAGTTTTTGCAATGAAAACAATCGCATCAAGGGATAAGCTAATTTTTTTTGCTCATGGAGCAGATCTCAGCCCTAAATTTGATAAACTACCTTTCTACCTAGAAACAGAGGCGGGTAAATTGAAACCATCCCTTAAGGGCGGTTAACTTACTTATTGCTAATGGACAAGATCTTAGTACTAAAAGATGCTTATACATTAATTAAGCGCGGTGGCTTTACGCCACAGTAGTTTGCAATTGAAAACAATCACTTAGAGATGGTTAACTTTCTTATTGCTAATGGAATAGATCTTAGTACTAAAACATGTTAATGTTACTATTTTTCATTTAGCAGCAGAAAATGCTCAGCCGGATTAAATCAGCACTTCATAAAGTGAAAACTTAGATATAAATTCAGAGATTCAGTTTTGTGGCTTTACGCTGCGGAAGTTTGCAATAGAAAACAAACACTTAGATGTAGTTAACTTTCTTATTCCTAATGGATCAGATCTTGTCAATAAAACAACTGGCCAGTCGGATTTAATCAATACTTTATAAGGAGCAGCTTTCGATATTAACTCAGTGCTTAAGAGCGATGTCTTTACCCACAGTCCTATGCAATTGAAAACAACCCTTTAGAGGTGAGGCTTTACGCTAAAGTAGTTTACAATTGCTCATGGAGCAGATCTCACCACTACAACATAGATAATATACCATTACACCTAGAAGCAGAAAAAGGTCAATTAAAACCAATCCCTTAAAGGTAGGTAACTTTCTTATTGCTCATGGATCAAATCTTGGCATTGAAACAACTTAGTCTTACTCCTCTATATTTAACAGCTGGAAATGAACAGTAGGATTGAATCTGTACTTAATGAGGAGCAGGTTTAAATATTAACTCAGAGCTTAAGTGCGATGTCTTTTTGCAATTGAAGCCAATCACATCTAAGGGATAAGGGTTAACACTCTTATTGCTCATGGAGCAGATCTCAGCCCTAAAATTGATAAACTACATTTATACCTAGAGACAGAGACGGGTAAATTGAAACCAATCCTTTAAGGGCGGTTAACATACTTATTGTTAATGGACCAGATCTTAGTACTAAAAGATGCTTATACAGTAAGTGGCTTTACACCACAATTGTTTACAATTGAAAAAATCACATTCATTTAGCATCAGATAGGTGCTGTGGCTTTCCACCACAGTAGTTGGCAATTCAAAACAATCTCTTAGATATGGTTAGCTTTCCTATTGCTCAGAGATGAAGTGCGGCGGCTTCACGCTACAGTAATTTGCAATTTAAATGAATGTCTTAGATGTGGTTAACTTTCTTATTGCTAATGGATCAGATCTTGGCACTAAAACAACTTAGTCTTACTCCTCTATATTTAAAAGCTGGAAATGGCCAGTAGGATTGAATCAGTACTTAATGAGGGGCAGGTTTAGATATTAACTCAGAGCTTAAGTGCGATGTCTTTTTGCAATTGAAACCAATCACATCTAAGGGATAAGGGTTAAACCTCTTATTGCTCATGGAGCAGATCTCAGCACTAAAACAGATAAAGTTAATATACCTTTATACCTAGAAACAGAGAAGGGTAAAAGGAAAAAAAATCCCTTAAAGATCGTTAACTTTTTTATTGCTAATGGATCAGATCTTAGTACCAAAAAATGCTAATACAGGGATTAAATGCGGTGGCTTTACGCCATAGTAGTTTGCAATTGAAAAAAATCTCTTAGAGGTGGTTGGCTTCCTTTGCTAATGGATCAGAACTTGGCGCTAAAACAATTTAATCTTACTCCACTATATTAAACAGCTGGCCAGTCGGATTTAATCAATACTTTATAGGAGCAGGTTTAGACATTAACTCAGAGCTTAAGTGGAATGTCTTTACCCACATTAGTTTGCAATTGAAAACAAACCATTAGAAATGATGCTTTACGCCATAGTAGTTTGCATTTGCTCATGGAGCAGATTTCAGCACTAAAACAGATAAAGTTAATATACCTTTATACCTAGAAACAGAGAAGGGTAAATTGAAAAAAAATCCCTAAAGGTCGCTAATTTTCTTACTGCTAATGGATGGGATCTTAGTACCAAAAGATGCTAATACAGGGATTAAGTGCGGTGACTTTACGCCATAGTAGTTTGCAATTGAAAAAAATCCCTTAGAGGTGGTTGGCTTTCTTTGCTAATGGATCAGAACTTGGCACTAAAACAACTTAATATTACTCCACTATATTAAACAGCTGGCCAGTCAGATTTGATCAATACTCAAACACTTAGATGTATTTAACTTGCTTATTGCTAATGGATCAGGTCTTGGCACCAAAACAACTTAATTTTACTCCTCTATATTTAACAGCTGTCAATAGGCAGTCGTATTTAATCAATAATTATTAACTCAGTGCTTAAGAGCGATGTCTTTACCCACAGTGCTATGCAATTGAAAACAACATTGCTTTACGCTATAGTAGTTTACAATTGCTCATGGAGCAGATCTTCCCTCTTCATTTAGCATCAGATAGGTGCGGTGTATTTCCGACACAGTAGTTGGCAATTCAAAAAAATCTCTTAGAGATGGTTAGCTTTCCTATTGCTCACAGATAAAGTGCGGGGGCTTTGCGCTACATTAATTTGCAATTGAAATCAATGTCTTAGAATTGGTTAACTCTCTTATTGGTTATGGATCAGATCTTGGCACTAAAACAACTTAATCTTACTCCGCTATATTAAACAGCTGGAAATGGCTTTAATCATTACGCAACTTGTATCAGCTGTGACAGTTGCTGAGCTGTCTTCAGCGCCCGAAGGAAGTTGCACAATAATCAATCAATAAAAATAAGCGCCGTTTGAGGAGAGAATGGCAAGAATATCGCTCTCCCGGCGCAAAGTTACGATTGAAAGCAGCTGAGAGGAAGCTGAAAGTGCTCTGAAACAAGCAGAAGATCACAATACCAAGGCATACATAAAAAAACTTGCGCCAAATTCTGCCAAAAATACTCACTCTGGAAAGCACAAAATAAATTTAAGCCTCCAATAGAAGTGAATATGCCAATCAGGGTCCCAAATGGTAACTGGACGCGTAGTAAAGAAGAAGAGGCAAATTGCTTTGCAAAGCATTTAAGTAATGTATTCCAGACAAATGACGCAATTAATAATTTTATTTTGCCGGAAGTTGTTGTTAACGGCCCGGAAAATCTGGTGGCAATTAAAATATCAAGCCTTGAACTGGTAAACGCGCTTCAGAAACTGAATCCAAAGAAATCTCCAGGCCACGCTTATTACACCAAAAATGCTAATAGAGCTACCAAGAGTTGCACAAGCATTGCTCCCTGAACTCCTTAATGCCATTCTAAAACTAAATTACTTTCCAAACGCGTGGACAAGGTCGCAGATATTAATGATAGCCAAACCAGGCAAAGACCAAACACATGCGTCTTCTTACAGACCAATAAGACTACCTATAACCCAGTCTTTCCAAATTATTTGAAAAAATTCGGCTATCAAAAAAATCTCCTTTTCTCCACCGTAACAATATGATACCAGATCACCAATTCGGCTTTCGTGAAAAGCATAGTACTATTTATTGAACAAGTTAACCGAATAACTAATGAAATCAGGAAGGCATTCGAGCTCAAGGAGTACTGCTGTGCAATCTTTCTTGACGTAGCACAAGCGTTCGACAAAGTCTGGCATAAAGGGTTACTGCACAAAACACATAAAGCTCTGCCTGTTCAATTTTATATGATACTTAAGTCGTATCTGACTAACAGACAATTTACAATTAAACAATCTGAATTTATCAGTGAGGAGTATCCGCTAAAAGCTGGTGTTCCGCAGGGTAGCGTCCTTGGGCCTATTTTATATATTATATACACTGCAGATATACCATTAAACCGAAAAGTGCAGACATCTACCTTTGCGGATGACACAGCTGTTTTATGCCGGGATAAATGCCCTAAAAGAGCAGCAAAAATGATCAGTGATCAGTTACTCCTCATCGAAGAATGGCTAGAAAACTGGAGAATAAAAGTGAGCAAAAGTGTAAACACGTTACATTTACTTTAAGACCACAATCATGTCATAAACATTCCCCAAGTAAATGATGTTACATATCTCGGTATACACTTAGATAGACGTCTCACTTGGAAGAGACACATAGAGGCAAAAATACTACACATGAAATTAAAAGCAGTTAGTTAATTGGCTTTTAAATAAATACTCCTGTCTAAAACTAGACTACAAAGTCCTTATTTACAACGCAGTGTTAAAACCAATTTGGATGTATGGTATTCAACCTTGGGGTACGACCTGTGCAACTAACATTGATAAAATACAGAGGTTCTAGTCCAAAATTTAAGAGCACTAACGGGCGCACCATGGTACGTTCGTAACGTAAATATTAACAAAGACCTTGGTATTTTACTGGTTAAGCCTGAAATCGAAAGAAGCAGGACGAAGTACTTCATAAAGCTGAGAAATCATCCAAACCCGCTAGCTAATGCTTTATGCAACCCAACAAGAAATTCCCGCCTGCAGCGAAGAGATGTTCCCGCCTTCTGAAGAGAGCGCCGTAGTTTGAAAAGGGCTCAGCGTTACATAACTCGAGCTATCATGTTTGTAATTTAGTTCTTAAGATTTGTACACTTACTGTTAGGCTTATATTAAAACAGATTCAATAAATAAATAAATTGTGGAAAAAAAAAATAATGTTACTATTTTTCATTTAGCAGCAGGAAACTCTCAGTAGGATTAAAAGAACACTTTATGAAGAGCCCGTTTAGATGCTAATACTGGGATTAGGTGCGGTGGCTTTACGCCACGGTAGTTTGCAATTAAAAACAATCCCATAGTTAGGGTTAACTTTTTTATTGCTAATGGATTAGTCTGCAATGAAAACAATCGCACAAGGGATAAGTTAATTTTTTGTTTGCTCATGGAGCAGATCTCAGCAATATAACTGATAAACTTTATATACCTCTATAACTAGAAACAGAGAATGGTAAATTGAAAACAATACCTTAAACGTCGTTAATTTTCTTTTTGCTAATGGATCGGATCTTAGTACCAAAAGATGCTAATGCAGAGATTAACACTAGATTTACCAGACCAGTCATTTTGACTGGTCGTGCAATTTCAATTCAAAATTCCTATTACATATAACATTTGCTTTCCGAAATGATGTTATGACTTTTGTAGTTATAAGTAGAGAATGCATTTTCTGAACTTAATGTTACTTTATATATATTAGTAACAAATATATTTTTTGTTATTACCATTTATACCAAAACCAGTCAAAATGACTGGTGCATGTTTCTACGAAGAAATGTATGATTTCGGGGGAATCATGAGACCGATGCAGTACAATGTATAGCGCCCATGCGTTATTTGTTCGTTCCGTTATCGGCATTGAGCCGATTACGGCAGGTTTACGAGATTTCTTACTTCATAAATGCACGAGGCACGAACAGTCTCGTTTCGAGCTTCGTTCAACACACGAAATAAAATCTTAGTCCAAGCGATCTCCAAGCCCCTAAAAATGTCAAAACGAATAAAAGTTTCTACATATTTAGAAAATGCAACCAGCATACCTCTGGAATGTTCAGATGTAGAAAGTGAATTATATGATAGCGACAGTGAATTTTTAGACGGACAAATTGATCCACAAAGCAGTGATGATAACAGTGCTATTGTCGAGAGTAGTGATGAGGAAATTTCTGATGAAAACAATATAAATCAGTCAAGTGACGGTGACTGCGAAAATATTCCAAACAAGCGAAGGAGACGATACATGCGATTCCCTTCCAGTTCTGAAGACGAAGGTGGAAGCACCGTACCAAATCAGCAAACTGAAATTGCTTCAGACGGAACTATTTGGACGAGAATTGAAGAAGAAGCTGTTGCCGGTAGACTACCAGTTCATAGTGCTTTCAAAGATGTACACGGGCCAACAGCACATGCTAAAAGAAACATTATGAACGGGAGTCTAAGTAGTGCGTTCCTATTACTGATTGACAACCATATTTTGGAACATATACGAATTTGTACAGAGTTAGAAGGCTCTCGAGTTTTGGGGAAAAAATGGACAATTACGCAAGGAAAATTGAAGGCATTTCTTGCAATACTGTACGCACGTGGGGCGTACGAAATAAATACTTTGAGGATTCAATATTTGTGGAACAACAAGTGGAAAGTGTACACACAGCAAAATCTACATATGTAGAAATTGTGAGCAACAAACTGTAAACAATTAAATGTTTTATTATTTCACAATATCTATAAATCCATATATCCATTACAAATAATATTGTTCAACTTTTTTTGTCACTTTTCGAGTGAATAAAGACTGGAAACCACAATAACCATTTTTTCTTATACACCAGTCATTTTGACTGGTTTTGGTAGAAATAGGTATATCTAAATAGCTGGTAAATCTAGTGTTAAGTGCGGTGGCGTGGCGTAAAGTAGTTTGCAATTGAAAACGAACCCTTACAGGTGGTTGACTTCTTATTGCTAATGGATCAGATTTTGGCACAAAAACAACCTAATCTTACTCCACTATATTAAACAGCTGGCCAGTCGGATTTAATCAATACTTTATAGGAGCAGGTTTAGACATTAACTAAGAGCTTAAGAGGGATGCCTTTACCCACAGTAGTTTGCAATTGAAAACAAAGCATTAGAAATGATGCTTTACGTGACAGTAGTTTGCAAATGCTCATGGAGCAGATTTCAGCACTAAAACAGATAAAGTTAATATACCATTACACCTAGAAACAGAGAATGGTTGATTGAAACCAATCCATTTCAGGCAGTTAACATTCTCATTGCTCATGAAGCAGATCTTAGTACTATAACGTGTCAATCTTGCCCTTCTTCATTTAGCAGCAGGAAACTCTCAGTAGGATTAAAACAGCACTTTATAAAGAGCCGGTTTAGATGCTAATACAGGGATTAGCTGCGGTGGCTTCACGCCACGTAGTTTGCAATTGAAAACAATCCCTTAGATAGGGTTAACTTTTTTATTGCTAATGGATCAGATCTTGGCACAAAAACAGTGTAGTTTTTGCAATGAAAACAATCGCATCAAGGGATAAGCTAATTTTTTTGCGCATGGAGCAGATCGCAGCACTAAAACTGATGAACTGAATAAACCTTTACTTCTAGAAAGCGATAAGGGTAAATTGCAACCAATCCCTTAAAGGTGGTTAACTTTCTTATTGCTCATGGAGCAGATCTTCCCTCTTCGTTTAGGAACTGTTCAGACGGATTAAAGACTGATGACTTAGATGTGATTGTTTTCATTGTAAACCACTGTGGCATAAAGCCACCGCACTTAATCCCTATATTAGCATTTTTTAGTACTAAGATCTGGTGCATTAACATTAAGAAAGGTAACCGCCTTTAAGGGATTGGTTTCAATTTACACTTCTCTGTTTCTAGCTATAAAAGTATATAAAGTTTATCGGTTTTAGTGCTAAGATCTGCGCCATGAGCAAAAAAAAAAGCTAACCCTTATGCCTAAGATGTGTTTCAATCCGACTGACCAGTTCCTGCTCCGACATGAAAATGCGTAAAACTAAGTTGTTTTGTGCCAAGATCTGATAAATGAGCAATAAGATAGGAATTATTTTAATTGCAATCTACTTTATCGTAAAGCCATCGCGCTTAATCTTTGAGTTAATATCTAAACCTGCTCTTCATAAATGATTGATTGGCCATTTCCTGCTGTTAAATGTAAAGGAGTAAGACTAAATTGTTCTGTGCCAAGATCTGCTCCATGATTACTAAGATCTGGTCCATTAACATTAAGAAAGGTGCTTTTAAGGGATTGGTTTCAATTTCAGTTTTTCAGTTCTAGTGCTGAGATCTGCTCAATGAGAAAAAAATTAGCCTTGTCCGATTATGCGATTGTTTTCATTGCAAAAACAACAATGTTTTTTATCCATTAGCAATAAAAAAATTAACAATGTCTAAGGCAATAAGAAAGTTAACCACCTTTAAGGAATTGGTTTCAATTTACCTTTCTCTGTTTCTAGGTATAAACGTATATATAGTTTATCAGTTTTAGTGCTGAGACCTGCTCTATGAGCAAAACAAAATTATCCTTATCCCTTGATGCGATTGTTTTCATTACACATATCTGGTGCTAAATTAAGAGAGAAGATCTGGTCCATTAGCAATAAGAAAGTTAACCACCTTTAAGGGATTGGTTTCAATTTACCCTTCTCTGTTTTTAGGTATAAACGTATAGAAAGTTTATCAGTTTTAGTGCTGAGACCTGTTCCATGAGCAAAAAAAATATCTTATCCCTTGATGCAATTGCTTTCATTGAATAGACTACAGTGTTTTTGTGTCAAGATCTGCTCCATTAGCAATAATATAGTTAACCATCTCTAAGGGATTGTTTTCAATTGCCAAATACTGTGGCGTAAAGCCACCGCACCAAACCCTGTATTAGCATCTACACCTGTTGTTCACAACATGGTATTTTAATCCTGGTGCTAACTGAAGAGGCAAGATCTTCCCATGAGCAATAAGTAAGTTAACTATGAGCACTAAGAAAGTCAACCCTTATAGCCTATTTCCACCAAGCACTTCACTGCATTTAAGGCCTCTGTTAAGTGAATGAAATGTCAAACGTTTCCACCGAAAGTGAGTTAACTCAAACAGCTGATTTTTGTTTACATTTGCAGTTCGCAAAATTTGTCACAAGTATTAAACTCATGAATTCAAGAGACCGCATCCATTTTGTTTTGCTATTTATACAATATTATGATATGCAAGTGAAGATTATTGCTGCACGGACAGACGCTGCTGAAAGGTAAATGCTTTTTTGCATTACAACTTTGCCAACAATGCCATTTCTTTGTATACATGAGAGTTTTTTCGGCTACCTCTCAATTCCTGAGCTCTTCCTTGCCAGCAATCCACGAAACTTTGCTCCTCCGTAAGGTTCCACTTGCGTCCTTTTGTTTCCACTTTCAGTTTAGTTTATTTTTTTTAAGTAATTAAGTGTGTTTTTCTAAAAAACCACAATTCGAGGAGTAGCTCGGCCGAGAAATCCCTTAACCGGTTACAAAGCGCACATTATAAATACATCAATATATGTTTTGCGCCAATTATATATACATACATAATTATTTGTTTGCGTATTCAGCTGATAGTTACCAGAGTCGCGTATATTTTTATGTTGAGGGGATCGTTTTCTATTTCACAATTGCTTTTTGTTTGTTTTTTATTTTTATTTTGTTTTATTTTTTAAAGAGAAGTATTCTCTTCGCCAATTACTTAATATATTTTTTTGTCAATATTAATGCAAAAAAGGAACTTTTGCAGAAAAAAATTCAGCTTGCAAAATAAAAGTCTGTCCCCTCATTAAATCCGAAAATACACGACTCTGGCAAAAAGTATACCGAAACGTCCGAAATGTATACATTAGTAGTGAGAGCATCGACTGTTAACATAACATTTTCTGTTAAATTACCGAATGTGAGTTAACACACTTTTATACAACAACAAACACATGCGAATTTAGCATTTAAATGCGATGTTTAAATGCATTTAAGCTAAAATGCAATGAACGTCCGGTGGAAATAGGCTATTAGCCTTCAGATGTGATTGTTTTCACTGCAAACTACTGTGGCGTAAAGCCACCGCACCTATCCCCATGTTAGCATCTAAATCTGCTCTTCATAAAATGCTGTTTTATTCCGGCTGAGCATTTCCTGCAGCTATGTAAAGGAGAAGATCTGCTCCATAAGCAATAAGAAAGTTAACTACCTTTAAGGGATTGGTTTTATTGACCTTGCACTGTTTCTAGGTGTAACGATATATTAACTTTGTCTATTGTAGTGCAGAGATCTGCTCCATGAGCACCAGCAAACTACTACAACGTAAAGCCTCATCTCCAAGGGTTTGTTTTCAACTGCAAACTACGTTAGGGTAAAGACATCGCACTTAACCTCTGAGTTAATATCTAAACCTGCTCCTTGTGAAATACTGATTAAATCTTACTAAATTGTTTTTGTGCCAAAATTT
Source organism: Ceratitis rosa (assembly GCA_037013455.1). Taxonomy (NCBI): domain Eukaryota; kingdom Metazoa; phylum Arthropoda; class Insecta; order Diptera; family Tephritidae; genus Ceratitis; species Ceratitis rosa. The sequence continues at coordinate 172,117 of JAWMAG010000023.1, forward strand.
GCTCCATGAGCAATGAGTGAGTTAACTATGAGCAATAAGAAAGTCAACCCTTAGCCTTCAGATGTGATTGTTTTCATTGCAAGCTACTGTGGCGTAAAGCAACAACACCTATACCTGTATTAGCGTCTAAATCTGCTCTTCATAAAATGCTGTTTTAATCCGGCTGAGCATTTTCTTGTGCTATATGAAAAGAGAACATTTGTCCCGGTGGGGTTAATACATCGCTCTTAAGCTCTGAGTTAATATCTAAGCCTGCTCGTCATAAATTCATAATAATTACTGGTCATTTCTAGCTGTTAAATGTAGAGGAGTAAGACTAAATTGTTTTTGTGCAAAAATTTTCTCCATGAGTAATAAGTAAGTTAACTATGAGCAATGGGAAAGTCAACCCTTAGCCTTCAGATGTGATTGTTTTCATTGCAAACTACTGTGGCGTAAAGTAAGAACATAAAATGCTGTTTTAATACTGCTGAGTATTTCCTGGTGATATATGAAAAGGAGGCTTCGCTATTAACTCAAAGATTAAGCGTAGTGGCTTTACAACAAAATAGATTGGAATTGAAATAATTTCTTAGAGATGGGTGGCTTTTTTAGTGCTAGTGGATGGAATTTAGTCTTACTCCTTTACATTTAACAGCAGGAAATGGCCAGTTGGATTTAATCAATAATTTATGAAGAGCAGGTTTAGATATTAACTCAAAGATTAAGCGAGGTGGCTTTACGCCACAGTAGATTGCAATTGAAAACAATTCCTTAGAGGTGGTTGGCTTTTTTATTGCTCATGGATCATATCTTGGCACAAAAACCACCTAGTCTTACTCCTCTATATTTAACTCCTGTAAATGGCCAGTAGGATTTAATCAGTATTTCACAAGGAGCAGGTTTAGATATTAACTCAGAGGTTAAGTGCGATGTCAGTTGAAAACAAACCCTTAGAGATGAGGCTTTACGTTATAGTAGTTTGCTGTTGCTCATTGTTGTTGTCAGTTGGATTTAATCAATAATTAATGAAGAGCAGGTTTAGATATTAACTCAAAGATTAAGCGCGGTGGCTTTACGACAAAGTAGAATGCAATTGAAATAATTCCTTTCTTATTGCTCATTTATCAGATCTTGGCACAAAACAACTTAGTTTTACACATCTTCATATCGGAGCAGGAACTGGTCAGTTGGATTGAAACACAACTAAGGCATAAGTTAATTTTCTTTTTGCGCATGGCGCAGATCTTAGCACTTAAACTGATAAACTTTATATACAATACTTTTATACCTAGAATTAGAGAAGTGTAAATTAAAACCAATCCCTTAAAGGCGGTTACCTTTCTTAATGCTAATAGACCAGATCTTATTACTAAAAAATGCTAATATAGGGATTAGCTTTACGCCACAGTAGTTTGCAATTGAAAGCAATTCCTTAGAGGTGGTTGGCTTTCTTATTGCTCATGGATCATTTCTTGGCACAAAAACCACCTAGTCTTACTCCACTATATTTAACAGCTGGAAATGGCCAGTAGGATTTAATCAGTACTTTACAAGGAGCTGGTTTAGATATTAACTCTATGGTTAAGTGCGATGTCTTTACCCTAACGCAGTTTGCAATTCAAAAAAAACCCTAAGAGAAGAGGCCTTACGTTACAGTAGTTTGCTATTGCTCATGGAGCAGATGTGTGCACTACAATAGATAAAGTTAATATATCGTTACACCTAGAACGGTAGTTAACTTTTTTATTGCTTATAGAGAAGATCTTCTGTCTTCATATAGTACCAGAAAATGTTCAGCCGGATTAAAACAGCATTTTATGAAGAGCAGATTTAGACGCTAATACAGGTATAGGAGTTGTTGCTTTACGCCACAGTATCTTGCAATGAAAACAACCACATCTGAAGGCTAAGGGTTGACTTTCTTATTGCTCATAGTTAACTCACTCATTGCTCATGGAGCAAATTTTGGCACAAAAACAATTTAGTCTTACTCCTCTACATTTAACAGCAGGAATTGACCAGTAGGATTTAATCAATAATTTATGAAGAGTAGGTTTAGATATTTACACAGAGCTTCAGAGCGATGTCTTTACAATTGAAAACAAACCCTTAGAGGTGAAGCTTTAAGCTGAATGGTTTGCAATTGCTCATAGAGCAGATCTCAGCACTACAATAGATAAAGTTAATATACCTAGAACAGAGAAGTCAATTAAAACCGATCTCTTGGATTTAATCAATAACTTATGAAGAGTAGGCTTAGGTATTAACTCAAAGATTAAGCGTGGTGACTTTACGACAAAGTAGATTGCAAATGAAATAATTCTTTAGAGGTGTTTGGCTTTCTTATTGCTCATGGATAGATCTTGGCACAAAACAACTTAGTTTTACACATCTACATGTCGGAGCAGGAACTGGGCGGTTTCAATCAATCCTTTTTAAAGTGATAATTTAGATATTAATTCCGAGATAAAGTGCGGTGGCTTTAAACCACAGTAGTTTGCAATGAAAACAATCACATCTAAGTCATCAGGGTTAACTTTCTTTTTGCGCATGGAGCAGATCTGAGCATTAAAACTGATAAACTGAATAAACCTTTACTTTTAGAAACATAGAAGTGTAAAGAAGATGTTAGCACTAAAACGGATAAACATAATATACCTATACACCTGAAGCTGAGAATATTTTGCAAACCCAAACAATCCCTTAGATGTGGTTAACTTTCTTATTGCTCATGGATGAGATCTTGGCACAAAAGCCACTTAGTCTACTCCTCTATATTTACTTGCTGGAAATTATGGCCAGTAGGATTGAATCAATACTTAATATGTGCAGGTTTAGATATTAACTCAGAGCTTAAGTGCCATGTCTTTTGCAATTGAAACCAATCACATCTAAGCGATAAGGGTTTACTCTCTTATTGCTCATGGAACAGATCTCGGCACTAAAACAGATAAAGTTAATGTACCATTACACCTAGAAACAGAGAGTTGTCAAATGAAACTTAAAGGTAGTTAACTTTCTCATTGGTCATGAAGCAGATCTTAGTACTGAAGCGTGTCAAACTTACTATTCATAATTTAACAGCAGGAAACGCCCAGTAGGATTAAAATAACATTTTATGAAAAGCAGACTTAGATGCAAATACAGGGATTAAGTGCGGTGGCTTTACACCACAGTAGTTTGCAATGAAAATAATCGCATCTAAGGCATAAGGGTTAATTTTTTATTTACGCATGGAGCAGATCTTAGCAATAAAACTGATAAACTGAATAAACCTTTACTTCTAGAAACCGATAAAGGTAAATTGCAACCAATCCCTTAAAGGTGGTTAACTTTCTTAGTGCTCATGGAGCAGATCTTCCCTATTCGTTTAGGATCTGTTCAGCCGGATTAAAATACCATGTTGTGAACAGCAGGTGTAGATGCTAATACGGGGATTGGTGCGGTTGCTTTACGCCACATTAGTTGGCAATTAAAAACAATCCCTTAGAGATGGTTAACTTTCTTATTGCTAATGGAGCAGATCTTGGCACAAAAACAGTGTAGTCTTGAGTCAATGAGAACAATTGCATCAAGGGATAAGATTATTTGTTTTTGTTCATAAAGCAAACCCTTATAAGTGGTTGGCTTTCTTATTGCTCATGGATCATTTCTTGGCACAAAAACCACCTAGGCTTACTCCACTATATTTAACAGCTGGAAATGACAAGTAGGATTTAATCAGTACTTCACAAGGAGCTGGTTTAGATATTAACTCAACGGTTAAGTGCGATGTCTTTACCCTAACGTAGTTTGCAATTGAAAACAAACCCTTAGAGATGAGGCCTTGCGTTATAGTAGTTTGCTATTGTTCATGGAGCAGATGTAATAATAATAATATACCATTACACCTAGAAACAGAGAAAGGTCAATTAAAACCGATTCCTTAAAGGTAGTTAACTTTCTTATTGCTAATGGAGCAGATCTTAGCACAAAAACAATTTAGTCTTATTCCTCTACAATTAGCAGCAGGAAATGGCCAGTTGGATTTAATCAATATTTTATGAAGACCAGGTTTAGATATTAACTCAAATCTTAAGAGCGATGTATTTACCCCACACGGAGCAGATCTTCTCTCTTCATATAGAACCAGGAAATGCTCAGCCGTACTAAAACAGCATTTTATGAAGAGCATGGAGCATGGAGCAGATCTTGGCACAAAAACAATTTAGTCTTACTCCTCCACATTTAACAGCAGGAAATAGTCATTTGGATTTAATCAACAACTTATGAAGAGCAGGCTTAGCTATTAACTCACAGATTAAGCGTGGTGGCTTTACAACAAAATAGATTGGAATTGAAATAATTCCTTGGAGATGGTTGGCTTTTTTAGTGCTCATGGGTCAGATCTTGGCACAAAAACCATCTAGTAGCAATAGTTTGCAATGCAAACAATCACATCTGAAGGCTAAGGGTTGACTTTCTTATTGCTATAGTTAACTAACATATTGCTCATGGAGCAAATTTTGGCACAAAAACAATTTAGTCTTACTCCTCTACATTTAACAGCACAACAACAATTTAGTTTTACTCCTCTACATTTAAAAGCAGGAAATGGTCATTTGGATTTAATCAACAACTTATGAAGAGCACGCTTAGCTATTAACTCAAAGATTAGCTATTAACTCAAAGATTAAGGTGGTTGGCTTTCTTATTGCTCATAGAGCAGATCTTGGCACAAAAACAATTTAGTCTTACTCCTCTACATTTAACAGCAGGAAATGGTCATTTAGATTTAATCAACAACTTATGAAGAGCAGGCTTAGCTATTAACTCAAAGATTAAACGTGGTGGCTTTACGACAAAATAGATTGCAATAGAAATAATTCCTTTGAGGTGGTTGGCTTTCTTATTGCTCATGGAGCAGATCTTGGCACGAAAACAATTTAGTTTTACTATTCTACATTTAACAGCAGGAAATGGTCATTTGGATTTAATCAGTACTTTACAAGGAGCAGGTTTAGATATTAACTCAGAGGTTAAGTGCGAAGTCTTTACCCTAACGTAGTTTGCAATTGAAAACAAACCCTTAGAGGTGAGGCTTTACGCTATAGTAGTTTGCAATTGCTCATGGAGCAGATCTCTGCACTACAATAGATAAAGTTAATATACCATTACACCTAGAACAATAGAAAGGTCAATTAAAACTAATCCCTTAAATGTGGTTAACTTTATATATCTCCAGGATGTGCTCAGCCGGATTAAAACAGCTTTTTATGAAGAGCAGATTTAGACGATAATAGGTACAGGTATAGATGCGGTGGCTTTACGCCACAGTAGTTTGCAATGAAAACTATCTGAAGGCTAAGGGTTGACATTCTTATTGCTCATAGTTAACTTAGTTATTGCTCATGGAGCAGATCTTGGCACAAAAACAATTTAGTCTCACTCCTCTTCATTTATCAGCAGGAAATGGCCAGTTGGATTTAATCAATAATTTATAAGGAACAGGTTTAGATATTTAATCAGTGCTTCAGGGCGATGTCTTTACAATTGAGAACAAACCCGTAGAGGTGAACCTTTAAGCTGAGTAGTTTGCAATTGCTCATAGAGCAGATCTCAGCACTATAATAGATGACGTTAATATACCATTACACCGAGAAACAGAGAAAGGTCAATTAAAACAGATCCCTTAAAGGTAGTTAACTTTCTTATTGCTAATGGAGCAGATCTTAGCACAAAATCAATTTAGTCTTACTCCTCTACATTTAACAGCAGGAATTCGGCAGTAGGATTTAAACAAAAATTTATGAAGAGCAGGTTTAGATATTAACTCAGAGCTTAAGAGCGCTGTATTTACCCCACCGGTACAAATTTTCTCTCTTCATATAGCACCAGGAAATGCTCTGCCGGATTAAAACAGCATTTTATGAAGAGCATGGGAGCATGGAGCAGATCTTGGCACAAAAATAATTTAGTTTTACTCCTCTACATTTAACAGCAGGAAATGGTCATTTCGATTTAATCAACAACTTATGAAGAGCACGCTTAGCTATTAACTCAAGGACTAAGTGTGGTGACTTTACAACAAAACAAATTGCAATTGAAATAATTCCTTAGAAATGGTTGGCATTATAAGTGCTCACGGATCAGATCTTGGCACAAAATTCACCTAGTTTTACTCCTCTACATTTAACAGCAGGAAATAGCCAGTTGGAGTTAATCAATATTTTGTGAAGAGCAGGTCTGGATATCAGCTCAAATCTTAAGAGCGATGTATTTAATCAGTGCTTCAGGGCGATGTCTTTACAATTGAGAACAAACCCGTAGAGGTGAACCTTTAAGCTGAGTAGTTTGCAATTGCTCATAGAGCAGATCTCAGCACTATAATAGATGACGTTAATATACCATTACACCGAGAAACAGAGAAAGGTCAATTAAAACAGATCCCTTAAAGGTAGTTAACTTTCTTATTGCTAATGGAGCAGATCTTAGCACAAAATCAATTTAGTCTTACTCCTCTACATTTAACAGCAGGAATTCGGCAGTAGGATTTAAACAAAAATTTATGAAGAGCAGGTTTAGATATTAACTCAGAGCTTAAGAGCGCTGTATTTACCCCACCGGTACAAATTTTCTCTCTTCATATAGCACCAGGAAATGCTCTGCCGGATTAAAACAGCATTTTATGAAGAGCATGGGAGCATGGAGCAGATCTTGGCACAAAAATAATTTAGTTTTACTCCTCTACATTTAACAGCAGGAAATGGTCATTTCGATTTAATCAACAACTTATGAAGAGCACGCTTAGCTATTAACTCAAGGACTAAGTGTGGTGGCTTTACAACAAAACAAATTGCAATTGAAATAATTCCTTAGAAATGGTTGGCATTATAAGTGCTCACGGATCAGATCTTGGCACAAAAACCACCTAGTTTTACTCCTCTACATTTAACAGCAGGAAATAGCCAGTTGGAGTTAATCAATATTTTGTGAAGAGCAGGTCTGGATATCAGCTCAAATCTTAAGAGCGATGTATTTACCCCACACGGAGCAGATCTCCTCTCTTCATATAGCGCCAGGAAATGCTCAGCCGGATTAAAACAGCATTTTATGAAGAGCATGGAGCATGGAACAGATCTTGGCACAAAAACAATTTAGTCTTATTCCTCCACATTTAACAGCACGAAATAGTCATTTGGATTTAATCAACAACTTATGAAGGGCACGCTTAGCTATTAACTCAAAAATAAAGCGTGGTGGCTTTACGACATATTTTCTCTCTTCATATAGCACCAGGAAATGCTCTGCCGGATTAAAACAACGTTTTATGAAGAGCATGGAGCATGGAGCAGATCTTGGCACTAAAACAATTTAGTCTTACTCCTCTACATTTAACAGCAGGAAATGGTCATTTGGATTTAATCAACAACTTATGAAGAGCAGGCTTAGCTATAAACTCAAAGAGTAAGCGTGGTGGCTTTACGACAAAATAGATTGCAATTGAAATAATTCCTTAGAAATGGTTGGCTTTCTTATTGCTCATGGAGCAGATCTTGGCACAAAAACAATTAATTTTACTCCTCTACATGTAACAGCAGGAAATGGCCAGTTCAATTTAATCAATAATTTATGAAGAGCAGGTTTAGATATTTACTCAGTGCTTCAGGGCGATGTCTTTACAATTGAGAACAAACCCTTAGAGGTGAACCTTTAAGCTGAGTAGTTTGCTATTGCTCATAGAGCAGACCTCAGCACTATATTAGATAAAGTTAATATACCATTACACCGAGAAACAGAGAAAGGTCAATTAAAACAGATCCCTTAAAGGTAGTTAACTTTCTTATTGCTAATGGAGCAGATCTTAGCACAAAATCAATTTAGTCTTACTCCTCTACATTTAACAGCAGGAATTCGGCAGTAGGATTTAAACAAAAATTTATGAAGAGCAGGTTTAGATATTAACTCAGAGCTTAAGAGCGCTGTATTTACACCACCGGTACAAATTTTCTCTCTTCATATAGCACCAGGAAATGCTCTGCCGGATTAAAACAGCATTTTATGAAGAGCATGGGAGCATGGAGCAGATCTTGGCACAAAAATAATTTAGTTTTACTCCTCTACATTTAACAGCAGGAAATGGTCATTTCGATTTAATCAACAACTTATGAAGAGCACGCTTAGCTATTAACTCAAGGACTAAGTGTGGTGGCTTTACAACAAAACAAATTGCAATTGAAATAATTCCTTAGAAATGGTTGGCATTATAAGTGCTCACGGATCAGATCTTGGCACAAAAACCACCTAGTTTTACTCCTCTACATTTAACAGCAGGAAATAGCCAGTTGGAGTTAATCAATATTTTGTGAAGAGCAGGTCTGGATATCAGCTCAAATCTTAAGAGCGATGTATTTACCCCACACGGAGCAGATCTCCTCTCTTCATATAGCGCCAGGAAATGCTCAGCCGGATTAAAACAGCATTTTATGAAGAGCATGGAGCATGGAACAGATCTTGGCACAAAAACAATTTAGTCTTATTCCTCCACATTTAACAGCACGAAATAGTCATTTGGATTTAATCAACAACTTATGAAGGGCACGCTTAGCTATTAACTCAAAAATAAAGCGTGGTGGCTTTACGACATATTTTCTCTCTTCATATAGCACCAGGAAATGCTCTGCCGGATTAAAACAACGTTTTATGAAGAGCATGGAGCATGGAGCAGATCTTGGCACTAAAACAATTTAGTCTTACTCCTCTACATTTAACAGCAGGAAATGGTCATTTGGATTTAATCAACAACTTATGAAGAGCAGGCTTAGCTATAAACCCAAAGAGTAAGCGTGGTGGCTTTACGACAAAATAGATTGCAATTGAAATAATTCCTTAGAAGTGGTTGGCTTTCTTATTGCTCATAGAGCAGATCTTGGCACAAAAACAATTAATTTTACTCCTCTACATGTAACAGCAGGAAATGGCCAGTTCAATTTAATCAATAATTTATAAAGAGCAGGTTTAGATATTTACTCAGTGCTTCAGGGCGATGTCTTTACAATTGAGAACAAAACCTTAGAGGTGAACCTTTAAGCTGAGTAGTTTGCTATTGCTCATAGAGCAGACCTCAGCACCATATTAGATAAAGTTAATATACCATTACACCTAGAAACAGAGAAAGGTCAATTAAAACCGATCCCTTAAAGGTAGTTAACTTTCTTATTGCTAATGGAGCAGATCTTAGCACAAAAACAATTTAATCTTATTCCTCTACAATTAGCAGCAGGAAATGGCTAGTTGGATTTAATCAATATTTTATGAAGACCAGGTTTAGATATTAACTCAAATCTTAAGAGCGATGTATTTACCCCACACGGAGCAGATCTTCTCTCTTTATATAGAACCAGGAAATGCTCAGCCGGACTAAAACAGCATTTTATGAAGAGCATGGAGCATGGAGCAGATCTTGGCACAAAAACAATTTAGTCTTACTCCTCCACATTTAACAGCAGGAAATGGTCATTTGGATTTAATCAACAACTTATGAAGAGCAGGCTTAGCTATTTATTCACAGATTAAGCGTGAGGGCTTTACAACAAAATAGATTGGAATTGAAATAATTCCTTGGAGATGGTTGGCTTTTTTAGTGCTCATGGGTCAGATCTTGGCACAAAAACCATCTAGTAGCAGTAGTTTGCAATGCAAACAATCACATCTGAAGGCTAAGGGTTGACTTTCTTATTGCTTATAGTTAACTTACATATTGCTCATGGAGCAAATTTTGGCACAAAAACAATTTAGTCTTACTCCTCTACATTTAACAGCACAAAAACAATTTAGTTTTACTCCTCTACATTTAACAGCAGGAAATGGTCATTTGGATTTAATCAACAACTTATGAAGAGCACACTTAGCTATTAACTCAAAGATTAGCTATTAACTCAAAGATTAAGGTGGTTGGCTTTCTTATTGCTCATAGAGCAGATCTTGGCACAAAAACAATTTAGTCTTACTCCTCTACATTTAACAGCAAGAAATGGTCATTTGGATTTAATCAACAACTTATGAAGAGCAGGCTTAGCTATTAACTCAAAGATTAAACGTGGTGGCTTTACGACAAAATAGATTGCAATAGAAATAATTCCTTTGAGGTGGTTGGCTTTCTTATTGCTCATGGAGCAGATCTTGGCACGAAAACAATTTAGTTTTACTATTCTACATTTAACAGCAGGAAATGGTCATTTGGATTTAATCAGTACTTTACAAGGAGCAGGTTTAGATATTAACTCAGAGGTTAAGTGCGATGTTTTTACCCTAACGTAGTTTGCAATTGAAAACAAACCCTTAGAGGTGAGACTTTACGCTATAGTAGTTTGTAATTGCTCATGGAGCAGATCTCTGCACTACAATAGATAAAGTTAATATACCATTACACCTAGAACAATAGAAAGGTCAATTAAAACTAATCCCTTAAAGGTAGTTAACTTTATATATCTCCAGGATGTGCTCAGCCGGATTAAAACAGCTTTTTATGAAGAGCAGATTTAGACGATAATAGGTACAGGGATAGATGCGGTGGCTTTACGCCACAGTAGTTTGCAATGAAAACTATCTGAAGGCTAAGGGTTGACATTCTTATTGCTCATAGTTAACTTAGTTATTGCTCATGGAGCAGATCTTGGCACAAAAACAATTTAGTCTCACTCCTCTACATTTATCAGCAGGAAATGGCCAGTTGGATTTAATCAATACTTTATAAAGAACAGGTTTAGATATTTAATCAGTGCTTCAGGGCGATGTCTTTACAAATGAGAACAAACCCTTAGAGGTGAAGCTTTAAGCTGAGTAGTTTGCAATTGCTCATAGAGCAGATCTCAGCACTATAATAGATAAAGTTATATTATACCATTACACTTAGAAACAGAGAAAGGTCAATTAAAACCGATCCCTTAAAAGTAGTTAATTTTCTTATATTTATTGCTCATGGAACAGACCTTCTCTCTTCATATAGCGCCAGGAAATGCTCAGCCGGATTAAAACAGTATTTTATGAAGATCAGATTTAGACGCTAATACAGGGATAAGTGCGGTGGCTTTACGCCACAGTAGTTTGCAATGAAAGCAATAACGTCTGAGCTAAGGGTTGACTTTCTTATTGCAATTGAAATAATTATTCCTTTCTTATTGCTCATTTATCAGATTTTGGCACAAAAAAACTTAGTTTTACACATCTACATGGCGGAGCAGGAACTGCTCAGTCGGATTGAAACACATCTAAGGCATAAGGGTCTTGGCACAAAAACAATTTACTCTTACTCCTCTACATATAAGAGCAGGAAATGGCCAGTAGGATTTAATCAATAATTTATAAAGAACAGGTTTAGATATTAACTCAGGGCTTAAGAGCGATGCATTTGCTCCACCGGGACAAATGTGCTCTCTTCATATAGCACCAGGAAACGCTTAGCCGGATTAAAACAGAATTTTTGCGCATGGATCAGATCTTGGCATTAAAATAATTTAGTCATACTCCTCTACATTTATCAGCAGGAAATGGCCAGTTGAATTTAATCAATAATTTATGAAGAGCAGGTTTAGATATTTACTCAGTGCTTCAGGGCGATGTCTTTACAATTGAGAACAAACCCTTAGAGGTGAACCTTTAAGCTGAGTAGTTTGCAATTGCTCATAGAGCAGATCTCAGCACTATAATAGATAAAGTTAATATACCATTACACCTAGAAACAGAGAAAGGTCAATTAAAACCGATCCCTTAAAGGTAGTTAACTTTCTTATTGCTAATGGAGCAGATCTTAGCGCAAAAACATTTTAGTCTTACTCCTCTACAATTAACAGTAGGAAATGGTCATTTGGATTTAATCAAGAACTTATGAAGAGTAGGCTTAGCTATTAACTCACAGATTAAGCGTGTTGGCTTTACAACAAAATAGATTGGAATTGAAATAATTCCTTGGAGATGGTTGGCTTTTTTAGTGCTCATGGGTCAGATCTTGGCACAAAAAACTAGGTGGTAGCAGTAGTTTGCAATGCAAACAATCACATCTGAAGGCTAAGGGTTGACTTTCTTATTGCTTATAGTTAACTTACATATTGCGCATGGAGCAAATTTTGGCACAAAAACAATATAGTCTTACTCCTCTACGTTTAACAGCACAAAAACAATTTAGTCTTACTCCTCTACATTTAACAGCAGGAAATGGTCATTTGGATTTAATCAACAACTTAGAGGTGGTTGACTTTTTTAGCGCTCATTGATTAGATCTTGGCACAAAAACCACCCAGCCTTACTCCTCTATGTTTAACATCTGGAAATGACAAGTAGGATTTAATCAGTACTTTACAAGGAGCAGGTTTAGATATTAACTCAGAGGTTAAGTGCGATGTCTTTACCCTAAGGTAGTTTGCAAATGAAAACAAACCCTTAGAGGTGAGGTTTTACGCTATAGTAGTTTGCAATTGCTCATGGAGCAGATCTCTGCACTACAATAGATAAAGTTAATATACCAAAACACCTAGAACAATTAAAACAATTAAAACTAATCCCTTAAAGGTAGTTCACTTTATATATCTCCAGGAAGTGCTCAGCCGGATTGAAACAGCTTTTTATGAAGAGCAGATTTAGACGATATTAGGTACAGGGATAAATGCGGTGGCTTTACGCCACAGTAGTTTGCAATGAAAACAATCACATCTGAAAGCTAAGGGTTGACTTTATTATTGGTCATAGCTAACTTACTTATTGCTTATGGAGCAGATCTTGGCACAAAAATAATTTAGTCTTACTCCTCTACATTTAACAGCAGGAAATGGCCAGTTGGATTTAATCAATATTTTATGAAGAGCAGGTTTAGATATTAACTCAAATCTTATGAGCGATGCATTTGCTCCACCGGGACAAATGTGCTCTCTTCATATAGCACCAGGAAACGCTTAGCCGGATTAAATCAACAACTTATGAAGAGTAGGCTTAGCTATTAACTCACAGATTAAGCGTGTTGGCTTTACAACAAAATAGATTGGAATTGAAATAATTCCTTGGAGATGGTTGGCTTTTTTAGTGCTCATGGGTCAGATCTTGGCACAAAAACCACCTAGTAGCAGTAGTTTGCAATGCAAACAATCACATCTGAAGGCTAAGGGTTGAGTTTCTTATTGCTAATAGTTAACTTACATATTGCGCATGGAGCAAATTTTGGCACAAAAACAATTTAGTCTTACTCCTCTACATTTAACAGCACAAAAACAATTTAGTCTTACTCCTCAATATTTATCAGCAGGAAATGGTCACTTGGATGTAACCAACAACTTATGAAGAGAAGGCTTAGCTATTAACTCAAAGATTAAGCGTGGTGGCTTTACGACAAAATAGATTGCAATAGAAATAATTCCTTAGAGGTGGTTGGTTTTCTTATTGCTCATGGAGCAGATCTTGGCACGAAAACAATTTAGTTTTACTATTCTACATTTAACAGCAGGAAATGGTCATTGGGATTTAATCAACAACGTAGAGGTGGTTGGTTTTTTTTGCCCTCATTGATCAGATCTTGGCACAAAAACCACCTAGTCTTACTCCTCTGTGTTTAACAGCTGGAAATGGCCAGTTGGATTTAATCAATATTTTATGAAGAGCAGGTTTAGATATTAACTCAAATCTTAAGAGCGATGTATTTACCCTAACGTAGTTTGCAATTGAAAACAAACCCTTAGAGGTGAGTCTTTCTTTGACCTTCTTATTGCTCATAGTTAACATAGTTATTGCTCATCGAGCAGATCTTGGCACAAAAACAATTTAGTCTTACTCCTCTACATTTAACAGCAGGAATTCGGCAGTAGGATTTAAACAAGAATTTATGAAGAGCAGGTTTAGATATTAACTCAGAGCTTAAGAGCGCTGTATTTACCCCCCCGGTATAAATTTTCTCTCTTCATATAGCACCAGGAAATGCTCTGCCGGATTAAAACAGCATTTTATGAAGAGCATGGGAGTATGGAGCAGATCTTGGCACAAAAACCACCTAGTTTTACTCCTCTACATTTAACAGCAGAAAATGGTCATTTGTATTTAATCAACAACTTACGAAGAGCACACTTAGCTATTAACTCAAAGATTAGCTATTAACTCAAAGATTAAGGTGGTTGGCTTTCTTATTGCTCATAGAGCAGATCTTGGCACAAAAACAATTTAGTCTTACTCCTCTACATTTAACAGCAGGAAATGGTCATTTGGATTTAATCAACAACTTATGAAGAGCAGGCTTAGCTATTAACTCAAAGATTAAACGTGGTGGCTTTACGACAAAATAGATTGCAATAGAAATAATTCCTTTGAGGTGGTTGGCTTTCTTATTGCTCATGGAGCAGATCTTGGCACGAAAACAATTTAGTTTTACTATTCTACATTTAACAGCAGGAAATGGTCATTTGGATTTAATCAGTACTTTACAAGGAGCAGGTTTAGATATTAACTCAGAGGTTAAGTGCGATGTTTTTACCCTAACGTAGTTTGCAATTGAAAACAAACCCTTAGAGGTGAGGCTTTACGCTATAGTAGTTTGCAATTGCTCATGGAGCAGATTTCTGCACTACAATAGATAAAGTTAATATACCATTACACCTAGAACAATAGAAAGGTCAATTAAAACTAATCCCTTAAAGGTAGTTAACTTTATATATCTCCAGGATGTGCTCAGCCGGATTAAAACAGCTTTTTATGAAGAGCAGATTTAGACAGGGATAGATGCGGTGGCTTTACGCCACAGTAGTTTGCAATGAAAACTATCTGAAGGCTAAGGGTTGACATTCTTATTGCTCATAGTTAACTTAATTATTGCTCATGGAGCAGATCTTGGCACAAAAACAATTTAGTCTCACTCCTCTACATTTATCAGCAGGAAATGGCCAGTTGGATTTAATCAATACTTTACAAAGAACAGGTTTAGATATTTAATCAGTGCTTCAGGGCGATGTCTTTACAAATGAGAACAAACCCTTAGAGGTGAAGCTTTAAGCTGAGTAGTTTGCAATTGCTCATAGAGCAGATCTCAGCACTATAATAGATAAAGTTATATTATACCATTACACCTAGAAACAGAGAAAGGTCAATTAAAACCGATCCCTTAAAAGTAGTTAATTTTCTTATATTTATTGCTCATGGAACAGACCTTCTCTCTTCATATAGCGCCAGGAAATGCTCAGCCGGATTAAAACAGTATTTTATGAAGATCAGATTTAGACGCTAATACAGGGATAAGAGCGGTGGCTTTACGCCACAGTAGTTTGCAATGAAAGCAATAACGTCTGAGCTAAGGGTTGACTTTCTTATTGCAATTGAAATAATTATTCCTTTCTTATTGCTCATTTATCAGATTTTGGCACAAAAAAACTTAGTTTTACACATCTACATGGCGGAGCAGGAACTGCTCAGTCGGATTGAAACACATCTAAGGCATAAGGGTCTTGGCACAAAAACAATTTACTCTTATTCCTCTACATTTAAGAGCAGGAAATGGCCAGTAGGATTTAATCAATAATTTATAAAGAACAGGTTTAGATATTAGCTCAGGGCTTAAGAGCGATGCATTTGCTCCACCGGGACAAATGTGCTCTCTTCATATAGCACCAGGAAACGCTTAGCCGGATTAAAACAGAATTTTTGCGCATGGATCAGATCTTGGCATTAAAATAATTTAGTCATACTCCTCTACATTTAGCAGCAGGAAATGGCCAGTTGAATTTAATCAATAATTTATGAAGAGCAGGTTTAGATATTTACTCAGTGCTTCAGGGCGATGTCTTTACAATTGAGAACAAACCCTTAGAGGTGAACCTTTAAGCTGAGTAGTTTGCAATTGCTCATAGAGCAGATCTCAGCACTACAATAGATAAAGTTAATATACCATTACACCTAGAAACAGAGAAAGGTCAATTAAAACCGATCCCTTAAAGGTAGTTAACTTTCTTATTGCTAATGGAGCAGATCTTAGCACAAAAACAATTTAGTCTTATTCCTCTACAATTAACAGCAGGAAATGGCCAGTTGGATTTAATCAATATTTTATGAAGAGCAGGTTTAGATATTAACTCAAATCTTAAGAGCGATGTATTTATTTACCCTAACGTAGTTTGCAATTGAAAACAAACCCTTAGAGGTGAGTCTTTCTTTGACCTTCTTATTGCTCATAGTTAACATAGTTATTGCTCATGGAGCAGATCTTGGCACAAAAACAATTTAGTCTTACTCCTCTACATTTAACAGCAGGAATTCGGCAGTAGGATTTAAACAAGAATTTATGAAGAGCAGGTTTAGATATTAACTCAGAGCTTAAGAGCGCTGTATTTACCCCCCCGGTATAAATTTTCTCTCTTCATATAGCACCAGGAAATGCTCTGCCGGATTAAAACAGCATTTTATGAAGAGCATGGGAGTATGGAGCAGATCTTGGCACAAAAACCACCTAGTTTTACTCCTCTACATTTAACAGCAGGAAATGGTCATTTGTATTTAATCAACAACTTACGAAGAGCACACTTAGCTATTAACTCAAAGATTAGCTATTAACTCAAAGATTAAGGTGGTTGGCTTTCTTATTGCTCATAGAGCAGATCTTGGCACAAAAACAATTTAGTCTTACTCCTCTACATTTAACAGCAGGAAATGGTCATTTGGATTTAATCAACAACTTATGAAGAGCAGGCTTAGCTATTAACTCAAAGATTAAACGTGGTGGCTTTACGACAAAATAGATTGCAATAGAAATAATTCCTTTGAGGTGGTTGGCTTTCTTATTGCTCATGGAGCAGATCTTGGCACGAAAACAATTTAGTTTTACTATTCTACATTTAACAGCAGGAAATGGTCATTTGGATTTAATCAGTACTTTACAAGGAGCAGGTTTAGATATTAACTCAGAGGTTAAACGCGATGATTTTACCCTAACGTAGTTTGCAACTGAAAACAAACCCTTGAGGTGAGGCTTTACGCTATAGTAGTTTGCAATTGCTCATGGAGCAGATCTCTGCACTACAATAGATAAAGTTAATATACCATTACACCTAGAACAATAGAAAGGTCAATTAAAACTAATCCCTTAAAGGTAGTTAACTTTATATATCTCCAGGATGTGCTCAGCCGGATTAAAACAGCTTTTTATGAAGAGCAGATTTAGACGATAATAGGTACAGGGATAGATGCGGTGGCTTTACGCCACAGTAGTTTGCAATGAAAACTATCTGAAGGCTAAGGGTTGACATTCTTATTGCTCATAGTTAACTTAGTTATTGCTCATGGAGCAGATCTTGGCACAAAAACAATTTAGTCTCACTCCTCTACATTTATCAGCAGGAAAAGGCCAGTTGGATTTAATCAATACTTTATAAAGAACAGGTTTAGATATTTAATCAGTTCTTCAGGGCGATGTCTTTACAAATGAGAACAAACCCTTAGAGGTGAAGCTTTAAGCTGAGTAGTTTGCAATTGCTCATAGAGCAGATCTCAGCACTATAATAGATAAAGTTATATTATACCATTACACCTAGAAACAGAGAAAGGTCAATTAAAACCGATCCCTTAAAGGTAGTTAACTTTCTTATTGCTAATGGAGCAGATCTTAGCACAAAAACAATTTAATCTTATTCCTCTACAATTAGCAGCAGGAAATGGCTAGTTGGATTTAATCAATATTTTATGAAGACCAGGTTTAGATATTAACTCAAATCTTAAGAGCGATGTATTTACCCCACACGGAGCAGATCTTCTCTCTTTATATAGAACCAGGAAATGCTCAGCCGGACTAAAACAGCATTTTATGAAGAGCATGGAGCATGGAGCAGATCTTGGCACAAAAACAATTTAGTCTTACTCCTCCACATTTAACAGCAGGAAATGGTCATTTGGATTTAATCAACAACTTATGAAGAGCAGGCTTAGCTATTTATTCACAGATTAAGCGTGGTGGCTTTACAACAAAATAGATTGGAATTGAAATAATTCCTTGGAGATGGTTGGCTTTTTTAGTGCTCATGGGTCAGATCTTGGCACAAAAACCATCTAGTAGCAGTAGTTTGCAATGCAAACAATCACATCTGAAGGCTAAGGGTTGACTTTCTTATTGCTTATAGTTAACTTACATATTGCTCATGGAGCAAATTTTGGCACAAAAACAATTTAGTCTTACTCCTCTACATTTAACAGCACAAAAACAATTTAGTTTTACTCCTCTACATTTAACAGCAGGAAATGGTCATTTGGATTTAATCAACAACTTATGAAGAGCACGCTTAGCTATTAACTCAAAGATTAGCTATTAACTCAAAGATTAAGGTGGTTGGCTTTCTTATTGCTCATAGAGCAGATCTTGGCACAAAAACAATTTAGTCTTACTCCTCTACATTTAACAGCAGGAAATGGTCATTTGGATTTAATCAACAAGTTATGAAGAGCAGGCTTAGCTATTAACTCAAAGATTAAACGTGGTGGCTTTACGACAAAATAGATTGCAATAGAAATAATTCCTTTGAGGTGGTTGGCTTTCTTATTGCTCATGGAGCAGATCTTGGCACGAAAACAATTTAGTTTTACTATTCTACATTTAACAGCAGGAAATGGTCATTTGGATTTAATCAGTACTTTACAAGGAGCAGGTTTAGATATTAACTCAGAGGTTAAGTGCGATGTTTTTACCCTAACGTAGTTTGCAATTGAAAACAAACCCTTAGAGGTGAGGCTTTACGCTATAGTAGTTTGCAATTGCTCATGGAGCAGATCTCTGCACTACAATAGATAAAGTTAATATACCATTACACCTAGAACAATAGAAGGGTCAATTAAAACTAATCCCTTAAAGGTAGTTAACTTTATATATCTCCAGGATTTGCTCAGCCGGATTAAAACAGCTTTTTATGAAGAGCAGATTTAGACGATAATAGGTACAGGGATAGATGCGGTGGCTTTACGCCACAGTAGTTTGCAATGAAAACTATCTGAAGGCTAAGGGTTGACATTCTTATTGCTCATAGTTAACTTAGTTATTGCTCATGGAGCAGATCTTGGCACAAAAACAATTTAGTCTCACTCCTCTACATTTATCAGCAGGAAATGGCCAGTTGGATTTAATCAATACTTTATAAAGAACAGGTTTAGATATTTAATCAGTGCTTCAGGGCGATGTCTTTACAAATGAGAACAAACCCTTAGAGGTGAAGCTTTAAGCTGAGTAGTTTGCAATTGCTCATAGAGCAGATCTCAGCACTATAATAGATAAAGTTATATTATACCATTACACCTAGAAACAGAGAAAGGTCAATTAAAACCGATCCCTTAAAAGTAGTTAATTTTCTTAAATTTATTGCTCATGGAACAGACTTTCTCTCTTCATATAGCGCCAGGAAATGCTCAGCCGGATTAAAACAGTATTTTATGAAGATCAGATTTAGACGCTAATACAGGGATAAGTGCGGTGGCTTTACGCCACAGTAGTTTGCAATGAAAGCAATAACGTCTGAGCTAAGGGTTGACTTTCTTATTGCAATTGAAATAATTATACCTTTCTTATTGCTCATTTATCAGATTTTGGCACAAAAAAACTTAGTTTTACACATCTACATGGCGGAGCAGGAACTGCTCAGTCGGATTGAAACACATCTAAGGCATAAGGGTCTTGGCACAAAAACAATTTACTCTTACTCCTCTACATTTAAGAGCAGGAAATGGCCAGTAGGATTTAATCAATAATTTATAAAGAACAGGTTTAGATATTAGATCAGGGCTTAAGAGCGATGCATTTGCTCCACCGGGACAAATGTGCTCTCTTCATATAGCACCAGGAAACGCTTAGCCGGATTAAAACAGAATTTTTGCGCATAGATCAGATCTTGGCATTAAAATAATTTAGTCATACTCCTCTACATTTATCAGCAGGAAATGGCCAGTTGAATTTAATCAATAATTTATGAAGAGCAGGTTTAGATATTTACTCAGTGCTTCAGGGCGATGTCTTTACAATTGAGAACAAACCCTTAGAGGTGAACCTTTAAGCTGAGTAGTTTGCAATTGCTCATAGAGCAGATCTCAGCACTATAATAGATAAAGTTAATATACCATTACACCTAGAAACAGAGAAAGGTCAATTAAAACCGATCCCTTAAAGGTAGTTAACTTTCTTATTGCTAATGGAGCAGATCTTAGCGCAAAAACATTTTAGTCTTACTCCTCTACAATTAACAGCAGGAAATGGTCATTTGGATTTAATCAAGAACTTATGAAGAGTAGGCTTAGCTATTAACTCACAGATTAAGCGTGTTGGCTTTACAACAAAATAGATTGGAATTGAAATAATTCCTTGGAGATGGTTGGCTTTTTTAGTGCTCATGGGTCAGACCTTGGCACAAAAAACTAGGTGGTAGCAGTAGTTTGCAATGCAAACAATCACATCTGAAGGCTAAGGGTTGACTTTCTTATTGCTTATAGTTAACTTACATATTGCTCATGGAGCAAATTTTGGCACAAAAACAATATAGTCTTACTCCTCTACGTTTAACAGCACAAAAACAATTTAGTCTTACTCCTCTACATTTAACAGCAGGAAATGGTCATTTGGATTTAATCAACAACTTAGAGGTGGTTGACTTTTTTAGCGCTCATTGATCAGATCTTGGCACAAAAACCACCCAGCCTTACTCCTCTATGTTTAACATCTGGAAATGACAAGTAGGATTTAATCAGTACTTTACAAGGAGCAGGTTTAGATATTAACTCAGAGGTTAAGTGCGATGTCTTTACCCTAAGGTAGTTTGCAAATGAAAACAAACCCTTAGAGGTGAGGTTTTACGCTATAGTAGTTTGCAATTGCTCATGGAGCAGATCTCTGCACTACAATAGATAAAGTTATTATACCAAAACACCTAGAACAATTAAAACAATTAAAACTAATCCCTTAAAGGTAGTTCACTTTATATATCTCCAGGAAGTGCTCAGCCGGATTGAAACAGCTTTTTATGAAGAGCAGATTTAGACGATATTAGGTACAGGGATAAATGCGGTGGCTTTACGCCACAGTAGTTTGCAATGAAAACAATCACATCTGAAGGCTAAGGGTTGACTTTATTATTGGTCATAGCTAACTTACTTATTGCTTATGGAGCAGATCTTGGCACAAAAATAATTTTGTCTTACTCCTCTACATTTAACAGCAGGAAATGGCCAGTTGGATTTAATCAATATTTTATGAAGAGCAGGTTTAGATATTAACTCAAATCTTAAGAGCGATGCATTTGCTCCACCGGGACAAATGTGCTCTCTTCATATAGCACCAGGAAACGCTTAGCCGGATTAAATCAACAACTTATGAAGAGTAGGCTTAGCTATTAACTCACAGATTAAGCGTGTTGGCTTTACAACAAAATAGATTGGAATTGAAATAATTCCTTGGAGATGGTTGGCTTTTTTAGTGCTCATGGGTCAGATCTTGGCACAAAAACCACCTAGTAGCAGTGGTTTGCAATGCAAACAATCACATCTGAAGGCTAAGGGTTGAGTTTCTTATTGCTAATAGTTAACTTACATATTGCGCATGGAGCAAATTTTGGCACAAAAACAATTTAGTCTTACTCCTCTACATTTAACAGCACAAAAACAATTTAGTCTTACTCCTCAATATTTATCAGCAGGAAATGGTCACTTGGATTTAACCAACAACTTATGAAGAGAAGGCTTAGCTATTAACTCAAAGATTAAGCGTGGTGGCTTTACGACAAAATAGATTGCAATAGAAATAATTCCTTAGAGGTGGTTGGTTTTCTTATTGCTCATGGAGCAGATCTTGGCACGAAAACAATTTAGTTTTACTATTCTACATTTAACAGCAGGAAATGGTCATTGGGATTTAATCAACAACGTAGAGGTGGTTGGTTTTTTTTGCCCTCATTGATCAGATCTTGGCACAAAAACCACCTAGTCTTACTCCTCTATGTTTAACAGCTGGAAATGACAAGTAGGATTTAATCAGTACTTTACAAGGAGCAGGTTTAGATATTAACTCAGAGGTTAAGTGCGATGTCTTTACCCTAACGTAGTTATCAATTGAAAACAAACCCTTAGAGGTGAGGCTTTACGTTATAGTAGTTTGCAATTGCACATGGAGCAGATCTCTGCACTACAATAGATAAAGTTAATATACCATTACTCCTAGAAACAGAGAAAGGTCAATTAAAACCGATCCTTTAAAAGTAGTTAACTTTCTTATTGCTAATGGAGCAGATCTTAGCACAATAACAATTTAGTCTTACTCCTCTACAATTAACAGCAGGAAATGGCCAGTTGGATTTAATCAATAATTTATGAAGAGCAGGTTTAGATATTTACTCAGTGCTTCAGGGCGATGTCTTTACAATTGAGAACAAACCCGTAGAGGTGAACCTTTAAGCTGAGTAGTTTGCAATTGCTCATAGAGCAGATCTCAGCACTATAACAGATGAAGTTAATATACCATTACACCGAGAAACAGAGAAAGGTCAATTAAAACCGATCCCTTAAAGGTAGTTAACTTTCTTATTGCTAATGGAGCAGATCTTAGCACAAAAACAATTTAGTCTTATTCCTCTACAATTAACAGCAGGAAATGGCCAGTTGGATTTAATCAATATTTTATGAAGAGCAGGTTTAGATATTAACTCAAATCTTAAGAGCGATGTATTTACCCTAACGTAGTTTGCAATTGAAAACAAACCCTTAGAGGTGAGTCTTTCTTTGACCTTCTTATTGCTCATAGTTAACATAGTTATTGCTCATGGAGCAGATCTTGGCACAAAAACAATTTAGTCTTACTCCTCTACATTTAACAGCAGGAATTCGGCAGTAGGATTTAAACAAGAATTTATGAAGAGCAGGTTTAGATATTAACTCAGAGCTTAAGAGCGCAGTATTTACCCCCCCGGTATAAATTTTCTCTCTTCATATAGCACCAGGAAATGCTCTGCCGGATTAAAACAGCATTTTATGAAGAGCATGGGAGTATGGAGCAGATCTTGGCACAAAAACCACCTAGTTTTACTCCTCTACATTTAACAGAAGGAAATGGTCATTTGTATTTAATCAACAACTTACGAAGAACACACTTAGCTATTAACTCAAAGATTAAGCGTGTTGGCTTTGCGACATATTTTCTCTCTTCATATAGCACCAGGAAGTGCTCTGCCGGATTAAAACAGCGTTTTTTGAAGAGCATGGAGCATGGATCAGATCTTGGCACTAAAACAATTTAGTCTTACTCCTCTACATTTAACAGCACAAAAACAATTTAGTCTTACTCCTCTACATTTAACAGCAGGAAATGGTCATTTGGATTTAATCAACAATTTATGAAGAGCAGACTTAGCTATTAACTCAAAGATTAAGCGTGGTGGCTTTACGACAAAATATATTGCAATTGAAATAATTCCTAAGAGGTGGTTGGTTTCCTTATTGCTCATGGAGCAGATCTTGGCACTACAATAGATAAAGTTAATATACCATTACACCTAGAAACAGAGAAAGGTCAATTAAAACCGATCCCTTAAAGGTAGTTAACTTTCTTATGTTTATTGCTCATGGAACAGATCTTCTCTCTTCATATAGCACCAGGAAATGCTCAGCCGGATTAAAACAGTATTTTATGAAGATCAGATTTATACGCTAATACAGGGATAAGTGCGGTGGCTTTACGACAAAGTAGTTTGCAATGAAAGCAATGACGTCTGAGCTAAGGGTTGACTTTCTTATTGCAATTGAAATAATTCCTCTCTTAATGCTCATTTATCAGATCTTGGCACAAAACAACTTAGTTTTACACATCTACATGTCGGAGCAGGAACTGCTCAGTCGGATTGAAACACATCTAAGGCATAAGGGTTAACTTTCTTTTTGCGCATGGCACAGATCTCAGCTAAAACTGATAAACTTTCTATACCTTTATATCTAGAAACAGAGAAGAGTAAATTGAAACCAATCCCTTAAAGGCGGTTACCTTTCTTAACGCTAATAGACCAGATCTTAGAACTAAAAAATGCTAATATAGGGATTAAGTTCGTTGGCTTTACGCCACATTAGTTTGCAATTGAAAACATACCCTTAGAGGTGAGGCTTTACGCTATAGTAGTTTGCAATTGCTCATGGAGCAGATCTCTGCACTACAATAGATAAAGTTAATATACCATTACACCTAGAACAAGAGAAAAGTCAATTAAAACTAATCCCTTAAAGGTAGTTAACTTTATATATCTCCAGGAAGTGCTCAGCCGGATTAAAACAGCATTTTACGAAGAGCAGATTTAGACGATAATAGGTACAGGGATAGATGCGGTGGCTTTACGCCACAGTAGTTTGCAATGAAGACTATCTGAAGGGTAAGGGTTGACTTTCTTATTGCTCATAGTTAACTTCCTTATTGCTCATGGATCAAATTTTGGCACAAAAACAATTTAGTTTTACTCCTCTACATTTAACAGCACAAAAACAATTTAGTCTTACTCCTCTACATTAAACAGCATTAAATGGTCATTTGGATTTAATCAACAATTTATGAAGAGCAGACTTAGCTATTAACTCAAAGATTAAGCGTGGTGACTTTACAACAAAATTGATTGCAATTGAAATAATTCCTTAGAGGTGGTTGGCTTCCTTATTGCTCATGGAGCAGATCTTGGCACAAAAAGAATTTAGTCTTACTCCTCTACATTTAACAGCAGAAATGGCCAGTTGAATTTAATCAATAGTTTATGAAGAGCAGGTTTAGATATTAACCCAGAGCTTAAGAGCGATGTATTTACCCCACCGGGACAAATTTTCTCTCTTCATAAAGCACCAGGAAATGCTCTGCCGGATTAAAACAGCATTTTATGAAGAGCATGGAGCATGGAGCAGATCTTGGCACAAAAACAATTTAGTCTTACTCCTCTACATTTAACAGCAGGAAATGGTCATTTGGATTTAATCAACAACTTATGAAGAGAACGCTTAGCTATTAACTCAAAGATTAAGGTGGTTGGCTTTCTTATTGCTCAGATCTTGCCACAAAAACAATTTAGTCTTACTCCTCTACATATGACAGCAGGAAATGGTCATTTGGATTTAATCAACAACTTATGAAGAGCAGGCTTAGTTATAAACTCAAAGAGTAAGCGTGGTGGCTTTACGACAAAATATATTGCATTTGAAATAATTCCTTAGAGGTGGTTGGCTTTCTTATTGCTCATGGAGCAAATTTTGGTACAAAAACAATTAATTTTACTCCTCCACATTTAACAGCAGGAAATGGCCAGTTGGATCTTATCCATATTTTATGAAGAGCAGGTTTAGATATTAGCTCAAATCTTAAGAGCGATGTATTTCCCCACACGGATCAGATCTTCTCTCTTCATATAGCACTAGGAAATGCTTAGCCAGATTAAAACAGCATATTATGAAGAGCATGGAGCATGGAGTAGATCTTGGCACAAAAACAATTTAGTCTTACTCCTCCACATTTAACAGCAGGAAATGGTCATTTGGATATAATCAACAACTTATGAACATAAGGGTTGACTTTCTTATTGCTTGACTTATTGCTCATGGAGCAAATTTTGGCACAAAAACAATTTAGTCTTACTCCTCTACATTTAACAGCACAAAAACAATTTAGTCTTACTCCTCTACATTTAACAGCAGGAAATGGTCATTTGGATTTAATCAACAATTTATGAAGAGCAGACTTAGCTATTAACTCAAAGATTAAGCGTGGTGGCTTTACGACAAAATAGATTGCAATTGAAATAATTCCTTAGAGGTGGTTGGTTTCCTTATTGCTCATGGAGCAGATCTTGGCACTACAATAGATAAAGTTAATATACCATTACACCTAGAAACATAGAAAGGTCAATTAAAACCGATCCCTTAAAGGTAGTTAACTTTCTTATATTTATTGCTCATGGAACAGATCTTCTCTCTTCATATAGCACCAGGAAATGCTCAGCCGGATTAAAACAGTATTTTATGAAGATCAGATTTATACGCTAATACAGGGATAAGTGCGGTGGCTTTACGACACAGTAGTTTGCAATGAAAGCAATGACGTCTGAGCTAAGGTTTGACTTTCTTATTGCAATTGAAATAATTCCTTTCTTAATGCTCATTTATCAGATCTTGGCACAAAACAACTTAGTTTTACACATCTACATGTCGGAGCAGGAACTGCTCAGTCGGATTGAAACACATCTAAGGCATAAGGGTTAACTTTCTTTTTGCGCATGGCACAGATCTCAGCTAAAACTGATAAACTTTCTATACCTTTATATCTAGAAACAGAGAAGAGTAAATTGAAACCAATCCCTTAAAGGCGGTTACCTTTCTTAACGCTAATAGACCAGATCTTAGTACTAAAAAATGCTAATATAGGGATTAAGTTCGTTGGCTTTACGCCAAATTAGTTTGCAATTGAAAACAAACCCTTAGAGGTGAGGCTTTACGCTATAGTAGTTTGCAATTGCTCATGGAGCAGATCTCTGCACTACAATAGATAAAGTTAATATACCATTACACCTAGAACAAGAGAAATGTCAATTAAAACTAATCCCTTAAAGGTAGTTAACTTTATATATCTCCAGGAAGTGCTCAGCCGGATTAAAACAGCATTTTACGAAGAGCAGATTTAGACGATAATAGGTACAGGGATAGATGCGGTGGCTTTACGCCACAGTAGTTTGCAATGAAAACTATCTGAAGGGTGAGGGTTGACTTTCTTATTGCTCATAGTTAACTTCCTTATTGCTCATGGAGCAGATCTTTGCACAACAAGAATTTAGTCTTACTCCTCTACATTTAACAGCAGGAAGTGGCCTGTTGAATTTAATCAATATTTTATGAAGAGCAGGTTTAGATATTAACTCAGAGCTTAAGGGCGCTGTATTTACCCCCCCGGTATAAATTTTCTCTCTTCATATAGCACCAGGAAATGCTCTGCCGGATTAAAACAGCATTTTATGGAGGGCATGGAGCATGGAGCAGATCTTGGCACAAAAACAATTTAGTCTCACTCCTCTACATTTATCAGCAGGAAAAGGCCAGTTGGATTTAATCAATACTTTATAAAGAACAGGTTTAGATATTTAATCAGTTCTTCAGGGCGATGTCTTTACAAATGAGAACAAACCCTTAGAGGTGAAGCTTTAAGCTGAGTAGTTTGCAATTGCTCATAGAGCAGATCTCAGCACTATAATAGATAAAGTTATATTATACCATTACACCTAGAAACAGAGAAAGGTCAATTAAAACCGATCCCTTAAAGGTAGTTAACTTTCTTATTGCTAATGGAGCAGATCTTAGCACAAAAACAATTTAATCTTATTCCTCTACAATTAGCAGCAGGAAATGGCTAGTTGGATTTAATCAATATTTTATGAAGACCAGGTTTAGATATTAACTCAAATCTTAAGAGCGATGTATTTACCCCACACGGAGCAGATCTTCTCTCTTTATATAGAACCAGGAAATGCTCAGCCGGACTAAAACAGCATTTTATGAAGAGCATGGAGCATGGAGCAGATCTTGGCACAAAAACAATTTAGTCTTACTCCTCCACATTTAACAGCAGGAAATGGTCATTTGGATTTAATCAACAACTTATGAAGAGCAGGCTTAGCTATTTATTCACAGATTAAGCGTGGTGGCTTTACAACAAAATAGATTGGAATTGAAATAATTCCTTGGAGATGGTTGGCTTTTTTAGTGCTCATGGGTCAGATCTTGGCACAAAAACCATCTAGTAGCAGTAGTTTGCAATGCAAACAATCACATCTGAAGGCTAAGGGTTGACTTTCTTATTGCTTATAGTTAACTTACATATTGCTCATGGAGCAAATTTTGGCACAAAAACAATTTAGTCTTACTCCTCTACATTTAACAGCACAAAAACAATTTAGTTTTACTCCTCTACATTTAACAGCAGGAAATGGTCATTTGGATTTAATCAACAACTTATGAAGAGCACGCTTAGCTATTAACTCAAAGATTAGCTATTAACTCAAAGATTAAGGTGGTTGGCTTTCTTATTGCTCATAGAGCAGATCTTGGCACAAAAACAATTTAGTCTTACTCCTCTACATTTAACAGCAGGAAATGGTCATTTGGATTTAATCAACAAGTTATGAAGAGCAGGCTTAGCTATTAACTCAAAGATTAAACGTGGTGGCTTTACGACAAAATAGATTGCAATAGAAATAATTCCTTTGAGGTGGTTGGCTTTCTTATTGCTCATGGAGCAGATCTTGGCACGAAAACAATTTAGTTTTACTATTCTACATTTAACAGCAGGAAATGGTCATTTGGATTTAATCAGTACTTTACAAGGAGCAGGTTTAGATATTAACTCAGAGGTTAAGTGCGATGTTTTTACCCTAACGTAGTTTGCAATTGAAAACAAACCCTTAGAGGTGAGGCTTTACGCTATAGTAGTTTGCAATTGCTCATGGAGCAGATCTCTGCACTACAATAGATAAAGTTAATATACCATTACACCTAGAACAATAGAAGGGTCAATTAAAACTAATCCCTTAAAGGTAGTTAACTTTATATATCTCCAGGATTTGCTCAGCCGGATTAAAACAGCTTTTTATGAAGAGCAGATTTAGACGATAATAGGTACAGGGATAGATGCGGTGGCTTTACGCCACAGTAGTTTGCAATGAAAACTATCTGAAGGCTAAGGGTTGACATTCTTATTGCTCATAGTTAACTTAGTTATTGCTCATGGAGCAGATCTTGGCACAAAAACAATTTAGTCTCACTCCTCTACATTTATCAGCAGGAAATGGCCAGTTGGATTTAATCAATACTTTATAAAGAACAGGTTTAGATATTTAATCAGTGCTTCAGGGCGATGTCTTTACAAATGAGAACAAACCCTTAGAGGTGAAGCTTTAAGCTGAGTAGTTTGCAATTGCTCATAGAGCAGATCTCAGCACTATAATAGATAAAGTTATATTATACCATTACACCTAGAAACAGAGAAAGGTCAATTAAAACCGATCCCTTAAAAGTAGTTAATTTTCTTAAATTTATTGCTCATGGAACAGACTTTCTCTCTTCATATAGCGCCAGGAAATGCTCAGCCGGATTAAAACAGTATTTTATGAAGATCAGATTTAGACGCTAATACAGGGATAAGTGCGGTGGCTTTACGCCACAGTAGTTTGCAATGAAAGCAATAACGTCTGAGCTAAGGGTTGACTTTCTTATTGCAATTGAAATAATTATACCTTTCTTATTGCTCATTTATCAGATTTTGGCACAAAAAAACTTAGTTTTACACATCTACATGGCGGAGCAGGAACTGCTCAGTCGGATTGAAACACATCTAAGGCATAAGGGTCTTGGCACAAAAACAATTTACTCTTACTCCTCTACATTTAAGAGCAGGAAATGGCCAGTAGGATTTAATCAATAATTTATAAAGAACAGGTTTAGATATTAGATCAGGGCTTAAGAGCGATGCATTTGCTCCACCGGGACAAATGTGCTCTCTTCATATAGCACCAGGAAACGCTTAGCCGGATTAAAACAGAATTTTTGCGCATAGATCAGATCTTGGCATTAAAATAATTTAGTCATACTCCTCTACATTTATCAGCAGGAAATGGCCAGTTGAATTTAATCAATAATTTATGAAGAGCAGGTTTAGATATTTACTCAGTGCTTCAGGGCGATGTCTTTACAATTGAGAACAAACCCTTAGAGGTGAACCTTTAAGCTGAGTAGTTTGCAATTGCTCATAGAGCAGATCTCAGCACTATAATAGATAAAGTTAATATACCATTACACCTAGAAACAGAGAAAGGTCAATTAAAACCGATCCCTTAAAGGTAGTTAACTTTCTTATTGCTAATGGAGCAGATCTTAGCGCAAAAACATTTTAGTCTTACTCCTCTACAATTAACAGCAGGAAATGGTCATTTGGACTTAATCAAGAACTTATGAAGAGTAGGCTTAGCTATTAACTCACAGATTAAGCGTGTTGGCTTTACAACAAAATAGATTGGAATTGAAATAATTCCTTGGAGATGGTTGGCTTTTTTAGTGCTCATGGGTCAGACCTTGGCACAAAAAACTAGGTGGTAGCAGTAGTTTGCAATGCAAACAATCACATCTGAAGGCTAAGGGTTGACTTTCTTATTGCTTATAGTTAACTTACATATTGCTCATGGAGCAAATTTTGGCACAAAAACAATATAGTCTTACTCCTCTACGTTTAACAGCACAAAAACAATTTAGTCTTACTCCTCTACATTTAACAGCAGGAAATGGTCATTTGGATTTAATCAACAACTTAGAGGTGGTTGACTTTTTTAGCGCTCATTGATCAGATCTTGGCACAAAAACCACCCAGCCTTACTCCTCTATGTTTAACATCTGGAAATGACAAGTAGGATTTAATCAGTACTTTACAAGGAGCAGGTTTAGATATTAACTCAGAGGTTAAGTGCGATGTCTTTACCCTAAGGTAGTTTGCAAATGAAAACAAACCCTTAGAGGTGAGGTTTTACGCTATAGTAGTTTGCAATTGCTCATGGAGCAGATCTCTGCACTACAATAGATAAAGTTATTATACCAAAACACCTAGAACAATTAAAACAATTAAAACTAATCCCTTAAAGGTAGTTCACTTTATATATCTCCAGGAAGTGCTCAGCCGGATTGAAACAGCTTTTTATGAAGAGCAGATTTAGACGATAATAGGTACAGGGATAGATGCGGTGGCTTTACGCCACAGTAGTTTGCAATGAAAACAATCACATCTGAAGGCTAAGGGTTGACTTTATTATTGGTCATAGCTAACTTACTTATTGCTTATGGAGCAGATCTTGGCACAAAAATAATTTAGTCTTACTCCTCTACATTTAACAGCAGGAAATGGCCAGTTGGATTTAATCAATATTTTATGAAGAGCAGGTTTAGATATTAACTCAAATCTTAAGAGCGATGCATTTGCTCCACCGGGACAAATGTGCTCTCTTCATATAGCACCAGGAAACGCTTAGCCGGATTAAATCAACAACTTATGAAGAGTAGGCTTAGCTATTAACTCACAGATTAAGCGTGTTGGCTTTACAACAAAATAGATTGGAATTGAAATAATTCCTTGGAGATGGTTGGCTTTTTTAGTGCTCATGGGTCAGATCTTGGCACAAAAACCACCTAGTAGCAGTGGTTTGCAATGCAAACAATCACATCTGAAGGCTAAGGGTTGAGTTTCTTATTGCTAATAGTTAACTTACATATTGCGCATGGAGCAAATTTTGGCACAAAAACAATTTAGTCTTACTCCTCTACATTTAACAGCACAAAAACAATTTAGTCTTACTCCTCAATATTTATCAGCAGGAAATGGTCACTTGGATTTAACCAACAACTTATGAAGAGAAGGCTTAGCTATTAACTCAAAGATTAAGCGTGGTGGCTTTACGACAAAATAGATTGCAATAGAAATAATTCCTTAGAGGTGGTTGGTTTTCTTATTGCTCATGGAGCAGATCTTGGCACGAAAACAATTTAGTTTTACTATTCTACATTTAACAGCAGGAAATGGTCATTGGGATTTAATCAACAACGTAGAGGTGGTTGGTTTTTTTTGCCCTCATTGATCAGATCTTGGCACAAAAACCACCTAGTCTTACTCCTCTATGTTTAACAGCTGGAAATGACAAGTAGGATTTAATCAGTACTTTACAAGGAGCAGGTTTAGATATTAACTCAGAGGTTAAGTGCGATGTCTTTACCCTAACGTAGTTATCAATTGAAAACAAACCCTTAGAGGTGAGGCTTTACGTTATAGTAGTTTGCAATTGCACATGGAGCAGATCTCTGCACTACAATAGATAAAGTTAATATACCATTACTCCTAGAAACAGAGAAAGGTCAATTAAAACCGATCCTTTAAAAGTAGTTAACTTTCTTATTGCTAATGGAGCAGATCTTAGCACAATAACAATTTAGTCTTACTCCTCTACAATTAACAGCAGGAAATGGCCAGTTGGATTTAATCAATAATTTATGAAGAGCAGGTTTAGATATTTACTCAGTGCTTCAGGGCGATGTCTTTACAATTGAGAACAAACCCGTAGAGGTGAACCTTTAAGCTGAGTAGTTTGCAATTGCTCATAGAGCAGATCTCAGCACTATAATAGATGAAGTTAATATACCATTACACCGAGAAACAGAGAAAGGTCAATTAAAACCGATCCCTTAAAGGTAGTTAACTTTCTTATTGCTAATGGAGCAGATCTTAGCACAAAAACAATTTAGTCTTATTCCTCTACAATTAACAGCAGGAAATGGCCAGTTGGATTTAATCAATATTTTATGAAGAGCAGGTTTAGATATTAACTCAAATCTTAAGAGCGATGTATTTACCCTAACGTAGTTTGCAATTGAAAACAAACCCTTAGAGGTGAGTCTTTCTTTGACCTTCTTATTGCTCATAGTTAACATAGTTATTGCTCATGGAGCAGATCTTGGCACAAAAACAATTTAGTCTTACTCCTCTACATTTAACAGCAGGAATTCGGCAGTAGGATTTAAACAAGAATTTATGAAGAGCAGGTTTAGATATTAACTCAGAGCTTAAGAGCGCTGTATTTACCCCCCCGGTATAAATTTTCTCTCTTCATATAGCACCAGGAAATGCTCTGCCGGATTAAAACAGCATTTTATGAAGAGCATGGGAGTATGGAGCAGATCTTGGCACAAAAACCACCTAGTTTTACTCCTCTACATTTAACAGAAGGAAATGGTCATTTGTATTTAATCAACAACTTACGAAGAACACACTTAGCTATTAACTCAAAGATTAAGCGTGTTGGCTTTGCGACATATTTTCTCTCTTCATATAGCACCAGGAAGTGCTCTGCCGGATTAAAACAGCGTTTTTTGAAGAGCATGGAGCATGGATCAGATCTTGGCACTAAAACAATTTAGTCTTACTCCTCTACATTTAACAGCACAAAAACAATTTAGTCTTACTCCTCTACATTTAACAGCAGGAAATGGTCATTTGGATTTAATCAACAATTTATGAAGAGCAGACTTAGCTATTAACTCAAAGATTAAGCGTGGTGGCTTTACGACAAAATATATTGCAATTGAAATAATTCCTAAGAGGTGGTTGGTTTCCTTATTGCTCATGGAGCAGATCTTGGCACTACAATAGATAAAGTTAATATACCATTACACCTAGAAACAGAGAAAGGTCAATTAAAACCGATCCCTTAAAGGTAGTTAACTTTCTTATGTTTATTGCTCATGGAACAGATCTTCTCTCTTCATATAGCACCAGGAAATGCTCAGCCGGATTAAAACAGTATTTTATGAAGATCAGATTTATACGCTAATACAGGGATAAGTGCGGTGGCTTTACGACAAAGTAGTTTGCAATGAAAGCAATGACGTCTGAGCTAAGGGTTGACTTTCTTATTGCAATTGAAATAATTCCTCTCTTAATGCTCATTTATCAGATCTTGGCACAAAACAACTTAGTTTTACACATCTACATGTCGGAGCAGGAACTGCTCAGTCGGATTGAAACACATCTAAGGCATAAGGGTTAACTTTCTTTTTGCGCATGGCACAGATCTCAGCTAAAACTGATAAACTTTCTATACCTTTATATCTAGAAACAGAGAAGAGTAAATTGAAACCAATCCCTTAAAGGCGGTTACCTTTCTTAACGCTAATAGACCAGATCTTAGAACTAAAAAATGCTAATATAGGGATTAAGTTCGTTGGCTTTACGCCAAATTAGTTTGCAATTGAAAACATACCCTTAGAGGTGAGGCTTTACGCTATAGTAGTTTGCAATTGCTCATGGAGCAGATCTCTGCACTACAATAGATAAAGTTAATATACCATTACACCTAGAACAAGAGAAAAGTCAATTAAAACTAATCCCTTAAAGGTAGTTAACTTTATATATCTCCAGGAAGTGCTCAGCCGGATTAAAACCGCTTTTTACGAAGAGCAGATTTAGACGATAATAGGTACAGGGATAGATGCGGTGGCTTTACGCCACAGTAGTTTGCAATGAAGACTATCTGAAGGGTAAGGGTTGACTTTCTTATTGCTCATAGTTAACTTCCTTATTGCTCATGGATCAAATTTTGGCACAAAAACAATTTAGTTTTACTCCTCTACATTTAACAGCACAAAAACAATTTAGTCTTACTCCTCTACATTAAACAGCATTAAATGGTCATTTGGATTTAATCAACAATTTATGAAGAGCAGACTTAGCTATTAACTCAAAGATTAAGCGTGGTGACTTTACAACAAAATTGATTGCAATTGAAATAATTCCTTAGAGGTGGTTGGCTTCCTTATTGCTCATGGAGCAGATCTTGGCACAAAAAGAATTTAGTCTTACTCCTCTACATTTAACAGCAGAAATGGCCAGTTGAATTTAATCAATAGTTTATGAAGAGCAGGTTTAGATATTAACCCAGAGCTTAAGAGCGATGTATTTACCCCACCGGGACAAATTTTCTCTCTTCATAAAGCACCAGGAAATGCTCTGCCGGATTAAAACAGCATTTTATGAAGAGCATGGAGCATGGAGCAGATCTTGGCACAAAAACAATTTAGTCTTACTCCTCTACATTTAACAGCAGGAAATGGTCATTTGGATTTAATCAACAACTTATGAAGAGAACGCTTAGCTATTAACTCAAAGATTAAGGTGGTTGGCTTTCTTATTGCTCAGATCTTGCCACAAAAACAATTTAGTCTTACTCCTCTACATATGACAGCAGGAAATGGTCATTTGGATTTAATCAACAACTTATGAAGAGCAGGCTTAGTTATAAACTCAAAGAGTAAGCGTGGTGGCTTTACGACAAAATATATTGCATTTGAAATAATTCCTTAGAGGTGGTTGGCTTTCTTATTGCTCATGGAGCAAATTTTGGTACAAAAACAATTAATTTTACTCCTCCACATTTAACAGCAGGAAATGGCCAGTTGGATCTAATCCATATTTTATGAAGAGCAGGTTTAGATATTAGCTCAAATCTTAAGAGCGATGTATTTCCCCACACGGATCAGATCTTCTCTCTTCATATAGCACTAGGAAATGCTTAGCCAGATTAAAACAGCATATTATGAAGAGCATGGAGCATGGAGTAGATCTTGGCACAAAAACAATTTAGTCTTACTCCTCCACATTTAACAGCAGGAAATGGTCATTTGGATATAATCAACAACTTATGAACAGCAGGCTTAGCTATTAACTCACAGATTAAGCGTGGTGGCTTTACAACAAAATAGATTGGAATTGAAACAATTTCTTGGAGATGGTTGGCTTTTTTAGTGCTCATGTGTCAGATCTTGGCACAAAAACCACCTAGTAGCAGCAGTTTGCAATGCAAACAATCACATCTGAAGGCTAAGGGTTGACTTTCTTATTGCTTGACTTATTGCTCATGGAGCAAATTTTGGCACAAAAACAATTTAGTCTTACTCCTCTACATTTAACAGCACAAAAACAATTTAGTCTTACTCCTCTACATTTAACAGCAGGAAATGGTCATTTGGATTTAATCAACAATTTATGAAGAGCAGACTTAGCTATTAACTCAAAGATTAAGCGTGGTGGCTTTACGACAAAATAGATTGCAATTGAAATAATTCCTTAGAGGTGGTTGGTTTCCTTATTGCTCATGGAGCAGATCTTGGCACTACAATAGATAAAGTTAATATACCATTACACCTAGAAACATAGAAAGGTCAATTAAAACCGATCCCTTAAAGGTAGTTAACTTTCTTATATTTATTGCTCATGGAACAGATCTTCTCTCTTCATATAGCACCAGGAAATGCTCAGCCGGATTAAAACAGTATTTTATGAAGATCAGATTTATACGCTAATACAGGGATAAGTGCGGTGGCTTTACGACACAGTAGTTTGCAATGAAAGCAATGACGTCTGAGCTAAGGTTTGACTTTCTTATTGCAATTGAAATAATTCCTTTCTTAATGCTCATTTATCAGATCTTGGCACAAAACAACTTAGTTTTACACATCTACATGTCGGAGCAGGAACTGCTCAGTCGGATTGAAACACATCTAAGGCATAAGGGTTAACTTTCTTTTTGCGCATGGCACAGATCTCAGCTAAAACTGATAAACTTTCTATACCTTTATATCTAGAAACAGAGAAGAGTAAATTGAAACCAATCCCTTAAAGGCGGTTACCTTTCTTAACGCTAATAGACCAGATCTTAGTACTAAAAAATGCTAATATAGGGATTAAGTTCGTTGGCTTTACGCCAAATTAGTTTGCAATTGAAAACAAACCCTTAGAGGTGAGGCTTTACGCTATAGTAGTTTGCAATTGCTCATGGAGCAGATCTCTGCACTACAATAGATAAAGTTAATATACCATTACACCTAGAACAAGAGAAAAGTCAATTAAAACTAATCCCTTAAAGGTAGTTAACTTTATATATCTCCAGGAAGTGCTCAGCCGGATTAAAACCGCTTTTTACGAAGAGCAGATTTAGACGATAATAGGTAGAGGGATAGATGCGGTGGCTTTACGCCACAGTAGTTTGCAATGAAGACTATCTGAAGGGTAAGGGTTGACTTTCTTATTGCTCATAGTTAACTTCCTTATTGCTCATGGATCAAATTTTGGCACAAAAACAATTTAGTTTTACTCCTCTACATTTAACAGCACAAAAACAATTTAGTCTTACTCCTCTACATTAAACAGCATTAAATGGTCATTTGGATTTAATCAACAATTTATGAAGAGCAGACTTAGCTATTAACTCAAAGATTAAGCGTGGTGACTTTACAACAAAATTGATTGCAATTGAAATAATTCCTTAGAGGTGGTTGGCTTCCTTATTGCTCATGGAGCAGATCTTGGCACAAAAAGAATTTAGTCTTACTCCTCTACATTTAACAGCAGAAATGGCCAGTTGAATTTAATCAATAGTTTATGAAGAGCAGGTTTAGATATTAACCCAGAGCTTAAGAGCGATGTATTTACCCCACCGGGACAAATTTTCTCTCTTCATAAAGCACCAGGAAATGCTCTGCCGGATTAAAACAGCATTTTATGAAGAGCATGGAGCATGGAGCAGATCTTGGCACAAAAACAATTTAGTCTTACTCCTCTACATTTAACAGCAGGAAATGGTCATTTGGATTTAATCAACAACTTATGAAGAGAACGCTTAGCTATTAACTCAAAGATTAAGGTGGTTGGCTTTCTTATTGCTCAGATCTTGCCACAAAAACAATTTAGTCTTACTCCTCTACATATGACAGCAGGAAATGGTCATTTGGATTTAATCAACAACTTATGAAGAGCAGGCTTAGTTATAAACTCAAAGAGTAAGCGTGGTGGCTTTACGACAAAATATATTGCATTTGAAATAATTCCTTAGAGGTGGTTGGCTTTCTTATTGCTCATGGAGCAAATTTTGGTACAAAAACAATTAATTTTACTCCTCCACATTTAACAGCAGGAAATGGCCAGTTGGATCTAATCCATATTTTATGAAGAGCAGGTTTAGATATTAGCTCAAATCTTAAGAGCGATGTATTTCCCCACACGGATCAGATCTTCTCTCTTCATATAGCACTAGGAAATGCTTAGCCAGATTAAAACAGCATATTATGAAGAGCATGGAGCATGGAGTAGATCTTGGCACAAAAACAATTTAGTCTTACTCCTCCACATTTAACAGCAGGAAATGGTCATTTGGATATAATCAACAACTTATGAACAGCAGGCTTAGCTATTAACTCACAGATTAAGCGTGGTGGCTTTACAACAAAATAGATTGGAATTGAAACAATTTCTTGGAGATGGTTGGCTTTTTTAGTGCTCATGTGTCAGATCTTGGCACAAAAACCACCTAGTAGCAGCAGTTTGCAATGCAAACAATCACATCTGAAGGCTAAGGGTTGACTTTCTTATTGCTTGACTTATTGCTCATGGAGCAAATTTTGGCACAAAAACAATTTAGTCTTACTCCTCTACATTTAACAGCACAAAAACAATTTAGTCTTACTCCTCTACATTTAACAGCAGGAAATGGTCATTTGGATTTAATCAACAATTTATGAAGAGCAGACTTAGCTATTAACTCAAAGATTAAGCGTGGTGGCTTTACGACAAAATAGATTGCAATTGAAATAATTCCTTAGAGGTGGTTGGTTTCCTTATTGCTCATGGAGCAGATCTTGGCACTACAATAGATAAAGTTAATATACCATTACACCTAGAAACATAGAAAGGTCAATTAAAACCGATCCCTTAAAGGTAGTTAACTTTCTTATATTTATTGCTCATGGAACAGATCTTCTCTCTTCATATAGCACCAGGAAATGCTCAGCCGGATTAAAACAGTATTTTATGAAGATCAGATTTATACGCTAATACAGGGATAAGTGCGGTGGCTTTACGACACAGTAGTTTGCAATGAAAGCAATGACGTCTGAGCTAAGGTTTGACTTTCTTATTGCAATTGAAATAATTCCTTTCTTAATGCTCATTTATCAGATCTTGGCACAAAACAACTTAGTTTTACACATCTACATGTCGGAGCAGGAACTGCTCAGTCGGATTGAAACACATCTAAGGCATAAGGGTTAACTTTCTTTTTGCGCATGGCACAGATCTCAGCTAAAACTGATAAACTTTCTATACCTTTATATCTAGAAACAGAGAAGAGTAAATTGAAACCAATCCCTTAAAGGCGGTTACCTTTCTTAACGCTAATAGACCAGATCTTAGTACTAAAAAATGCTAATATAGGGATTAAGTTCGTTGGCTTTACGCCAAATTAGTTTGCAATTGAAAACAAACCCTTAGAGGTGAGGCTTTACGCTATAGTAGTTTGCAATTGCTCATGGAGCAGATCTCTGCACTACAATAGATAAAGTTAATATACCATTACACCTAGAACAAGAGAAATGTCAATTAAAACTAATCCCTTAAAGGTAGTTAACTTTATATATCTCCAGGAAGTGCTCAGCCGGATTAAAACAGCATTTTACGAAGAGCAGATTTAGACGATAATAGGTACAGGGATAGATGCGGTGGCTTTACGCCACAGTAGTTTGCAATGAAAACTATCTGAAGGGTGAGGGTTGACTTTCTTATTGCTCATAGTTAACTTCCTTATTGCTCATGGAGCAGATCTTTGCACAACAAGAATTTAGTCTTACTCCTCTACATTTAACAGCAGGAAGTGGCCTGTTGAATTTAATCAATATTTTATGAAGAGCAGGTTTAGATATTAACTCAGAGCTTAAGGGCGCTGTATTTACCCCCCCGGTATAAATTTTCTCTCTTCATATAGCACCAGGAAATGCTCTGCCGGATTAAAACAGCATTTTATGGAGGGCATGGAGCATGGAGCAGATCTTGGCACAAAAACAATTTAGTCTTACTCCTCTACATTTAGCAGCAGGAAATGGTCCTTTGGATTTAATCAACAATTATGAAGAGCACGCTTAGCTATTAACTCAAAGATTAGCTATTAATACAAAGATTAGATAAAGTTAATATACCATTACACCTAGAAACAGAGAAAGGTCAATTAAAACCGATCCCTTAAAGGTAGTTAATTTTCTTATTGCTAATGGAGCAGATCTTGGCACAAAAACAATTTAGTCTTACTCCTCCACATTTAACAGCAGGACATGGTCATTTGGATTTAGTCTACAATTTACGAAGAGCAGGCTTAGCTATAAACTCAAAGATTAAGCGTAGTGGCTTTACGACAAAATAGATTGCAATTAAAATAATTCCTTAGAGGTGGTTAGCTTTTTTAGTGCTCATGGGTCAGATCTTGGCACAAAAACCACCTAGTAGCAGTAGTTTGAAATGCAAACAATCACATCTGAAGGCTAAGGGTTGACTTTCTTATTGCTTATAGTTAACTTACATATTGCTCATGGAGCAAATTTTGGCACAAAAACAATTTAGTCTTACTCCTCTATATTTAACAGCACAAAAACAATTTAGTCTTACTCCTCTACAATTAACATCAGGAAATGGCCAGTTGGATTTAATCAATATTTTATGAAGAGCAGGTTTAGATATTAACTCAAATCTTAAGAGCGATGTATTTACCCCACACGGAGCAGATCTTTTCTCTTCATATAGCACCAGGAAATGCTCAGCCGGACTAAAACAGCATTTTATGAAGAGCATGGAGCATGGAGCAGATCTTGGCACAAAAACAATTTAGTCTTACTCCTCCACATTTAACAGCAGGAAATGGTCATTTGGATTTAATCAACAACTCATGTAGAGCAGGTTTAGCTATTAACTCACAAATTAAGCGTGGTGGCTTTACAACAAAATAGATTGGAATTGAAATAATTCCTTAGAGATGGTTGGCTTTTTTAGTGCTCATGGGTCAGATCTTGGTACAAAAATCACCTAGTAGCAGTAGTTTGAAATGCAAACAGTCACATCTGAAGGCTAAGGGTTGACTTTCTTATTGCTTATAGTTAACTTACATATTGCTCATGGAGCAAATTTTAGCACAAAAACAATTCAGTCTTACTCCTCTACATTTAACAGCAGGAAATGGTCATTTGGATTTAATCAACAATTTATGAAGAGCAGACTTAGCTATTAACTCAAAGATTAAGCGTGGTGACTTTACAACAAAATAGATTGCAATTGAAATAATTCCTTAGAGGTGGTTGGCTTCCTTATTGCTCATGGAGCAGATCTTGGCACAAAAAGAATTTAGTCTTACTCCTCTACATTTAACAGCAGAAATGGCCTGTTGAATTTAATCAATAGTTTATGAAGAGCAGGTTTAGCTATTAAGTCACAAATTAAACGTGGTGGCTTTACAACAAAATAGATTGGAATTGAAATAATTCCTTGGAGATGGTTGGCTTTTTTAGTGCTCATGGGTCAGATCTTGGTACAAAAATCACCTAGTAGCAGTAGTTTGAAATGCAAACAGTCACATCTGAAGGCTAAGGGTTGACTTTCTTATTGCTTATAGTTAACTTACATATTGCTCATGGAGCAAATTTTAGCACAAAAACAATTCAGTCTTACTCCTCTACATTTAACAGCAGGAAATGGTCATTTGGATTTAATCAACAATTTATGAAGAGCAGACTTAGCTATTAACTCAAAGATTAAGCGTGGTGACTTTACAACAAAATAGATTGCAATTGAAATAATTCCTTAGAGGTGGTTGGCTTCCTTATTGCTCATGGAGCAGATCTTGCCACAAAAACAATTTAGTCTTACTCCTCTACATATGACAGCAGGAAATGGTCATTTGGATTTAATCAACAACTTATGAAGAGCAGGCTTAGTTATAAACTCAAAGAGTAAGCGTGGTGGCTTTACGACAAAATATATTGCATTTGAAATAATTCCTTAGAGGTGGTTGGCTTTCTTATTGCTCATGGAGCAGATCTTGGCACAAAAACAATTAATTTTACTCCTCCACATTTAACA
Organism: Ceratitis rosa; assembly: GCA_037013455.1. Lineage (NCBI taxonomy): Eukaryota > Metazoa > Arthropoda > Insecta > Diptera > Tephritidae > Ceratitis > Ceratitis rosa. Next base: position 213,599 of record JAWMAG010000023.1, read on the forward strand.
GCAGGAAATGGCCAGTTGGATCTAATCCATATTTTATGAAGAGCAGGTTTAGATATTAGCTCAAATCTTAAGAGCGATGTATTTCCCCACACGGATCAGATCTTCTCTCTTCATATAGCACTAGGAAATGCTTAGCCAGATTAAAACAGCATATTATGAAGAGCATGGAGCATGGAGCAGATCTTGGCACAAAAACAATTTAGTCTTACTCCTCCACATTTAACAGCAGGAAATGGTCATTTGGATATAATCAACAACTTATGAACAGCAGGCTTAGCTATTAACTCACAGATTAAGCGTGTTGGCTTTACAACAAAATAGATTGGAATTGAAACAATTTCTTGGAGGTGGTTAGCTTTTTTAGTGCTCATGGGTCAGATCTTGGCACAAAAACCACCTAGTAGCAGTAGTTTGAAATGCAAACAATCACATCTGAAGGCTAAGGGTTGACTTTCTTATTGCTTATAGTTAACTTACATATTGCTCATGGAGCAAATTTTGGCACAAAAACAATTTAGTCTTACTCCTCTATATTTAACAGCACAAAAACAATTTAGTCTTACTCCTCTACAATTAACATCAGGAAATGGCCAGTTGGGTTTAATCAATATTTTATGAAGAGCAGGTTTAGATATTAGCTCAAATCTTAAGAGCGATGTATTTCCCCACACGGATCAGATCTTCTCTCTTCATATAGCACTAGGAAATGCTTAGCCAGATTAAAACAGCATATTATGAAGAGCATGGAGCATGGAGCAGATCTTGGCACAAAAACAATTTAGTCTTACTCCTCCACATTTAACAGCAGGAAATGGTCATTTGGATATAATCAACAACTTATGAACAGCAGGCTTAGCTATTAACTCACAGATTAAGCGTGTTGGCTTTACAACAAAATAGATTGGAATTGAAACAATTTCTTGGAGGTGGTTAGCTTTTTTAGTGCTCATGGGTCAGATCTTGGCACAAAAACCACCTAGTAGCAGTAGTTTGAAATGCAAACAATCACATCTGAAGGCTAAGGGTTGACTTTCTTATTGCTTATAGTTAACTTACATATTGCTCATGGAGCAAATTTTGGCACAAAAACAATTTAGTCTTACTCCTCTATATTTAACAGCACAAAAACAATTTAGTCTTACTCCTCTACAATTAACATCAGGAAATGGCCAGTTGGATTTAATCAATATTTTATGAAGAGCAGGTTTAGATATTAACTCAAATCTTAAGAGCGATGTATTTACCCCACACGGAGCAGATCTTTTCTCTTCATATAGCACCAGGAAATGCTCAGCCGGACTAAAACAGCATTTTATGAAGAGCATGGAGCATGGAGCAGATCTTGGCACAAAAACAATTTAGTCTTACTCCTCCACATTTAACAGCAGGAAATGGTCATTTGGATTTAATCAACAACTCATGTAGAGCAGGTTTAGCTATTAACTCACAAATTAAGCGTGGTGGCTTTACAACAAAATAGATTGGAATTGAAATAATTCCTTAGAGATGGTTGGCTTTTTTAGTGCTCATGGGTCAGATCTTGGTACAAAAATCACCTAGTAGCAGTAGTTTGAAATGCAAACAGTCACATCTGAAGGCTAAGGGTTGACTTTCTTATTGCTTATAGTTAACTTACATATTGCTCATGGAGCAAATTTTAGCACAAAAACAATTTAGTCTTACTCCTCTACATTTAACAGCAGGAAATGGTCATTTGGATTTAATCAACAATTTATGAAGAGCAGACTTAGCTATTAACTCAAAGATTAAGCGTGGTGACTTTACAACAAAATAGATTGCAGTTGAAATAATTCCTTAGAGGTGGTTGGCTTCCTTATTGCTCATGGAGCAGATCTTGGCACAAAAAGAATTTAGTCTTACTCCTCTACATTTAACAGCAGAAATGGCCTGTTGAATTTAATCAATAGTTTATGAAGAGCAGGTTTAGCTATTAAGTCACAAATTAAACGTGGTGGCTTTACAACAAAATAGATTGGAATTGAAATAATTCCTTGGAGATGGTTGGCTTTTTTAGTGCTCATGGGTCAGATCTTGGTACAAAAATCACCTAGTAGCAGTAGTTTGAAATGCAAACAGTCACATCTGAAGGCTAAGGGTTGACTTTCTTATTGCTTATAGTTAACTTACATATTGCTCATGGAGCAAATTTTAGCACAAAAACAATTCAGTCTTACTCCTCTACATTTAACAGCAGGAAATGGTCATTTGGATTTAATCAACAATTTATGAAGAGCAGACTTAGCTATTAACTCAAAGATTAAGCGTGGTGACTTTACAACAAAATAGATTGCAATTGAAATAATTCCTTAGAGGTGGTTGGCTTCCTTATTGCTCATGGAGCAGATCTTGCCACAAAAACAATTTAGTCTTACTCCTCTACATATGACAGCAGGAAATGGTCATTTGGATTTAATCAACAACTTATGAAGAGCAGGCTTAGTTATAAACTCAAAGAGTAAGCGTGGTGGCTTTACGACAAAATATATTGCATTTGAAATAATTCCTTAGAGGTGGTTGGCTTTCTTATTGCTCATGGAGCAGATCTTGGCACAAAAACAATTAATTTTACTCCTCCACATTTAACAGCAGGAAATGGCCAGTTGGATCTAATCCATATTTTATGAAGAGCAGGTTTAGATATTAGCTCAAATCTTAAGAGCGATGTATTTCCCCACACGGATCAGATCTTCTCTCTTCATATAGCACTAGGAAATGCTTAGCCAGATTAAAACAGCATATTATGAAGAGCATGGAGCATGGAGCAGATCTTGGCACAAAAACAATTTAGTCTTACTCCTCCACATTTAACAGCACAAAAACAATTTAGTCTTACTCCTCTACATTTAACAGCAGGAAATGGTCATTTGGATATAATCAACAACTTATGAACAGCAGGCTTAGCTATTAACTCACAGATTAAGCGTGGTGGCTTTACAACAAAATAGATTGGAATTGAAACAATTTCTTGGAGATGGTTGGCTTTTTTAGTGCTCATGTGTCAGATCTTGGCACAAAAACCACCTAGTAGCAGCAGTTTGCAATGCAAACAATCACATCTGAAGGCTAAGGGTTGACTTTCTTATTGCTTGACTTATTGCTCATGGAGCAAATTTTGGCACAAAAACAATTTAGTCTTACTCCTCTACATTTAACAGCACAAAAACAATTTAGTCTTACTCCTCTACATTTAACAGCAGGAAATGGTCATTTGGATTTAATCAACAATTTATGAAGAGCAGACTTAGCTATTAACTCAAAGATTAAGCGTGGTGGCTTTACGACAAAATAGATTGCAATTGAAATAATTCCTTAGAGGTGGTTGGTTTCCTTATTGCTCATGGAGCAGATCTTGGCACTACAATAGATAAAGTTAATATACCATTACACCTAGAAACAGAGAAAGGTCAATTAAAACCGATCCCTTAAAGGTAGTTAACTTTCTTATATTTATTGCTCATGGAACAGATCTTCTCTCTTCATATAGCACCAGGAAATGCTCAGCCGGATTAAAACAGTATTTTATGAAGATCAGATTTATACGCTAATACAGGGATAAGTGCGGTGGTTTTACGACACAGTAGTTTGCAATGAAAGCAATGACGTCTGAGCTAAGGTTTGACTTTCTTATTGCAATTGAAATAATTCCTTTCTTAATGCTCATTTATCAGATCTTGGCACAAAACAACTTAGTTTTACACATCTACATTTCGGAGCAGGAACTGCTCAGTCGGATTGAAACACATCTAAGGCATAAGGGTTAACTTTCTTTTTGCGCATGGCACAGATCTCAGCTAAAACTGATAAACTTTCTATACCTTTATATCTAGAAACAGAGAAGAGTAAATTGAAACCAATCCCTTAAAGGCGGTTACCTTTCTTAACGCTAATAGACCAGATCTTAGTACTAAAAAATGCTAATATAGGGATTAAGTTCGTTGGCTTTACGCCAAATTAGTTTGCAATTGAAAACAAACCCTTAGAGGTGAGGCTTTACGCTATAGTAGTTTGCAATTGCTCATGGAGCAGATCTCTGCACTACAATAGATAAAGTTAATATACCATTACACCTAGAACAAGAGAAATGTCAATTAAAACTAATCCCTTAAAGGTAGTTAACTTTATATATCTCCAGGAAGTGCTCAGCCGGATTAAAACAGCATTTTACGAAGAGCAGATTTAGACGATAATAGGTACAGGGATAGATGCGGTGGCTTTACGCCACAGTAGTTTGCAATGAAAACTATCTGAAGGGTGAGGGTTGACTTTCTTATTGCTCATAGTTAACTTCCTTATTGCTCATGGAGCAGATCTTTGCACAACAAGAATTTAGTCTTACTCCTCTACATTTAACAGCAGGAAGTGGCCTGTTGAATTTAATCAATATTTTATGAAGAGCAGGTTTAGATATTAACTCAGAGCTTAAGGGCGCTGTATTTACCCCCCCGGTATAAATTTTCTCTCTTCATATAGCACCAGGAAATGCTCTGCCGGATTAAAACAGCATTTTATGGAGGGCATGGAGCATGGAGCAGATCTTGGCACAAAAACAATTTAGTCTTACTCCTCTACATTTAGCAGCAGGAAATGGTCCTTTGGATTTAATCAACAATTATGAAGAGCACGCTTAGCTATTAACTCAAAGATTAGCTATTAATACAAAGATTAGATAAAGTTAATATACCATTACACCTAGAAACAGAGAAAGGTCAATTAAAACCGATCCCTTAAAGGTAGTTAATTTTCTTATTGCTAATGGAGCAGATCTTGGCACAAAAACAATTTAGTCTTACTCCTCCACATTTAACAGCAGGAAATGGTCATTTGGATTTAGTCTACAATTTACGAAGAGCAGGCTTAGCTATAAACTCAAAGATTAAGCGTAGTGGCTTTACGACAAAATAGATTGCAATTAAAATAATTCCCTAGAGGTGGTTAGCTTTTTTAGTGCTCATGGGTCAGATCTTGGCACAAAAACCACCTAGTAGCAGTAGTTTGAAATGCAAACAATCACATCTGAAGGCTAAGGGTTGACTTTCTTATTGCTTATAGTTAACTTACATATTGCTCATGGAGCAAATTTTGGCACAAAAACAATTTAGTCTTACTCCTCTATATTTAACAGCACAAAAACAATTTAGTCTTACTCCTCTACAATTAACATCAGGAAATGGCCAGTTGGATTTAATCAATATTTTATGAAGAGCAGGTTTAGATATTAACTCAAATCTTAAGAGCGATGTATTTACCCCACACGGAGCAGATCTTTTCTCTTCATATAGCACCAGGAAATGCTCAGCCGGACTAAAACAGCATTTTATGAAGAGCATGGAGCATGGAGCAGATCTTGGCACAAAAACAATTTAGTCTTACTCCTCCACATTTAACAGCAGGAAATGGTCATTTGGATTTAATCAACAACTCATGTAGAGCAGGTTTAGCTATTAACTCACAAATTAAGCGTGGTGGCTTTACAACAAAATAGATTGGAATTGAAATAATTCCTTAGAGATGGTTGGCTTTTTTAGTGCTCATGGGTCAGATCTTGGTACAAAAATCACCTAGTAGCAGTAGTTTGAAATGCAAACAGTCACATCTGAAGGCTAAGGGTTGACTTTCTTATTGCTTATAGTTAACTTACATATTGCTCATGGAGCAAATTTTAGCACAAAAACAATTCAGTCTTACTCCTCTACATTTAACAGCAGGAAATGGTCATTTGGATTTAATCAACAATTTATGAAGAGCAGACTTAGCTATTAACTCAAAGATTAAGCGTGGTGACTTTACAACAAAATAGATTGCAATTGAAATAATTCCTTAGAGGTGGTTGGCTTCCTTATTGCTCATGGAGCAGATCTTGGCACAAAAAGAATTTAGTCTTACTCCTCTACATTTAACAGCAGAAATGGCCTGTTGAATTTAATCAATAGTTTATGAAGAGCAGGTTTAGCTATTAACTCACAAATTAAACGTGGTGGCTTTACAACAAAATAGATTGGAATTGAAATAATTCCTTGGAGATGGTTGGCTTTTTTAGTGCTCATGGGTCAGATCTTGGTACAAAAATCACCTAGTAGCAGTAGTTTGAAATGCAAACAATCACATCTGAAGGCTAAGGGTTGACTTTCTTATTGCTTGACTTATTGCTCATGGAGCAAATTTTGGCACAAAAACAATTTAGTCTTACTCCTCTACATTTAACAGCACAAAAACAATTTAGTCTTACTCCTCTACATTTAACAGCAGGAAATGGTCATTTGGATTTAATCAACAATTTATGAAGAGCAGACTTAGCTATTAACTCAAAGATTAAGCGTGGTGGCTTTACGACAAAATAGATTGCAATTGAAATAATTCCTTAGAGGTGGTTGGTTTCCTTATTGCTCATGGAGCAGATCTTGGCACTACAATAGATAAAGTTAATATACCATTACACCTAGAAACAGAGAAAGGTCAATTGAAACCGATCCGTTAAAGGTAGTTAACTTTCTTATATTTATTGCTCATGGAACAGATCTTCTCTCTTCATATAGCACCAGGAAATGCTCAGCCGGATTAAAACAGTATTTTATGAAGATCAGATTTATACGCTAATACAGGGATAAGTGCGGTGGCTTTACGACACAGTAGTTTGCAATGAAAGCAATGACGTCTGAGCTAAGGTTTGACTTTCTTATTGCAATTGAAATAATTCCTTTCTTAATGCTCATTTATCAGATCTTGGCACAAAACAACTTAGTTTTACACATCTACATGTCGGAGCAGGAACTGCTCAGTCGGATTGAAACACATCTAAGGCATAAGGTTTAACTTTCTTTTTGCGCATGGCACAGATCTCAGCTAAAACTGATAAACTTTCTATACCTTTATATCTAGAAACAGAGAAGAGTAAATTGAAACCAATCCCTTAAAGGCGGTTACCTTTCTTAACGCTAATAGACCAGATCTTAGTACTAAAAAATGCTAATATACGGATTAAGTTCGTTGGCTTTACGCCAAATTAGTTTGCAATTGAAAACAAACCCTTAGAGGTGAGGCTTTACGCTATAGTAGTTTGCAATTGCTCATGGAGCAGATCTCTGCACTACAATAGATAAAGTTAATATACCATTACACCTAGAACAAGAGAAATGTCAATTAAAACTAATCCCTTAAAGGTAGTTAACTTTATATATCTCCAGGAAGTGCTCAGCCGGATTAAAACAGCATTTTACGAAGAGCAGATTTAGACGATAATAGGTACAGGGATAGATGCGGTGGCTTTACGCCACAGTAGTTTGCAATGAAAACTATCTGAAGGGTGAGGGTTGACTTTCTTATTGCTCATAGTTAACTTCCTTATTGCTCATGGAGCAGATCTTTGCACAACAAGAATTTAGTCTTACTCCTCTACATTTAACAGCAGGAAGTGGCCTGTTGAATTTAATCAATATTTTATGAAGAGCAGGTTTAGATATTAACTCAGAGCTTAAGGGCGCTGTATTTACCCCCCCGGTATAAATTTTCTCTCTTCATATAGCACCAGGAAATGCTCTGCCGGATTAAAACAGCATTTTATGGAGGGCATGGAGCATGGAGCAGATCTTGGCACAAAAACAATTTAGTCTTACTCCTCTACATTTAGCAGCAGGAAATGGTCCTTTGGATTTAATCAACAATTATGAAGAGCACGCTTAGCTATTAACTCAAAGATTAGCTATTAATACAAAGATTAGATAAAGTTAATATACCATTACACCTAGAAACAGAGAAAGGTCAATTAAAACCGATCCCTTAAAGGTAGTTAATTTTCTTATTGCTAATGGAGCAGATCTTGGCACAAAAACAATTTAGTCTTACTCCTCCACATTTAACAGCAGGAAATGGTCATTTGGATTTAGTCTACAATTTACGAAGAGCAGGCTTAGCTATAAACTCAAAGATTAAGCGTAGTGGCTTTACGACAAAATAGATTGCAATTAAAATAATTCCTTAGAGGTGGTTAGCTTTTTTAGTGCTCATGGGTCAGATCTTGGCACAAAAACCACCTAGTAGCAGTAGTTTGAAATGCAAACAATCACATCTGAAGGCTAAGGGTTGACTTTCTTATTGCTTATAGTTAACTTACATATTGCTCATGGAGCAAATTTTGGCACAAAAACAATTTAGTCTTACTCCTCTATATTTAACAGCACAAAAACAATTTAGACTTACTCCTCTACAATTAACATCAGGAAATGGCCAGTTGGATTTAATCAATATTTTATGAAGAGCAGGTTTAGATATTAACTCAAATCTTAAGAGCGATGTATTTACCCCACACGGAGCAGATCTTTTCTCTTCATATAGCACCAGGAAATGCTCAGCCGGACTAAAACAGCATTTTATGAAGAGCATGGAGCATGGAGCAGATCTTGGCACAAAAACAATTTAGTCTTACTCGTCCACATTTAACAGCAGGAAATGGTCATTTGGATTTAATCAACAACTCATGTAGAGCAGGTTTAGCTATTAACTCACAAATTAAGCGTGGTGGCTTTACAACAAAATATATTGGAATTGAAATAATTCCTTAGAGATGGTTGGCTTTTTTAGTGCTCATGGGTCAGATCTTGGTACAAAAATCACCTAGTAGCAGTAGTTTGAAATGCAAACAGTCACATCTGAAGGCTAAGGGTTGACTTTCTTATTGCTTATAGTTAACTTACATATTGCTCATGGAGCAAATTTTAGCACAAAAACAATTCAGTCTTACTCCTCTACATTTAACAGCAGGAAACGGTCATTTGGATTTAATCAACAATTTATGAAGAGCAGACTTAGCTATTAACTCAAAGATTAAGCGTGGTGACTTTACAACAAAATAGATTGCAATTGAAATAATTCCTTAGAGGTGGTTGGCTTCCTTATTGCTCATGGAGCAGATCTTGGCACAAAAAGAATTTAGTCTTACTCCTCTACATTTAACAGCAGAAATGGCCTGTTGAATTTAATCAATAGTTTATGAAGAGCAGGTTTAGCTATTAAGTCACAAATTAAACGTGGTGGCTTTACAACAAAATAGATTGGAATTGAAATAATTCCTTGGAGATGGTTGGCTTTTTTAGTGCTCATGGGTCAGATCTTGGTACAAAAATCACCTAGTAGCAGTAGTTTGAAATGCAAACAGTCACATCTGAAGGCTAAGGGTTGACTTTCTTATTGCTTATAGTTAACTTACATATTGCTCATGGAGCAAATTTTAGCACAAAAACAATTCAGTCTTACTCCTCTACATTTAACAGCAGGAAATGGTCATTTGGATTTAATCAACAATTTATGAAGAGCAGACTTAGCTATTAACTCAAAGATTAAGCGTGGTGACTTTACAACAAAATAGATTGCAATTGAAATAATTCCTTAGAGGTGGTTGGCTTCCTTATTGCTCATGGAGCAGATCTTGCCACAAAAACAATTTAGTCTTACTGCTCTACATATGACAGCAGGAAATGGTCATTTGGATTTAATCAACAACTTATGAAGAGCAGGCTTAGTTATAAACTCAAAGAGTAAGCGTGGTGGCTTTACGACAAAATATATTGCATTTGAAATAATTCCTTAGAGGTGGTTGGCTTTCTTATTGCTCATGGAGCAGATCTTGGCACAAAAACAATTAATTTTACTCCTCCACATTTAACAGCAGGAAATGGCCAGTTGGATCTAATCCATATTTTATGAAGAGCAGGTTTAGATATTAGCTCAAATCTTAAGAGCGATGTATTTCCCCACACGGATCAGATCTTCTCTCTTCATATAGCACTAGGAAATGCTTAGCCAGATTAAAACAGCATATTATGAAGAGCATGGAGCATGGAGCAGATCTTGGCACAAAAACAATTTAGTCTTACTCCTCCACATTTAACAGCAGGAAATGGTCATTTGGATATAATCAACAACTTATGAACAGCAGGCTTAGCTATTAACTCACAGATTAAGCGTGGTGGCTTTACAACAAAATAGATTGGAATTGAAACAATTTCTTGGAGATGGTTGGCTTTTTTAGTGCTCATGTGTCAGATCTTGGCACAAAAACCACCTAGTAGCAGCAGTTTGCAATGCAAACAATCACATCTGAAGGCTAAGGGTTGACTTTCTTATTGCTTGACTTATTGCTCATGGAGCAAATTTTGGCACAAAAACAATTTAGTCTTACTCCTCTACATTTAACAGCACAAAAACAATTTAGTCTTACTCCTCTACATTTAACAGCAGGAAATGGTCATTTGGATTTAATCAACAATTTATGAAGAGCAGACTTAGCTATTAACTCAAAGATTAAGCGTGGTGGCTTTACGACAAAATAGATTGCAATTGAAATAATTCCTTAGAGGTGGTTGGTTTCCTTATTGCTCATGGAGCAGATCTTGGCACTACAATAGATAAAGTTAATATACCATTACACCTAGAAACAGAGAAAGGTCAATTAAAACCGATCCCTTAAAAGTAGTTAATTTTCTTATATTTATTGCTCATGGAACAGATCTTCTCTCTTCATATAGCACCAGGAAATGCTCAGCCGGATTAAAACAGTATTTTATGAAGATCAGATTTATACGCTAATACAGGGATAAGTGCGGTGGCTTTACGACAAAGTAGTTTGCAATGAAAACTATCTGAAGGCTAAGGGTTGACATTCTTATTGCTCATAGTTAACTTAGTTATTGCTCATGGGTCAGATCTTGGCACAAAAACCACCTAGTAGCAGTAGTTTGAAATGCAAACAATCACATCTGAAGGCTAAGGGTTGACTTTCTTATTGCTTATAGTTAACTTACATATTGCTCATGGAGCAAATTTTGGCACAAAAACAATTTAGTCTTACTCCTCTATATTTAACAGCACAAAAACAATTTAGTCTTACTCCTCTACAATTAACATCAGGAAATGGCCAGTTGGATTTAATCAATATTTTATGAAGAGCAGGTTTAGATATTAACTCAAATCTTAAGAGCGATGTATTTACCCCACACGGAGCAGATCTTTTCTCTTCATATAGCACCAGGAAATGCTCAGCCGGACTAAAACAGCATTTTATGAAGAGCATGGAGCATGGAGCAGATCTTGGCACAAAAACAATTTAGTCTTACTCCTCCACATTTAACAGCAGGAAATGGTCATTTGGATTTAATCAACAACTCATGTAGAGCAGGTTTAGCTATTAACTCACAAATTAAGCGTGGTGGCTTTACAACAAAATAGATTGGAATTGAAATAATTCCTTAGAGATGGTTGGCTTTTTTAGTGCTCATGGGTCAGATCTTGGTACAAAAATCACCTAGTAGCAGTAGTTTGAAATGCAAACAGTCACATCTGAAGGCTAAGGGTTGACTTTCTTATTGCTTATAGTTAACTTACATATTGCTCATGGAGCAAATTTTAGCACAAAAACAATTCAGTCTTACTCCTCTACATTTAACAGCAGGAAATGGTCATTTGGATTTAATCAACAATTTATGAAGAGCAGACTTAGCTATTAACTCAAAGATTAAGCGTGGTGACTTTACAACAAAATAGATTGCAATTGAAATAATTCCTTAGAGGTGGTTGGCTTCCTTATTGCTCATGGAGCAGATCTTGGCACAAAAAGAATTTAGTCTTACTCCTCTACATTTAACAGCAGAAATGGCCTGTTGAATTTAATCAATAGTTTATGAAGAGCAGGTTTAGCTATTAACTCACAAATTAAACGTGGTGGCTTTACAACAAAATAGATTGGAATTGAAATAATTCCTTGGAGATGGTTGGCTTTTTTAGTGCTCATGGGTCAGATCTTGGTACAAAAATCACCTAGTAGCAGTAGTTTGAAATGCAAACAATCACATCTGAAGGCTAAGGGTTGACTTTCTTATTGCTTATAGTTAACTTACATATTGCTCATGGAGCAAATTTTAGCACAAAAACAATTTAGTCTTACTCCTCTACATTTAACAGCAGGAAATGGTCATTTGGATTTAATCAACAATTTATGAAGAGCAGACTTAGCTATTAACTCAAAGATTAAGCGTGGTGACTTTACAACAAAATAGATTGCAATTGAAATAATTCCTTAGAGGTGGTTGGCTTCCTTACTGCTCATGGAGCAGATCTTGGCACAAAAAGAATTTAGTCTTACTCCTCTACATTTAACAGCAGAAATGGCCTGTTGAATTTAATCAATAGTTTATGAAGAGCAGGTTTAGCTATTAACTCACAAATTAAACGTGGTGGCTTTACAACAAAATAGATTGGAATTGAAATAATTCCTTGGAGATGGTTGGCTTTTTTAGTGCTCATGGGTCAGATCTTGGTACAAAAATCACCTAGTAGCAGTAGTTTGAAATGCAAACAATCACATCTGAAGGCTAAGGGTTGACTTTCTTATTGCTTGACTTATTGCTCATGGAGCAAATTTTGGCACAAAAACAATTTAGTCTTACTCCTCTACATTTAACAGCAGGAAATGGTCATTTGGATTTAATCAACAATTTATGAAGAGCAGACTTAGCTATTAACTCAAAGATTAAGCGTGGTGGCTTTACGACAAAATAGATTGCAATTGAAATAATTCCTTAGAGGTGGTTGGTTTCCTTATTGCTCATGGAGCAGATCTTGGCACTACAATAGATAAAGTTAATATACCATTACACCTAGAAACAGAGAAAGGTCAATTGAAACCGATCCGTTAAAGGTAGTTAACTTTCTTATATTTATTGCTCATGGAACAGATCTTCTCTCTTCATATAGCACCAGGAAATGCTCAGCCGGATTAAAACAGTATTTTATGAAGATCAGATTTATACGCTAATACAGGGATAAGTGCGGTGGCTTTACGACACAGTAGTTTGCAATGAAAGCAATGACGTCTGAGCTAAGGTTTGACTTTCTTATTGCAATTGAAATAATTCCTTTCTTAATGCTCATTTATCAGATCTTGGCACAAAACAACTTAGTTTTACACATCTACATGTCGGAGCAGGAACTGCTCAGTCGGATTGAAACACATCTAAGGCATAAGGTTTAACTTTCTTTTTGCGCATGGCACAGATCTCAGCTAAAACTGATAAACTTTCTATACCTTTATATCTAGAAACAGAGAAGAGTAAATTGAAACCAATCCCTTAAAGGCGGTTACCTTTCTTAACGCTAATAGACCAGATCTTAGTACTAAAAAATGCTAATATACGGATTAAGTTCGTTGGCTTTACGCCAAATTAGTTTGCAATTGAAAACAAACCCTTAGAGGTGAGGCTTTACGCTATAGTAGTTTGCAATTGCTCATGGAGCAGATCTCTGCACTACAATAGATAAAGTTAATATACCATTACACCTAGAACAAGAGAAATGTCAATTAAAACTAATCCCTTAAAGGTAGTTAACTTTATATATCTCCAGGAAGTGCTCAGCCGGATTAAAACAGCATTTTACGAAGAGCAGATTTAGACGATAATAGGTACAGGGATAGATGCGGTGGCTTTACGCCACAGTAGTTTGCAATGAAAACTATCTGAAGGGTGAGGGTTGACTTTCTTATTGCTCATAGTTAACTTCCTTATTGCTCATGGAGCAGATCTTTGCACAACAAGAATTTAGTCTTACTCCTCTACATTTAACAGCAGGAAGTGGCCTGTTGAATTTAATCAATATTTTATGAAGAGCAGGTTTAGATATTAACTCAGAGCTTAAGGGCGCTGTATTTACCCCCCCGGTATAAATTTTCTCTCTTCATATAGCACCAGGAAATGCTCTGCCGGATTAAAACAGCATTTTATGGAGGGCATGGAGCATGGAGCAGATCTTGGCACAAAAACAATTTAGTCTTACTCCTCTACATTTAGCAGCAGGAAATGGTCCTTTGGATTTAATCAACAATTATGAAGAGCACGCTTAGCTATTAACTCAAAGATTAGCTATTAATACAAAGATTAGATAAAGTTAATATACCATTACACCTAGAAACAGAGAAAGGTCAATTAAAACCGATCCCTTAAAGGTAGTTAATTTTCTTATTGCTAATGGAGCAGATCTTGGCACAAAAACAATTTAGTCTTACTCCTCCACATTTAACAGCAGGAAATGGTCATTTGGATTTAGTCTACAATTTACGAAGAGCAGGCTTAGCTATAAACTCAAAGATTAAGCGTAGTGGCTTTACGACAAAATAGATTGCAATTAAAATAATTCCTTAGAGGTGGTTAGCTTTTTTAGTGCTCATGGGTCAGATCTTGGCACAAAAACCACCTAGTAGCAGTAGTTTGAAATGCAAACAATCACATCTGAAGGCTAAGGGTTGACTTTCTTATTGCTTATAGTTAACTTACATATTGCTCATGGAGCAAATTTTGGCACAAAAACAATTTAGTCTTACTCCCCTATATTTAACAGCACAAAAACAATTTAGACTTACTCCTCTACAATTAACATCAGGAAATGGCCAGTTGGATTTAATCAATATTTTATGAAGAGCAGGTTTAGATATTAACTCAAATCTTAAGAGCGATGTATTTACCCCACACGGAGCAGATCTTTTCTCTTCATATAGCACCAGGAAATGCTCAGCCGGACTAAAACAGCATTTTATGAAGAGCATGGAGCATGGAGCAGATCTTGGCACAAAAACAATTTAGTCTTACTCCTCCACATTTAACAGCAGGAAATGGTCATTTGGATTTAATCAACAACTCATGTAGAGCAGGTTTAGCTATTAACTCACAAATTAAGCGTGGTGGCTTTACAACAAAATATATTGGAATTGAAATAATTCCTTAGAGATGGTTGGCTTTTTTAGTGCTCATGGGTCAGATCTTGGTACAAAAATCACCTAGTAGCAGTAGTTTGAAATGCAAACAGTCACATCTGAAGGCTAAGGGTTGACTTTCTTATTGCTTATAGTTAACTTACATATTGCTCATGGAGCAAATTTTAGCACAAAAACAATTCAGTCTTACTCCTCTACATTTAACAGCAGGAAACGGTCATTTGGATTTAATCAACAATTTATGAAGAGCAGACTTAGCTATTAACTCAAAGATTAAGCGTGGTGACTTTACAACAAAATAGATTGCAATTGAAATAATTCCTTAGAGGTGGTTGGCTTCCTTATTGCTCATGGAGCAGATCTTGGCACAAAAAGAATTTAGTCTTACTCCTCTACATTTAACAGCAGAAATGGCCTGTTGAATTTAATCAATAGTTTATGAAGAGCAGGTTTAGCTATTAAGTCACAAATTAAACGTGGTGGCTTTACAACAAAATAGATTGGAATTGAAATAATTCCTTGGAGATGGTTGGCTTTTTTAGTGCTCATGGGTCAGATCTTGGTACAAAAATCTCCTAGTAGCAGTAGTTTGAAATGCAAACAGTCACATCTGAAGGCTAAGGGTTGACTTTCTTATTGCTTATAGTTAACTTACATATTGCTCATGGAGCAAATTTTAGCACAAAAACAATTCAGTCTTACTCCTCTACATTTAACAGCAGGAAATGGTCATTTGGATTTAATCAACAATTTATGAAGAGCAGACTTAGCTATTAACTCAAAGATTAAGCGTGGTGACTTTACAACAAAATAGATTGCAATTGAAATAATTCCTTAGAGGTGGTTGGCTTCCTTATTGCTCATGGAGCAGATCTTGCCACAAAAACAATTTAGTCTTACTGCTCTACATATGACAGCAGGAAATGGTCATTTGGATTTAATCAACAACTTATGAAGAGCAGGCTTAGTTATAAACTCAAAGAGTAAGCGTGGTGGCTTTACGACAAAATATATTGCATTTGAAATAATTCCTTAGAGGTGGTTGGCTTTCTTATTGCTCATGGAGCAGATCTTGGCACAAAAACAATTAATTTTACTCCTCCACATTTAACAGCAGGAAATGGCCAGTTGGATCTAATCCATATTTTATGAAGAGCAGGTTTAGATATTAGCTCAAATCTTAAGAGCGATGTATTTCCCCACACGGATCAGATCTTCTCTCTTCATATAGCACTAGGAAATGCTTAGCCAGATTAAAACAGCATATTATGAAGAGCATGGAGCATGGAGCAGATCTTGGCACAAAAACAATTTAGTCTTACTCCTCCACATTTAACAGCAGGAAATGGTCATTTGGATATAATCAACAACTTATGAACAGCAGGCTTAGCTATTAACTCACAGATTAAGCGTGGTGGCTTTACAACAAAATAGATTGGAATTGAAACAATTTCTTGGAGATGGTTGGCTTTTTTAGTGCTCATGTGTCAGATCTTGGCACAAAAACCACCTAGTAGCAGCAGTTTGCAATGCAAACAATCACATCTGAAGGCTAAGGGTTGACTTTCTTATTGCTTGACTTATTGCTCATGGAGCAAATTTTGGCACAAAAACAATTTAGTCTTACTCCTCTACATTTAACAGCACAAAAACAATTTAGTCTTACTCCTCTACATTTAACAGCAGGAAATGGTCATTTGGATTTAATCAACAATTTATGAAGAGCAGACTTAGCTATTAACTCAAAGATTAAGCGTGGTGGCTTTACGACAAAATAGATTGCAATTGAAATAATTCCTTAGAGGTGGTTGGTTTCCTTATTGCTCATGGAGCAGATCTTGGCACTACAATAGATAAAGTTAATATACCATTACACCTAGAAACAGAGAAAGGTCAATTAAAACCGATCCCTTAAAAGTAGTTAATTTTCTTATATTTATTGCTCATGGAACAGATCTTCTCTCTTCATATAGCACCAGGAAATGCTCAGCCGGATTAAAACAGTATTTTATGAAGATCAGATTTATACGCTAATACAGGGATAAGTGCGGTGGCTTTACGACAAAGTAGTTTGCAATGAAAACTATCTGAAGGCTAAGGGTTGACATTCTTATTGCTCATAGTTAACTTAGTTATTGCTCATGGGTCAGATCTTGGCACAAAAACCACCTAGTAGCAGTAGTTTGAAATGCAAACAATCACATCTGAAGGCTAAGGGTTGACTTTCTTATTGCTTATAGTTAACTTACATATTGCTCATGGAGCAAATTTTGGCACAAAAACAATTTAGTCTTACTCCTCTATATTTAACAGCACAAAAACAATTTAGTCTTACTCCTCTACAATTAACATCAGGAAATGGCCAGTTGGATTTAATCAATATTTTATGAAGAGCAGGTTTAGATATTAACTCAAATCTTAAGAGCGATGTATTTACCCCACACGGAGCAGATCTTTTCTCTTCATATAGCACCAGGAAATGCTCAGCCGGACTAAAACAGCATTTTATGAAGAGCATGGAGCATGGAGCAGATCTTGGCACAAAAACAATTTAGTCTTACTCCTCCACATTTAACAGCAGGAAATGGTCATTTGGATTTAATCAACAACTCATGTAGAGCAGGTTTAGCTATTAACTCACAAATTAAGCGTGGTGGCTTTACAACAAAATAGATTGGAATTGAAATAATTCCTTAGAGATGGTTGGCTTTTTTAGTGCTCATGGGTCAGATCTTGGTACAAAAATCACCTAGTAGCAGTAGTTTGAAATGCAAACAGTCACATCTGAAGGCTAAGGGTTGACTTTCTTATTGCTTATAGTTAACTTACATATTGCTCATGGAGCAAATTTTAGCACAAAAACAATTCAGTCTTACTCCTCTACATTTAACAGCAGGAAATGGTCATTTGGATTTAATCAACAATTTATGAAGAGCAGACTTAGCTATTAACTCAAAGATTAAGCGTGGTGACTTTACAACAAAATAGATTGCAATTGAAATAATTCCTTAGAGGTGGTTGGCTTCCTTATTGCTCATGGAGCAGATCTTGGCACAAAAAGAATTTAGTCTTACTCCTCTACATTTAACAGCAGAAATGGCCTGTTGAATTTAATCAATAGTTTATGAAGAGCAGGTTTAGCTATTAACTCACAAATTAAACGTGGTGGCTTTACAACAAAATAGATTGGAATTGAAATAATTCCTTGGAGATGGTTGGCTTTTTTAGTGCTCATGGGTCAGATCTTGGTACAAAAATCACCTAGTAGCAGTAGTTTGAAATGCAAACAATCACATCTGAAGGCTAAGGGTTGACTTTCTTATTGCTTATAGTTAACTTACATATTGCTCATGGAGCAAATTTTAGCACAAAAACAATTTAGTCTTACTCCTCTACATTTAACAGCAGGAAATGGTCATTTGGATTTAATCAACAATTTATGAAGAGCAGACTTAGCTATTAACTCAAAGATTAAGCGTGGTGACTTTACAACAAAATAGATTGCAATTGAAATAATTCCTTAGAGGTGGTTGGCTTCCTTACTGCTCATGGAGCAGATTGAGCACAAAAAGAATTTAGTCTTACTCCTCTACATTTAACAGCAGAAATGGCCTGTTGAATTTAATCAATAGTTTATGAAGAGCAGGTTTAGATATTAACCCAGAGCTTAAGAGCGATGTATTTACCCCACCGGGACAAATTTTCTGTCTTCATATAGCACCAGGAAATGCTCTGCCGGATTAAAACAGCATTTTATGAAGAGCATGGAGCATGGAGCAGATCTTGGCACAATAACAATTTAGTCTTACTCCTCTACATTTAACAGCAGGAAAAGGTCATTTGGATTTAATCAACAACTTATGAAGAGAACGCTTAGCTATTAACTCAAAGATTAAGTTGGTTGGCTTTCTTATTGCTCAGATCTTGCCACAAAAACAATTTAGTCTTACTCCTCCACATTTAACAGCAGGAAGTGGTCATTTGGATTTAGTCAACAATTTATGAAGAGCTGGCTAAGCTATTAACTCAAAAATTAGCGTAGTGGCTTTACGACAAAATAGATTGCAATTGAAATAATTCCTTAGAGGTGGTTAGCTTTTTTAGTGCTCATGGAGCAAACAGCATTCTGTGAATACCATGGAGCACGAGCAAATCTTGGCACTACAATAGATAAAGTTAATATACCATTACACCTAGAACAAGAGAAAGGTCAATTAAAACAAATCCCTTAAAGGTAGTTAACATTATATATCTCCAGGAAATGCTCAGCCGGATTAAAATAGCATTTTATGAAGAGCACGGGAGCATGGAGCAGATCTTGGCACAAAAATAATTTAGTCTTACTCCTCTACATTTAAGAGCAGGAAATGGTCATTTGGATTTAATCAACAACTTATGAAGAGCACGCTTAGCTATTAACTCAAAGATTAAGCGTGGTGGCTTTACAACAAAACAAATTGCAATTAAAATAATTCCTTAGAAATGGTTGGCATAATTAGTGCTCACGGATCAGATCTTGGCACAAAAACCACCGAGTTTTACTCCTCTACATTTAACAGCAGGAAATAGCCAGTTGGAGTTAATCAATATTATATGAAGAGCAGGTTTAGATATTAGCTCAAATCTTAAGAGCGATGTGTTTACCCCACACGGAGCAGATCTTCTCTGTTCATATAGCGCCAGGAAATGCTCAGCCGGATTAAAACAGAATTTTATGAAGAGCATGGAGCATGGAGCAGATCTTGGCACAAAAAGAATTTAGTCTTACTCCTCTACATTTAACAGCAGAAATGGCCTGTTGAATTTAATCAATAGTTTATGAAGAGCAGGTTTAGCTATTAAGTCACAAATTAAACGTGGTGGCTTTACAACAAAATAGATTGGAATTGAAATAATTCCTTGGAGATGGTTGGCTTTTTTAGTGCTCATGGGTCAGATCTTGGTACAAAAATCACCTAGTAGCAGTAGTTTGAAATGCAAACAGTCACATCTGAAGGCTAAGGGTTGACTTTCTTATTGCTTATAGTTAACTTACATATTGCTCATGGAGCAAATTTTAGCACAAAAACAATTCAGTCTTACTCCTCTACATTTAACAGCAGGAAATGGTCATTTGGATTTAATCAACAATTTATGAAGAGCAGACTTAGCTATTAACTCAAAGATTAAGCGTGGTGACTTTACAACAAAATAGATTGCAATTGAAATAATTCCTTAGAGGTGGTTGGCTTCCTTATTGCTCATGGAGCAGATCTTGCCACAAAAACAATTTAGTCTTACTCCTCTACATATGACAGCAGGAAATGGTCATTTGGATTTAATCAACAACTTATGAAGAGCAGGCTTAGTTATAAACTCAAAGAGTAAGCGTGGTGGCTTTACGACAAAATATATTGCATTTGAAATAATTCCTTAGAGGTGGTTGGCTTTCTTATTGCTCATGGAGCAGATCTTGGCACAAAAACAATTAATTTTACTCCTCCACATTTAACAGCAGGAAATGGCCAGTTGGATCTAATCCATATTTTATGAAGAGCAGGTTTAGATATTAGCTCAAATCTTAAGAGCGATGTATTTCCCCACACGGATCAGATCTTCTCTCTTCATATAGCACTAGGAAATGCTTAGCCAGATTAAAACAGCATATTATGAAGAGCATGGAGCATGGAGCAGATCTTGGCACAAAAACAATTTAGTCTTACTCCTCCACATTTAACAGCAGGAAATGGTCATTTGGATATAATCAACAACTTATGAACAGCAGGCTTAGCTATTAACTCACAGATTAAGCGTGGTGGCTTTACAACAAAATAGATTGGAATTGAAACAATTTCTTGGAGATGGTTGGCTTTTTTAGTGCTCATGTGTCAGATCTTGGCACAAAAACCACCTAGTAGCAGCAGTTTGAAATGCAAACAATCACATCTGAAGGCTAAGGGTTGACTTTCTTATTGCTTGACTTATTGCTCATGGAGCAAATTTTGGCACAAAAACAATTTAGTCTTACTCCTCTACATTTAACAGCACAAAAACAATTTAGTCTTACTCCTCTACATTTAACAGCAGGAAATGGTCATTTGGATTTAATCAACAATTTATGAAGAGCAGACTTAGCTATTAACTCAAAGATTAAGCGTGGTGGCTTTACGACAAAATAGATTGCAATTGAAATAATTCCTTAGAGGTGGTTGGTTTCCTTATTGCTCATGGAGCAGATCTTGGCACTACAATAGATAAAGTTAATATACCATTACACCTAGAAACAGAGAAAGGTCAATTAAAACCGATCCCTTAAAGGTAGTTAACTTTCTTATATTTATTGCTCATGGAACAGATCTTCTCTCTTCATATAGCACCAGGAAATGCTCAGCCGGATTAAAACAGTATTTTATGAAGATCAGATTTATACGCTAATACAGGGATAAGTGCGGTGGTTTTACGACACAGTAGTTTGCAATGAAAGCAATGACGTCTGAGCTAAGGTTTGACTTTCTTATTGCAATTGAAATAATTCCTTTCTTAATGCTCATTTATCAGATCTTGGCACAAAACAACTTAGTTTTACACATCTACATGTCGGAGCAGGAACTGCTCAGTCGGATTGAAACACATCTAAGGCATAAGGGTTAACTTTCTTTTTGCGCATGGCACAGATCTCAGCTAAAACTGATAAACTTTCTATACCTTTATATCTAGAAACAGAGAAGAGTAAATTGAAACCAATCCCTTAAAGGCGGTTACCTTTCTTAACGCTAATAGACCAGATCTTAGTACTAAAAAATGCTAATATAGGGATTAAGTTCGTTGGCTTTACGCCAAATTAGTTTGCAATTGAAAACAAACCCTTAGAGGTGAGGCTTTACGCTATAGTAGTTTGCAATTGCTCATGGAGCAGATCTCTGCACTACAATAGATAAAGTTAATATACCATTACACCTAGAACAAGAGAAATGTCAATTAAAACTAATCCCTTAAAGGTAGTTAACTTTATATATCTCCAGGAAGTGCTCAGCCGGATTAAAACAGCATTTTACGAAGAGCAGATTTAGACGATAATAGGTACAGGGATAGATGCGGTGGCTTTACGCCACAGTAGTTTGCAATGAAAACTATCTGAAGGGTGAGGGTTGACTTTCTTATTGCTCATAGTTAACTTCCTTATTGCTCATGGAGCAGATCTTTGCACAACAAGAATTTAGTCTTACTCCTCTACATTTAACAGCAGGAAGTGGCCTGTTGAATTTAATCAATATTTTATGAAGAGCAGGTTTAGATATTAACTCAGAGCTTAAGGGCGCTGTATTTACCCCCCCGGTATAAATTTTCTCTCTTCATATAGCACCAGGAAATGCTCTGCCGGATTAAAACAGCATTTTATGGAGGGCATGGAGCATGGAGCAGATCTTGGCACAAAAACAATTTAGTCTTACTCCTCTACATTTAGCAGCAGGAAATGGTCCTTTGGATTTAATCAACAATTATGAAGAGCACGCTTAGCTATTAACTCAAAGATTAGCTATTAATACAAAGATTAGATAAAGTTAATATACCATTACACCTAGAAACAGAGAAAGGTCAATTAAAACCGATCCCTTAAAGGTAGTTAATTTTCTTATTGCTAATGGAGCAGATCTTGGCACAAAAACAATTTAGTCTTACTCCTCCACATTTAACAGCAGGAAATGGTCATTTGGATTTAGTCTACAATTTACGAAGAGCAGGCTTAGCTATAAACTCAAAGATTAAGCGTAGTGGCTTTACGACAAAATAGATTGCAATTAAAATAATTCCCTAGAGGTGGTTAGCTTTTTTAGTGCTCATGGGTCAGATCTTGGCACAAAAACCACCTAGTAGCAGTAGTTTGAAATGCAAACAATCACATCTGAAGGCTAAGGGTTGACTTTCTTATTGCTTATAGTTAACTTACATATTGCTCATGGAGCAAATTTTGGCACAAAAACAATTTAGTCTTACTCCTCTATATTTAACAGCACAAAAACAATTTAGTCTTACTCCTCTACAATTAACATCAGGAAATGGCCAGTTGGATTTAATCAATATTTTATGAAGAGCAGGTTTAGATATTAACTCAAATCTTAAGAGCGATGTATTTACCCCACACGGAGCAGATCTTTTCTCTTCATATAGCACCAGGAAATGCTCAGCCGGACTAAAACAGCATTTTATGAAGAGCATGGAGCATGGAGCAGATCTTGGCACAAAAACAATTTAGTCTTACTCCTCCACATTTAACAGCAGGAAATGGTCATTTGGATGTAATCAACAACTCATGTAGAGCAGGTTTAGCTATTAACTCACAAATTAAGCGTGGTGGCTTTACAACAAAATAGATTGGAATTGAAATAATTCCTTAGAGATGGTTGGCTTTTTTAGTGCTCATGGGTCAGATCTTGGTACAAAAATCACCTAGTAGCAGTAGTTTGAAATGCAAACAGTCACATCTGAAGGCTAAGGGTTGACTTTCTTATTGCTTATAGTTAACTTACATATTGCTCATGGAGCAAATTTTAGCACAAAAACAATTCAGTCTTACTCCTCTACATTTAACAGCAGGAAATGGTCATTTGGATTTAATCAACAATTTATGAAGAGCAGACTTAGCTATTAACTCAAAGATTAAGCGTGGTGACTTTACAACAAAATAGATTGCAATTGAAATAATTCCTTAGAGGTGGTTGGCTTCCTTATTGCTCATGGAGCAGATCTTGGCACAAAAAGAATTTAGTCTTACTCCTCTACATTTAACAGCAGAAATGGCCTGTTGAATTTAATCAATAGTTTATGAAGAGCAGGTTTAGCTATTAACTCACAAATTAAACGTGGTGGCTTTACAACAAAATAGATTGGAATTGAAATAATTCCTTGGAGATGGTTGGCTTTTTTAGTGCTCATGGGTCAGATCTTGGTACAAAAATCACCTAGTAGCAGTAGTTTGAAATGCAAACAATCACATCTGAAGGCTAAGGGTTGACTTTCTTATTGCTTATAGTTAACTTACATATTGCTCATGGAGCAAATTTTAGCACAAAAACAATTTAGTCTTACTCCTCTACATTTAACAGCAGGAAATGGTCATTTGGATTTAATCAACAATTTATGAAGAGCAGACTTAGCTATTAACTCAAAGATTAAGCGTGGTGACTTTACAACAAAATAGATTGCAATTGAAATAATTCCTTAGAGGTGATTGGCTTCCTTATTGCTCATGGAGCAGATCTTGGCACAAAAAGAATTTAGTCTTACTCCTCTACATTTAACAGCAGAAATGGCCTGTTGAATTTAATCAATAGTTTATGAAGAGCAGGTTTAGATATTAACCCAGAGCTTAAGAGCGATGTATTTACCCCACCGGGACAAATTTTCTGTCTTCATATAGCACCAGGAAATGCTCTGCCGGATTAAAACAGCATTTTATGAAGAGCATGGAGCATGGAGCAGATCTTGGCACAATAACAATTTAGTCTTACTCCTCTACATTTAACAGCAGGAAATGGTCATTTGGATTTAATCAACAACTTATGAAGAGAACGCTTAGCTATTAACTCAAAGATTAAGTTGGTTGGCTTTCTTATTGCTCAGATCTTGCCACAAAAACAATTTAGTCTTACTCCTCCACATTTAACAGCAGGAAGTGGTCATTTGGATTTAGTCAACAATTTGTGAAGAGCTGGCTAAGCTATTAACTCAAAAATTAGCGTAGTGGCTTTACGACAAAATAGATTGCAATTGAAATAATTCCTTAGAGGTGGATAGCTTTTTTAGTGCTCATGGAGCAAACAGCATTCTGTGAATACCATGGAGCACGAGCAAATCTTGGCACTACAATAGATAAAGTTAATATACCATTACACCTAGAACAAGAGAAAGGTCAATTAAAACAAATCCCTTAAAGGTAGTTAACATTATATATCTCCAGGAAATGCTCAGCCGGATTAAAATAGCATTTTATGAAGAGCACGGGAGCATGGAGCAGATCTTGGCACAAAAATAATTTAGTCTTACTCCTCTACATTTAAGAGCAGGAAATGGTCATTTGGATTTAATCAACAACTTATGAAGAGCACGCTTAGCTATTAACTCAAAGATTAAGCGTGGTGGCTTTACAACAAAACAAATTGCAATTAAAATAATTCCTTAGAAATGGTTGGCATAATTAGTGCTCACGGATCAGATCTTGGCACAAAAACCACCGAGTTTTACTCCTCTACATTTAACAGCAGGAAATAGCCAGTTGGAGTTAATCAATATTATATGAAGAGCAGGTTTAGATATTAGCTCAAATCTTAAGAGCGATGTGTTTACCCCACACGGAGCAGATCTTCTCTGTTCATATAGCGCCAGGAAATGCTCAGCCGGATTAAAACAGAATTTTATGAAGAGCATGGAGCATGGAGCAGATCTTGGCACACAAACAATTTAGTCTTACTCTTCCACATTTAACAGCAGGAAATAGTCATTTGGATTTAATCAACAACTTATGTAGGGCACGCTTAGCTATTAACTCAAAGATTAGCTTTAACACACATTCTTGGAGATGGTTGGCTTTTTTAGTGCTCATGTGTCAGATCTTGGCACAAAAACCACCTAGTAGTAGCAGTTTGCAATGCAAACAATCACATCTGAGGGCTAAGGGTTGACTTTAATTTAGTCTTACTCCTCTACATATAACAGCAGGAAATGGTCATTTGGATTTAATCAACAATTTATGAAGAGCAGACTTAGCTATTAACTCAAAGATTAAGCGTGGTGGCTTTACGACAAAATAGATTGCAATTGAAATAATTCCTTAGAGGTGGTTGGTTTCCTTATTGCTCATGGAGCAGATCTTGGCACTACAATAGATAAAGTTAATATACCATTACACCTAGAAACAGAGAAAGGTCAATTAAAACCGATCCCTTAAAGGTAGTTAACTTTCTTATATTTATTGCTCATGGAACAGATCTTCTCTCTTCATATAGCACCAGGAAATGCTCAGCCGGATTAAAACAGTATTTTATGAAGATCAGACTTATACGCTAATACAGGGATATGTGCGGTGGCTTTACGACACAGTAGTTTGCAATGAAAGCAATGACGTCTGAGCTAAGGTTTGACTTTCTTATTGCAATTGAAATAATTCCTTTCTTAATGCTCATTTATCAGATCTTGGCACAAAACAACTTAGTTTTACACATCTACATGTCGGAGCAGGAACTGCTCAGTCGGATTGAAACACATCTAAGGCATAAGGGTTAACTTTCTTTTTGCGCATGGCACAGATCTCAGCTAAAACTGATAAACTTTCTATACCTTTATATCTAGAAACAGAGAAGAGTAAATTGAAACCAATCCCTTAAAGGCGGTTACCTTTCTTAACGCTAATAGACCAGATCTTAGTACTAAAAAATGCTAATATAGGGATTAAGTTCGTTGGCTTTACGCCAAATTAGTTTGCAATTGAAAACAAACCCTTAGAGGTGAGGCTTTACGCTATAGTAGTTTGCAATTGCTCATGGAGCAGATCTCTGCACTACAATAGCTAAAGTTAATATACCATTACACCTAGAACAAGAGAAATGTCAATTAAAACTAATCCCTTAAAGGTAGTTAACTTTATATATCTCCAGGAAGTGCTCAGCCGGATTAAAACAGCATTTTACGAAGAGCAGATTTAGACGATAATAGGTACAGGGATAGATGCGGTGGCTTTACGCCACAGTAGTTTGCAATGAAAACTATCTGAAGGGTGAGGGTTGACTTTCTTATTGCTCATAGTTAACTTCCTTATTGCTCATGGAGCAGATCTTTGCACAACAAGAATTTAGTCTTACTCCTCTACATTTAACAGCAGGAAGTGGCCTGTTGAATTTAATCAATATTTTATGAAGAGCAGGTTTAGATATTAACCCAAAGCTTAAGAGCGATGTTTTCACCCCACCGGGACAAATTTTCTCTCTTCATATAGCACCAGGAAATGCTCTGCCGGATTAAAACAGCATTTTATGGAGGGCATGGAGCATGGAGCAGATCTTGGCACAAAAACAATTAAGTCTTACTCCTCTACATTTAGCAGCAGGAAATGGTCCTTTGGATTTAATCAACAATTATGAAGAGCACGCTTAGCTATTAACTCAAAGATTAGCTATTAATACAAAGATTAGATAAAGTTAATATACCATTACACCTAGAAACAGAGAAAGGTCAATTAAAACCGATCCCTTAAAGGTAGTTAACTTTCTTATTGCTAATGGAGCAGATCTTGGCACAAAAACCACCTAGTAGCAGTAGTTTGAAATGCAAACAATCACATCTGAAAGCTAAGGGTTGACTTTCTTATTGCTTATAGTTAACTTACATATTGCTCATGGAGCAAATTTTGGCACAAAAACAATTTAGTCTTACTCCTCTACAATTAACAAGCAAGCAATCACATCTGAAGGCTAAGGGTTGACTTTCTTATTGCTTCACTTATTGCTCATGGAGCAAATTTTAGCACAAAAACAATTTAGTCTTACTCCTCTACATTTAACAGCACAAAAACAATTTAGTCTTACTCCTCTACATTTAACAGCAGGAAATGGTCATTTGGATTTAATCAACAATTTATGAAGAGCAGACTTAGCTATTAACTCAGAGATTAAGCGTGGTGACTTTACAACAAAATAGATTGCAATTGAAATAATTCCTTAGAGGTGGTTGGCTTCCTTATTGCTCATGGAGCAGATCTTGGCACAAAAATAATTTAGTCTTACTCCACTACATTTAACAGCAGAAATGGCCTGTTGAATTTAATCAATAGTTTATGAAGAGCAGGTTTAGATATTAACCCATAGCTTAAGAGCGATGTATTTACCCCACACGGAGCAGATCTTTTCTCTTCATATAGCACCAGGAAATGCTCAGCCGGACTAAAACAGCATTTTATGAAGAGCATGGAGCAGATCTTGGCACAAAAACAATTTAGTCTTACTCCTCTACACTTAACAGCAGGAAATGGTCATTTGGATTTAATCAACAACTTATGAAGAGAACGCTTAGCTATTAACTCAAAGATTAGGGTGGTTGGCTTTCTTATTGCTCAGATCTTGCCACAAAAACAATTTAGTCTTACTCCTCTACATTTAACAGCAGGAAATGGTCATTTGGATTTAGTCAACAATTTATGAAGAGCTGGCTAAGCTATTAACTCAAAAATTAGCGTAGTGGCTTTACGACAAAATAGATTGCAATTGAAATAATTCCATAGAGGTGGTTAGCTTTTTTAGTGCTCATGGAGCAAACAGCATTCTGTGAATACCATGGAGCACGAGCAAATCTTGGCACTACAATAGATAAAGTTAATATACCATTACACCTAGAACAAGAGAAAGGTCAATTAAAACAAATCCCTTAAAGGTAGTTAACATTATATATCTCCAGGAAATGCTCAGTCGGATTAAAATAGCATTTTATGAAGAGCAGATTTAGACGATAATAGGTACAAGGATAGATGCGGTGGCTTTACGCCACAGTAGTTTGCAATGAAAGCAATCACTCCTGAAGGCTAAGGGTTGACTTTCTTATTGCTCATAGTTAACTAACTTATTGCTCATGGAGCAGATCTTGGCACAAAAATAATTTGGTCTTACTCCTCTACGTTTAACAGCAGGAAATGGCCAGTTGGATTTAATCAATATTTTATGAAGAGCAGGTTTAGATATTAACTCAAATCTTAAGAGCGATGTATTTACCCTAACGTAGTTTGCAATTGAAAACAAACCCGTAGAGGTGAGTCTTTCTTTGACCTTCTTATTGCTCATAGTTAGCTTAGTTATTGCTCATGGAGCAGTTCTTGGCAAATAAACAATTTAGTCTTACTCCTCTACATTTAACAGCAGGAAATCGGCAGTAGGATTTAAACAAAAATTTATGAAGAGCAGGTTTAGATATTAACTCAGAGCTTAAGAGCGCTGTATTTACTCCACCGGGACAAATTTTCTCTCTTCATATAGCACCAGGAAATGCTCTGGCGGATTAAAACAGCATTTTATGAAGAGCATGGGGGCATGGAGCAGACCTTGGCACAAAAATAATTTAGTCTTACTACTCTACATTTAACAGCAGGAAATGGTCATTTGGATTTAATCAACAACTTATGAAGAGCACGCTTAGCTATTAACTCAAAGATTAAGCGTGGTGGCTTTACAACAAAACAAATTGCAATTAAAATAATTCCTTAGAAATGGTTGGCATAATTAGTGCTCACGGATCAGATCTTGGCACAAAAACCACCTAGTTTTACTCCTCTACTTTTAACAGCAGGAAATAGCCAGTTGGAGTTAATCAATATTATATGAAGAGCAGGTTTAGATATTAGCTCAAATCTTAAGAGCGATGTGTTTACCCCACACGGAGCAGATCTTCTCTGTTCATATAGCGCCAGGAAATGCTCAGCCGGACTAAAACAGCATTTTATGAAGAGCATGGAGCATGGAGCAGATCTTGGCACAAAAACAATTTAGTCTTACTCCTCCACATTTAACAGCAGGAAATGGTCATTTGGATTTAATCAACAACTCATGAAGACGAGGTTTAGCTATTAACTCATAGATTAAGCGTGGTGGCTTTACAACAAAATAGATTGGAATTGATATAATTCCTTGGAGATGGTTGGCTTTTTTAGTGCTCATGGGTCAGATCTTGGTACAAAAACCACCGAGTTTTACTCCTCTACATTTAACAGCAGGAAATAGCCAGTTGGAGTTAATCAATATTATATGAAGAGCAGGTTTAGATATTAGCTCAAATCTTAAGAGCGATGTGTTTACCCCACACGGAGCAGATCTTCTCTGTTCATATAGCGCCAGGAAATGCTCAGCCGGATTAAAACAGAATTTTATGAAGAGCATGGAGCATGGAGCAGATCTTGGCACAAAAACAATTTAGTCTTACTCTTCCACATTTAACAGCAGGAAATGGTCATTTGGATTTAATCAACAATTTATGAAGAGCAGACTTAGCTATTAACTCAAAGATTAAGCGTGGTGGCTTTACGACAAAATAGATTGCAATTGAAATAATTCCTTAGAGGTGGTTGGTTTCCTTATTGCTCATGGAGCAGATCTTGGCAATACAATAGATAAAGTTAATATACCATTACACCTAGAAACAGAGAAAGGTCAATTAAAACCGATCCCTTAAAGGTAGTTAACTTTCTTATATTTATTGCTCATGGAACAGATCTTCTCTCTTCATATAGCACCAGGTAATGCTCAGCCGGATTAAAACAGTATTTTATGAAGATCAGACTTATACGCTAATACAGGGATATGTGCGGTGGCTTTACGACACAGTAGTTTGCAATGAAAGCAATGACGTCTGAGCTAAGGTTTGACTTTCTTATTGCAATTGAAATAATTCCTTTCTTAATGCTCATTTATCAGATCTTGGCACAAAACAACTTAGTTTTACACATCTACATGTCGGAGCAGGAACTGCTCAGTCGGATTGAAACGCATCTAAGGCATAAGGGTTAACTTTCTTTTTGCGCATGGCACAGATCTCAGCTAAAACTGATAAACTTTCTATACCTTTATATCTAGAAACAGAGAAGAGTAAATTGAAACCAATCCCTTAAAGGCGGTTACCTTTCTTAACGCTAATAGACCAGATCTTAGTACTAAAAAATGCTAATATAGGGATTAAGTTCGTTGGCTTTACGCCAAATTAGTTTGCAATTGAAAACAAACCCTTAGAGGTGAGGCTTTACGCTATAGTAGTTTGCAATTGCTCATGGAGCAGATCTCTGCACTACAATAGCTAAAGTTAATATACCATTACACCTAGAACAAGAGAAATGTCAATTAAAACTAATCCCTTAAAGGTAGTTAACTTTATATATCTCCAGGAAGTGCTCAGCCGGATTAAAACAGCATTTTACGAAGAGCAGATTTAGACGATAATAGGTACAGGGATAGATGCGGTGGCTTTACGCCACAGTAGTTTGCAATGAAAACTATCTGAAGGGTGAGGGTTGACTTTCTTATTGCTCATAGTTAACTTCCTTATTGCTCATGGAGCAGATCTTTGCACAACAAGAATTTAGTCTTACTCCTCTACATTTAAAAGCAGGAAGTGGCCTGTTGAATTTAATCAATAGTTTATGAAGAGCAGGTTTAGATATTAACCCATAGCTTAAGAGCGATGTATTTACCCCACACGGAGCAGATCTTTTCTCTTCATATAGCACCAGGAAATGCTCAGCCGGACTAAAACAGCATTTTATGAAGAGCATGGAGCAGATCTTGGCACAAAAACAATTTAGTCTTACTCCTCTACACTTAACAGCAGGAAATGGTCATTTGGATTTAATCAACAACTTATGAAGAGAACGCTTAGCTATTAACTCAAAGATTAGGGTGGTTGGCTTTCTTATTGCTCAGATCTTGCCACAAAAACAATTTAGTCTTACTCCTCTACATTTAACAGCAGGAAATGGTCATTTGGATTTAGTCAACAATTTATGAAGAGCTGGCTAAGCTATTAACTCAAAAATTAGCGTAGTGGCTTTACGACAAAATAGATTGCAATTGAAATAATTCCATAGAGGTGGTTAGCTTTTTTAGTGCTCATGGAGCAAACAGCATTCTGTGAATACCATGGAGCACGAGCAAATCTTGGCACTACAATAGATAAAGTTAATATACCATTACACCTAGAACAAGAGAAAGGTCAATTAAAACAAATCCCTTAAAGGTAGTTAACATTATATATCTCCAGGAAATGCTCAGTCGGATTAAAATAGCATTTTATGAAGAGCAGATTTAGACGATAATAGGTACAAGGATAGATGCGGTGGCTTTACGCCACAGTAGTTTGCAATGAAAGCAATCACTCCTGAAGGCTAAGGGTTGACTTTCTTATTGCTCATAGTTAACTTACTTATTGCTCATGGAGCAGATCTTGGCACAAAAATAATTTGGTCTTACTCCTCTACGTTTAACAGCAGGAAATGGCCAGTTGGATTTAATCAATATTTTATGAAGAGCAGGTTTAGATATTAACTCAAATCTTAAGAGCGATGTATTTACCCTAACGTAGTTTGCAATTGAAAACAAACCCGTAGAGGTGAGTCTTTCTTTGACCTTCTTATTGCTCATAGTTAGCTTAGTTATTGCTCATGGAGCAGATCTTGGCAAATAAACAATTTAGTCTTACTCCTCTACATTTAACAGCAGGAAATCGGCAGTAGGATTTAAACAAAAATTTATGAAGAGCAGGTTTAGATATTAACTCAGAGCTTAAGAGCGCTGTATTTACTCCACCGGGACAAATTTTCTCTCTTCATATAGCACCAGGAAATGCTCTGGCGGATTAAAACAGCATTTTATGAAGAGCATGGGGGCATGGAGCAGACCTTGGCACAAAAATAATTTAGTCTTACTACTCTACATTTAACAGCAGGAAATGGTCATTTGGATTTAATCAACAACTTATGAAGAGCACGCTTAGCTATTAACTCAAAGATTAAGCGTGGTGGCTTTACAACAAAACAAATTGCAATTAAAATAATTCCTTAGAAATGGTTGGCATAATTAGTGCTCACGGATCAGATCTTGGCACAAAAACCACCTAGTTTTACTCCTATACTTTTAACAGCAGGAAATAGCCAGTTGGAGTTAATCAATATTATATGAAGAGCAGGTTTAGATATTAGCTCAAATCTTAAGAGCGATGTGTTTACCCCACACGGAGCAGATCTTCTCTGTTCATATAGCGCCAGGAAATGCTCAGCCGGACTAAAACAGCATTTTATGAAGAGCATGGAGCATGGAGCAGATCTTGGCACAAAAACAATTTAGTCTTACTCCTCCACATTTAACAGCAGGAAATGGTCATTTGGAATTAATCAACAACTCATGAAGACGAGGTTTAGCTATTAACTCATAGATTAAGCGTGGTGGCTTTACAACAAAATAGATTGGAATTGATATAATTCCTTGGAGATGGTTGGCTTTTTTAGTGCTCATGGGTCAGATCTTGGTACAAAAACCACCGAGTTTTACTCCTCTACATTTAACAGCAGGAAATAGCCAGTTGGAGTTAATCAATATTATATGAAGAGCAGGTTTAGATATTAGCTCAAATCTTAAGAGCGATGTGTT
This sequence comes from Ceratitis rosa, assembly GCA_037013455.1. Lineage (NCBI taxonomy): Eukaryota > Metazoa > Arthropoda > Insecta > Diptera > Tephritidae > Ceratitis > Ceratitis rosa. The sequence continues at coordinate 246,518 of JAWMAG010000023.1, forward strand.
TACCCCACACGGAGCAGATCTTCTCTGTTCATATAGCGCCAGGAAATGCTCAGCCGGATTAAAACAGAATTTTATGAAGAGCATGGAGCATGGAGCAGATCTTGGCACAAAAACAATTTAGTCTTACTCTTCCACATTTAACAGCAGGAAATAGTCATTTGGATTTAATCAACAACTAATGTAGGGCACGCTTAGCTATTAACTCAAAGATTAGCTTTAACACACATTCTTGGAGATGGTTGGCTTTTTTAGTGCTCATGTGTCAGATCTTGGCACAAAAACCACCTAGTAGTAGCAGTTTGCAATGCAAACAATCACATCTGAGGGCTAAGGGTTGACTTTAATTTAGTCTTACTCCTCTACATTTAACAGCAGGAAATGGTCATTTGGATTTAATCAACAATTTATGAAGAGCAGACTTAGCTATTAACTCAAAGATTAAGCGTGGTGGCTTTACGACAAAATAGATTGCAATTGAAATAATTCCTTAGAGGTGGTTGGTTTCCTTATTGCTCATGGAGCAGATCTTGGCAATACAATAGATAAAGTTAATATACCATTACACCTAGAAACAGAGAAAGGTCAATTAAAACCGATCCCTTAAAGGTAGTTAACTTTCTTATATTTATTGCTCATGGAACAGATCTTCTCTCTTCATATAGCACCAGGAAATGCTCAGCCGGATTAAAACAGTATTTTATGAAGATCAGACTTATACGCTAATACAGGGATATGTGCGGTGGCTTTACGACACAGTAGTTTGCAATGAAAGCAATGACGTCTGAGCTAAGGCTTGACTTTCTTATTGCAATTGAAATAATTCCTTTCTTAATGCTCATTTATCAGATCTTGGCACAAAACAACTTAGTTTTACACATCTACATGTCGGAGCAGGAACTGCTCAGTCGGATTGAAACGCATCTAAGGCATAAGGGTTAACTTTCTTTTTGCGCATGGCACAGATCTCAGCTAAAACTGATAAACTTTCTATACCTTTATATCTAGAAACAGAGAAGAGTAAATTGAAACCAATCCCTTAAAGGCGGTTACCTTTCTTAACGCTAATAGACCAGATCTTAGTACTAAAAAATGCTAATATAGGGATTAAGTTCGTTGGCTTTACGCCAAATTAGTTTGCAATTGAAAACAAACCCTTAGAGGTGAGGCTTTACGCTATAGTAGTTTGCAATTGCTCATGGAGCAGATCTCTGCACTACAATAGCTAAAGTTAATATACCATTACACCTAGAACAAGAGAAATGTCAATTAAAACTAATCCCTTAAAGGTAGTTAACTTTATATATCTCCAGGAAGTGCTCAGCCGGATTAAAACAGCATTTTACGAAGAGCAGATTTAGACGATAATAGGTACAGGGATAGATGCGGTGGCTTTACGCCACAGTAGTTTGCAATGAAAACTATCTGAAGGGTGAGGGTTGACTTTCTTATTGCTCATAGTTAACTTCCTTATTGCTCATGGAGCAGATCTTTGCACAACAAGAATTAAGTCTTACTCCTCTACATTTAACAGCAGGAAGTGGCCTGTTGAATTTAATCAATAGTTTATGAAGAGCAGGTTTAGATATTAACCCATAGCTTAAGAGCGATGTATTTACCCCACACGGAGCAGATCTTTTCTCTTCATATAGCACCAGGAAATGCTCAGCCGGACTAAAACAGCATTTTATGAAGAGCATGGAGCAGATCTTGGCACAAAAACAATTTAGTCTTACTCCTCTACACTTAACAGCAGGAAATGGTCATTTGGATTTAATCAACAACTTATGAAGAGCAGACTTAGCTATTAACTCAAAGATTAAGCGTGGTGACTTTACGACAAAATAGATTGCAATTGAAATAATTCCTTAGAGGTGGTTGGCTTCCTTATTGCTCATGGAGCAGATCTTGACACAAAAAGGATTTAGTCTTACTCCTCTGCATTTAACAGCAGAAAATGGCCTGTTGAATCTAATCAATATTTTATGAAGAGCAGGTTTAGATATTAACCCAGAGCTTAAGAGCGATGTTTTTACCCCACACGGATCAGATCTTCTCTCTTCATATAGCACCAGGAAATGCTCTGCCGGACTAAAACATCATTTTATGGAGAGCACGGAGCATGGAGCAGATCTTGGCACAAAAACAATTTAGTCTTACTCCTCTACATTTAACAGCAGGAAATGGTCTTTTGGATTTAATCAACAATTTATGAAGAGCAGACTTAGCTATTAACTCAAAGATTAAGCGTGGTGACTTTACGACAAAATAGATTGCAATTGAAATAATTCCTTAGAGGTGGTTGGCTTCCTTATTGCTCATGGAGCAGATCTTGGCACAAAAAGAATTTAGTCTTACTCCTCTACATTTAACAGCAGAAATGGCCTGTTGAATTTAATCAATAGTTTATGAAGAGCAGGTTTAGATATTAACTCAGAGCTTAAGAGCGCTGTATTTACTCCACCGGGACAAATTTTCTCTCTTCATATAGCACCAGGAAATGCTCTGGCGGATTAAAACAGAATTTTATGAAGAGCATGGGGGCATGGAGCAGATCTTGGCACAAAAATAATTTAGTCTTACTCCTCTACATTTAACAGCAGGAAATGGTCATTTGGATTTAATCAACAACTTATGAAGAGCACGCTGAGCTATTAACTCAAAGATTAAGCGTGGTGGCTTTACAACAAAACAAATTGCAATTAAAATAATTCCTTAGAAATGGTTGGCATAATTAGTGCTCACGGATCAGATCTTGGCACAAAAACCACCTAGTTTTACTCCTCTACATTTAACAGCAGGAAATAGCCAGATGGAGTTAATCAATATTATATGAAGAGCAGGTTTAGATATTAGCTCAAATCTTAAGAGCGATGTGTTTACCCCACACGGAGCAGATCTTCTCTGTTCATATAGCGCCAGGAAATGCTCAGCCGGATTAAAACAGAATTTAATGAAGATCATGGAGCATGGAGCAGATCTTGGCACAAAAACAATTTAGTCTTACTCTTCCACATTTAACAGCAGGAAATAGTCATTTGGATTTAATCAACAACTTATGAAGGGCACGCTTAGCTATTAACTCAAAGATTAGCTTTAACACACATTCTTGGAGATGGTTGGCTTTTTTAGTGCTCATGTGTCAGATCTTGGCACAAAAACCACCTAGTAGCAGCAGTTTGCAATGCAAACAATCACATCTGAAGGCTAAGGGTTGACTTTCTTATTGCTTGACTTATTGCTCATGGAGCAAATTTTGGCACAAAAACAATTTAGTCTTACTCCTCTACATTTAACAGCAGGAAATGGTCATTTGGATTTAATCAACAATTTATGAAGAGCAGACTTAGCTATTAACTCAAAGATTAAGCGTGGTGGCTTTACGACAAAATAGATTGCAATTGAAATAATTTCTTAGAGGTGGTTGGTTTCCTTATTGCTCATGGAGCAGATCTTGGCACTACAATAGATAAAGTTAATATACCATTACACCTAGAAACAGAGAAAGGTCAATTAAAACCGATCCCTTAAAGGTAGTTAACTTTCTTATATTTATTGCTCATGGAACAGATCTTCTCTCTTCATATAGCACCAGGAAATGCTCAGCCGGATTAAAACAGTATTTTATGAAGATCAGATTTATACGCTAATACAGGGATAAGTGCGGTGGCTTTACGACACAGTAGTTTGCAATGAAAGCAATGACGTCTGAGCTAAGGTTTGACTTTCTTATTGCAATTGAAATAATTCCTTTCTTAATGCTCATTTATCAGATCTTGGCACAAAACAACTTAGTTTTACACATCTACATGTCGGAGCAGGAACTGCTCAGTCGGATTGAAACGCATCTAAGGCATAAGGGTTAACTTTCTTTTTGCGCATGGCACAGATCTCAGCTAAAACTGATAAACTTTCTATACCTTTATATCTAGAAACAGAGAAGAGTAAATTGAAACCAATCCCTTAAAGGCGGTTACCTTTCTTAACGCTAATAGACCAGATCTTAGTACTAAAAAATGCTAATATAGGGATTAAGTTCGTTGGCTTTACGCCAAATTAGTTTGCAATTGAAAACAAACCCTTAGAGGTGAGGCTTTACGCTATAGTAGTTTGCAATTGCTCATGGAGCAGATCTCTGCACTACAATAGATAAAGTTAATATACCATTACACCTAGAACAATTAAAACTCATCCCTTAAAGGTAGTTAACTTTATATATCTCCAGGAAGTGCTCAGCCGGATTAAAACAGCATTTTACGAAGAGCAGATTTAGACGATAATAGGTACAGGGATAGATGCGGTGGCTTTACGCCACAGTAGTTTGCAATGAAAACTATCTGAAGGGTGAGGGTTGACTTTCTTATTGCTCATAGTTAACTTCCTTATTGCTCATGGAGCAGATCTTTGCACAACAAGAATTTAGTCTTACTCCTCTACATTTAACAGCAGGAAGTGGCCTAATGAATTTAATCAATATTTTATGAAGAGCAGGTTTAGATATTAACCCAGAGCTTAAGAGCGATGTTTTTACCCCACCGGGACAAATTTTCTCTCTTCATATAGCACCAGGAAATGCTCTGCCGGATTAAAACAGCATTTTATGGAGAGCATGGAGCATGGAGCAGATCTTGGCACAAAAACAATTTAGTCTTACTCCTCTACACTTAACAGCAGGAAATGGTCATTTGGATTTAATCAACAACTTATGAAGAGAACGCTTAGCTATTAACTCAAAGATTAGCTATTAATACAAAGATTAGATAAAGTTAATATACCATTACACCTAGAAACAGAGAAAGGTCAATTAAAACCGATCCCTTAAAGGTAGTTAACTTTCTTATTGCTAATGGAGCAGATCTTGGCACAAAAACAATTTAGTCTTACTCCTCCACATTTAACAGCAAGAAATGGTCATTTGGATTTACTCAACAATTTACGAAGAGCAGGCTTAGCTATAAACTCAAAGAGTAAGCGTAGTGGCTTTACGACAAAATAGATTGCAATTAAAATAATTCCTTAGAGGTGGTTAGCTTTTTTAGTGCTCATGGGTCAGATCTTGGCACAAAAACCACCTAGTAGCAGTAGTTTGAAATGCAAACAATCACATCTGAAGGCTAAGGGTTGACTTTCTTATTGCTTATAGTTAACTTGCATATTGCTCATGGAGCAAATTTTGGCACAAAAACAATTTAGTCTTACTCCTCTACATTTAACAGCACAAAAACAATTTAGTTTTACTCCTCTACATTTAACAGCAGGAAATGGCCAGTTGGATCTAATCAATATTTTATGAAGAGCAGGTTTAGATATTAGCTCAAATCTTAAGAGCGATGTATTTACCCCACACGGATCAGATCTTCTCTCTTCATATAGCACCAGGAAATGCTCAGCCAGATTAAAACAGCATTTTATGGAGGGCATGGAGCATGGAGCAGATCTTGGCACAAAAACAATTTAGTCTTACTCCTCTACATTTAACAGCAGGAAATGGTCTTTGGATTTAATCAACAACTTATGAAGAGCAGGCTTAGCTATTAACTCACAGATTAAGCGTGGTGGCTTTACAACAAAATAGATTGGAATTGAAATAATTCCTTGGAGATGGTTGGCTTTTTTAGTGCTCATGGGTCAGATCTTGGCACAAAAACCACCTATTAGCAGTAGTTTGCAATGCAAACAATCACATCTGAAGGCTAAGGGGTGACTTTCTTATTGCTTATAGTTAACATACATATTGCTCATGGAGCAAATTTTGGCACAAAATTAATTTAGTCTTACTCCTCTACATTTAACAGCACACAAACAATTTAGTCTTACTCCTCTACATTTAACAGCAGGAAATGGTCATTTGGATTTAATCAACAACTCATGAAGAGCAGGCTTAGCTATTTACTCAAAGATTAAGCGTGGTGGCTTTAAGGCAAAATAGATTGCAATTGAAATAATTCCTTAAAGGTGGTTGGCTTCCTTATTGCTCATGGAGCAGATCTTGGCACAGCAATAGATAAAGTTAATATACCATTACACCAAGAAACAGAGAAAGGTCAATTAAAACCGATCCCTTAAAGGTAGTTAACTTTCTTATATTTATTGCTCAATGAAAGCAATGACGTCTGACTAAGGGTTGACTTTCTTATTGCAATTGAAATAATTCCTTTCTTATTGCTCATTTATCAGATCTTGGCACAAAACAACTTAGTTTTACACATCTACATGTCGGAGCAGGAACTGCTCAGTCAGATTGAAACACATCTAAGGCATAAGGGTTAACTTTCTTTTTGCGCATGGCACAGATCTCAGCTAAAACTGATAAACTTTCTATACCTTTATATCTAGAAACAGAGAAGAGTAAATTGAAACCAATCCCTTAAAGGCGGTTACCTTTCTTAACGCTAATAGACCAGATCTTAGTACTAAAAAATGCTAATATAGGGATTAAGTTCGTTGGCTTTACGCCACATTAGTTTGCAATTGAAAACAATCCCTTAGAGGTGGTTGGCTTTATTAGCGCTCATAGTTCAGATCTTGGCAAAAAAACCACCTAGTCTTACTCTTCTATGTTTAACAGCTGGAAATGACAAGTAGGATTTAATCAGTACTTTACAAGGAGCAGGTTTAGATATTAACTCAGAGGTTAAGTGCGATGTGTTTACCCTAACGTAGTTTGCAATTGAAAACAAACCCTTAGAGGTGAGGCTTTACGCTATAGTAGTTTGCAATTGCTCATGGAGCAGATCTCTGCACTACAATAGATAAGGTTAATATACCATTACACCTAGAACAAGAGAAAGGTCAATTAAAACTAATCCCTTAAAGGTAGTTAACTTTATATATCTCCAGGAAATGCTCAGCCGGATTAAAACAGCATTCTACGAAGAGCAGATTTAGACGATAATAGGTACAGGCATAGATGTGGTGGCTTTACGCCACAGTAGTTTGCAATGAAAATAATCACATCTGAAGGGTAAGGGTTGACTTTCTTATTGCTCAAAGTTAACTTACTTATTGCTCAGGGAGCAGATGTTGGCACAAAAATAATATAGTCTTACTCCTCTACATTTAACAGCAGGAAATGGACAGTTGGATTTAATCAATATTTTATGAAGAGCAGGTTCAGATATTAACTCAAATCTTAAGAGCGATGTTTTTACCCTAACGTAGTTTGCAATTGAAAACAAACCCGTAGAGGTGAGTCTTTCTTTGACCTTCTTATTGCTCATAGTTAACATAGTTATTGCTCATGGAGCAGATCTTGGCACAAAAACAATTTACTCCTCTACATTTAAGAGCAGGAAATGGCCAGTAGGATTTAATCAATAATTTATAAAGAACAGGTTTAGATATTAACTTAGGGCTTAAGAGCGATGCATTTGCTCCCCCGGGACAAATGTTCTCTCTTCATATAGCACCAGGAAATGCTTAGCCGGATTAAAACAGAATTTTTTCGCATTCATCAGATCTTGGCATTAAAACTATTTAGTCATACTCCTCTACATTTATCAGCAGGAACTGGCCAGTTGGATTTAATCAATAATTTATGAAGAGCAGGCTTAGCTATTAACTCAAAGATTAAGCGTGGTGGCTTTACGACAAAATAGATTGCAATTGAAATAATTCCTTAGAGGTGGTTGGCTTCCTTATTGCTCATGGAGCAGATCTTGGTACAACAAGAACTTAGTCTTGCTCCTCTACATTTAACAGCAGGAAGTGGTCTGTTGAATTTAATCAATATTTTATGAAGAGCAGGTTTAGATATTAACCCAGAGCTTAAGAGCGATGTTTTTACCCCACACGGATCAGATCTTCTCTCTTCATATAGCACCAGGAGCTTAATAGCGATGTTTGTACCCCACCGGGACAAATATTGTCTTTGCATATAGCACCAGGAAATGCTCTGCCGGATTAAAACAGCATTTTATGGAGAGCATGGAGCATGGAGCAGATCTTGGCACAAAAACAATTTAGTCTTACTCCTCTACATTTAACAGCAGGAAATGGTCATTTGGATTTAATCAACAACTTATGAAGAGCACGCTTAGCTATTAACTCAAAGATTAGCTATTAACTCAAATATTAGATAAAGTTAATATAACATTACACCTAGAAACAGAGAAAGGTCAATTGAAACCGATCCCTTAAAGGTAGTTAACTTTCTTATTGCTAATGGAGCAGATCTTAGTACAAAAACAATTTAGTTTTACTCCTCTACAATTAACAGCAGTAAATGGCCAGTTGGACTTAATCAATATTTTATGAAGAGCAGGTTTAGATATTAACTCAAATCTTAAGAGCGCTGTAATTGCCCCACACGGAGCAGATCTTCTCTCTTCATATAGAACCAGGAAATGCTTAGCCGGACTAAAACAGCATTTTATGAAGAGCATGGAGCATGGAGCAGATCTTGGCGCAAAAACAATTTAGTCTTACTTCTCCACATTTAACAGCAGGAAATGGTCATTTGGATTTAATCAACAACTTATGAAGAGCAGGCTTAGCTATTAACTCACAGATTAAGCGTGGTGGCTTCACAAAAAATAGATTGGAATTGAAATAATTCCTTGGAGATGGTTGGCTTTTTTAGTGCTCATGGGTCAGATCTTGGCACAAAAACCACCTAGTAGCAGTAGTTTGCAATGCAAACAATCACATCTGACGGCTAAGGGTTGACTTTCTTATTGCTTATAGTTAACTTACATATTGCTCATGGAGCAAATTTCGGCACAAAAACAATTTAGTCTTACTCCTCTACATTTAACAGCACAAAAACAATTTAGTCTTACCCCTCTACATTTAACAGCAGGAAATGGTCATTTGGATTTAATCAACAATTTATGAAGAGCAGGTTTAGATATTAACCCAGAGCTTAAGAGCGATGTTTTTACCCCACCGGGACAAATTTTCTCTCTTCATATAGCACCAGGAAATGCTCTGCCGGATTAAAACAGCATTTTATGGAGAGCATGGAGCATGGAGCAGATCTTGGCACAAAAACAATTTAGTCTTACTCCTCTACATTTAACAGCAGGAAATGGTCATTTGGATTTAATCAACAACTAATGAAGAGCAGGCTTAGCTATTAACTCACAGATTAAGCGTGGTGGCTTTACAACAAAATAGATTGGAATTGAAATAAGTCCTTGGAGATGGTTGGCTTTTTTAGTGCTCATGGGTCAGATCTTGGCACAAAAACCACCTAGTAGCAGTAGTTTGCAATGCAAACATCTGAAGGCTAAGGGTTGACTTTTTTATTGCTTATAGTTAACTTACATATTGCTCATGGAGCAAATTTTGGTACAAAAACAATTTAGTCTTACTCCTCTACATTTAACAGCACAAAAACAATTTAGTCTTACTCCTCTATATTTAACAGCAGGAAATGGTCATTTGGATTTATCAACAACTTATGAAGAGCACGCTTAGCTATTAACTCAAAGATTAGCTATTAACTCAAAGATTAGCTATTAACTCAAAGATTAAGGTGGTTGGCTTTCTTATTGCTCATAGAGCAGATCATGGCACAAAAACAATTTATTCTTACTCCTCTACATTTAACAGCAGGAAATGGTCATTTGGATTTAATCAACAACTAATGAAGAGCAGGCTTAGCTATTAACTCACAGATTAAGCGTGGTGGCTTTACGACAAAATAGATTGCAATTGAAATAATTCCTTAGAGGTGGTTGGCTTCCTTATTGCTTATGGAGCAGATCTTGGCACAACAAGAATTTAGTCTTGCTCCTCTACATTTAACAGCAGGAAGTGGCCTGTTGAATTTAATCAATATTTTATGAAGAGCAGGTTTAGATATTAACCCATATAGCACCAGGAAATGCTCTGCCGGATTAAAACAGCATTTTATGGAGAGAATGGAGCATGGAGCAGATCTTGGCACAAAAACAATTTAGTCTTACTCCTCTACATTTAACAGCACAAAAACAATTTAGTCTTACTCCTCTATATTTAACAGCAGGAAATGGTCATTTGGATTTAATCAACAATTTATGAAGAGCAGGTTTAGCTATTAACTCAAAGATTAAGCGTGGTGGCTTTACGACAAAATAGATTGCAATTGAAATAATTCCTTAGAGGTGGTTGGCTTCCTTATTGCTCATGGAGCAGATCTTGGCACAACAAGAATTTAGTCTTGCTCCTCTACATTTAACAGCAGGAAGTGGCCTGTTGAATTTAATCAATATTTCATGAAGAGCAGGTTTAGATATTAACCCAGAGCTTAAGAGCGATGTTTTTACCCCACCGGGACAAATTTTCTCTCTTCTTATAGCACCAGGAAATGCTCTGCCGGATTAAAACAGCATTTTATGGAGAGCATGGAGCATGGAGCAGATCTTGGCACAAAAACAATTTAGTCTTACTCTTCTACATTTAACAGCAGGAAATGGTCATTTGGATTTAATCAACAACTTACGAAGAGCACGCTTAGCTATTAACTCAAAGATTAGCTATTAACTCAAAGATTAGATAAAGTTAATATACCATTACACCTAGAAACAGAGAAAGGTCAATTAAAACCGATCCCTTAAAGGTAATTATCTTTCTTATTGCTAATGGAGCAGATCTTAACACAAAAACAATTTAGTCTTACTCCTCTACAATTAACAGCAGGAAATGGCTAGTTGGATTTAATCAATATTTTATGAAGAGCAGGTTTAGATATTAACTCAAACCTTAACAGCGATGTAATTACCCCACACGGAGCAGATCTTCTCTCTTCATATAGAACCAGGAAATGCTCAGCCGGACTAAAACAGCATTTTATGAAGAGCATGGAGCATGGAGCAGATCTTGGCACAAAAACAATTTAGTCTTACTCCTCCACATTTAACAGCAGGAAATGGTCATTTGGAGTTAATCAACAACTTATGAAGAGCAGGCTTAGCTATTAACTCACAGATTAAGCGTGGTGGCTTTACAACAAAATAGATTGGAATTGAAATAATTCCTTGGAGATGGTTGGCTTTTTTAGTGCTCATGGGTCAGATCTTGGCACAAAAACCACCCAGTAACAGTAGTTTGCAATGCAAACAATCACATCTGAAGGCTAAGGGCTGACTTTCTTATTGCTTATAGTTAACTTACATATTGCTTATGGAGCAAATTTTGGCACAAAAACATTTTAGTCTTACTCCTCTACATTTAACAGCACAAAAACAATTTAGTCTTACTCCTCTGCATTTAACAGCAGGAAATGGTCATTTGGATTTAATCAACAATTTATGAAGAGCAGGCTTAGCTATTAACTAAACGATTAAGCGTGGTGGCTTTACGACAAAATAGATTGCAATTGAAATAATTCCTTAGAGGTGGTTGGCTTCCTTATTGCTTATGGAGCAGATCTTGGCACAACAAGAATTTAGTCTTGCTCCTCTACATTTAACAGCAGGAAGTGGCCTGTTGAATTTAAACAATATTTTATGAAGAGCAGGTTTAGATATTAACCCAGAGCTTAATAGCGATGTTTTTACCCCACAGGGACAAATTTTCTCTCTTCATATAGCACCAGGAAATGCTCTGCCGGATTAAAACAGCATTTTATGGAGAGCATGGAGCATGGAGCAGATCTTGGCACAAAAACAATTTAGTCTTACTCCTCTACATTTAACAGCAGGAAATGGTCATTTGGATTTAATCAACAACTTATAAAGAGCACGCTTAGCTATTAACTCAAAGATTAGATAAAGTTAATATACCATTACACCTAGAAACAGAGAAAGGTCAATTAAAACCGATCCCTTAAAGGTAGTTAACTTTCTTATTGCTAATGGAGCAGATCTTAGTACAACAACAATTTAGTCTTACTCCTCTACAATTAACATCAGGAAATGGCCAGTTGGATTTAATCAATATTTTATGAAGAGCCGGTTTAGATATTAACTCAAATCTTAAGAGCGATGTAATTACCCCACACGGAGCAGATCTTCTCTCTTCATATAAAACCAGGAAATGCTCAGCCGGACTAAAACAGCATTTTATGAAGAGCATGGAGCATGGAGCAGATCTTGGCACAAAAACAATTTAGTCTTACTCCTCCACATTTAACAGCAGGAATTGGTCATTTGGATTTAATCAACAACTTATGAAGAGCAGGTTTAGCTAATAACTCACAGATTAAGCGTGGTGGCTTTACAACAAAATAGATTGGAATTGAAATAATTCCTTGGAGATGGTTGGCTTTTTTAGTGCTCATGGGTCAGATCTTGGCACAAAACCACCTAGTAGCAGTAGTTTGCAATGCAAACAATCACATCTGAAGGCTAAGGGTTGACTTTCTTATTGCTTATAGTTAACTTGCATATTGCTCATGGAGCAAATTTTGGCACAAAAACAATTTAGTCTTACTCCTCTACATTTAACAGCACAAAAACAATTTAGTCTTACTCCTCTACATTTAACAGCAGGAAATGGTCACTTGGATTTAATCAACAATTTATGAAGAGCAGGCTTAGCTATTAACTCAAAGATTAAGCGTGGTGGCTTTACGTCAAAATAGATTGCAATTGAAATAATTCCTTAGAGGTGGTTGGCTTCCTTATTGCTCATGGAGCAGATCTTGGCACAACAAGAATTTAGTCTTGCACCTCTACATTTAACAGCAGGAAATGGCCTGTTGAATTTAATCAATATTTTATGAAGAGCAGGTTTAGATATTAACCCAGAGCTTAAGAGCGATGTTTTTACCCCACCGGGACAAATTTTCTCTCTTCATATAGCACCAGGAAATGCTCTGCCGGATTAAAACAGCTATTAGCTATTAACTCAAAGATTAGATAAAGTTAATATACCATTACACCTAGAAACAGAGAAAGGTCAATTAAAACCGATCCCTTGAAGGTAGTTATCTTTCTTATTGCTAATGGAGCAGATCTTAGTACAAAAACAATTTAGTCTTACTCCTCTACAATTAACAGCAGGAAATGGCCAGTTGGATTTAATCAATATTTTATGAAGAGCAAGTTTAGATATTAACTCAAATCTTAAGAGCGATGTAATTACTCCACACGGAGCAGATCTTCTCTCTTCATATAGAACCAGGAAATGCTCAGCCGGACTAAAACAGCATTTTATGAAGAGCACGGCGCATAGAGCAGATCTTGGCACAAAAACAATTTAGTCTTACTCCTCTACATTTAACAGCACAAAAACAATTTAGTCTTACTCCTCTACATTTAACAGCAGAAAATGGTCATTTGGATTTAATCAACAACTTATGAAGAGCAGGCTTAGCTATTCACTCACAGATTAAGCGTGGTGGCTTTACAACAAAATAGATTGGAATTAAAATAATTCCTTGGAGATGGTTGGCTTTTTTAGTGCTCATGGGTCAGATCTTGGCACAAAAATCACCTAGTAGCAGTAGTTTGCAATGCAAAAAATCACATCTGAAGGATAAGGGTTGACTTTCTTATTGCTTATAGTTAACTTACATATTGCTCATGGAGCAAATTTTGGCACAAAAACAATTTAGTCTTACTTCTCTACATTTAACAGCACAAAAACTATTTAGTCTTACTCCTCTACATTTAACAGCAGGAAATGGTCATTTGGATTTAATCAACAACTTATGAAGAGCAGGCTTAGCTATTAACTCAAAGATTAAGCGTGGTGGCTTTACGACAAAATAGATTGCAATTGAAATAATTCCTTAGAGGTGGTTGGCTTCCTTATTGCTCATGGAGCAGATCTTGGCACAACAAGAATTTAGTCTTGCTCCTCTACATTTAACAGCAGGAAGTGGCCTGTTGAATTTAATCAATATTTTATGAAGAGCAGGTTTGGATATTAACCCCAAGCTTAAGAGCGATGTTTTTACCCTACCGGGACAAATTTTCTCTCTTCATATAGCACCAGGAAATGCTCTGCCGGATTAAAACAGCATTTTATGGAGAGTATGGAGCATGGAGCAGATCTTGGCACAAAAACAATTGAGTCTTACTCCTCTACATTTAACAGCAGGAAATGGTCATTTGGATTTAATCAGCAACTTATGAAGAGCACGCTTAGCTATTAACTCAAAGATTAGCTATTATCTCAAAGATTAGATAAAGTTAATATACCATTACACCTAGAAACAGAGAAAGGTCAAATAAAACCGATCCCTTAAAGGTAGTTAACTTTCTTATTGCTCATGGAGCAAGTTTTGGCACAAGAACAATTTAGTCTTACTCCTCTACATTTAACAGCACAAAAAAATTTTAGTCTTACTCCTCTACAATTAACAGCAGGAAATGGCCAGTTGGATTAAATCAATATTTTATGAAGAGCAGGTTTAGATATTAACTCAAATTTTAAGAGCGGTGTAATTACCCCACACGGAGCAGATCTTCTCTCTTCATATAGAACCAGGAAATGCTCAGCCGGACTAAAACAGCATTTTATGAAGAGCATAGAGCATGGAGCAGATCTTGGCACAAAAATAATTTGGTCTTACTCCTCTACATTTAACAGTAGGAAATGGCCAGTTGAATTTAATCAATATTTTATAAAGAGCAGGTTTAGATATTAACTGAAATCTTAAGAGCGATGTATTTACCCTAACGTAGTTTGCAATTGAAAACAAACCCTTAGAGGTGAGTCTTTCTTTGACCTTCTTATTGGTCATAGTTAACTTAGTTATTGCTCATGGATCAGATCTTGGCACAAAAACAATTAAGTCTTACTCCTCTACATTTAACAGCAGGAAATCGCCAGTAGGGTTTAATCAATATTTTATGAAGAGCAGGTTTAGATATTAACCCAGAGCTTAAGAGCGATGTTTTTACCCCACCGGGACAAATTTTCTCTCTTCATATAGCACCAGGAAATGCTCTGCCGGATTAAAACAGCATTTTATGGAGAGCATGGAGCAGATCTTGGCACAAAAACAATTTAGTCTTACTCCTCTACATTTAACAGCACAAAAACAATTTAGTCTTACTCCTCTACATTTAACAGCACAAAAACAATTTAGTCTTACTCCTCTACATATAACAGCAGGTAATGGTCAATTGGATTTAATCAACAACTTATGAAGAGAACGCTATTAACTCAAAGATTAAGGTGGTTGGCTTTCTTATTGCTCATGGAGCAGATCTTGGCACATAAACAATTTAGTCTTACTCCTCCACATTTAACAGCAGGAAATGGTCATTTGGATTTAGTCAACAACTTATGAAGAGCTGGCTAAGCTATTAACTCAAAGATTAGATAAAGTTAATATACCATTACACCTAGAAACAGAGAAAGGTCAATTAAAACCGATCCCTTAAAGGTAGTTAACTTTCTTATTGCTAATGGAGCAGATCTTAGTACAAAAACAATTTAGTCTTACTCCTCTACAATTAACATCAGGAAATGGCCAGTTGGATTTAATCAATATTTTATGAAGAGCCGGTTTAGATATTAACTCAAATCTTAAGAGCGATGTAATTACCCCACACGGAGCAGATCTTCTCTCTTCATATAAAACCAGGAAATGCTCAGCCGGACTAAAACAGCATTTTATGAAGAGCATGGAGCATGGAGCAGATCTTGGCACAAAAACAATTTAGTCTTACTCCTCCACATTTAACAGCAGGAAATGGTCATTTGGATTTAATCAACAACTTATGAAGGGCAGGCTTAGCTATTAACTCACAGATTAAGCGTGGTGGCTTTACAACAAAATAGATTGGAATTGAAATAATTCCTTGGAGATGGTTGGCTTTTTTAGTGCTCATGGGTCAGATCTTGGCACAAAAACCACCCAGTAGCAGTAGTTTGCAATGCAAACAATCACATCTGAAGGCTAAGGGTTGACTTTCTTATTGCTTATAGTTAACTTACATATTGCTTATGGAGCAAATTTTGGCACAAAAACATTTTAGTCTTACTCACCTACATTTAACAGCACAAAAACAATTTAGTCTTACTCCTCTGCATTTAACAGCAGGAAATGGTCATTTGGATTTAATCAACAATTTATGAAGAGCAGGCTTAGCTATTAACTCAACGATTAAGCGTGGTGGCTTTACGACAAAATAGATTGCAATTGAAATAATTCCTTAGAGGTGGTTGGCTTCCTATTTGCTTATGGAGCAGATCTTGGCACAACAAGAATTTAGTCTTACTCCTCTACATTTAACAGCAGGAAGTGGCCTGTTGAATTTAATCAATATTTTATGAAGAGCAGGTTTAGATATTAACCCAGAGCTTAATAGCGATGTTTTTACCCCACCGGGACAAATTTTCTCTCTTCATATAGCACCAGGAAATGCTCTGCCGGATTAAAACAGCATTTTATGGAGAGCATGGAGCATGGAGCAGATCTTGGCACAAAAACAATTTAGTCTTACTCCTCTACATTTAACAGCAGGAAATGGTCATTTGGATTTAATCAACAACTTATAAAGAGCACGCTTAGCTATTAACTCAAAGATTAGATAAAGTTAATATACCATTACACCTAGAAACAGAGAAAGGTCAATTAAAACCGATCCCTTAAAGGTAGTTAACTTTCTTATTGCTAATGGAGCAGATCTTAGTACAAAAACAATTTAGTCTTACTCCTCTACAATTAACAGCAGGAAATGGCCAGTTGGATTTAATCAATATTTTATGAAGAGCAGGTTTAGATATTAACTCAAATCTTAAGAGCGATGTAATTACCCCACACGGAGCAGATCTTCTCTCTTCATATAGAACCAGGAAATGCTCAGCCGGACTAAAACAGCATTTTATGAAGAGCATGGAGCATGGAGCAGATCTTGGCACAAAAACAATTTAGTCTTACTCCTCCACATTTAACAGCAGGAAATGGTCATTTGGATTTAATCAACAACTTATGAAGAGCAGGTTTAGCTATTAACTCACAGATTAAGCGTGGTGGCTTTACAACAAAATAGATTGGAATTGAAATAATTCCTTGGAGATGGTTGGCTTTTTTAGTGCTCATGGGTCAGATCTTGGCACAAAACCACCTTGTAGCAGTAGTTTGCAATGCAAACAATTACATCTGAAGGCTAAGGGTTGACTTTCTTATTGCTTATAGTTAACTTGCATATTGCTCATGGAGCAAATTTTGGCACAAAAACAATTTAGTCTTACTCCTCTACATTTAACAGCACAAAAACTATTTAGTCTTACTCCTCTACATTTAACAGCAGGAAATGGTCATTTGGATTTAATCAACAATTTATGAAGAGCAGGCTTAGCTAGCGTGGTGGCTTTACGTCAAAATAGATTGCAATTGAAATAACTCCTTAGAGGTGGTTGGCTTCCTTATTGCTCATGGAGCAGATCTTGGCACAACAAGAATTTAGTCTTGCACCTCTACATTTAACAGCAGGAAATGGCCTGTTGAATTTAATCAATATTTTATGAAGAGCAGGTTTAGATATTAACCCAGAGCTTAAGAGCGATGTTTTTACCCCACCGGGACAAATTTTCTCTCTTCATATAGCACCAGGAAATGCTCTGCCGGATTAAAACAGCTATTAGCTATTAACTCAAAGATTAGATAAAGTTAATATACCATTACACCTAGAAACAGAGAAAGGTCAATTAAAACCGATCCCTTGAAGGTAGTTATCTTTCTTATTGCTAATGGAGCAGATCTTAGTACAAAAACAATTTAGTCTTACTCCTCTACAATTAACAGCAGGAAATGGCCAGTTGGATTTAATCAATATTTTATGAAGAGCAAGTTTAGATATTAACTCAAATCTTAAGAGCGGTGTAATTACCCCACACGGAGCAGATCTTCTCTCTTCATATAGAACCAGGAAATGCTCAGCCGGACTAAAACAGCATTTTATGAAGAGCGTGGAGCATGGAGCAGATCTTGGCACAAAAACAATTTAGTCTTACTCCTCTACATTTAACAGCAGGAAATGGTCATTTGGATTTAATCAACAACATATGAAGAGCAGGCTTAGCTATTCACTCACAGATTAAGCGTGGTGGCTTTACAACAAAATAGATTGGAATTAAAATAATTCCTTAGAGATGGTTGGCTTTTTTAGTGCTCATGGGTCAGATCTTGGCACAAAAATCACCTAGTAGCAGTAGTTTGCAATGCAAAAAATCACATCTGAAGGCTAAGGGTTGACTTTCTTATTGCTTATAGTTAACTTACATATTGCTCATGGAGCAAATTTTGGCACAAAAACAATTTAGTCTTACTCCTCTACATTTAACAGCACAAAAACAATTTAGTCTTACTCCTCTACATTTAACAGCAGGAAATGGTCATTTGGATTTAATCAACAACTTATGAAGAGCAGGCTTAGCTATTCACTCACAGATTAAGCGTGGTGGCTTTACAACAAAATAGATTGGAATTAAAATAATTCCTTGGAGATGGTTGGCTTTTTTAGTGCTCATGGGTCAGATCTTGGCACAAAAATCACCTAGTAGCAGTAGTTTGCAATGCAAAAAATCACATCTGAAGGATAAGGGTTGACTTTCTTATTGCTTATAGTTAACTTACATATTGCTCATGGAGCAAATTTTGGCACAAAAACAATTTAGTCTTACTCCTCTACATTTAACAGCACAAAAATTATTTAGTCTTACTCCTCTACATTTAACAGCAGGAAATGGTCATTTGGATTTAATCAACAACTTATGAAGAGCAGGCTTAGCTATTAACTCAAAGATTAAGCGTGGTGGCTTTACGACAAAATAGATTGCAATTGAAATAATTCCTTAGAGGTGGTTGGCTTCCTTATTGCTCATGGAGCAGATCTTGGCACAACAAGAATTTAGTCTTGCTCCTCTACATTTAACAGCAGGAAGTGGCCTGTTGAATTTAATCAATATTTTATGAAGAGCAGGTTTGGATATTAACCCAGAGCTTAAGAGCGATGTTTTTACCCTACCGGGACAAATTTTCTCTCTTCATATAGCACCAGGAAATGCTCAGCCGGACTAAAACAGCATTTTATGAAGAGCATGGAGCATGGAGCAGATCTTGGCACAAAAACAATTTAGTCTTACTCCTCCACATTTAACAGCAGGAAATGGTCATTTGGATATAATCAACAACTTATGAAGAGCAGGCTTAGCTATTAATTCACAGATTAAGCGTGGAGGCTTTACAACAAAATAGATTGGAATTGAAATAATTTCCTGGAGAAGGTTGGCTATTTTAGTGCTCATGAGTCAGATCAGACAAAACAATTTAGTCTTACTCCTCTACATTTAACAGCACAAAAACAATTTAGTCTTACTCCTCTACATTTAACAGCAGGAAATGGTCAATTGGATTTAATCAACAACTTATGAAGAGCACGCTTAGCTAATAACTCAAAGATTAGCTATTAACTCATATATTAAGGTGCTTGACTTTCTTTTTGCTCATGGAGCAGATCTTGGCACGAAAACAATTTAGTCATACTCCTCTACATTTATCAGCAGAAAATGGCCAGTTGGATATAAACAATATTTTATGAAGAGCAGGTTTAGATATTAGCTCAAATCTTAAGAGCGATGTATTTACCCCACACGGATCAGATCTTCTCTCTTCATATAGCACCAGGAAATGCTCTGCCGGATTAAAACAGCATTTTATGAAGAGCATGGAGCATTTGAGCAGATCTTGGCACAAAAACAATTTAGTCTTACTCCTCTACATTTAACAGCAGGAAATGGTCATTTGGATTTAATCAACAACTTATGAAGAGCACGCTTAGCTATTAACTCAAAGATTAAGGTGGTTGGCTTTCTTATTGCTCATGGAGCAGATCTTGACACAAAAACAATTTAGTCTTACTCCTCCACATTTAACAGCAGGAAATGGTCATTTGGATTTAGTCAACAACTTATGAAGAGCTGGCTAAGCTTATAACTCAAAAATTAGCGTAGTGGCTTTACGGCAAAATAGAATACAATTGAAATAATTCCTTAGAGGTGGTTAGCTTTTTTAGTGCTCATGGAGCAAACAGCATTCTGTGAATACCATGGAGCACGAGCAGATCTTGGCACTACAATAGATAATGTTAATATACCATTACACCTAGAAAGAGAGAAAGGTCAATTAAAACCGATCCCTTAAAGGTAGTTAACTTTCTTATATTTATTGCTCATGGAACAGATCTTCTCTCTTCATATAGCACCAGGAAATGCTTAGCCGGATTAAAACAGTATTTTATGAAGATCAGATTTAGACGCTAATACAGGGATAAGTGCGGTGGCCTTACGCCACAGTAGTTTGCAATGAAAGCAATGACGTCTGAGCTAAGGGTTGACTTTCTTATTGCAATTGAAATAATTCCTTTCTTATTGCTCATTTATTAGATCTTGGCACAAAACAACTTAGTTTTACACATCTACATGTCGGAGCAGGAACTGCTCAGTCGGATTGAAACACATCTAAGGCATAAGGGTTAACTTTCTTTTTGCGCATGGCGCAGATCTCAGCTAAAACTGATAAACTTTCTATACCTTTATATCTAGAAACAGAGAAGAGTAAATTGAAACCGATCCCTTAAAGGCGGTTACCTTTCTTAATGCTAATGGACCAGATCTTATTACTAAAAAATGCTAATATAGGGATTAAGTTCGTTGGCTTTACGCCACAGTAGTTTTCAATTGAAAACAATCCCTTAGAGGTGGTTGGCTATTTTAGCGCTCATTGATCAGATCTTGGCACAAAAACCACCTAGTCTTACTCCACTATGTTTAATAGTTGGAAAAGATAAGTAGGATTTAATCAGTACTTTACAAGGAGCAGGTTTAGATATTAACTCAGAGGTTAAGTCTGTCTTTACCCTATCGTAGTTTGCAATTAAAACAAACCGTTAGAGGTGAGGCTTTACGCTATAGTAATTTGCAATTGCTCATGGAGCAGATCTCTGCAATACAATAGATAAAGTTAATATACCATTACACCTAGAACAAGAGAAAGGTCAATTATAACTAATCCCTAAAAGGTAGTTAACTTTATATATCTCCAGGAAATGCTCAGCCGGATTAAAACAGCATTTTATGAAGAGCAGATTTAGACGATAATAAGTACAGGGATAGATGCGGTGGCTTTACGCCACAGTAGTTTGCAATGAAAATAATCACATCTGAAGGCTAAGGGTTGACTTTCTTATTGCTCATAGTTAACTTACTTATTGCTCATGGAGCAGATGTTGGCACAAAAATATTTTAGTCTTACTCCTCCACATTTAACAACAGGAAATGGCCAGTTGGATTTAATCAATATTTTATGAAGAGCAGGTTTAGATATTAACTCAAATCTTAAGAGCGATACATTTGCTCCACCGGGACAAATGTTCTCTCTGCATATAGCACCAGGAAATGCTTAGCCGGATTAAAACAGAATTTTTGCGCATGGATCAGATCTTGGCATTAAAACAATTTAGTCATACTCCTCTACATTTATCAGCAGGAAATGGCAAGTTGGAATTAATCAATAATTTATGAAGAGCAGGTTTAGATATTTACTCAGTGATTCAGAGCGATGTCTTTACAATTGAAAACAAACCCTTAGAGGTGAAGCTTTAAGCTGAGTAGTTTAGTAGGCTTAGCTATTAACTCACAGATTAAGCGTGGTGGCTTTACAATAAAATAGATTGGAATTGAAATAATTCCTTGGATATGGTTGGCTTTTTTAGTGCTCATGGGTCAGATCTTGGCACAAAAAACCACCTAGTAGCAGTAGTTTGATATGCTAACAATCACATCTGAAGGCTAAGGGTTGACTTTCTTATTGCTTTTAGTTAACTTACATATTGCTCATGGAGCAAATTTTGGCACAAAAACAATTTAGTCTTACTCCTCTACATTTAACAGCACAAAAACAATTTAGTCTTACTCCTCTACATTTAACAGCAGGAAATGGTCATTTGGATTTAATCAACAATTTATGAAGAGCAGGCTTAGCTATTAACTCAAAGATTAAGCGTGGTGGCTTTACGACAGAATAGATTGCAATCGAAATAATTCCTTAGAGGTGGTTGGCTTCCTTATTGCTCATGGAGCAGATCTTGACACAAAAAGGATTTAGTCTTACTCCTCTGCATTTAACAGCAGAAAATGGCCTGTTGAATTTAATCAATATTTTATGAAGAGCAGGTTTAGATATTAACCCAGAGCTTAAGAGCGATGTTTTTACCCCACACGGATCAGATCTTCTCTCTTCATATAGCACCAGGAAATGCTCTGCCGGACTAAAACATCATTTTATGGAGAGCACGGAGCATGGAGCAGATCTTGGCACAAAAACAATTTAGTCTTACTCCTCTACATTTAACAGCAGGAAATGGTCATTTGGATTTAATCAACAACTTATGAAGAGCAGGCCTAGCTATTAACTCACAGATTAAGCATGGTGGCTTTACAACAAAATAGATTGGAATTGAAATAATTCCTTGGAGATGGTTGGCTTTTTTAGTGCTCATGGGTCAGATCTTGGCACAAAAACCACCTAGTAGCAGTAGTTTGCAATGCAGACATCTGAAGGCTAAGGGTTGACTTTCTTATTGCTTATAGTTAACTTACATATTGCTCATGGAGCAAATTTTGGCTCAAAAACAATTTAGTCTTACTCCTCTACATTTAACAGCACAAAAACAATTTAGTCTTACTCCTCTACATTTAACAGCAGAAAATGGTCCTTTGGATTTAATCAACAACTTATGAAGAGCACGCTTAGCTATTAACTCAAAGATTAAGGTGGTTGGCTTTCTTATTGCTCATGGAGCCGATCTTGGCACGAAAACAATTAAGTTTTACTCCTCTACATTTAACAGCAGGAAATGGCCAGTTGGATATAATCAACAACTTATGAAGAGCAGGCTTAGCTATTAACTCACAAAATAGATTGGAAGTGAAATAATTTCCTGGAGATGGTTGGCTTTTTTTAGTGCTCATGAGTCAGATCTTGGCACAAAAACCACCTACAGTGGGCGCATTTCGTTTAGCCGAATGTCAAGTTGCTCCAAATATTTAGCGTTATTATGAAAATTGCTACGATATCTTATGCCAGCCGTGGATATTTTGCATTTTGCATACACTACCATTTATTCTTTAACTGTAATTAGTCTGGGCATGGTAATCTTAGAGTATTGTCAGTGGAAAAAGGTAATAAGCGTTAATTTCAGTGCGCATTTCGTTTAGCCGAATTGATGGTTAGAGCCATTTAATAAAGAAATAGAGAGGTAAGTTACATTTTTTTAGGAAAAATCTTATATCTGACATTGCATGGATTTGTTGGAGTCATTTTAATTATTAAGTTTTGTTTTTTTATACCCTTATGGCCTTTTGTCAGTGCAGCTGCTTTTGCTTGCTTTTTGTAAACAACGTTTTCTCTTGTGCGTAAAATTTTCTGAACATGTCGTTTTTAATGGGAAGATCAAGTTCCGCTATAATTTGTAAAGCGGTAAGCTTTTTTTTTGTTACCAGGTCCTCAATTTGACTTTTTTGGCGTACTGTAATTTTTTATTACCTTTATTCTGGCCATAATTCTTGCCTAATTTTAAAAAAATTATGTTAGTTTGCACAGATCTGAGAATCATTAAGGCAATCTGCAAATTACTCAAACCGTTTTCTTTATGCGCCGTTATAACAGCTTTCCTTTTAAATGACAAGTATGGTCCTTTAGGCAGGACCTTAAAGGGTATAAAAAAACAAAACTTAGTAATTAAAATGACTCCAACAAATCCATGCAATGTCAGATATAAGATTTTTCCTAAAAAATGTAACTTACCTCTCTATTTTTTTATTAAATGGCTCTAACCATCAATTCGGCTAAACGAAATGCGCACTGAAATTAACACTTATTACCTTTTTTCACTGACAATACTCTAAGTTTACCATGTCCAGACTAATTACAGTTAAAGAATAAATGGTAGTGTATGCAAAATGCAAAATATCCACGGCTGGCATAAGATATCGTAGCGATTTTCACAATAACGCTAAATATTTGGAGCAACTTGACATTCGGCTAAACGAAATGCGCCCACTGTAGTAGCAGTAGTTTGCAATGCAAACAATCACATCTGAAGGCTAAGGGTTGACTTTCTTATTGCTTACAGTTAACTTACTTATTGCTCGTGGAGCAAATTTTGGCACAAAACAATTTAGTCTTACTCCTCTACATTTAACAGCACAAAAACAATTTAGTCTTACTCCTCTACATTTAACAGCAGGAAATGGTCATTTGGATTTAATCAACAACTTATGAAGAGCACGCTTAGCTATTAACTCAAAGATTAAGGTGGTTGGCTTTCTTATTGCTCATGGAGCAGATCCTGGCATAAAACAATTTAGTCTTACTCCTCTACATTTAATAGCACAAAAACAATTTAGTTTTACTCCTCTACGTTTAACAGCAGGAAATGGCCAGTTGGATCTAATCAATATTTTATGAAGAGCAGGTTTAGATATTAACTCAAATCTTAAGAGCGATACATTTGCTCCACCGGGACAAATGTTCTCTCTTCATATAGCACCAGATAATGCTTAGCCGGATTAAAACAGCATTTTTGCGCATGGATCAGATCTTGGCATTAAAACAATTTAGTCATACTCCTCTACATTTATCAGCAGGAAATGGCCAGTTGGATTTAATCAATGATTTATGAAGGGCAGGTTTAGATATTAACTCAGAGTTTAAGAGCGATGTATTTACCCCACACGGAGCAGATCTTTTTTCTTCATATAGCACCAGGAAATGCTCAGCCGGACTAAAACAGCATTTTATGAAGAGCATGGAGCATGGAGCAGATCCTGGCACAAAAACAATTTAGTCTTACTCCTCCACATTTAACAGCAGGAAATGGTCATTTGGATATAATCAACAACTTATGAAGAGCAGGCTTAGCTATTAACTCACAGATTAAGCGTGGTGGCTTTACAACAAAATAGATTGGAAGTGAAATAATTTCCTGGAGAAGGTTGGCTATTTTAGTGCTCATGAGTCAGATCAGACAAAACAATTTAGTCTTACTCCTCTACATTTAACAGCACAAAAACAATTTAGTCTTACTCCTCTACATTTAACAGCAGGAAATGGTCAATTGGATTTAATCAACAACTTATGAAGAGCACGCTTAGCTAATAACTCAAAGGTTAGCTATTAACTCAAAGATTAAGGTGCTTGACTTTCTTTTTGCTCATGGAGCAGATCTTGGCACGAAAACAATTTAGTCATACTCCTCTACATTTATCAGCAGAAAATGGCCAGTTGGATATAAACAATATTTTATGAAGAGCAGGTTTAGATATTAGCTCAAATCTTAAGAGCGATGTATTTACCCCACACGGATCAGATCTTCTCTCTTCATATAGCACCAGGAAATGCTCTGCCGGATTAAAACAGCATTTTATGAAGAGCATGGAGCATGGAGCAGATCTTGGCACAAAAACAATTTAGTCTTACTCCTCTACATTTAACAGCAGGAAATGGTCATTTGGATTTAATCAACAACTTATGAAGAGCACGCTTAGCTATTAACTCAAAGATTAAGGTGGTTGGCTTTCTTATTGCTCATGGAGCAGATCTTGACACAAAAACAATTTAGTCTTACTCCTCCACATTTAACAGCAGGAAATGGTCATTTGGATTTAGTCAACAACTTATGAAGAGCTGGCTAAGCTTATAACTCAAAAATAAGCGTAGTGGCTTTACGACAAAATAGAATACAATTGAAATAATTCCTTAGAGGTGGTTAGCTTTTTTAGTGCTCATGGAGCAAACAGCATTCTGTGAATACCATGGAGCACGAGCAGATCTTGGCACTACAATAGATAATGTTAATATACCATTACACCTAGAAAGAGAGAAAGGTCAATTAAAACCGATCCCTTAAAGGTAGTTAACTTTCTTATATTTATTGCTCATGGAACAGATCTTCTCTCTTCATATAGCACCAGGAAATGCTTAGCCGGATTAAAACAGTATTTTATGAAGATCAGATTTAGACGCTAATACAGGGATAAGTGCGGTGGCCTTACGCCACAGTAGTTTGCAATGAAAGCAATGACGTCTGAGCTAAGGGTTGACTTTCTTATTGCAATTGAAATAATTCCTTTCTTATTGCTCATTTATTAGATCTTGGCACAAAACAACTTAGTTTTACACATCTACATGTCGGAGCAGGAACTGCTCAGTCGGATTGAAACACATCTAAGGCATAAGGGTTAACTTTCTTTTTGCGCATGGCGCAGATCTCAGCTAACACTGATAAACTTTCTATACCTTTATATCTAGAAACAGAGAAGAGTAAATTGAAACCGATCCCTTAAAGGCGGTTACCTTTCTTAATGCTAATGGACCAGATCTTATTACTAAAAAATGCTAATATAGGGATTAAGTTCGTTGGCTTTACGCCACAGTAGTTTTCAATTGAAAACAATCCCTTAGAGGTGGTTGGCTATTTTAGCGCTCATTGATCAGATCTTGGCACAAAAACCACCTAGTCTTACTCCACTATGTTTAATAGTTGGAAAAGACAAGTAGGATTTAATCAGTACTTTACAAGGAGCAGGTTTAGATATTAACTCAGAGGTTAAGTCTGTCTTTACCCTATCGTAGTTTGCAATTAAAACAAACCGTTAGAGGTGAGGCTTTACGCTATAGTAATTTGCAATTGCTCATGGAGCAGATCTCTGCAATACAATAGATAAAGTTAATATACCATTACACCTAGAACAAGAGAAAGGTCAATTATAACTAATCCCTAAAAGGTAGTTAACTTTATATATCTCCAGGAAATGCTCAGCCGGATTAAAACAGCATTTTATGAAGAGCAGATTTAGACGATAATAAGTACACGGATAGATGCGGTGGCTTTACGCCACAGTAGTTTGCAATGAAAATAATCACATCTGAAGGCTAAGGGTTGACTTTCTTATTGCTCATAGTTAACTTACTTATTGCTCATGGAGCAGATGTTGGCACAAAAATATTTTAGTCTTACTCCTCCACATTTAACAACAGGAAATGGCCAGTTGGATTTAATCAATATTTTATGAAGAGCAGGTTTAGATATTAACTCAAATCTTAAGAGCGATACATTTGCTCCACCGGGACAAATGTTCTCTCTGCATATAGCACCAGGAAATGCTTAGCCGGATTAAAACAGAATTTTTGCGCATGGATCAGATCTTGGCATTAAAACAATTTAGTCATACTCCTCTACATTTATCAGCAGGAAATGGCAAGTTGGAATTAATCAATAATTTATGAAGAGCAGGTTTAGATATTTACTCAGTGATTCAGAACGATGTCTTTACAATTGAAAACAAACCCTTAGAGGTGAAGCTTTAAGCTGAGTAGTTTAGTAGGCTTAGCTATTAACTCACAGATTAAGCGTGGTGGCTTTACAATAAAATAGATTGGAATTGAAATAATTCCTTGGAGATGGTTGGCTTTTTTAGTGCTCATGGGTCAGATCTTGGCACAAAAAACCACCTAGTAGCAGTAGTTTGAAATGCTAACAATCACATCTGAAGGCTAAGGGTTGACTTTCTTATTGCTTTTAGTTAACTTACATATTGCTCATGGAGCAAATTTTAGCACAAAAACAATTTAGTCTTACTCCTCTACATTTAACAGCACAAAAACAATTTAGTCTTACTCCTCTACATTTAACAGCAGGAAATGGTCATTTGGATTTAATCAACAATTTATGAAAAGCAGGCTTAGCTATTAACTCAAAGATTAAGCGTGGTGGCTTTACGACAGAATAGATTGCAATCGAAATAATTCCTTAGAGGTGGTTGGCTTCCTTATTGCTCATGGAGCAGATCTTGACACAAAAAGGATTTAGTCTTACTCCTCTGCATTTAACAGCAAAAAATGGCCTGTTGAATTTAATCAATATTTTATGAAGAGCAGGTTTAGATATTAACCCAGAGCTTAAGAGCGATGTTTTTACCCCACACGGATCAGATCTTCTCTCTTCATATAGCACCAGGAAATGCTCTGCCGGACTAAAACATCATTTTATGGAGAGCATGGAGCATGGAGCAGATCTTGGCACAAAAACAATTTAGTCTTACTCCTCTACATTTAACAGCAGGAAATGGTCATTTGGATTTAATCAACAACTTATGAAGAGCACGCTTAGCTATTAACTCAAAGATTAGATAAAGTTAATATACCATTACACCTTAAAACAGAGAAAGGTCAATTAAAACCGATCCCTTAAAGGTAGTTAACTTTCTTATTGCTAATATAGCAGATCTTAGCACAAAAACAATTTAGTCTTACTCCTCTACAATTAACAGCAGGAAATGGCCAGTTGGATTTAATCAATATTTTATGAAGAGCAGGTTTAGACATTAACTCAAATCTTAAGAGCGATGTATTTACCCCACACGGAGCAGATCTTCTCTCTTCATATAGAACCAGGAAATGCTCAGCAGGACTAAAACAGCATTTTATGAAGAGCATGGAGCATGGAGCAGATCTTGGCACAAAAACAATTTAGTCTTACTCCTCCACATTTAACAGCAGGAAATGGTCATTTGGATTTAATCAACAACTTATGAAGAGCAGGCCTAGCTATTAACTCACAGATTAAGCATGGTGGCTTTACAACAAAATAGATTGGAATTGAAATAATTCCTTGGAGATGGTTGGCTTTTTTAGTGCTCATGGGTCAGATCTTGGCACAAAAACCACCTAGTAGCAGTAGTTTGCAATGCAGACATCTGAAGGCTAAGGGTTGACTTTCTTATTGCTTATAGTTAACTTACATATTGCTCATGGAGCAAATTTTGGCTCAAAAACAATTTAGTCTTACTCCTCTACATTAAACAGCACAAAAACAATTTAGTCTTACTCCTCTACATTTAACAACAGGAAATGGTCATTTGGATTTAATCAACAACTTATGAAGAGCAGGCTTAGCTATTAACTCAAATTTTAAGCGTGGTGGCTTTACGACAAAATAGATTGCAATTGAAATAATTCCTTAGAGGTGGTTGGCTTCCTTATTGCTCATGGAGCAGATCTTGGCACAACAAGAATTTAGTCTTGCTCCTCTACATTTAACAGCAGGAAGTGGCCTGTTGAATTTAATCAATATTTTATGAAGAGCAGGATTAGATATTAACCCAGAGCTTAAGAGCGATGTTTCCCCCCCGAGACAAATTTTCTCTCTTCATATAGCACCAGGAAATGCTCTGGCGGATTAAAACAGCATTTTATGGAGAGCATGGAGCATGGAGCAGATCTTGGCACAAAAACAATTTAGTCTTACTCCTCTACATTTAACAGCAGGAAATGGTCATTTGGATTTAATCAACAGCTTATGAAGAGCAGGCTTAGCTATTCACTCACAGATTAAGCGTGGTGGCTTTACAACAAAATAGATTGGAATTAAAATAATTCCTTGGAGATGGTTGGCTTTTTTAGTGCTCATGGGTCAGATCTTGGCACAAAAACAATTTAGTCTTACTCCTCTGCATTTAACAGCAGGAAGTGGCCTGTTGAATTTAATCAATATTTTATGAAGAGCAGGTTTAGATATTAACCCAGAGCTTAAGAGCGATATTTTTACCCCACCGGGACAAATTTTCTCTCTTCATATAGCACCAGGAAATGCTCTGCCGGATTAAAACAGCATTTTATGGAGAGCATGGAGCATGGAGCAGAACTTGGCACAAAAACAATTTGGTCTTACTCCTCTACATTTAACAGCACAAAAACAATTTAGTCTTACTCCTCTACATTTAACAGCACAAAAACAATTTAGTCTTACTCCTCTACATATAACAGCAGGAAATGGTCAATTGGATTTAATCAACAACTTATGAAGAGAACGCTATTAACTCAAAGATTAAGGTGGTTGGCTTTCTTATTGCTCATGGAGTTGATCTTGGCACAAAAACAATTTAGTCTTACTCCTCCACATTTAACAGCAGGAAATGGTCATTTGGATTAAGCAACAACTTATGAAGAGCTGGCTAAGCTATTAACTCAAAAATTAGCGTAGTGGCTTTACGACAAAATAGATTGGAATTGAAATAATTCCTTGGAGATGGTTGGCTTTTTTAGTGCTCATGGGTCAGATCTTGGCACAAAAACCACCTAGTAGCAGTAGTTTGCAATGCAAACATCTGAAGGCTAAGGGTTGACTTTCTTATTGCTTATAGTTAACTTTCATATTGCTCATGGAGCAAATTTTGGCACAAAAACAATTTAGTCTTACTCCTCTACATTTAACAGCAGGAAATGGTCATTTGGATTTAATCAACAACTTATGAAGAGCACGCTTAGCTATTAACTCACAGATTAAGCGTGGTGGCTTTACGACAAAATAGATTGCAATTGAAATAATTCCTTAGAGGTGGTTGGCTTCCTTATTGCTCATGGAGCAGATCTTGGCTCAACAAGAATTTAGTCTTGCTCCTCTACATTTAACAGCAGGAAGTGGCCTGTTGAATTTAATCAATATTTTATGAAGAGCAGGATTAGATATTAACCCAGAGCTTAAGAGCGATGTTTCCCCCCCGAGACAAATTTTCTCTCTTCATATAGCACCAGGAAATGCTCTGGCGGATTAAAACAGCATTTTATGGAGAGCATGGAGCATGGAGCAGATCTTGGCACAAAAACAATTTAGTCTTACTCCTCTACATTTAACAGCAGGAAATGGTCATTTGGATTTAATCAACAGCTTATGAAGAGCAGGCTTAGCTATTCACTCACAGATTAAGCGTGGTGGCTTTACAACAAAATAGATTGGAATTAAAATAATTCCTTGGAGATGGTTGGCTTTTTTAGTGCTCATGGGTCAGATCTTGGCACAAAAACAATTTAGTCTTACTCCTCTGCATTTAACAGCAGGAAGTGGCCTGTTGAATTTAATCAATATTTTATGAAGAGCAGGTTTAGATATTAACCCAGAGCTTAAGAGCGATATTTTTACCCCACCGGGACAAATTTTCTCTCTTCATATAGCACCAGGAAATGCTCTGCCGGATTAAAACAGCATTTTATGGAGAGCATGGAGCATGGAGCAGAACTTGGCACAAAAACAATTTGGTCTTACTCCTCTACATTTAACAGCACAAAAACAATTTAGTCTTACTCCTCTACATTTAACAGCACAAAAACAATTTAGTCTTACTCCTCTACATATAACAGCAGGAAATGGTCAATTGGATTTAATCAACAACTTATGAAGAGAACGCTATTAACTCAAAGATTAAGGTGGTTGGCTTTCTTATTGCTCATGGAGTTGATCTTGGCACAAAAACAATTTAGTCTTACTCCTCCACATTTAACAGCAGGAAATGGTCATTTGGATTAAGCAACAACTTATGAAGAGCTGGCTAAGCTATTAACTCAAAAATTAGCGTAGTGGCTTTACGACAAAATAGATTGGAATTGAAATAATTCCTTGGAGATGGTTGGCTTTTTTAGTGCTCATGGGTCAGATCTTGGCACAAAAACCACCTAGTAGCAGTAGTTTGCAATGCAAACATCTGAAGGCTAAGGGTTGACTTTCTTATTGCTTATAGTTAACTTTCATATTGCTCATGGAGCAAATTTTGGCACAAAAACAATTTAGTCTTACTCCTCTACATTTAACAGCAGGAAATGGTCATTTGGATTTAATCAACAACTTATGAAGAGCACGCTTAGCTATTAACTCACAGATTAAGCGTGGTGGCTTTACGACAAAATAGATTGCAATTGAAATAATTCCTTAGAGGTGGTTGGCTTCCTTATTGCTCATGGAGCAGATCTTGGCTCAACAAGAATTTAGTCTTGCTCCTCTACATTTAACAGCAGGAAGTGGCCTGTTGAATTTAATCAATATTTTATGAAGAGCAGGATTAGATATTAACCCAGAGCTTAAGAGCGATGTTTCCCCCCCGAGACAAATTTTCTCTCTTCATATAGCACCAGGAAATGCTCTGGCGGATTAAAACAGCATTTTATGGAGAGCATGGAGCATGGAGCAGATCTTGGCACAAAAACAATTTAGTCTTACTCCTCTACATTTAACAGCAGGAAATGGTCATTTGGATTTAATCAACAGCTTATGAAGAGCAGGCTTAGCTATTCACTCACAGATTAAGCGTGGTGGCTTTACAACAAAATAGATTGGAATTAAAATAATTCCTTGGAGATGGTTGGCTTTTTTAGTGCTCATGGGTCAGATCTTGGCACAAAAACAATTTAGTCTTACTCCTCTGCATTTAACAGCACAAAAACAATTTAGTCTTACTCCTCTACATTTAACAGCACAAAAACAATTTAGTCTTACTCCTCTACATATAACAGCAGGAAATGGTCAATTGGATTTAATCAACAACTTATGAAGAGAACGCTATTAACTCAAAGATTAAGGTGGTTAGCTTTCTTATTGCTCATGGAGTTGATCTTGGCACAAAAACAATTTAGTCTTACTCCTCCACATTTAACAGCAGGAAATGGTCATTTGGATTAAGCAACAACTTATGAAGAGCTGGCTAAGCTATTAACTCAAAAATTAGCGTAGTGGCTTTACGACAAAATAGATTGGAATTGAAATAATTCCTTGGAGATGGTTGGCTTTTTTAGTGCTCATGGGTCAGATCTTGGCACAAAAACCACCTAGTAGCAGTAGTTTGCAATGCAAACATCTGAAGGCTAAGGGTTGACTTTCTTATTGCTTATAGTTAACTTACATATTGCTCATGGAGCAAATTTTGGCTCAAAAACAATTTAGTCTTACTCCTCTACATTTTACAGCACAAAAACAATTTAGTCTTACTCCTCTACATTTAACAGCAGGAAATGGTCATTTGGATTTAATCAACAACTTATGAAGAGCAGGCTTAGCTAGTAACTCAAAGATTAAGCGTGGTGGCTTTACGACAAAATAGATTACAATTGAAATAATTCCTTAGAGGTGGTTGGCTTCCTTATTGCTCATGGAGCAGATCTTGGCACAACAAGAATTTAGTCTTGCTCCTCTACATTTAACAGCAGGAAGTGGCCTGTTGAATTTAATCAATATTTTATGAATAGCAGGATTAGATATTAACCCAGAGCTTAAGAGCGATGTTTCCCCCCCCCCCCCCCGAGACAAATTTTCTCTCTTCATATAGCACCAGGAAATGCTCTGCCGGATTAAAACAGCATTTTATGGAGAGCATGGAGCATGGAGCAGATCTTGGCACAAAAACAATTTAGTCTTACTCCTCTACATTTAACAGCAGGAAATGGTCATTTGGATTTAATCAACAACTTATGAAGAGCACGCTTAGCTATTAACTCAAAGATTAGCTATTAACTCAAAGATTAGATAAAGTTAATATACCATTACACCTAGAAACAGAGAAAGGTCAATTAAAACCGATCCCTTAAAGGTAGTTAACTTTCTTATTGCTAATGGAGCAGATCTTAGTACAAAAACAATTTAGTCTTACCCCTCTACAATTAACAGCAGGAAATGGCCAGTTGGATTTAATCAATATTTTATGAAGAGCAAGTTTAGATATTAACTCAAATCTTAAGAGCGATGTAATTACCCCACACGGAGCAGATCTTCTCTCTTCATATAGAACCAGGAAATGCTCAGCCGGACTAAAACAGCATTTTATGAAGAGCATGGAGCATGGAGCAGATCTTGGCACAAAAACAATTTAGTCTTACTCCTCTACATTTAACAGCAGGAAATGGTCATTTGGATTTAATCAACAACTTATGAAG
The DNA here is from genome assembly GCA_037013455.1 of Ceratitis rosa. NCBI lineage: Eukaryota > Metazoa > Arthropoda > Insecta > Diptera > Tephritidae > Ceratitis > Ceratitis rosa. The sequence continues at coordinate 280,158 of JAWMAG010000023.1, forward strand.
AGCACGCTTAGCTATTAACTCACAGATTAAGCGTGGTGGCTTTACGACAAAATAGATTGCAATTGAAATAATTCCTTAGAGGTGGTTGGCTTCCTTATGGCTCATGGAGCAGATCTTGGCACAACAAGAATTTAGTCTTGCTCCTCTACATTTAACAGCAGGAAGTGGCCTGTTGAATTTAATCAATATTTTATGAAGAGCAGGATTAGATATTAACCCAGAGCTTAAGAGCGATGTTTCCCCCCCGAGACAAATTTTCTCTCTTCATAGAGCACCAGGAAATGCTCTTGCCGGATTAAAACAGCATTTTATGGAGAGCATGGAGCATGGAGCAGATCTTGGCACAAAAACAATTTAGTCTTACTCCTCTACATTTAACAGCAGGAAATGGTCATTTGGATTTAATCAACAACTTATGAAGAGCTGGCTAAGCTATTAACTCAAAAATTAGCGAAGTGGCTTTACGACAAAATAGATTGGAATTGAAGTAATTCCTTGGAGATGGTTGGCTTTTTTAGTGCTCATGGGTCAGATCTTGGCACAAAAACCACCTAGTAGCAGTATTTTGCAATGCAAACATCTGAAGGCTAAGGGTTGACTTTCTTATTGCTTATAGTTAACTAACATATTGCTCATGGAGCAAATTTTGGCTCAAAAACAATTTAGTCTTACTCCTCTACATTTTACAGCACAAAAACAATTTAGTCTTACTCCTCTACATTTAACAGCAGGAAATGGTCATTTGGATTTAATCAACAACTTATGAAGAGCAGGCTTAGCTAGTAACTCAAAGATTAAGCGTGGTGGCTTTACGACAAAATAGATTACAATTGAAATAATTCCTTAGAGGTGGTTGGCTTCCTTATTGCTCATGGAGCAGATCTTGGCACAACAAGAATTTAGTCTTGCTCCTCTACATTTAACAGCAGGAAGTGGCCTGTTGAATTTAATCAATATTTTATGAATAGCAGGATTAGATATTAACCCAGAGCTTAAGAGCGATGTTTTCCCCCCCCCCCCCGAGACAAATTTTCTCTCTTCATATAGCACCAGGAAATGCTCTGCCGGATTAAAACAGCATTTTATGGAGAGCATGGAGCATGGAGCAGATCTTGGCACAAAAACAATTTAGTCTTACTCCTCTACATTTAACAGCAGGAAATGGTCATTTGGATTTAATCAACAACTTATGAAGAGCACGCTTAGCTATTAACTCAAAGATTAGCCATTAACTCAAAGATTAGATAAAGTTAATATACCATTACACCTAGAAACAGAGAAAACCGATCCCTTAAAGGTAGTTAACTTTCTTATTGCTAATGGAGCAGATCTTAGTACAAAAACAATTTAGTCTTACCCCTCTGCAATTAACAGCAGGAAATGGCCAGTTGGATTTAATCAATATTTTATGAAGAGCAAGTTTAGATATTAACTCAAATCTTAAGAGCGACGTAATTACCCCACACGGAGCAGATCTTCTCTCTTCATATAGAACCAGGAAATGCTCAGCCGGACTAAAACAGCATTTTATGAAGAGCATGGAGCATGGAGCAGATCTTGGCACAAAAACAATTTAGTCTTACTCCTCTACATTTAACAGCAGGAAATGGTCATTTGGATTTAATCAACAACATATGAAGAGCAGGCTTAGCTATTCACTCACAGATTAAGCGTGGTGGCTTTACAACAAAATAGATTGGAATTAAAATAATTCCTTAGAGATGGTTGGCTTTTTTAGTGCTCATGGGTCAGATCTTGGCACAAAAATCACCTAGTAGCAGTAGTTTGCAATGCAAAAAATCACATCTGAAGGCTAAGGGTTGACTTTCTTATTGCTTATAGTTAACTTACATACTGCTCATGGAGCAAATTTTGGCACAAAAGCAATTTAGTCTTACTCCTCTACATTTAACAGCACAAAAACAATTTAGTCTTACTCCTCTACATTTAACAGCAGGAAATGGTCATTTGGAATTAATCAACAACTTATGAAGAGCAGGCTTAGCTATTAACTCAAAGATTAAGCGTGGTGGCTTTACGACAAAATAGATTGCAATTGAAATAATTCCTTAGAGGTGGTTGGCTTCCTTATTGCTCATGGAGCAGATCTTGGCACAACAAGAATTTAGTCTTGCTCCTCTACATTTAACAGCAGGAAGTGGCCTGTTGAATTTAATCAATATTTTATGAAGAGCAGGTTTAGATATTAACCCAGAGCTTAAGAGCGATGTTTTTACCCCACCGGGACAAATTTTCTCTCTTCATATAGCACCAGGAAATGCTCTGCCGGATTAAAACAGCATTTTATGGAGAGCATGGAGCATGGAGCAGATCTTGGCACAAAAACAATTTAGTCTTACTCCTCTACATTTAACAGCAGGAAATGGTCATTTGGATTTAATCAACAACTTATGAAGAGCACGCTTAGCTATTAACTCAAAGATTAGATAAAGTTAATATACCATTACACCTAGAAACAGAGAAAGGTCAATTAAAACCGATCCCTTAAAGGTAGTTAACTTTCTTATTGCTAATGGAGCAGATCTTAGTACAAAAACAATTTAGTCTTACCCCTCTACAATTAACAGCAGGAAATGGCCAGTTGGATTTAATCAATATTTTATGAGGAGCAAGTTTAGATATTAACTCAAATCTTAAGAGCGATGTAATTACCCCACACGGAGCAGATCTTCTCTCTTCATATAGAACCAGGAAATGCTCAGCCGGACTAAAACAGCATTTTATGAGAGCATGGAGCATGGAGCAGATCTTGGCACAAAAACAATTTAGTCTTACTCCTCTACATTTAACAGCAGGAAATGGTCATTTGGATTTAATCAACAACTTATGAAGAGCAGGCTTAGCTATTCACTCACAGATTAAGCGTGGTGGCTTTACAACAAAATAGATTGGAACTAAAATAATTCCTTGGAGATGGTTGGCTTTTTTAGTGCTCATGGGTCAGATCTTGGCACAAAAATCACCTAGTAGCAGTAGTTTGCAATGCAAAAAATCACATCTGAAGGCTAAGGGTTGACTTTCTTATTGCTTATAGTTAACTTACATATTGCTCATGGAGCAAATTTTGGCACAAAAACAATTTAGTCTTACTCCTCTACATTTAACAGCAGGAAATGGTCATTTGGAATTAATCAACAACTTATGAAGAGCAGGCTTAGCTATTAATTCAAAGATTAAGCGTGGTGGCTTTACGACAAAATAGATTGCAATTGAAATAATTCCTTAGAGGTGGTTGGCTTCCTTATTGCTCATGGAGCAGATCTTGGCACAAAAACAATTTAGTCTTACTCCTCCACATTTAACAGCAGGAAATGGTCATTTGGATTTAGTCAACAACTTATGAAGAGCTGGCTAAGCTATTAACTCAAAAATTAGCGTAGTGGCTTTACGACAAAATAGATTGCAATTGAAATAATTCCTTAGAGGTGGTTAGCTTTTTTAGTGCTCATGGAGCAGATCTTGGCACTACAATAGATAAAGTTAATAAAACCATTACATTTAGAAACAGAGAAATGTCAATTAAAACCGATCCCTTAAAGGTAGTTAACTTTCTCATATTTATTGCTCATGGATTAAAACAGTATTTTATGAAGATCAGATTTAGACGCTAATACAAGGATAAGTGCGGTGGCTTTACGCCACAGTAGTTTGCAATGAAAACAATAGCGTCTGAGCTAAGGGTTGACTTTCTTATTGAAATTGAAATAATTCCTTTCTTATTGCTCATTTATCAGATTTTGGCACAAAACAACTTAGTTTTACACATCTACATGTCGGAGCAGGAACTACTCAGGCGGATTGAAACACATCTAAGGCATAAGGGTTAACTTTCTTTTTGCGCATGGCACAGATCTCAGCTAAAACTGATAAACTTTCTATACCTTTATACCTAGAAACAGAGAAGAGTAAATTGAAACCAATCCCTTAAAGGCGGTTACCTTTCTTAATGCTAATGGACCAGATCTTATTACTAAAAAATGCTAATATAGGGATTAAGTTCGGTGGCTTTACGCCACAGTAGTTTGCAATGGAAAACAATCCCTTAGAGGAGGTTGGCTTTTTTAGCGCTCATTGATCAGATCTTGGCACAAAAACCACCTAGTCTTACTCCTCTATGTTTAACAGCTGGAAATGACAAGTAGGATTTAATCAGTACTTTACAAGGAGCAGGTTTAGATATTAACTCAGAGGTTAAGTGCGATGTCTTTACCCTAAGGTAGTTTGTAATTGAAAACAAACCCTTAGAGGTGAGGCTTTACGCTATAGTAGTTTGCAATTGCTCATGGAGCAGATCTCTGCACTACAATAGATAAAGTTAATATACCATTACACCTAGAACAAGAGAAAGGTCAATTCATATTTCTCCAGGGAATGCTCAGCCGGATTAAAACAGCAATTTATGAAGAGCAGATTTAAACGATAATAGGTACAGGGATAGATGCGGTGGCTTTACGACACAGTAGTTTACAATGAAAACAATCACATCTGAAGGCTAAGGGTTGACTTTCTTATTGCTCATAGTTAACTTACTTATTGCTCATGGAGCAGATCTTGGCACAAAAATAATTTGGTCTTACTCCTACATTTAACAGCAGGAAATGGCCAGTTGGATTTCATCAATATTTTATGAAGAGCAGGTTTAGATATTAACTCAAATCTTAAGATCGATGTATTTACCCTAACGTAGTTTGCAATTGAAAACAAACCCTTAGAGGTGAGTCCTTCTTTGATCTTCTTATTGCTCATAGTTAACTTAGTTATTGCTCATGGAGCAGATCTTGGCACAAAAACAATTTAGTCTTACTCCTCTACATTAAGCAGCAGGAAATAGCAAGTAGGACTTAATCAATGATTTATGAAGGGCAGGTTTAGATATTAACTCAGAGTTTAAGAGCGATGTATTTACCCCTTCGGGAGAAATTTTCTATCTTCATATAGCACCAGGAAATGCTCTAACGGATTAAAACAGCATTTTATGAAGAGCATGGAGCATGGGGCAAATCTTGGCACAAAAACAATTTAATTTTACTCCTCTACATTTAACAGCAGGAAATAGCCAGTTGGAGTTAATCAATATTTTATGAAGAGCAGGTTTAGATTATAGCTCAAATCTTAAGAGCGATGTATTTACCTCACACGGAGCAGATCTTCTCTGTTCATATAGCGCCAGGAAATGCTCAGCCGGATTAAAACAGCATTTTATGAAGAGCATGGAGCATGGAGCAGATCTTGGCACAAAAACAATTTAGTCTTACTCCTCCACATTTAACAGCAGGAAATGGTCATTTGGATTTAATCAACAACTTATGAAGAGCACGCTTAGCTATTAACTCAAAGATTAGCTTTAACACACAGGTTAAGCGTGGTGGCTTTACAACAAAAAAAATTGCAATTGAAATAATTCCTTAGAAATGGTTGGCTATTTTAGTGCTCACGGATCAGATCTTGGCACAAGAACCACCTTTTCTTACTCCTCTATGTACATTTAACAACAGGAAATGGTCATTTGTATTTAATCAACAACTTACGAGGAGCACACTTAGCTATGAACTCAAAGATTAAGCGTGGTGGCTTTACGACAAATTTTCTCTCTCCATATAGCACCAGGAAATGCTCTGCCGGATTAAAACAGTATTTTATGAAGATCAGATTTAGACGCTAATACAGGGATAAGTGCGGTGGCTTTACGCCACAGTAGTTTGCAATGAAAGCAATGACGTCTGAGCTAAGGGTTGACTTTCTTATTGCAATTGAAATAATTCCTTTCTTATTGCTCATTTATCAGATCTTGACACAAAACAACTTAGTTTTACACATCTACATGTCGGAGCAGGAACTGCTCAGTCGGATTGAAACACATCTAAGGCATAAGAGTTTACTTTCTTTTTGCGCATGGCACAGATCTCAGCTAAAACTGATAAACTTTCTATACCTTTATATCTAGAAACAGAGAAGAGTAAATTGAAACCAATCCCTTAAAGGCGGTTACCTTTCTTAATGCTAACAGACCAGATCTTATTACTTAAAAACGCTAATATAGGGATTAAGTTCGTTGGCTTTACGCCACAGCAGTTTGCAATTGAAAACAATCCCTTAGAGGTGGTTGGCTTTATTAGCGCTCATAGATCAGATCTTGGCACAAAAAACACCTAGTCTTACTCCTCTATGTTTAACAGCTGGAAATGACAAGTAGGATTTAATCAGTACTTTACAAGGAGCAGGTTTAGATATTAACTCAGAGGTTAAGTGCGTTGTCTTTACCCTATCGTAGTTTGCAATTGAAAACAAACCCTTAGAGGTGAGGCTTTACGCTATAGTTATTTGCAATTGCTCATAGAGCAGATCTCTGCACTACAATAGATAAAGTTAATATACCATTACACCTAGAACAAGAGAAAGGTCAATTAAAACCGATCCCTTAAAGGTAGTTAACTTTCTTATTGCTAATGGAGCAGATCTTAGCACAAAAACAATTTAGTCTTACTCCTCTACAATTAACAGCAGGAAATGGCCAGTTAGATTTAATCAATATTTTATGAAGAGCAGGTTTAGATATTAACTCTAATCTTAAGAGCGATGTATTTACCCCACACGGATCAGATCTTCTCTCTTCATATAGAACCAGGAAATGCTCAGCCGGACTAAAACAGCATTTTATGAAGAGCATGGAGCATGGAGCAGATCTTGGCACAAAAACAATTTAGTCTTACTCCTCCACATTTAACAGCAGGAAATGGTCATTTGGATTTAAGCAACAATTTATGAAGAGCAGGCTTAGCTATTAACTCAAAGATTAAGCGTGGTGGCTTTACGACATAATAGATTGCAATTGAAATAATTCCTTAGAGGTGGTTGGCTTTCTTATTGCTCATGGGGCAAATTTTGGCACAAAAAAAATTTAGTCTTACTCTTATTAAAGCCAGTTGGATTTAATCAATATTTTATGAAGAGCAGGTATAGATATTAGCTCAAATCTTAAGAGCGATGTATTTACCACACCGGGACAAATTTTCTCTCTTCCTATAGCACCAGGAAATGCTCTGCCGGATTAAAACAGCATTTTATGAAGAGCATGGAGCATGGAGCAGATCTTTGCACAAAAACAATTTAGTCTTACTCCTCTACATTTAACAGCACAAAAACAATTTAGTCTTACTCCTCTACATTTAACAGCAGGAAATGGTCATTTGGATTTAATCAACAACTTATGAAGAGCAGGCTTAGCTATTAACTCAAAGATTAAGCGTGGTGGCTTTACGACAAAAAAGATTGCAATTGAAATAATTCCTTAGAGGTGTTTGGCTTTCTTATTGCTCTTGGATAGTTCTTTGTTTTTTTTTGTTTTTTTTTGAAACATTAATATTTAGTTATTGAATCTACTTCGACTTCGGAAGGCTAACAATAAGTATTAAAATCTTTAACTAAATTAAAACATAAAGCCCATTAGCAGGAATGGGTGCTGGCTTGACGTTGCTCTTTAGAAGGCTTCTTTGTCTCTTCTCTGCATGCGGGTTTGACTTGTTGCATGGGCCAAGGTGTTAGCAAAATGCTTCGGATGGTTACGCAGTTTTGTTAAGTATTTTTTTGCTGCGATTTCAATTTTTTCCGTGATGGTAGGTATACCTATTTAGATCAATATGAATATTTTCATTACGCATGTACCATGGTGCGCCCGTCATTACTCTTAACGTTTTCGATTGGAATCTTTGAATTATATCTACCTATATTCGTCGCGCAAGCTGTGCCCCATAACTGGATCCCATACATCCATATTTTGTTTTATTAGTTTATTTATATAAGATTATTGTTGCTTTATATAAGAGGACTTTGTTGCTAAGGCTTAGTCCAGACTTCTTGTTTAAAAGCCAATGTAAGTTGGCAGATTTGAGTTTAAGCTGCAGCTTTTTAGCTACAGTCTGTCGTCTCCAGGTTAAGCGCCAGTCCAAGAGGATTCCGAGGTATGTAATTTCGTCAGCTTGCGGTATTGATACATTGTTGAGCTTAACAGTAGGACACGTTTTTGGCCTAAACGTAAAAGTTATGTGTTTGCACTTGTTTTCATTAACTTTTATGCGCCATTTCGCAAGCCATTCTTCAATTTGTTTAAGATGCTGCTGTAGCACTTTTGTGGCTGTAATGGGGCATTTATGTCGACTTAGTATAGCAGTATTATCCGCAAATGTTGACGTACACGTAATTACTTCGCCACTTGTAGGGATATCTGCGGTAAACAGTATGTACAATATTGGTCCAAGAACACTACCCTGCGGAACACCTGCCGTAATCGGACACTCTTCTGTTATGTAATCATTTACTTTTACTGTGAATCGCCTGTTGGTTAAGTAGGATTCAAGGATGTTGTGGAACATGTTAGGTAATGATTTTTTAATTTTATGAATGAGGCCATCATACCACACTTTATCAAATGTTTGTGCCACATCAAGAAAAACAGCCGAGCAATACTCTCACATTTCGAAAGCTTTCCTTATTTCGTTTGTTATACGATTTACTTGTTCAATTGTGCCGTGTTTTTCCCGAAAACCAAATTGGTGTGTAGGAATAATATCATTTTGATGGAGAAAAGGAGTAATTTTTGATAGCAGCACTTTTTCGAAAAGTTTTGATAGGCAAGGCAACAGGCTGATTGGTCTATATGATGATGGCAGGGTTGCGTCTTTACCTGGTTTAACTACTATAATTATCTGCGGCTTTTTCCAGAGTTGTGGATAATATCCTAGCATCAAAATGGCACTGAAAAGCTTTAGAAGAAAAACGAGAGTAATGCTTGGCAATTCTTTTAGAATTTTTGGTGTGATATGATCGTCTCCTGGAAATTTTTTTGGATTTAAGGCGGCAATAGTGACAAAGGTGCACTGTGTGTAGCAGTATTTGGTTGAAATACTGTGCTGAGGGGTTCTGCGAAACAAGACGCCTTTTCTTCATCCGTTCTTGCCCATGAACCATTACGCATTCTCAACGGTACTTCAGTGCTTACTGGCAGCTTAAGGTTTTTGCTAGCTTTCCCTAGAGATTTTTTAGTAGAAACGTTGGGAGACAAAGACGTTATGAGATGTTTGATATTTCTTTCTTCTTCGTATACTAATGCCTTTTTTAGTTTGTTTTCTGCCACCTTAAGATGAATTTTTGCATCGGGAGATCGGCAGGCTTGCCATTCGCGACGCAAACGGCGTTTATTTCGGACCAGTTATTCTATTCCACTATTAGTTATCAATACCTTTGCTTTTGTATTCTGCTCTGGTGTGGCTATAGTTGCTGCTGTTGCAAGTATACTGTATATCCGTTATTCATAAAACTCACAAAACGCAATGCTGTGAGTTATATCCATTTTTAATAAAACTAACAAAATGATATACAATAAGTTAGTTCGGTTTTTAATAAAACTAACAAAACGCAATGCAGGAAATTATATCCATTTATAATAAAACTAACAAAAGGCAATACAGTAATATACTGTGGTTTTAATAAAACTGACAAAACGCAGTGCAGTGAGTTATATCCATTTTTATTAAAACTAATAAAGTGCAATGCAGTGAGATATATAAGTTTTTATTAAAACTAACAAAATTCAATGCAGTGAGTTATATCAGTTTTTAATAAACCTCTCAAAATGCAATGCAGTGAGTAATATCCATTTGTATTAAAACTAATAAAATGCAATGCAGTGAGTTATATCCGTTTTTAATAAAACTGACAAAATTCAATGCAGTGAGTTATATCAGTTTTAAATAAAACTAACAAAATGCAATACATTAAGTTACTTCGGTTTTAAATAAAACTGACAAAATGCATTGCAGGGAGTTATATCCATTTATAATAAAACTACCAAAATGCAATGCAGTGAGTTATCTCCGGATTTATTAAAGCTAACAAACTGCAATGCAGTGAGTTATGTCTGTTTTTAATAAAACTCACAAAACGCAATGCTGTGACTTATATCCGTTTTTAATAATACTAACAAAATGCAATACAGTAAAATACTTCGGTTTATAATAAAACTGGCAAAACGCAGTGCAGTGAGTTATATCCATTTTTATTAAAACTAATGAAGGGCATTGCAGTGAGTTCTATAAGTTTTTATTAAAACTAACAAAATGCAATGCAGTGAGCAATACCTGTTTTTAATAAAACTAATCAAACGCAATGCATTGAATTATATCAGTTTTTATTCAAACTAACAAAATGCAATGCAGTGAGTTATGTCCGGTTTTATTGAAACTAAATATGCAATACAGAAAGTTACTTCGGTTTTCAATAAAATAAACAAAACGCAGTGCAGTGAGTCAATAAAACTGACAGAAGTCTATGCAGAGAGTTATATCTGTTTTTATTAAAACTAACAAAATACAATGCCATGAGATATATCAGTTTTTATTGAAACCAGCAAAATGAACTGCAGGAGTTATATCCTTTTTCATTAAAGCTAACAAAATGCAATGCAGTGAGTTATATCCGGTTTATTAAAGCTAACAAATGCAATGTAGTGAGTTAAATCCATTTATAATAAAACTAACAAAATGCAATGCAGTTATATCAAATTTTAATAAAATTAACAAACTGCAATGCAGTGAGTTATATCCGCTTTTAATAAAACTGACCAAATGCAATGCAGTGAGTTATATAAGTTTTTATTAAAACTAACAAAATGCAATGCAGTGAGTTATGTCTGGTTTTATTGAAGCTAATAAATTGCAATGCATTGAGCTATATCTGTTTTTAATAAACCTCGCAAAATGCAAGGCTATGAGTTATATCCGCTTTTAATAAAACTAACAAAATGCAATCCAGTAAGTTACTTCGGTTTTTAATAAAACAACCAAACCACAGTGCAGTGAGTTATATCCATTTTTATTAAAGGTAAAAAAATTCAATGCAGTGAGTTATATCTGTTTTTAATGAAACTCACAAAACGGAATGCTGTGAGTTATATCCGGTTTTAATAAAACTAACAAAATGCATTGCAGTGAGTTATATCTGTTTTTATTAAAACTTATAAAGTGCAATGCAAAGAGTTATATAAGTTTTTATTTAAACTAACAAAATGCAATGCAAATCAATTTTTAATAAACTTCCCCAAATGCAATGCAGTGAGTTATATCTGGTTTCATTAAAACTAACCAAATGCAATATAGTAAGCTACTTCGGTTTTTAATAAAACTAACCAAATTCAAGGCAGTGAGTTATATCAGTTTTTAATAAAATTACAAAATGCAATGCAGTGAGCATTATCCGTTTTTAATAAAACTAACAAAATGCAATACAGTAAGTTACTTCGGTTTTTAGTAAAACTTACAAAACGCAGTGCAGTGGGTAATGTCCGGTTTTATTGAAGCTATCAAAATGCAATGCAGTGAGTTATATCTGTATGTAATAAAACTCACAAAACGGAATGCAGTGAGTTATATCCATTTATAATAAAACTAGCAAAACGCAATACAATAAGTTACTTCGGTTTTTAATAAAACTAACAAAATGCAATGCAGTGAGCAATATTCGTTTTTAATAAAACTAACAAAATAAAATGCAGTGAGTTATATCAGTTTTTATTGAAACCAGCAAAATGCAATGCAGTGAGTTATATCCTTGTTCATTAAAGCTAACAAAATGCAATATAATAAGTTACTTCTGTTTTTAATAAAAGAAACAAAATGCCATGCAGTGAGTTCTATCCGGATTTATTAAAACTACCAAAATGCAATATAGTACGTTACTTTGGTTTTTAATAAAACTAACAAAATGAATTAATTGAGTTATATCAATTTTTAATAAAATTAAGAAAATGCAATGCAGTGAGCACTATCTGTTTTTAATAAATCTAACCAAATGCAATGCAGCGAGTTATATCAGTTTTTATTAAAACTAACAATATGCAATGCAGTGAGTTATGTACCGTTTTATTGAAGCTAACAAAATGCAATGCAGTGAGTTATATCTGTTTTTAATAAAACTCACAAAACGCCATTCTGTGAGTTATATCCGCTTTTAATAAAACTAACAAAATGCAATACAATAAGTTACTTCGGTTTTTAATAAAACAACAAAACGCAGTGGAGTGAGTTGCATCCATTTTTATTAAAAATAATAAAATGCAATGCAGTAAGTTTTATCCGTTTTTAATAAAACTGACAAAATTCAATGCAGAGAGTTAAATCAGCTTTTAATAAAATTAACAAAATGCAATGCAGTGAGCACGATACGTTTTTAATAAAACTAACCAAATGCAATGCTTGTGAGTTATATCCGTTTTTAATAAAACAAACAAAACACAATCCAGTGAGCAATATCCGTTTTTAATAAAACTAACCTAATGCAATGCAGTGAGTTATATTCGTTTTTAATAAAACTAACAAAATGCAATACAGTAAAGTACTTCCGATTTTAATAAACCTAACCAAATGCAATGCAGTGAGATATATCCGATTTTAATAAAACTAACCAAATGCATTGCAGTGAGTTATATCCATTTGTAATAAAACTAACAAAATGCAATGCAGTGAGCACTATCCGTTTTTAATAAAACTAACCAAATGCAATGCAGTCAGATATATCAATTTTTTATAAACTTCACAAAATGCAATGCAGTGAGTTATATCCGGATTTATTAAAACTAACAAAATGCAATGCAGTGAGTTATGTCCCGTTTTATTGAAGCTACCAAAATGCATTGCAGTGAGCTATATATGTTTGTAATAAAACTCATATAACGCAATGCTGTGAGTTATATCCGCTTTTAATAAAACTAACAAAATGCAATACAATAAGTTACTTCGGTTTTTAATAAAACAAACAAAACGCAGTGCAGTGAGTTGTATCCATTTTTATTAAAAATGATAAAATGCAATGCAGTGAGTTATATCCGCTTTTAATAAAACTGACAAAATTCAATGCACTGAGTTATATCAGGTTTTATTGAAACTAACAAAATGCAATGCAGTGAGCTATATCCGGTTTTATTAAAACTAACAAAATACAATACAGTAAAGTACTTCCTTTTTTAATAAACCTAACCAGTTGCAATGCAGTGAGATATATCTGTTTTTAATAAAACTCACAAAATACAATGCTGTGAATTATTTCAGTTTCTATTAAAACTAACAAAATGCAATGCAGTGAGTTATGTCCGGTTTTATTGAAGCTAACAAAATGCAATGTAGTTAGTTTTATGTGTTTTTAATAAAACTCACAAAATGCAATGCTGTGAGTTATATCCGTTTTTAATAAAACTAACAAAATGCAATGCAGTGAGCAATATCCGTTTTTAATAAAACTAACCAAATGCAATGCAGTGAGTTATATCACTTTTTATTAAAACTAACAAAATGCAATGCAATGCGTTATATCACTTTTTATTAAAACTAACAAATTGCAATGCAGTGAGTTATGTCCCGTTTTATTGAAGCTACCAAAACTACCGTGAGCTATATCCGTTTTTAATAAAACTAAAAAAATGGAATACAGTACAGTACTTCCGTTTATAATAAACCTAACCAAACGCAATGCAGTGAGATATATCAGTTTTTAAAAAACCTCACAAAATGCAATGCAGTGAGTTCTATCCGGATTTATTAAAACTAACAAAATGCAATATAGTACGTTACTTTGGTTTTTAATAAAACTAACAAAATGAATTAATTGAGTTATATCAATTTTTAATAAAATTAAGAAAATGCAATGCAGTGAGCACTATCTGTTTTTAATAAATCTAACCAAATGCAATGCAGTGAGTTATATCAGTTTTTATTAAAACTAACAATATGCAATGCAGTGAGTTATGTCCCGTTTTATTGAAACTAACAAAATGCAATATAGTACGTTACTTTGGTTTTTAATAAAACAAACAATATGAATTAATTGAGTTATATCAATTTTTAATAAAATTAAGAAAATGCAATGCAGTGAGTTATATCAGTTTTTATTAAAACTAACAATATGCAATGCAGGGAGTTATGTCCCGTTTTATTGAAGCTAACAAAATGCAATGCAGTGAGTTATATCTGTTTTTAATAAAACTTACCAAATGCAATGCAGTGAGCAATATCCATTTTTAATAAAACTAACCAAATGCAATGCAGTGAGTTATATCAGTTTTTATTAAAACTAACAATATGCAATGCAGTGAGTTATGTCCAGTTTTATTGAAGCTAACAAAATGCCATGCAGTGAGTTATATCTGTTTTTAATAAAACTCACAAAACGCCATGCTGTGAGTTATATCCGCTTTTAATAAAACTAACAAAATGCAATACAATAAGTTACTTCGGTTTTTAATAAAACAACAAAACGCAGTGCAGTGAGTTGTATCCATTTTAATTAAAAATAATAAAATGCAATGCAGTGAGTTATATCCGTTTTTAATAAAACTTATAAAGTGCAATGCAAAGAGTTATATAAGTTTTTATTTAAACTAACAAAATGCAATGCAAATCAATTTTTAATAAACTTCCCCAAATGCAATGCAGTGAGTTATATCTGGTTTCATTAAAACTAACCAAATGCAATATAGTAAGCTACTTCGGTTTTTAATAAAACTAACCAAATTCAAGGCAGTGAGTTATATCAGTTTTTAATAAAACTAACAAAATGCAATGCAGTGAGCATTATCCGTTTTAATAAAACTAACAAAATGCAATACAGTAAGTTACTTCGGTTTTTAGTAAAACTTACAAAACGCAGTGCAGTGAGTAATGTCCGGTTTTATTGAAGCTATCAAAATGCAATGCAGTGAGTTATATCTGTATGTAATAAAACTCACAAAACGGAATGCAGTGAGTTATATCCATTTATAATAAAACTAGCAAAACGCAATACAATAAGTTACTTCGGTTTTTAATAAAACTAACAAAATGCAATGCAGTGAGCAATATTCGTTTTTAATAAAACTAACAAAATAAAATGCAGTGAGTTATATCAGTTTTTATTGAAACCAGCAAAATGCAATGCAGTGAGTTATATCCTTTTTCATTAAAGCTAACAAAATGCAATATAATAAGTTACTTCTGTTTTTAATAAAAGAAACAAAATGCCATGCAGTGAGTTCTATCCGGATTTATTAAAACTAACAAAATGCAATATAGTACGTTACTTTGGTTTTTAATAAAACTAACAAAATGAATTAATTGAGTTATATCAATTTTTAATAAAATTAAGAAAATGCAATGCAGTGAGCACTTTCTGTTTTTAATAAATCTAACCAAATGCAATGCAGTGAGTTATATCAGTTTTTATTAAAACTAACAATATGCAATGCAGTGAGTTATGTCCCGTTTTATTGAAGCTAACAAAATGCAATGCAGTGAGTTATATCTGTTTTTAATAAAACTCACAAAACGTCATTCTGTGAGTTATATCCGCTTTTAATAAAACTAACAAAATGCAATACAATAAGTTACTTCGGTTTTTAATAAAACAACAAGACGCAGTGGAGTGAGTTGTATCCATTTTTATTAAAAATAATAAAATGCAATGCAGTAAGTTTTATCCGTTTTTAATAAAACTGACAAAATTCAATGCAGAGAGTTAAATCAGCTTTTATTAAAATTAACAAAATGCAATGCAGTGAGCACGATACGTTTTTAATAAAACTAACCAAATGCAATGCTTGTGAGTTATATCCGTTTTTAATAAAACAAACAAAACACAATCCAGTGAGCAATATCCGTTTTTAATAAAACTAACCAAATGCAATGCAGTGAGTTATATTCGTTTTTAATAAAACTAACAAAATGCAATACAGTAAAGTACTTCCGATTTTAATAAACCTAACCAAATGCAATGCAGTGAGATATATCCGATTTTAATAAAACTAACCAAATGCATTGCAGTGAGTTATATTCATTTGTAATAAAACTAACAAAATGCAATGCAGTGAGCACTATCCGTTTTTAATAAAACTAACCAAATGCAATGCAGTCAGATATATCAATTTTTTATAAACTTCACAAAATGCAATGCAGTGAGTTATATCCGGATTTATTAAAACTAACAAAATGCAATGCAGTGAGTTATGTCCCGTTTTATTGAAGCTACCAAATAGCATTGCAGTGAGCTATATATGTTTGTAATAAAACTCATATAACGCAATGCTGTGAGTTATATCCGCTTTTAATAAAACTAACAAAATGCAATACAATAAGTTACTTCGGTTTTTAATAAAACAAACAAAACGCAGTGCAGTGAGTTGTATCCATTTTTATTAAATATGATAAAATGCAATGCAGTGAGTTATATCCGCTTTTAATAAAACTGACAAAATTCAATGCAGAGAGTTAAATCAGTTTTTAATAAAACTGACAAAATGCAATGCTGGGAGCTATATCCGGTTTTATTAAAGCTAACAAAATGAAATGCAGTGAGTTATATCAGTTTTTATTAAAACCAACAAAATACAATACAGTAAAGTACTTCCTTTTTTAATAAACCTAACCAGTTGCAATGCAGTGAGATATATCTGTTTTTAATAAAACTCACAAAATACAATGCTGTGAATTATTTCAGTTTCTATTAAAACTAACAAAATGCAATGCAGTGAGTTATGTCCGGTTTTATTGAAGCTAACAAAATGCAATGTAGTTAGTTTTATGTGTTTTTAATAAAACTCACAAAATGCAATGCTGTGAGTTATATCCGTTTTTAATAAAACTAACAAAATGCAATGCAGTGAGCAATATCCGTTTTTAATAAAACTAACCAAATGCAATGCAGTGAGCTATATTACTTTTTATTAAAACTAACAAAATGCAATGCAATGCGTTATATCACTTTTTATTAAAACTAACAAATTGCAATGCAGTGAGTTATGTCCCGTTTTATTGAAGCTACCAAAATGCATTGCAGTGAGCTATATATGTTTTTAATAAAACTCATAAAACGCAATGCTGTGAGTTATATCTGCTTTTAATAAAACAAACCAAATGCAATGCCGTGAGTTATATCCGTTTTTAATAAAACTAACAAAATGGAATACAGTACAGTACTTCCGTTTATAATAAACCTAACCAAACGCAATGCAGTGAGATATATCAGTTTTTAATAAACCTCACAAAATGCAATGCACTGAGTTCTATCCGGATTTATTAAAACTAACAAAATGCAATATAGTACTTTACTTTGGTTTTTAATAAAACTAACAAAATGAATTAATTGAGTTATATCAATTTTTAATAAAATTAAGAAAATGCAATGCAGTGAGCACTATCTGTTTTTAATAAATCTAACCAAATGCAATGCAGTGAGTTATATCAGTTTTTATTAAAACTAACAATATGCAATGCAGTGAGTTATGTCCCGTTTTATTGAAACTAACAAAATGCAATATAGTACGTTACTTTGGTTTTTAAAAAAACAAACAATATGAATTAATTGAGTTATATCAATTTTTAATAAAATTAAGAAAATGCAATGCAGTGAGTTATATCTGTTTTTAATAAAACTTACCAAATGCAATGCAGTGAGCAATATCCATTTTTAATAAAACTAACCAAATGCAATGCAGTGAGTTATATCCGCTTTTAATAAAACTAACAAAATGCAATACAATAAGTTACTTCGGTTTTTAATAAAACAACAAAACGCAGTGCAGTGAGTTGTATCCATTTTAATTAAAAATAATAAAATCCAATGCAGGGAGTTATATCCGTTTTTAATAAAACTGACAAAATTCAATGCAGAGAGTTAAATCAGCTTTTAATAAAATTAACAAAATGCAATGCAGTGAGCACGATACGTTTGTAATAAAACTAACCAAAAGCAATGCTTGTGAGTTATATCAGATTTTATTAAAACTAACAAAATGCAATACAGTAAAGTATTTCCGTTTTTAATAAACCTAACCAAATGCAATGCAGTGAGTTTTATCTGTTTTTAATAAAACCCACAAATTGCAATGCTGTGAGTTATATCCATTTTTAATAAAACTAACCAAATGCAATGCAGTGAGTTATAACATTTTTTAATAAATCTCCCAAAATGCAATGCAGTGAGTTATATCCGATTTATTAAAATTAACAAAATGCAATATAGTACGTTACTTCGGTTTTTAATAAAACTAACAACATGAATTAATTGAGTTATATCAATTGTTAATAAAATTAACAAAATTCAATGCAGTGAGCACTATCCGTTTGTAATAAAACTCATATAACGCAATGCTGTGAGTTATATCCGCTTTTAATAAAACTAACGAAATGCAATACAATAAGTTACTTCGGTTTTTAATAAAACAAACAAAACGCAGTGCAGTGAGTTGTATCCATTTTTATTAAAAATGATCAAATGCAATGCAGTGAGTTATATCCGTTTTTAATAAAACTGACAAAATTCAATGCAGAGTTAAATCAGTTTTTAATAAAACTGACAAAATGCAATGCAGGGAGTTATATCCATTTATAATAAAACTAACAAAATGCAATGCACTGAGTTATATCAGGTTTTATTGAAACTAACAAAATGCCTTGCAGTGAGTTATATCCGGTTTTATTAAAGCTAACCAAATGCAATGCAGTGAGTTATATCAGTTTTTATTAAAACTAACAAAATACAATACAGTAAAGTACTTCCGTTTTTAATAAACCTAACCAGATGCAATGCAGTGAGATATATCTGTTTTTAATAAAACTCACAAAATACAATGCTGTGAATTATTTCAGTTTCTATTAAAACTAACAAAATGCAATGCAGTGAGTTATGTCCGGTTTTATTGAAGCTAACAAAATGCACTGCAGTGAGTTATATCCGTTTTTAATAAAACTGACTAAATTCAATGCAGAGAGTTAAATCAGCTTTTAATAAAATTAACAAAATACAATGCAGTGAGCACGATACGTTTGTAATAAAACTAACCAAATGCAATGCTTGTGAGTTATATCAGTTTTTATTAAAACTAACAAAATGCAATACAGTAAAGTATTTCCGTTTTTAATAAACCTAATCAAATGCAATGCAGTGAGTTTTATCTGGTTTTAATAAAACCCACACATTGCAATGCTGTGAGTTATATCCATTTTTAATAAAACTAACCAAATGCAATGCAGTGAGTTATAACATTTTTTAATAAATCTCCCAAAATGCAATGCAGTGAGTTATATCCGATTTATTAAAATTAACAAAATGCAATATAGTACGTTACTTCGGTTTTTAATAAAACTAACAAAATGAATTAATTGAGTTATATCAATTGTTAATAAAATTAACAAAATTCAATGCAGCGAGCACTATCCGTTTTTAATAAAACTCATATAACGCAATGCTGTGAGTTATGTCCGCTTTTAATAAAACAAACGAAATGCAATACAATAAGTTACTTCGGTTTTTAATAAAACAAACAAAACGCAGTGCAGTGAGTTGTATCCATTTTTATTAAAAATGATCAAATGCAATGCAGTGAGTTATATCCGTTTTTAATAAAACTGACCAAATTCAATGCAGAGAGTTAAATCAGCTTTTAATAAAATTAACCAAATGCAATGCAGTGAACACTATCCGTTTTTAATAAAACTAAATAAATGCAATGCAGTGAGTTATATCAGTTTTTATTAAAACTAACAAAATACAATGCAGTGAGTTATATCTGTTTTTAATAAAACTACCAACATGCACTGCAGTGCCTTACATCAGCTTTTATTGAAACCAGCAAAATGCAATGCAGTGAGTTATATCCTTTTTCATTAAAACTAACTAAATGCAATGCACTGAGTAATATCCCTTTTTAATAAAACTAACAAAATGAATTAATTGAGTTATATCAATTGTTAATAAAATTAACAAAATTCAATGCAGTGAGCACTATCCGTTTTTAATAAAGCTAACCAAATGCAATGCAGTGAGTTATATCACTTTTTATTAAAACTCACAAAATTCCATGCAGTGAGTTATATCACTTGTTATTAAAACTAACAAAATGCAATGCAGTGAGTTATGTCCCGTTTTATTGAAGCTACCAAAATGCAGTGCAGTGAGCTATATATGTTTTTAATAAAACTCATAAAAGGCAATGCTGTGAGTTTTATCCGTTTTTAATAAAACTAACCAAACACAATCCAGAAAGCAATATCCGTTTTTAATAAAACTAACCAAATGCAATGCAGTAAGTTATATCCGTTTTTAATAAAACTAACAAATTGCAATGCACTGAGTTATATCCGTTTTTAATAAAACTAACCAAATTAAATGCACTGAGTTGTATCAGTTTTTAATAAAACTAACCAAATGCAATGCACTGAGTAATATCCGTTTTTAATAAAACTAACAAAATGCAATACAGTACAGTACTTCCGTTTTTAATAAACCTAACCAAATGCAATGCAGTGAGATATATCAGTTTTTAATAAACCTCACAAAATGCAATGCAGTGAGTTCTTTCCGGATTTATTAAAACTAACAAAATGCAATATGGTACGTTACTTCGGTTTTTAATAAAACAAGCAAAATGAATTAATTGAGTTATATAAATTTTTAATATAATTAACAAAATGCAATGCAGTGAGCACTATCCGTTTTTAATAAAACTAACCAAATGCAATGCAGCGAGTTTTATCAGTTTTTAATAAAACTAACCAAATGCAATGCACTGAGTTATATAAGTTTTTAATAAAACTACCAACATGCACTGCAGTGCCTTACATCAGCTTTTATTGAAACCAGCAAAATGCAATGCAGTGAGTTATATCCTTTTTCATTAAAGCTAAAAAACTGCAATGCAGTGAGTTATATCAGTTTTTAATAACCCTCACCAAATGCAATGCAGTGAGATATATCAGGTTTTATTAAAACTTAAAAAATGCACTATAGTAAGTTACTTCGGTTTTTAATATAACTAACAAAATGCAATGCAGTGAGTTATATCAATTTTTAATAAAGTTATCAAAATGCAATGCAGTGAATTTTATCTGTTTTTAATAAAACCCACAAATTGCAATGCTGTAAGTTATATCCATTTTTAATAAAACTAACCAAATGCAATGCAGTGAGTTATAACATTTTTTAATAAATCTCCCAAAATACAATGCAGTGAGTTATATCACTTGTTATTAAAACTAACAATATGCAATGCAGTGAGTTATGTCCCGTTTTATTGAAGCTACCAAAATGCAGTGCAGTGAGCTATATATGTTTTGAATAAAACTAACAAAACACAATCCAGTGAGCAATATCCGTTTTTAATAAAACTAACCAAATGCAATGCAGTAAGTTATATCCGTTTTTAATAAAACTAACAAATTGCAATGCACTGAGTTATATCCGTTTTTAATAAAACTAACCAAATGAAATGCACTGAGTTGTATCAGTTTTTAATAAAACTAACTAAATGCAATGCTTTGAGTAATATCCGTTTTTAATAAAACTAACAAAATGCAATACAGTACAGTACTTCCGTTTTTAATAAACCTAACCAAATGCAATGCAGTGATATATATCAGTTTTTAATAAACCTCACAAAATGCAATGCAGTTAGTTCTATCCGGATTTATTAAAACTAACAAAATGCAATTTAGTACGTTACTTCGGTTTTTAATAAAACTAGCAAAATGAATTAATTGAGTTATATCAATTTTTAATAATATTAACAAAATGCAATGCAGTGAGCACTATCCGTTTTTAATAAAACTAACCAAATGCAATGCAGTGAGTTATATCAGTTTTTATTAAAACTAACAATATGCAATGCAGTGAGTTTTGTCCCGTTTTATTAAAACTAACAAAATGCAATGCAGTGAGTTATATCTGTTTTTAATAAAACCCACAAAACGCCATGCTGTGAGTTATATCCGCTTTTAATAAAACTAACAAAATGCAATATAATAAGTTACTTCTGTTTTTAATAAAAGAAACAAAATGCCATGCAGTGAGTTCTATCCGGATTTATTAAAACTAACAAAATGCAATATAGTACGTTACTTTGGTTTTTAATAAAACTAACAAAATGAATTAATTGAGTTATATCAATTTTTAATAAAATTAAGAAAATGCAATGCAGTGAGTTATATCAGTTTTTATTAAAACTAACAATATGCAATGCAGTGAGTTATGTCCCGTTTTATTGAAGCTAACAAAATGCTATGCAGTGAGTTATATCCGTTTTTAATAAAACTTACCAAATGCAATGCAGTGAGCAATATCCATTTTTAATAAAACTAACCAAATGCAATGCAGTGAGTTATATCAGTTTTTATTAAAACTAACAAAATGCAATGCAGTGAGTTATACCGGTTTTTAATAAAACTACCAACATGCACTGCAGTGCCTTATATCAGCTTTTATTGAAACCAGCAAAATCCACTGCAGTGAGTTATACCAGTTTTTAATAAACCGCACCAAATGCAATGCAGTGAGATATATCAGGTTTTATTAAAACTAAAAAATGCACTATAGTAAGTTACTTCGGTTTTTAATATAACTAACCAAATGCAATGCAGTGAGCACTATCCGTTTTTAATAAAACTAACCAAATGCAGTGCAGTTAGTTATATCAGTTTTTATTAAAACTAACAATATGCAATGCAGTGAGTTATGTCCCGTTTTATTGAAGCTAACCAAATGCCATGCTGTGAGTTATATCCGCTTTTAATAAAACTAACAAAATGCAATACAATAAGTTACTTCGGTTTTTAATAAAACAACAAAACGCAGTGCAGTGAGTTGTATCCTTTTTAATTAAAAATAATAAAATGCAATGCAGTGAGTTATATCCGTTTTTAATAAAACTGACAAAATTCAATGCAGAGAGTTAAATCAGCTTTTAATAAAATTAACAAAATGCAATGCAGTGAGCACGATACGTTTTTAATAAAACTAACCAAATGCAATGCTTGTGAGTTAAATCAGTTTTTATTAAAACTAACAAAATGCAATACAGTAAAGTATTTCCGTTTTTAATAAACCTGACCAAATGCAATGCAGTGAGTTTTATCTGTTTTTAATAAAACCCACAAATTGCAATGCTGTGAGTTATATCCATTTTTAATAAAACTAACCAAATGCAATGCAGTGAGTTATAACATTTTTTAATAAATCTCCCAAGATGCAATGCAGTGAGTTATATCCGATTTATTAAAATTAACAAAATGCAATATAGTACGTTACTTCGGTTTTTAATAAAACTAACAAAATGAATTAATTGAGTTATATCAATTGTTGAACAGTGAGCACTATCCGTTTTTAATAAAACTCATATAACGCAATGCTGTGAGTTATATCCGCTTTTAATAAAACAAACGAAATGCAATACAATAAGTTACTTCGGTTTTTAATAAAACAAACAAAACGCAGTGCAGTGAGTTGTATCACTTGTTATTAAAACTAACAAAATGCAATGCAGTGAGTTATGTCCCGTTTTTAATAAAACTAACAAATTGCAATGCACTGAGTTATATCCGTTTTTAATAAAACTAACCAAATGAAATGCACTGAGTTGTATCAGTTTTTAATAAAACTAACTAAGTGCAATGCTTTGAGTAATATCCGTTTTTAATAAAACTAACAAAACGCAATACAGTACAGTACTTCCGTTTTTAATAAACCTAACCAAATGCAATGCAGTGAGATATATCAGTTTTTAATAAACCTCACAAAATGCAATGCAGTTAGTTCTATCCGGATTTATTAAAACTAACAAAATGCAATTTAGTACGTTACTTCGGTTTTTAATAAAACTAGCAAAATGAATTAATTGAGTTATATCAATTTTTAATAATATTAACAAAATGCAATGCAGTGAGCACTATCCGTTTTTAATAAAACTAACCAAATGCAATGCAGTGAGTTATATCAGTTTTTATTAAAACTAACAATATGCAATGCAGTGAGTTTTGTCCCGTTTTATTAAAACTAACAAAATGCAATGCAGTGAGTTATATCTGTTTTTAATAAAACCCACAAAACGCCATGCTGTGAGTTATATCCGCTTTTAATAAAACTAACAAAATGCAATATAATAAGTTACTTCTGTTTTTAATAAAAGAAACAAAATGCCATGCAGTGAGTTCTATCCGGATTTATTAAAACTAACAAAATGCAATATAGTACGTTACTTTGGTTTTTAATAAAACTAACAAAATGAATTAATTGAGTTATATCAATTTTTAATAAAATTAAGAAAATGCAATGCAGTGAGTTATATCAGTTTTTATTAAAACTAACAATATGCAATGCAGTGAGTTATGTCCCATTTTATTGAAGCTAACAAAATGCAATGCAGTGAGTTATATCTGGTTTTAATAAAACTTACCAAATGCAATGCAGTGAGCAATATCCATTTTTAATAAAACTAACCAAATGCAATGCAGTAAGTTATATCCGTTTTTAATAAAGCTAACAAATTGCAATGCACTGAGTTATATCCGTTTTTAATAAAACTAACCAAATGAAATACACTGAGTTGTAACAGTTTTTAATAAAACTAACTAAATGCGATGCACTGAGTAATATCCGTTTTTAATAAAACTAACAAAATGCAATACAGTACAGTACTTCCGTTTTTAATAAAACTAACAAAATGAATTAATTGAGTTATATCAATTGTTAATAAAATTAACAAAATTCAATGCAGTGAGCACTATCCGTTTTTAATAAAACTAACCAAAGGCAATGCAGTGAGTTATATCACTTTTTATTAAAACTCACAAAATGCAATGCAGTGAGTTATATCACTTGTTATTAAAACTAACAAAATGCAATGCAGTGAGTTATGTCCCGTTTTATTGAAGCTACCAAAATGCAATGCAGTGAGTTATATCTGTTTTTAATAAAACCCACAAAACGCCATGCTGTGAGTTTTATCCATTTTTAATAAAACTAACAAAACACAATCCAGTGAGCAATATCCGTTTTTAATAAAACTAACCAAATGCAATGCAGTAAGTTATATCCAAATGCACTGAGTTGTATCAGTTTTTAATAAAACTAACTAAATGCAATGCTTTGAGTAATATCCGTTTTTAATAAAACTAACAAAATGCAATACAGTACAGTACTTCCGTTTTTAATAAACCTAACCAAATGCAATGCAGTGAGATATATCAGTTTTTAATAAACCTCACAAAATGCAATGCAGTTAGTTCTATCCGGATTTATTAAAACTAACAAAATGCAATTTAGTACGTTACTTCGGTTTTTAATAAAACTAGCAAAATGAATTAATTGAGTTATATCAATTTTTAATAATATTAACAAAATGCAATGCAGTGGGCACTATCCGTTTTTAATAAAACTAACCAAATGCAATGCAGTGAGTTATATCAGTTTTTATTAAAACTAACAATATGCAATGCAGTCAGTTTTGTCCTGTTTTATTAAAACTAACAAAATGCAATGCAGTGAGTTATATCTGTTTTTAATAAAACCCACAAAACGCCATGCTGTGAGTTATATCCGCTTTTAATAAAACTAACAAAATGCAATATAATAAGTTACTTCTGTTTTTAATAAAAGAAACAAAATGCCATGCAGTGAGTTCTATCCGGATTTATTAAAACTAACAAAATGTAATATAGTACGTTACTTTGGTTTTTAATAAAACTAACAAAATGAATTAATTGAGTTATATCAATTTTTAATAAAATTAAGAAAATGCAATGCAGTGAGTTATATCAGTTTTTATTAAAACTAACAATATGCAATGCAGTGAGTTATGTCCCGTTTTATTGAAGCTAACAAAATGCAATGCAGTGAGTTATATCTGTTTTTAATAAAACTTACCAAATGCAATGCAGTGAGCAATATCCATTTTTAATAAAACTAACCAAATGCAATGCAGTGAGTTATATCAGTTTTTATTAAAACTAACAAAATGCAATGCAGTGAGTTATACCGGTTTTTAATAAAACTACCAACATGCACTGCAGTGCCTTATATCAGCTTTTATTGAAACCAGCAAAATCCACTGCAGTGAGTTATATCAGTTTTTAATAAACCGCACCAAATGCAATGCAGTGAGATATATCAGGTTTTATTAAAACTCAAAAATGCACTATAGTAAGTTACTTCGGTTTTTAATATAACTAACCAAATGCAATGCAGTGAGCACTATCCGTTTTTAATAAAACTAACCAAATGCAGTGCAGTTAGTTATATCAGTTTTTATTAAAACTAACAATATGCAATGCAGTGAGTTATGTCCCGTTTTATTGAAGCTAACCAAATGGCATGCTGTGAGTTATATCCGCTTTTAATAAAACTAACAAAATGCAATACAATAAGTTACTTCGGTTTTTAATAAAACAACAAAACGCAGTGCAGTGAGTTGTATCCTTTTTAATTAAAAATAATAAAATGCAATGCAGTGAGTTATATCCGTTTTTAATAAAACTGACAAAATTCAATGCAGAATGTTAAATCAGCTTTTAATAAAATTAACAAAATGCAATGCAGTGAGCACGATACGTTTTTAATAAAACTAACCAAATGCAATGCTTGTGAGTTAAATCAGTTTTTATTAAAACTAACAAAATGCAATACAGTAAAGTATTTCCGTTTTTAATAAACCTGACCAAATGCAATGCAGTGAGTTTTATCTGTTTTTAATAAAACCCACAAATTGCAATGCTGTGAGTTATATCCATTTTTAATAAAACTAACCAAATGCAATGCAGTGAGTTATAACATTTTTTAATAAATCTCCCAAGATGCAATGCAGTGAGTTATATCCGATTTATTAAAATTAACAAAATGCAATATAGTACGTTACTTCGGTTTTTAATAAAACTAACAAAATGAATTAATTGAGTTATATCAATTGTTAATAAAATTAACAAAATTCAATGCAGTGAGCACTATCCGTTTTTAATAAAACTCATATAACGCAATGCTGTGAGTTATATCCGCTTTTAATAAAACAAACGAAATGCAATACAATAAGTTACTTCGGTTTTTAATAAAACAAACAAAACGCAGTGCAGTGAGTTGTATCCGTTTTTAATAAAACTGACAAAATTCAATGCAGAGTTAAATCAGTTTTTAATAAAACTGACAAAATGCAATGCAGGGAGTTATATCCATTTATAATAAAACTAACAAAATGCAATGCACTGAGTTCTATCAGGTTTTATTGAAACTAACAAAATGCCTTGCAGTGAGTTATATCCGGTTTTATTAAAGCTAACCAAATGCAATGCAGTGAGTTATATCAGTTTTTATTAAAACTAACAAAATACAATACAGTAAAGTACTTCCGTTTTTAATAAACCTAACCAGATGCAATGCAGTGAGATATATCTGTTTTTAATAAAACTCACAAAATACAATGCTGTGAATTATCTCAGTTTCTATTAAAACTAACAAAATGCAATGCAGTTATGTCCGGTTTTATTGAAGCTAACAAAATGCAATGCAGTGAGTTATATCCGTTTTTAATAAAACTGACAAAATTCAATGCAGAGAGTTAAATCAGCTTTTAATAAAATTAACAAAATGCAATGCAGTGAGCACTATCCGTTTTTAATAAAACTAACCAAATGCAATGCAGTGAGTTATATCCGTTTTTAATAAAACTAACCAAATGAAATACACTGAGTTGTAACAGTTTTTAATAAAACTAACTAAATGCAATGCACTGAGTAATATCCGTTTTTAATAAAACTAACAAAATGCAATACAGTACAGTACTTCCGTTTTTAATAAAACTAACAAAATGAATTAATTGAGTTATATCAATTGTTAATAAAATTAACAAAATTCAATGCAGTGAGCACTATCCGTTTTTAATAAAACTAACCAAAGGCAATGCAGTGAGTTATATCACTTTTTATTAAAACTCACAAAATGCAATGCAGTGAGTTCTATCACTTGTTATTAAAACTAACAAAATGCAATGCAGTGAGTTATGTCCCGTTTTATTGAAGCTACCAAAATGCAATGCAGTGAGTTATATCTGTTTTTAATAAAACCCACAAAACGCCATGCTGTGAGTTTTATCCGTTTTTAATAAAACTAACAAAACACAATCCAGTGAGCAATATCCGTTTTTAATAAAACTAACCAAATGCAATGCAGTAAGTTATATCCGTTTTTAATAAAACTAACCAAATGAAATGCACTGAGTTGTATCAGTTTTTAATAAAACTAACTAAATGCAATGCTTTGAGTAATATCCGTTTTTAATAAAACTAACAAAATGCAATACAGTACAGTACTTCCGTTTTTAATAAACCTAACCAAATGCAATGCAGTGAGATATATCAGTTTTTAATAAAGCTCACAAAATGCAATGCAGTGAGTTCTATCCGGATTTATTAAAACTAACAAAATGCAATTTAGTACGTTACTTCGGTTTTTAATAAAACTAGCAAAATGAATTAATTGAGTTATATCAATTTTTAATAATATTAACAAAATGCAATGCAGTGTGCACTATCCGTTTTTAATAAAGCTAACCAAATGCAATGCAGTGAGTTATATCAGTTTTTATTAAAACTAACAATATGCAATGCAGTGAGTTATGTCCCGTTTTATTAAAACTAACAAAATGCAATGCAGTGAGTTATATCTGTTTTTAATAAAACCCACAAAACGCCATGCTGTGAGTTATATCCGCTTTTAATAAAACTAACAAAATGCAATATAATAAGTTACTTCTGTTTTTAATAAAAGAAACAAAATGCCATGCAGTGAGTTCTATCCGGATTTATTAAAACTAACAAAATGCAATATAGTACGTTACTTTGGTTTTTAATAAAACTAACAAAATGAATTAATTGAGTTATATCAATTTTTAATAAAATTAAGAAAATGCAATGCAGTGAGTTATATCAGTTTTTATTAAAACTAACAATATGCAAGGCAGTGAGTTATGTCCCGTTTTATTGAAGCTAACAAAATGCAATGCAGTGAGTTATATCTGTTTTTAATAAAACTTACCAAATGCAATACAGGGAGCAATATCCATTTTTAATAAAACTAACCAAATGCAATGCAGTGAGTTATATCAGTTTTTATTAAAACTAACAAAATACAATGCAGTGAGTTATACCGGTTTTTAATAAAACTACCAACATGCACTGCAGTGCCTTATATCAGCTTTTATTGAAACCAGCAAAATCCACTGCAGTGAGTTATATCAGTTTTTAATAAACCGCACCAAATGCAATGCAGTGAGATATATCAGGTTTTATTAAAACTAAAAAATGCACTATAGTAAGTTACTTCGGTTTTTAATATAACTAACCAAATGCAATGCAGTGAGCACTATCCGTTTTTAATAAAACTAACCAAATGCAGTGCAGTTAGTTATATCAGTTTTTATTAAAACTAACAATATGCAATTCAGTGAGTTATGTCCCGTTTTATTGAAGCTAACCAAATGCCATGCTGTGAGTTATATCCGCTTTTAATAAAACTAACAAACTGCAATACAATAAGTTACTTCGGTTTTTAATAAAACAACAAAACGCAGTGCAGTGAGTTGTATCCTTTTTAATTAAAAATAATAAAATGCAATGCAGTGAGTTATATCCGTTTTTAATAAAACTGACAAAATTCAATGCAGAGAGTTAAATCAGCTTTTAATAAAATTAACAAAATGCAATGCAGTGAGCACGATACGTTTTTAATAAAACTAACCAAATGCAATGCTTGTGAGTTAAATCAGTTTTTATTAAAACTAACAAAATGCAATACAGTAAAGTATTTCCGTTTTTAATAAACCTGACCAAATGCAATGCAGTGAGTTTTATCTGTTTTTAATAAAACCCACAAATTGCAATGCTGTGAGTTATATCCATTTTTAATAAAACTAACCAAATGCAATGCAGTGAGTTATAACATTTTTTAATAAATCTCCCAAGATGCAATGCAGTGAGTTATATCCGATTTATTAAAATTAACAAAATGCAATATAGTACGTTACTTCGGTTTTTAATAAAACTAACAAAATGAATTAATTGAGTTATATCAATTGTTAATAAAATTAACAAAATTCAATGCAGTGAGCACTATCCGTTTTTAATAAAACTCATATAACGCAATGCTGTGAGTTATATCCGCTTTTAATAAAACAAACGAAATGCAATACAATAAGTTACTTCGGTTTTTAATAAAACAAACAAAACGCAGTGCAGTGAGTTGTATCCGTTTTTAATAAAACTGACAAAATTCAATGCAGAGTTAAATCAGTTTTTAATAAAACTGACAAAATGCAATGCAGGGATTTATATCCATTTATAATAAAACTAACAAAATGCAATGCACTGAGTTCTATCAGGTTTTATTGAAACTAACAAAATGCCTTGCAGTGAGTTATATCCGGTTTTATTAAAGCTAACCAAATGCAATGCAGTGAGTTATATCAGTTTTTATTAAAACTAACAAAATACAATACAGTAAAGTACTTCCGTTTTTAATAAACCTAACCAGATGCAATGCAGTGAGATATATCTGTTTTTAATAAAACTCACAAAATACAATGCTGTGAATTATTTCAGTTTCTATTAAAACTAACAAAATGCAATGCAGTTATGTCCGGTTTTATTGAAGCTAACAAAATGCAATGCAGTGAGTTATATCCGTTTTTAATAAAACTGACAAAATTCAATGCAGAGAGTTAAATCAGCTTTTAATAAAATTAACAAAATGCAATGCAGTGAGCACTATCCGTTTTTAATAAAACTAACCAAATGCAATGCAGTGAGTTATATCCGTTTTTAATAAAACTAACCAAATGAAATACACTGAGTTGTAACAGTTTTTAATAAAACTAACTAAATGCAATGCACTGAGTAATATCCGTTTTTAATAAAACTAACAAAATGCAATACAGTACAGTACTTCCGTTTTTAATAAAACTAACAAAATGAATTAATTGAGTTATATCAATTGTTAATAAAATTAACAAAATTCAATGCAGTGAGCACTATCCGTTTTTAATAAAACTAACCAAAGGCAATGCAGTGAGTTATATCACTTTTTATTAAAACTCACAAAATGCAATGCAGTGAGTTCTATCACTTGTTATTAAACCTAACAAAATGCAATGCAGTGAGTTATGTCCCGTTTTATTGAAGCTACCAAAATGCAATGCAGTGAGTTATATCTGTTTTTAATAAAACTTACCAAATGCAATACAGTGAGCAATATCCATTTTTAATAAAACTAACCAAATGCAATGCAGTGAGTTATATCAGTTTTTATTAAAACTAACAAAATACAATGCAGTGAGTTATACCGGTTTTTAATAAAACTACCAACATGCACTGCAGTGCCTTATATCAGCTTTTACTGAAACCAGCAAAATCCACTGTAGTGAGTTATATCAGTTTTTAATAAACCTCACCAAATGCAATGCAGTGAGATATATCAGGGTTTTTTAAAACTAAAAAATGCACTATAGTAAGTTACTTCGGTTTTTAATATAACTAACCAAATGCAATGCAGTGAGTTATATCAATTTTTAATAAAATTAACAAAATACAATGCAGTGAGCACTATCCTTTTTTAATAAAACTAACCAAATGCAATGCAGTGAGTTATATCAGTTTTTATTAAAACTAACAATATGCAATGGAGTGAGTTATGTCCCGTTTTATTGAAGCTAACAAACTGCAATGCAGTGAGTTATATCTGTTTTTACTAAAACTCACAAAACGCCATGCTGTGAGTTATATCCGCTTTTAATAAAACTAACAAAATGCAATAAAATAAGTTACTTCTGTTTTTAATTAAAGAACCAAAATGCCATGCAGTGAGTTCTATCCGGATTTATTAAAACTAACAAAATGCAATATAGTACGTTACTTCGGTTTTTAATAAAACTAACAAAATGAATTAATTGAGTTATATCAATTTTTAATAAAATTAAGAAAATGCAATGCAGTGAGCACTATCCGTTTTTAATAAAACTAACCAAATACAATGCAGTTAGTTATATCAGTTTTTATTGAAGCTAACAAAATGCCATGCTGTGAGCTATATCCGCTTTTAATAAAACTAACAAAATGCAATACAATAAGTTACTTCGGTTTTTAATAAAACAACAAAACGCAGTGCAGTGAGTTGTATCCATTTTAATTAAAAATAATAAAATGCAATGCAGTGAGTTATATCCGTTTTTAATAAAACTGACAAAATTCAATTCAGAGAGTTAAATCAGCTTTTAATAAAATTAACAAAATGCAATGCAGTGAGCACGATACGTTTTTAATAAAACTAACCAAATGCAATGCTTGTGAGTTAAATCAGTTTTTATTAAAACTAACAAAATGCAATACAGTAAAGTATTTCCGTTTTTAATAAACCTAACCAAATGCAATGCAGTGAGTTATAACACTTTTTAATAAATCTCCCAATATGCAATGCAGTGATTTATATCCGATTTATTAAAATTAACAAAATGCAATATAGTACGTTACTTCGGTTTTTAATAAAACTAACAAAATGAATTAATTGAGTTATATCAATTGTTAATAAAATTAACAAAATTCAATGCAGTGAGCACTATCCGTTTTTAATAAAACTCATATAACGCAATGCTGTGAGTTATATCCGCTTTTAATAAAACAAACGAAATGCAATACAATAAGTTACTTCGGTTTTTAATAAAACAAACAAAACGCAGTGCAGTGAGTTGTATCCGTTTTTAATAAAACTGACAAAATTCAATGCAGAGTTAAATCAGTTTTTAATAAAACTGACAAAATGCAATGCAGGGAGTTATATCCATTTATAATAAAACTAACAAAATGCAATGCACTGAGTTATATCAGGTTTTATTGAAACTAACAAAATGCCTTGCAGTGAGTTATATCCGGTTTTATTAAAGCTAACCAAATGCAATGCAGTGAGTTATATTAGTTTTTATTAAAACTAACAAAATACAATACAGTAAAGTACTTCCGTTTTTAATAAACCTAACCAGATGCAATGCAGTGAGATATATCTGTTTTTAATAAAACTCACAAAATACAATGCTGTGAATTATTTCAGTTTCTATTAAAACTAACAAAATGCAATGCAGTTATGTCCGGTTTTATTGAAGCTAACAAAATGCAATGCAGTGAGTTATATCCGTTTTTAATAAAACTGACAAAATTCAATGCAGAGAGTTAAATCAGCTTTTAATAAAATTAACAAAATGCAATGCAGTGAGCACTATCCGTTTTTAATAAAACTAACCAAATGCAATGCAGTGAGTTATATCCGTTTTTAATAAAACTAACCAAATGAAATACACTGAGTTGTAACAGTTTTTAATAAAACTAACTAAATGCAATGCACTGAGTAATATCCGTTTTTAATAAAACTAACAAAATGCAATACAGTACAGTACTTCCGTTTTTAATAAAACTAACAAAATGAATTAATTGAGTTATATCAATTGTTAATAAAATTAACAAAATTCAATGCAGTGAGCACTATCCGTTTTTAATAAAACTAACCAAAGGCAATGCAGTGAGTTATATCACTTTTTATTAAAACTCACAAAATGCAATGCAGTGAGTTCTATCACTTGTTATTAAAACTAACAAAATGCAATGCAGTGAGTTATGTCCCGTTTTATTGAAGCTACCAAAATGCAATGCAGTGAGTTATATCTGTTTTTAATAAAACTTACCAAATGCAATACAGTGAGCAATATCCATTTTTAATAAAACTAACCAAATGCAATGCAGTGAGTTATATCAGTTTTTATTAAAACTAACAAAATACAATGCAGTGAGTTATACCGGTTTTTAATAAAACTACCAACATGCACTGCAGTGCCTTATATCAGCTTTTACTGAAACCAGCAAAATCCACTGTAGTGAGTTATATCAGTTTTTAATAAACCTCACCAAATGCAATGCAGTGAGATATATCAGGGTTTATTAAAACTAAAAAATGCACTATAGTAAGTTACTTCGGTTTTTAATATAACTAACCAAATGCAATGCAGTGAGTTATATCAATTTTTAATAAAATTAACAAAATACAATGCAGTGAGCACTATCCTTTTTTAATAAAACTAACCAAATGCAATGCAGTGAGTTATATCAGTTTTTATTAAAACTAACAATATGCAATGGAGTGAGTTATGTCCCGTTTTATTGAAGCTAACAAACTGCAATGCAGTGAGTTATATCTGTTTTTACTAAAACTCACAAAACGCCATGCTGTGAGTTATATCCGCTTTTAATAAAACTAACAAAATGCAATAAAATAAGTTACTTCTGTTTTTAATTAAAGAACCAAAATGCCATGCAGTGAGTTCTATCCGGATTTATTAAAACTAACAAAATGCAATATAGTACGTTACTTCGGTTTTTAATAAAACTAACAAAATGATTTAATTGAGTTATATCAATTTTTAATAAAATTAAGAAAATGCAATGCAGTGAGCACTATCCGTTTTTAATAAAACTAACCAAATACAATGCAGTTAGTTATATCAGTTTTTATTGAAGCTAACAAAATGCCATGCTGTGAGCTATATCCGCTTTTAATAAAACTAACAAAATGCAATACAATAAGTTACTTCGGTTTTTAATAAAACAACAAAACGCAGTGCAGTGAGTTGTATCCATTTTAATTAAAAATAATAAAATGCAATGCAGTGAGTTATATCCGTTTTTAATAAAACTGACAAAATTCAATGCAGAGAGTTAAATCAGCTTTTAATAAAATTAACAAAATGCAATGCAGTGAGCACTATCCGTTTTTAATAAAACTAACCAAATGCAACGCAGTGAGTTATATCAGTTTTTATTAAAACTAACAATATGCAATGCAGTGAGTTAAATCAGTTTTTAATAAAACTGACAAAATGCAATGCTGGGAGCTATATCCATTTATAATAAAACTAACAAATTGCAATGCACTGAGTTATATCAGGTTTTATTGAAACTAACAAAATGCCTTGCAGTGAGTTATATCCGGTTTTATTAAAGCTAACAAAATGCAATGCAGTGAGTTATATCTGTTTTTAATAAAACCAACAAAATGCAATGCAGTGAGCAATATCCATTTTTAATTAAACTAACCAAATGCACTGCAGTGCCTTACATCAGCTTTTATTGAAACCAGCAAAATGCAATGCAGTGAGTTATATCCTTTTTCATTAAAGCTAACAAACTGCAATGCAGTGAGTTATATCAGTTTTTAATAAACCTCACCAAATGCAATGTAGTGAGATATATCAGGTTTTATTAAAACTTAAAAAATGCACTATAGTAAGTTACTTCGGTTTTTAATATAACTAACAAAATGCAATGCAGTGAGTTATATCAATTTTTAATAAAGTTATCAAAATGCAATGCAGTGAGTTTTATCTGTTTTTAATAAAACCCACAGATTGCAATGCTGTAAGTTATATCCATTTTTAATAAAACTAACCAAATGCAATGCAGTGAGTTATAACATTTTTTAATAAATCTCCCAAAATGCAATGCAGTGAGTTATATCACTTGTTATTAAAACTAACAAAATGCAATGCAGTGAGTTATGTCCCGTTTTATTGAAGCTACCAAAATGCAGTGCAGTGAGCTATATATGTTTTTAATAAACCTCATAAAAGGCAATGCTGTGAGTTTTATCCGTTTTTAATAAAACTAACAAAACACAATCCAGTGAGCAATATCCGTTTTTAATAAAGCTAACCAAATGCAATGCAGTAAGTTATATCCGTTTTTAATAAAACTAACAAATTGCAATGCACTGAGTTATATCCGTTTTTAATAAAACTAACGAAATGAAATGCACTGAGTTGTATCAGTTTTTAATAAAACTAACTAAATGCAATGCACTGAGTAATATCCGTTTTTAATAAAACTAACAAAATGCAATACAGTACAGTACTTCCGTTTTTAATAAAACTAACAAAATGAATTAATTGAGTTATATCAATTGTTAATAAAATTAACCAAATTCAATGCAGTGAGCACTATCCGTTTTTAATAAAACTAACCAAATGCAATGCAGTGAGTTATATCACTTTTTATTAAAACTCACAAAATGCAATGCAGTGAGTTATATCACTTGTTATTAAAACTAACAAAATGCAATGCATTGAGTTATGTCCCGTTTTATTGAAGCTACCAAAATGCAGTGCAGTGAGCTATATATGTTTTTAATAAAACTCATAAAAGGCAATGCTGTGAGTTTTATCCGTTTTTAATAAAACTAACAAAACACAATCCAGTGAGCAATATCCGTTTTTAATAAAGCTAACCAAATGCAATGCAGTAAGTTATATCCGTTTTTAATAAAACTAACAAATTGCAATGCACTGAGTTATATCCGTTTTTAATAAAACTAATTAAATGAAATGCACTGAGTTGTATCAGTTTTTAATAAAACTGACAAAATGCAATGCTGG
This sequence comes from Ceratitis rosa, assembly GCA_037013455.1. NCBI lineage: Eukaryota > Metazoa > Arthropoda > Insecta > Diptera > Tephritidae > Ceratitis > Ceratitis rosa. The sequence goes on from JAWMAG010000023.1 coordinate 316,468, forward strand.
GAGCTATATCCATTTATAATAAAACTAACAAATTGCAATGCACTGAGTTATATCAGGTTTTATTGAAACTAACAAAATGCCTTGCAGTGAGTTATATCCGGTTTTATTAAAGCTAACAAAATGCAATGCAGTGAGTTATATCTGTTTTTAATAAAACCAACAAAATGCAATGCAGTGAGCAATATCCATTTTTAATTAAACTAACCAAATGCAATCAGTGAGTTATATCAGTTTTTATTAAAACTAACAAAATACAATGCAGTGAGTTATATCTGTTTTTAATAAAACTACCAACATGCACTGCAGTGCCTTACATCAGCTTTTATTGAAACCAGCAAAATGCAATGCAGTGAGTTATATCCTTTTTCATTAAAGCTAACAAACTGCAATGCAGTGAGTTATATCAGTTTTTAATAAACCTCACCAAATGCAATGTAGTGAGATATATCAGGTTTTATTAAAACTTAAAAAATGCACTATAGTAAGTTACTTCGGTTTTTAATATAACTAACAAAATGCAATGCAGTGAGTTATATCAATTTTTAATAAAATTAACAAAATACAATGCAGTGAGCACTATCCGTTTTTAATAAAACTAACCAAATGCAATGCAGTGAGTTATATCCGTTTTTAATAAAACTAACCAAATGAAATACACTGAGTTGTAACAGTTTTTAATAAAACTAACTAAATGCAATGCACTGAGTAATATCCGTTTTTAATAAAACTAACAAAATGCAATACAGTACAGTACTTCCGTTTTTAATAAAACTAACAAAATTAATTAATTGAGTTATATCAATTGTTAATAAAATTAACAAAATTCAATGCAGTTAGCACTATCCGTTTTTAATAAAACTAACCAAAGGCAATGCAGTGAGTTATATCACTTTTTATTAAAACTCACAAAATGCAATGCAGTGAGTTCTATCACTTGTTATTAAAAATAACAAAATGCAATGCAGTGAGTTATGTCCCGTTTTATTGAAGCTACCAAAATGCAATGCAGTGAGTTATATCTGTTTTTAATAAAACCCACAAAACGCCATGCTGTGAGTTTTATCCGTTTTTAATAAAACTAACAAAACACAATCCAGTGAGCAATATCCGTTTTTAATAAAACTAACCAAATGCAATGCAGTAAGTTATATCCGTTTTTAATAAAACTAACCAAATGAAATGCACTGAGTTGTATCAGTTTTTAATAAAACTAACTAAATGCAATGCTTTGAGTAATATCCGTTTTTAATAAAACTAACAAAATGCAATACAGTACAGTACTTCCGTTTTTAATAAACCTAACCAAATGCAATGCAGTGAGATATATCAGTTTTTAATAAACCTCACAAAATGCAATGCAGTGAGTTCTATCCGGATTTATTAAAACTAACAAAATGCAATTTAGTACGTTACTTCGGTTTTTAATAAAACTAGCAAAATGAATTAATTGAGTTATATCAATTTTTAATAATATTAACAAAATGCAATGCAGTGTGCACTATCCGTTTTTAATAAAGCTAACCAAATGCAATGCAGTGAGTTATATCAGTTTTTATTAAAACTAACAATATGCAATGCAGTGAGTTATGTCCCGTTTTTTTAAAACTAACAAAATGCAATGCAGTGAGTTATATCTGTTTTTAATAAAACCCACAAAACGCCATGCTGTGAGTTATATCCGCTTTTAATAAAACTAACAAAATGCAATATAATAAGTTACTTCTGTTTTTAATAAAAGAAACAAAATGCCATGCAGTGAGTTCTATCCGGATTTATTAAAACTAACAAAATGCAATATAGTACGTTACTTTGGTTTTTAATAAAACTAACAAAATGAATTAATTGAGTTATATCAATTTTTAATAAAATTAAGAAAATGCAATGCAGTGAGTTATATCAGTTTTTATTAAAACTAACAATATGCAAGGCAGTGAGTTATGTCCCGTTTTATTGAAGCTAACAAAATGCAATGCAGTGAGTTATATCTGTTTTTAATAAAACTTACCAAATGCAATACAGTGAGCAATATCCATTTTTAATAAAACTAACCAAATGCAATGCAGTGAGTTATATCAGTTTTTATTAAAACTAACAAAATACAATGCAGTGAGTTATACCGGTTTTTAATAAAACTACCAACATGCACTGCAGTGCCTTATATCAGCTTTTACTGAAACCAGCAAAATCCACTGCAGTGAGTTATATCAGTTTTTAATAAACCTCACCAAATGCAATGCAGTGAGATATATCAGGTTTTATTAAAACTAAAAAATGCACTATAGTAAGTTACTTCGGTTTTTAATATAACTAACCAAATGCAATGCAGTGAGTTATATCAATTTTTAATAAAATTAACAAAATACAATGCAGTGAGCACTATCCGTTTTTAATAAAACTAACCAAATGCAATACAGTGAGTTATATCAGTTTTTATTAAAACTAACAATATGCAATGGAGTGAGTTATGTCCCGTTTTATTGAAGCTAACAAACTGCAATGCAGTGAGTTATATCTGTTTTTACTAAAACTCACAAAACGCCATGCTGTGAGTTATATCCGCTTTTAATAAAACTAACAAAATGCAATAAAATAAGTTACTTCTGTTTTTAATTAAAGAACCAAAATGCCATGCAGTGAGTTCTATCCGGATTTATTAAAACTAACAAAATGCAATATAGTACGTTACTTCGGTTTTTAATAAAACTAACAAAATGAATTAATTGAGTTATATCAATTTTTAATAAAATTAAGAAAATGCAATGCAGTGAGCACTATCCGTTTTTAATAAAACTAACCAAATTCAATGCAGTTAGTTATATCAGTTTTTATTGAAGCTAACAAAATGCCATGCTGTGAGTTATATCCGCTTTTAATAAAACTAACAAAATGCAATACAATAAGTTACTTCGGTTTTTAATAAAACAACAAAACGCAGTGCAGTGAGTTGTATCCATTTTAATTAAAAATAATAAAATGCAATGCAGTGAGTTATATCCGTTTTTAATAAAACTGACAAAATTCAATGCAGAGAGTTAAATCAGCTTTTAATAAAATTAACAAAATGCAATGCAGTGAGCACGATACGTTTTTAATAAAACTAACCAAATGCAATGCTTGTGAGTTAAATCAGTTTTTATTAAAACTAACAAAATGCAATACAGTAAAGTATTTCCGTTTTTAATAAACCTAACCAAATGCAATGCAGTGAGTTATAACATTTTTTAATAAATCTCCCAAGATGCAATGCAGTGATTTATATCCGATTTATTAAAATTAACAAAATGCAATATAGTACGTTACTTCGGTTTTTAATAAAACTAACAAAATGAATTAATTGAGTTATATCAATTGTTAATAAAATTAACAAAATTCAATGCAGTGAGCACTATCCGTTTTTAATAAAACTCATATAACGCAATGCTGTGAGTTATATCCGCTTTTAATAAAAAAAACGAAATGCAATACAATAAGTTACTTCGGTTTTTAATAAAACAAACAAAACGCAGTGCAGTGAGTTGTATCCGTTTTTAATAAAACTGACAAAATTCAATGCAGAGTTAAATCAGTTTTTAATAAAACTGACAAAATGCAATGCAGGGAGTTATATCCATTTATAATAAAACTAACAAAATGCAATGCACTGAGTTATATCAGGTTTTATTGAAACTAACAAAATGCCTTGCAGTGAGTTATATCCGGTTTTATTAAAGCTAACCAAATGCAATGCAGTGAGTTATATTAGTTTTTATTAAAACTAACAAAATACAATACAGTAAAGTACTTCCGTTTTTAATAAACCTAACCAGATGCAATGCAGTGAGATATATCTGTTTTTAATAAAACTCACAAAATACAATGCTGTGAATTATTTCAGTTTCTATTAAAACTAACAAAATGCAATGCAGTAATGTCCGGTTTTATTGAAGCTAACAAAATGCAATGCAGTGAGTTATATCCGTTTTTAATAAAACTGACAAAATTCAATGCAGAGAGTTAAATCAGCTTTTAATAAAATTAACAAAATGCAATGCAGTGAGCACTATCCGTTTTTAATAAAACTAACCAAATGCAACGCAGTGAGTTATATCAGTTTTTATTAAAACTAACAATATGCAATGCCGTGAGTTAAATCAGTTTTTAATAAAACTGACAAAATGCAATGCTGGGAGCTATATCCGTTTTTAATAAAACTAACCAAATGCAACGCAGTGAGTTATATCAGGTTTTATTGAAACTAACAAAATGCCTTGCAGTGAGTTATATCCGGTTTTATTAAAGCTAACAAAATGCAATGCAGTGAGTTATATCTGTTTTTAATAAAACCAACAAAATGCAATGCAGTGAGCAATATCCATTTTTAATTAAACTAACCAAATGCAATCAGTGAGTTATATCAGTTTTTATTAAAACTAACAAAATACAATGCAGTGAGTTATATCTGTTTTTAATAAAACTACCAACATGCACTGCAGTGCCTTACATCAGCTTTTATTGAAACCAGCAAAATGCAATGCAGTGAGTTATATCCTTTTTCATTAAAGCTAACAAACTGCAATGCAGTGAGTTATATCAGTTTTTAATAAACCTCACCAAATGCAATGTAGTGAGATATATCAGGTTTTATTAAAACTTAAAAAATGCACTATAGTAAGTTACTTCGGTTTTTAATATAACTAACAAAATGCAATACAGTGAGTTATATCAATTTTTAATAAAGTTATCAAAATGCAATGCAGTGAGTTTTATCTGTTTTTAATAAAACCCACAGATTGCAATGCTGTAAGTTATATCCATTTTTAATAAAACTAACCAAATGCAATGCAGTGAGTTATAACATTTTTTAATAAATCTCCCAAAATGCAATGCAGTGAGTTATATCACTTGTTATTAAAACTAACAAAATGCAATGCAGTGAGTTATGTCCCGTTTTATTGAAGCTACCAAAATGCAGTGCAGTGAGCTATATATGTTTTTAATAAACCTTATAAAAGGCAATGCTGTGAGTTTTATCCGTTTTTAATAAAACTAACAAAACACAATCCAGTGAGCAATATCCGTTTTTAATAAAGCTAACCAAATGCAATGCAGTAAGTTATAACCGTTTTTAATAAAACTAACAAATTGCAATGCACTGAGTTATATCCGTTTTTAATAAAACTAACGAAATGAAATGCACTGAGTTGTATCAGTTTTTAATAAAACTAACTAAATGCAATGCACTGAGTAATATCCGTTTTTAATAAAACTAACAAAATGCAATACAGTACAGTACTTCCGTTTTTAATAAAACTAACAAAATGAATTAATTGAGTTATATCAATTGTTAATAAAATTAACCAAATTCAATGCAGTGAGCACTATCCGTTTTTAATAAAACTAACCAAATGCAATGCAGTGAGTTATATCACTTTTTATTAAAACTCACAAAATGCAATGCAGTGAGTTATATCACTTGTTATTAAAACTAACAAAATGCAATGCATTGAGTTATGTCCCGTTTTATTGAAGCTACCAAAATGCAGTGCAGTGAGCTATATATGTTTTTAATAAAACTCATAAAAGGCAATGCTGTGAGTTTTATCCGTTTTTAATAAAACTAACAAAACACAATCCAGTGAGCAATATCCGTTTTTAATAAAGCTAACCAAATGCAATGCAGTAAGTTATATCCGTTTTTAATAAAACTAACAAATTGCAATGCACTGAGTTATATCCGTTTTTAATAAAACTAATTAAATGAAATGCACTGAGTTGTATCAGTTTTTAATAAAACTAACTAAATGCAATGCACTGAGTAATATCCGTTTTTAATAAAACTAACAAAATGCAATACAGTACAGTACTTCCGTTTTTAATAAACCTGACGAAATGCAATGCAGTGAGATATATCAGTTTTTAATAAACCTCACAAAATGCAATGCAGTGAGTTATATCCGGTTTTATTAAAATTAACAAAATGCAATATAGTACGTTACTTCGGCTTTAATAAAACTAACAAAATGAATTAACAAAATGCAATACAATAAGTTATTTCGGTTGCTAATATAACAAACAAAACGCAGTGCAGTGAGTTGTATCCATTTTTATTAAAAATAATAAAATGCAATGCAGTGAGTTAAATCAGTTTTAAATAAAACTAACAAAATGCAATACATTAAGTTACTTCGAATTTTAATAAACCTAACCAAATGCAATGCTTCTGAGTTATATCAGTTTTTATTAAAACTTACAAAATGCAATGCAGTGAATTGTATCAGTTTTTAATAAAACTAACAAAATGCAATGCACTGAGTTATATCTGTTTTTAGTAAAACTAACAAAATGCAATGCACTGAGTTTTATTCTTTTTTTAATAAAACTAACAAAATGCAATTCACTGAGTTATATCCGTTTTTAATGAAACTAACCAGATGCAATGCAGTGAGTTATATCTGTTTTTAATAAAACTCACAAAATGCAATGCTGTGAGTTATTTCCGTTTCTATTAAAACTAACAAACTGCAATGCAGTGCGTTATGTTCGGTTTTATTGAAGCTAATAAAATGCTATGCAGTGAGCAATATCCGTTTTTAATAAAACTAACCAAATGCAATGCAGTGAGTTATATCCGTTTTTAATAAAACTAACAAATTGCAATACAGTAAAGTACTTCCGTTTTTAATAAACCAAAACAAATGCAATTCAGTGAGATATATCCGATTTTAATAAAACTAACCAAATGCATTGCAGTGAGTTATATCCATTTATAATAAAACTAACAAAATGCGATACAATAAGTTATTTCGGTTTTTGATAAAATAAACAAAACGCAGTACAGTGAGTTGTATCAATTTTTAAAAAAACTAACAAAAGTCAATGCAGAGAGTTATATCTGTTTTTATTAAAACTAATAAAGTGCAATGCAGTGAGTTATATAAGTTGTTATTAAAACTAATAAAATGCAATGCAGTGAGTTATATCAGTTTTTACTAAACTTCACCAAATGCAATGCAGTGAGTTATATCCGGTTTTATTAAAATTAACAAAATGCAATATAGTAAGTTACTTCGGTTTTTAATAAAACTAACAAAATGCAATGCAGTGAGTTATATCTGTTTTTAACAAAACTCAACAAACGCAATGCTGTGAGTTATATCCGTTTTTAGTAAAACTAACCAAATGCACTGCAGTGAGTTTTATCCGTTTTTAATAAAACTAACAAAAGGTAAAGTACTTCCGTTTTTAATAAACCTAGCCAGATGCAAAGCAGTGAGTTATATCAGTTTCTACAAAACTTCACCAAATGCAATGCAGTGAGTGATATCCGGTTTTATTAAAACTAACAAAATGCACTGCAGTGAGTTATATCTGTTTTTAACAAAACTCACAAAACGCAATGCTGTGAGTTATATCCGGTTTTATTAAAACTAACCAAATGAAATATAGTGAGATATTTCGGTTTTTAATAAAACCAACAACATGCAATGCAGTGAGTTATATAAATTTTTAATAAAACTGACAAAAGTCAATGCAGTGAGACATATCCGATTTTAATAAAACTAACCAAATGCATTGCAGTGAGTTATATTCATTTATATTAAAACTAACAAAATGCAATGCAGTGAGAAATATCCGTTTTTAATAAAACTAACAAAATGCAATGCAGTGAGTTACATCAGTTTTCAATAAACCTAACCAAATGCAATGCAGTGAGATATATCAGTATTTAATAAACCTCACAAAATGCAATGCAGTGAGTTATATCAGTTTTTATTAAAACTAACAAAAGGAAATGCAGTGAGTTATGTCCGGTTTTATTGAAGCTAACAAAATGCAATGCACTGAGTTATATCCGCTTTTAATAAAACTAACAAAATGCAATACAATAAGTTACTTCGGTTTTTAATAACACAAACAAAACGCAGTGCAGTGAGTTGTATCCATTTTTATTAAAAATAATAAAATGCAATGCAGTGAGTTATATCCGTTTTAAATAAAACTGACAAAATTCAATGCAGAGAGTTAAATCAGTTTTAAATAAAACTAACAAAATGCAATACATTAAGTTACTTCGGTTTTTAATAAAACTGACAGAATTCAATGCAGAGAGTTAAATCAGTTTTTAACAAAATTAACAAAATGCAATGCAGTGAGCACTATCCGTTTTTACTAAAACTAACCAAATGCAATGCTTGTGAGGTATATCAGTTTTAAATAAAACTAACAAAATGTCATGCAGTGAGCAATATCCGTTTTTAATAAAACTAACCAAATGCAATGCAGTCAGTTATATCCGTTTTTAATAAAACTCACAAAATGCAATGCTGTGAGTTATATCCGATTTTAATAAAACTAACAAAATGCCATACAATAAGTTACTTCGGTTTTTAATAAAACAAACAAAACCCAGTGCAGTGAGTTGTATCCATTTTTATTAAAAATAATAAAATGCAATGCACTCAATCAGTTTTAAATGAAACTAACAAAATGCAATACATTAAGTTACTTCGGTTTTTAATAAAATTGACAGAATTCAATGCAGAGAGTTACATCCGTTTTTAATAAAACTAACTAAATGCAATGCAGTTAGTTGTATCCGTTTTTAATAAAGCTAACAAAATTAAATGCACTGAGTTAAATCCGTTTTTAATAAAACTAACCAAGTCAAATGCACTGAGTTACATCCGTTTTTAATAAAACTAATCAAATGCAATGCAGTGAGTTGTATCAGTTTTTAATATAACTAACCAAATGGAATGGACTGAGTTACATCCGTCTTTAATAAAACTAACCAAATGCAATGCACTGAGCTATATCCGTTTTTAATAAAACTAACAAAATGCATTGCACTGAGGTATATCCGTTTTTAATAAAACTAACCAAATGCAATGCACTGAGTTGTATCAGTTTTTAATAAAACTAACCAAATGCAATGCACTGAGTTATATCCGTGTTTAATAAAACTAACCAAATGCAATGCACTGAGTTGTATCAGTTTTTAATAAAACTAACCAAATGCAATGCACTGAGTTATATCCGTTTTTAATAAAACTAACCAAATGCAATGCACTGAGTTATATCCGTTTTTAATAAAACTCACAAAATGCAATGCACTGAGTTATATCCGTTTTTAATAAAACTAACCAAATGCAATGCACTGAGTTATATCCGTTTTTAAAAAAACTAACAAAATGCAATGAACTGAGTTATATCCGTTTTTAATAAAACTAACAAAATGCAATGCACTGAGTTACATCTGTTTTTAATAAAACTAACCAAATGCAATGCACTGAGTTATATCCGTTTTTAATAAAACTAACAAAAATAAATGCACTGAGTTATATCCATTTTTAATAAAGCTAACAAAATGCAATGCAGTGAGTTGTATCAGTTTTTAATAAAACTAACCAAATGCAATGCACTGAGTTATATCCGTCTTTAATAAAACTAACAAAAATAAATGCACTGAGTTATATCCATTTTTAATAAAACTAACAAAATGCAATGCACTGAGTTATATCCGTTTTTAATAAAACTAACCAAATGCAATGCACTGAGTTATATCCGTTTTTAATAAAACTAACAAAATGCAATGCACTGAGTTAGATCCGTTTTTAATAAAACTAACCAAATGCAATGCACTGAGTTATATCCGTTTTTAATAAAACTAACAAAATGCAATGCACTGAGTTATATCCGTTTTTAAGAAAACTAACAAAATGCAATGCACTGAGTTACATCCGTTTTTAATAAAACTAACCAAATGCAATGCACTGAGTTATATCCGTTTTTAATAAAACTAACAAAAATAAATGCACTGAATTATGTCCATTTTTAATAAAACTGAAAAAATTCAATGCAGAGAGTTAAATCAGTTTTAAATAAAACTAACAAAATGCAATACATTAAGTTACTTCGGTTTTTAATAAAATTGACAGAATTCAATGCAGAGAGTTACATCCGTTTTTAATAAAACTAACTAAATGCAATGCAGTTAGTTGTATCCGTTTTTAATAAAGCTAACAAAATTAAATGCACTGAGTTAAATCCGTTTTTAATAAAACTAACCAAGTCAAATGCACTGAGTTACATCCGTTTTTAATAAAACTAACCAAATGCAATGCAGTGAGTTGTATCAGTTTTTAATATAACTAACCAAATGGAATGGACTGAGTTACATCCGTCTTTAATAAAACTAACCAAATGCAATGCACTGAGCTATATCCGTTTTTAATAAAACTAACAAAATGCGTTGCACTGAGGTATATCCGTTTTTAATAAAACTAACCAAATGCAATGCACTGAGTTGTATCAGTTTTTAATAAAACTAACCAAATGCAATGCACTGAGTTATATCCGTGTTTAATAAAACTAACCAAATGCAATGCACTGAGTTGTATCAGTTTTTAATAAAACTAACCAAATGCAATGCACTGAGTTATATCCGTTTTTAATAAAACTAACCAAATGCAATGCACTGAGTTATATCCGTTTTTAATAAAACTCACAAAATGCAATGCACTGAGTTATATCCGTTTTTAATAAAACTAACCAAATGCAATGCACTGAGTTATATCCGTTTTTAAAAAAACTAACAAAATGCAATGAACTGAGTTATATCCGTTTTTAATAAAACTAACAAAATGCAATGCACTGAGTTACATCTGTTTTTAATAAAACTAACCAAATGCAATGCACTGAGTTATATCCGTTTTTAATAAAACTAACAAAAATAAATGCACTGAGTTATATCCATTTTTAATAAAGCTAACAAAATGCAATGCAGTGAGTTGTATCAGTTTTTAATAAAACTAACCAAATGCAATGCACTGAGTTATATCCGTCTTTAATAAAACTAACAAAAATAAATGCACTGAGTTATATCCATTTTTAATAAAACTAACAAAATGCAATGCACTGAGTTATATCCGTTTTTAATAAAACTAACCAAATGCAATGCACTGAGTTATATCCGTTTTTAATAAAACTAACAAAATGCAATGCACTGAGTTAGATCCGTTTTTAATAAAACTAACCAAATGCAATGCACTGAGTTATATCCGTTTTTAATAAAACTAACAAAATGCAATGCACTGAGTTATATCCGTTTTTAAGAAAACTAACAAAATGCAATGCACTGAGTTACATCTGTTTTTAATAAAACTAACCAAATGCAATGCACTGAGTTATATCCGTTTTTAATAAAACTAACAAAAATAAATGCACTGAATTATATCCATTTTTAATAAAACTAACTAAATGCAATGCAGTGAGTTGTATCAGTTTTTAATAAAACTAACCAAATTCAATGCACTGAGTTATATCCGTTTTTAATAAAACTAACAAAAATAAATGCACTGAGTTATATCCGTTTTTAATAAAACTAACCAAATGCAATGCACTGAGTTGTATCAGTTTTTAATAAAACTAACCAAATGCAATGCACTGAGTTATATCCGTTTTTAATAAAACTAACATAATGCAACGCACTACGTTATATCCGTTTTGAATAAAACTAACCAAATGCAATGCAGTGAGTTGTATCAGTTTTTAATAAAACTAACCAAATTCAATGCACTGAGTTATATCCGTTTTTAATAAAACTAACAAAAATAAATGCACTGAGTTATATCCGTTTTTAGTAAAACTAACAAAATGCAATGCAGTGAGTTGTATCAGTTTTTAAAACTAACAAAAATAAATGCACTGAGTTATATCCATTTTTAATAAAGCTAACAAAATGCAATGCAGTGAGTTGTATCAGTTTTTAATAAAACTAACCAAATGCAATGCACTGAGTTATATCCGTCTTTAATAAAACTAACAAAAATAAATGCACTGAGTTATATCCATTTTTAATAAAATTAACAAAATGCAATGCACTGAGTTATATCCGTTTTTAATAAAACTAACCAAATGCAATGCACTGAGTTATATCCGTTTTTAATAAAACTAACAAAATGCAATGCACTGAGTTAGATCCGTTTTTAATAAAACTAACCAAATGCAATGCACTGAGTTATATCCGTTTTTAATAAAACTAACAAAATGCAATGCACTGAGTTATATCCGTTTTTAAGAAAACTAACAAAATGCAATGCACTGAGTTACATCTGTTTTTAATAAAACTAACCGAATGCAATGCACTGAGTTATATCCGTTTTTAATAAAACTAACAAAAATAAATGCACTGAATTATATCCATTTTTAATAAAACTAACCAAATGCAATGCAGTGAGTTGTATCAGTTTTTAATAAAACTAACCAAATTCAATGCACTGAGTTATATCCGTTTTTAATAAAACTAACAAAAATAAATGCACTGAGTTATATCCGGTTTTAATAAAACTAACCAAATGCAATGCACTGAGTTGTATCAGTTTTTAATAAAACTAACCAAATGCAATGCACTGAGTTATATCCGTTTTTAATAAAACTAACATAATGCAACGCACTACGTTATATCCGTTTTGAATAAAACTAACCAAATGCAATGCACTGAGTTATATCCGTTTTTAATAAAACTAACCAAATGCAATGCACTGAGTTATATCCGTTTTTAATAAAACTAACAAAATTAAATGCACTGAGTTATATCCATTTTTAGTAAAACTAACAAAATGCAATGCAGTGAGTTGTATCAGTTTTTAATAAAACTAACCAAATGATACGCAATGAGCTACATCCGTTTTTAATAAAACTAACCAAATTCAATGCACTGAGTTATATCCGTTTTTAGTAAAACTAACCAAATGCAATGCAGTGAGTTGTATCAGTTTTTAATAAAACTAACCAAATGCAATGCACTGAGTTATATCCGTTTTTAATAAAACTAACTAAATGAAATGCACTGAGTTATATCCGTTTTTAATAAAAGTAACAAAATGCAATGCAGTGAGTTGTATCAGTTTTTAATAAAACTAACCAAATGATACGCAATGAGTTACATCCGTTTTTAATAAAACTAACCAAATGCAATGCACTGAGTTATATGCATTTTTAGTAAAACTAACCAAATGCAATGCACTGAGTTACATCCGTTTTTAATAAAACTAACCAAATGCAATGCACTGAGTTATATACGTTTTTAATAAAACTAACCAAATGCAATGCACTGAGTTATGTCCGTTTTTAATGAAACTAACAAAAATAAATGCACTGAGTTACATCCGTTTTTAATAAAACTAACCAAATGCAATGCACTGAGTTGTATCTGTTTTTAATAAAACTAACCAAATGCAATGCACTGAGTTATGTCCGTTTTGAATAAAACTAACAAAATGCAATGCACTGAGTTATATCCGTTTTTAATAAAACTAACCAAATGCAATGCACTGAGTTATATCCGTTTTTAATAAAACTCACAAAATGCAATGCACTGAGCTAGATCCGTTTTTAATAAAACTAACCAAATGCAATGCACTGAGTTATATCCGTTTTTAATAAAACTAACAAAATGCAATGCACTGAGTTATATCCGTTTTTAATAAAACTAACCAAATGCAATGCACTGAGTTATATCCGTTTTTAATAAAACTAACAAAATTAAATGCACCGAGTTATATCCGTTTTTAGTAAAACTAACAAAATGCAATGCAGTGAGTTGTATCAGTTTTTAATAAAACTAACCAAATGATACGCAATGAGCTACATCCGTTTTTAATAAAACTAACCAAATGAAATGCACTGAGTTATATGCGTTTTTAGTAAAACTAACCAAATGCAATGCAGTGAGTTGTATCAGTTTTTAATAAAACTAACCAAATGCAATGCACTGAGTTATATCCGTTTTTAATAAAACTAACTAAATGAAATGCACTGAGTTATATCCGTTTTTAATAAAACTAAAAAAATGTAATGCAGTGAGTTGTATCAGTTTTTAATAAAACTAACCAAATGATACGCAATGAGTTATATCCGTTTTTAATAAAACTAACAAAAATAAATGCACTGAGTTATATCCGTTTTGAATAAAACTAACAAAATGCAATGCACTGAGTTATATCCGTTTTTAATAAAACTAACCAAATGCAATGCACTGAGTTATATCCGTTTTTAATAAAACTCACAAAATGCAATGCACTGAGTTATATCCGTTTTTAATAAAACTAACCAAATACAATGCACTGAGTTATATCCGTTTTTAAAAAAACTAACAAAATGCAATGAACTGAGTTATATCCGTTTTTAATAAAACTAACAAAATGCAATGCACTGAGTTACATCTGTTTTTAATAAAACTAACCAAATGCAATGCACTGAGTTATATCCGTTTTTAATAAAACTAACAAAAATAAATGCACTGAGTTATATCCATTTTTAATAAAGCTAACAAAATGCAATGCAGTGAGTTGTATCAGTTTTTAATAAAACTAACCAAATGCAATGCACTGAGTTATATCCGTTTTTAAAAAAACTAACAAAATGCAATGAACTGAGTTATATCCGTTTTTAATAAAACTAACAAAATGCAATGCACTGAGTTACATCTGTTTTTAATAAAACTAACCAAATGCAATGCACTGAGTTATATCCGTCTTTAATAAAACTAACAAAAATAAATGCACTGAGTTATATCCATTTTTAATAAAACTAACAAAATGCAATGCACTGAGTTATATCCGTTTTTAATAAAACTAACCAAATGCAATGCACTGAGTTATATCCGTTTTTAATAAAACTAACAAAAATAAATGCACTGAGTTATATCCATTTTTAATAAAGCTAACAAAATGCAATGCAGTGAGTTGTATCAGTTTTTAATAAAACTAACCAAATGCAATGCACTGAGTTATATCCGTCTTTAATAAAACTAACAAAAATAAATGCACTGAGTTATATCCATTTTTAATAAAACTAACAAAATGCAATGCACTGAGCTATATCCGTTTTTAATAAAACTAACCAAATGCAATGCACTGAGTTATATCCGTTTTTAATAAAACTAACAAAATGCAATGCACTGAGTTAGATCCGTTTTTAATAAAACTAACCAAATGCAATGCACTGAGTTATATCCGTTTTTAATAAAACTAACAAAATGCAATGCACTGAGTTATATCCGTTTTTAATAAAACTAACAAAATGCAATGCACTGAGTTACATCCGTTTTTAATAAAACTAACCAAATGCAATGCACTGAGTTATATCCGTTTTTAATAAAACTAACAAAAATAAATGCACTGAATTATATCCATTTTTAATAAAACTAACCAAATGCAATGCAGTGAGTTGTATCAGTTTTTAATAAAACTAACCAAATGCAATGCACTGAGTTATATCCGTTTTTAATAAAACTAACAAAAATAAATGCACTGAGTTATATCCGTTTTTAATAAAACTAACCAAATGCAATGCACTGAGTTGTATCAGTTTTTAATAAAACTAACCAAATGCAATGCACTGAGTTATATCCGTTTTTAATAAAACTAACATAATGCAACGCACTACGTTATATCCGTTTTGAATAAAACTAACCAAATGCAATGCACTGAGTTATATCCGTTTTTAATAAAACTAACAAAATGCAATGCACTGAGTTATATCCGTTTTTAATAAAACTAACCAAATGCAATGCACTGAGTTATATCCGTTTTTAATAAAACTAACAAAATTAAATGCACTGAGTTATATCCGTTTTTAGTAAAACTAACAAAATGCAATGCAGTGAGTTGTATCAGTTTTTAATAAAACTAACCAAATGATACGCAATGAGCTACATCCGTTTTTAATAAAACTAACCAAATGATACGCAATAAGCTACATCCGTTTTTAATAAAACTAACCAAATGAAATGCACTGGGTTATATGCGTTTTTAGTAAAACTAACCAAATGCAATGCAGTGAGTTGTATCAGTTTTTAATAAAACTAACCAAATGCATTGCACTGAGTTATATCCGTTTTTAATAAAACTAACCAAATGAAATGCACTGAGTTATATCCGTTTTTAATAAAACTAACAAAATGCAATGCAGTGAGTTGTATCAGTTTTTAATAAAACTAACCAAATGATACGCAATGAGTTACATCCGTTTTTAATAAAACTAACCAAATGCAATGCACTGAGTTATATGCGTTTTTAGTAAAACTAACCAAATGCAATGCACTGAGTTACATCCGTTTTTAATAAAACTAACCAAATGCAATGCAGTGAGTTGTATCCGTTTTTAATAAAGCTAACAAAATTAAATGCACTGAGTTAAATCCGTTTTTAATAAAACTAACAAAATGCAATGCAGTGAATTGTATCAGTTTTTAATAAAACTAACCAAACGCAATGCACTGAGTTACATCCGTTTTTAATAAAACTTACCAAATGCAATGCAGTGAGTTGTATCAGTTTTTAATAAAACTAACAAAAATAAATGCACTGAGGTACATCCGTTTTTAATAAAACTAACCAAATGCAATGCACTGAGTTGTATCAGTTTTTAATAAAACTAACCAAATGCAATGCACTGAGTTATATCCGTTTTTAATAAAACTAACCAAATGCAATGCACTGAGTTGTATCAGTTTTTAATAAAACTAACCAAATGCAATGCACTGAGGTATATCCGTTTTTAATAGAACTAACCAAATGCAATGCACTGAGTTACATCCGTTTTTAATAAAACTAACCAAATGCAATGCACTGAGTTATATCCGTTTTTAATAAAACTAACCAAATGCAATGCACTGAGTTGTATCAGTTTTTAATAAAACTAACCAAATGCAATGCACTGAGTTATATCCGTTTTTAATAAAACTAACCAAATGCAATGCACTGAGTTATATCCGTTTTTAATAAAACTAACCAAATGCAATGCACTGAGTTACATCCGTTTTTAATAAAACTAACCAAATGCAATGCACTGAGTTATATCCGTTTTTAATAAAACTAACAAAAGTAAATGCACTGAGTTATATAAATTTTTAATAAAACTAACCAAATGCAATGCACTGAGTTATATCCGTTTTTAATAAAACTAACCAAAT
This sequence comes from Ceratitis rosa, assembly GCA_037013455.1. Lineage (NCBI taxonomy): Eukaryota > Metazoa > Arthropoda > Insecta > Diptera > Tephritidae > Ceratitis > Ceratitis rosa. Next base: position 333,425 of record JAWMAG010000023.1, read on the forward strand.
GCAATGCACTGAGTTATTTCCGTTTTTAATAAAACTAACCAAATGCAATGCACTGAGTTGTATCAGTTTTTAATAAAACTAACCAAATGCAATGCACTGAGTTATATCCGTTTTTAATAAAACTAACCAAATGCAATGCACTGAGTTGTATCAGTTTTTAATAAAACTAACCAAATGCAATGCACTGAGGTATATCCGTTTTTAATAGAACTAACCAAATGCAATGCACTGAGTTACATCCGTTTTTAATAAAACTAACCAAATGCAATGCACTGAGTTATATCCGTTTTTAATAAAACTAACCAAATGCAATGCACTGAGTTACATCCGTTTTAATAAAACTAACCAAATGCAATGCACTGAGTTATATCCGTTTTTAATAAAACTAACAAAAGTAAATGCACTGAGTGATATCCGTTTTTAATAAAACTAACCAAATGCAATGCACTGAGTTGTATCCGTTTTTAATAAAACTAACCAAATGCAATGCACTGAGTTATATACGTTTTTAATAAAACTAACCAAATGCAATGCACTGAGTTATGTCCGTTTTTAATAAAACTAACAAAAATAAATGCACTGAGTTACATCCGTTTTTAATAAAACTAACCAAATGCAATGCACTGAGTTGTATCTGTTTTTAATAAAACTAACCAAATGCAATGCACTTAGTTATATCCGTTTTGAATAAAACTAACAAAATGCAATGCACTGAGTTATATCCGTTTTTAATTAAACTAACCAAATGCAATGCACTGAGTTATATCCGTTTTTAATAAAACTCACAAAATGCAATGCACTGAGTTATATCCGTTTTTAATAAAACTAACCAAATGCAATGCACTGAGATATATCCGTTTTTAAAAAAACTAACAAAATGCAATGAACTGAGTTATATCCGTTTTTAATAAAACTAACAAAATGCAGTGCACTGAGTTACATCTGTTTTTAATAAAACTAACCAAATGCAATGCACTGAGTTATATCCGTTTTTAATAAAACTAACAAAAATAAATGCACTGAGTTATATCCATTTTTAATAAAGCTAACAAAATGCAATGCAGTGAGTTGTATCAGTTTTTAATAAAACTAACCAAATGCAATGCACTGAGTTATATCCGTCTTTAATAAAACTAACAAAAATAAATGCACTGAGTTATATCCATTTTTAATAAAACTAACAAAATGCAATGCACTGAGCTATATCCGTTTTTAATAAAACTAACCAAATGCAATGCACTGAGTTATATCCGTTTTTAATAAAACTAACAAAATGCAATGCACTGAGTTATATCCGTTTTTAATAAAACTAACCAAATGCAATGCACTGAGTTATATCCGTTTTTAATAAAACTAACCAAATGCAATGCACTGAGTTGTATCAGTTTTTAATAAAACTAACCAAATGCAATGCACTGAGGTATATCCGTTTTTAATAGAACTAACCAAATGCAATGCACTGAGTTACATCCGTTTTTAATAAAACTAACCAAATGCAATGCACTGAGTTATATCCGTTTTTTATAAAACTAACAAAAGTAAATGCACTCAGTTATATAAATTTTTAATAAAACTAACCAAATGCAATGCACTGAGTTATATCCGTTTTTAATAAAACTAACCAAATGCAATGCACTGAGTTGTATCAGTTTTTAATAAAACTAACCAAATGCAATGCACTGAGTTATATCCGTTTTTAATAAAACTAACCAAATGCAATGCACTGAGTTATATCCGTTTTTAATAAAACTAACCAAATGCAATGCACTGAGTTACATCCGTTTTTAATAAAACTAACCAAATGCAATGCACTGAGTTTTATCCGTTTTTAATAAAACTAACAAAAGTAAATGCACTGAGTTATATAAATTTTTAATAAAACTAACCAAATGCAATGCACTGAGTTATATCCGTTTTTAATAAAACTAACCAAATGCAATGCACTGAGTTATTTCCGTTTTTAATAAAACTAACCAAATGCAATGCACTGAGTTGTATCAGTTTTTAATAAAACTAACCAAATGCAATGCACTGAGTTATATCCGTTTTTAATAAAACTAACCAAATGCAATGCACTGAGTTGTATCAGTTTTTAATAAAACTAACCAAATGCAATGCACTGAGGTATATCCGTTTTTAATAGAACTAACCAAATGCAATGCACTGAGTTACATCCGTTTTTAATAAAACTAACCAAATGCAATGCACTGAGTTATATCCGTTTTTAATAAAACTAACCAAATGCAATGCACTGAGTTACATCCGTTTTAATAAAACTAACCAAATGCAATGCACTGAGTTATATCCGTTTTTAATAAAACTAACAAAAGTAAATGCACTGAGTGATATCCGTTTTTAATAAAACTAACCAAATGCAATGCACTGAGTTGTATCCGTTTTTAATAAAACTAACCAAATGCAATGCACTGAGTTATATACGTTTTTAATAAAACTAACCAAATGCAATGCACTGAGTTATGTCCGTTTTTAATAAAACTAACAAAAATAAATGCACTGAGTTACATCCGTTTTTAATAAAACTAACCAAATGCAATGCACTGAGTTGTATCTGTTTTTAATAAAACTAACCAAATGCAATGCACTTAGTTATATCCGTTTTGAATAAAACTAACAAAATGCAATGCACTGAGTTATATCCGTTTTTAATTAAACTAACCAAATGCAATGCACTGAGTTATATCCGTTTTTAATAAAACTCACAAAATGCAATGCACTGAGTTATATCCGTTTTTAATAAAACTAACCAAATGCAATGCACTGAGTTATATCCGTTTTTAAAAAAACTAACAAAATGCAATGAACTGAGTTATATCCGTTTTTAATAAAACTAACAAAATGCAGTGCACTGAGTTACATCTGTTTTTAATAAAACTAACCAAATGCAATGCACTGAGTTATATCCGTTTTTAATAAAACTAACAAAAATAAATGCACTGAGTTATATCCATTTTTAATAAAGCTAACAAAATGCAATGCAGTGAGTTGTATCAGTTTTTAATAAAACTAACCAAATGCAATGCACTGAGTTATATCCGTCTTTAATAAAACTAACAAAAATAAATGCACTGAGTTATATCCATTTTTAATAAAACTAACAAAATGCAATGCACTGAGCTATATCCGTTTTTAATAAAACTAACCAAATGCAATGCACTGAGTTATATCCGTTTTTAATAAAACTAACAAAATGCAATGCACTGAGTTATATCCGTTTTTAATAAAACTAACCAAATGCAATGCACTGAGTTACATCCGTTTTAATAAAACTAACCAAATGCAATGCACTGAGTTATATCCGTTTTTAATAAAACTAACAAAAGTAAATGCACTGAGTGATATCCGTTTTTAATAAAACTAACCAAATGCAATGCACTGAGTTGTATCCGTTTTTAATAAAACTAACCAAATGCAATGCACTGAGTTATATACGTTTTTAATAAAACTAACCAAATGCAATGCACTGAGTTGTATCCGTTTTTAATAAAACTAACCAAATGCAATGCACTGAGTTATATACGTTTTTAATAAAACTAACCAAATGCAATGCACTGAGTTATGTCCGTTTTTAATAAAACTAACAAAAATAAATGCACTGAGTTACATCCGTTTTTAATAAAACTAACCAAATGCAATGCACTGAGTTGTATCTGTTTTTAATAAAACTAACCAAATGCAATGCACTTAGTTATATCCGTTTTGAATAAAACTAACAAAATGCAATGCACTGAGTTATATCCGTTTTTAATTAAACTAACCAAATGCAATGCACTGAGTTATATCCGTTTTTAATAAAACTCACAAAATGCAATGCACTGAGTTATATCCGTTTTTAATAAAACTAACCAAATGCAATGCACTGAGTTATATCCGTTTTTAAAAAAACTAACAAAATGCAATGAACTGAGTTATATCCGTTTTTAATAAAACTAACAAAATGCAGTGCACTGAGTTACATCTGTTTTTAATAAAACTAACCAAATGCAATGCACTGAGTTATATCCGTTTTTAATAAAACTAACAAAAATAAATGCACTGAGTTATATCCATTTTTAATAAAGCTAACAAAATGCAATGCAGTGAGTTATATCCGTTTTTAATAAAACTAACATAATGCATCGCACTACGTTATATCCGTTTTGAATAAAACTAACCAAATGCAATGCACTGAGTTATATCCGTTTTTAATAAAACTAACAAAATGCAATGCACTGAGTTATATCCGTTTTTAATAAAACTAACCAAATGCAATGCACTGAGTTATATCCGTTTTTAATAAAACTAACAAAATTAAATGCACTGAGTTATATCCGTTTTTAGTAAAACTAACAAAATGCAATGCAGTGAGTTGTATCAGTTTTTAATAAAACTAACCAAATGATACGCAATGAGCTACATCCGTTTTTAATAAAACTAACCAAATGATACGCAATAAGCTACATCCGTTTTTAATAAAACTAACCAAATGAAATGCACTGGGTTATATGCGTTTTTAGTAAAACTAACCAAATGCAATGCAGTGAGTTGTATCAGTTTTTAATAAAACTAACCAAATGCATTGCACTGAGTTATATCCGTTTTTAATAAAACTAATCAAATGAAATGCACTGAGTTATATCCGTTTTTAATAAAACTAACAAAATGCAATGCAGTGAGTTGTATCAGTTTTTAATAAAACTAACCAAATGATACGCAATGAGTTACATCCGTTTTTAATAAAACTAACCAAATGCAATGCACTGAGTTATATGCGTTTTTAGTAAAACTAACCAAATGCAATGCACTGAGTTACATCCGTTTTTAATAAAACTAACCAAATGCAATGCAGTGAGTTGTATCCGTTTTTAATAAAGCTAACAAAATTAAATGCACTGAGTTAAATCCGTTTTTAATAAAACTAACAAAATGCAATGCAGTGAATTGTATCAGTTTTTAATAAAACTAACCAAACGCAATGCACTGAGTTACATCCGTTTTTAATAAAACTTACCAAATGCAATGCAGTGAGTTGTATCAGTTTTTAATAAAACTAACAAAAATAAATGCACTGAGGTACATCCGTTTTTAATAAAACTAACCAAATGCAATGCACTGAGTTGTATCAGTTTTTAATAAAACTAACCAAATGCAATGCACTGAGTTATATCCGTTTTTAATAAAACTAACCAAATGCAATGCACTGAGTTGTATCAGTTTTTAATAAAACTAACCAAATGCAATGCACTGAGGTATATCCGTTTTTAATAGAACTAACCAAATGCAATGCACTGAGTTACATCCGTTTTTAATAAAACTAACCAAATGCAATGCACTGAGTTATATCCGTTTTTTATAAAACTAACAAAAGTAAATGCACTCAGTTATATAAATTTTTAATAAAACTAACCAAATGCAATGCACTGAGTTATATCCGTTTTTAATAAAACTAACCAAATGCAATGCACTGAGTTGTATCAGTTTTTAATAAAATTAACCAAATGCAATGCACTGAGTTATATCCGTTTTTAATAAAACTAACCAAATGCAATGCACTGAGTTATATCCGTTTTTAATAAAACTAACCAAATGCAATGCACTGAGTTACATCCGTTTTTAATAAAACTAACCAAATGCAATGCACTGAGTTATATCCGTTTATAATAAAACTAACCAAATGCAATGCACTGAGTTACATTCGTTTTTAATAAAACTAACCAAATGCAATGCACTGAGTTATATCCGTTTTTAATAAAACTAACCAAATGCAATGCACTGAGTTATTTCCGTTTTTAATAAAACTAACCAAATGCAATGCACTGAGTTGTATCAGTTTTTAATAAAACTAACCAAATGCAATGCACTGAGTTATATCCGTTTTTAATAAAACTAACCAAATGCAATGCACTGAGTTGTATCAGTTTTTAATAAAACTAACCAAATGCAATGCACTGAGGTATATCCGTTTTTAATAGAACTAACCAAATGCAATGCACTGAGTTACATCCGTTTTTAATAAAACTAACCAAATGCAATGCACTGAGTTATATCCGTTTTTAATAAAACTAACCAAATGCAATGCACTGAGTTACATCCGTTTTAATAAAACTAACCAAATGCAATGCACTGAGTTATATCCGTTTTTAATAAAACTAACAAAAGTAAATGCACTGAGTGATATCCGTTTTTAATAAAACTAACCAAATGCAATGCACTGAGTTGTATCCGTTTTTAATAAAACAAACCAAATGCAATGCACTGAGTTATATACGTTTTTAATAAAACTAACCAAATGCAATGCACTGAGTTATGTCCGTTTTTAATAAAACTAACAAAAATAAATGCACTGAGTTACATCCGTTTTTAATAAAACTAACCAAATGCAATGCACTGAGTTGTATCTGTTTTTAATAAAACTAACCAAATGCAATGCACTTAGTTATATCCGTTTTGAATAAAACTAACAAAATGCAATGCACTGAGTTATATCCGTTTTTAATTAAACTAACCAAATGCAATGCACTGAGTTATATCCGTTTTTAATAAAACTCACAAAATGCAATGCACTGAGTTATATCCGTTTTTAATAAAACTAACCAAATGCAATGCACTGAGTTATATCCGTTTTTAAAAAAACTAACAAAATGCAATGAACTGAGTTATATCCGTTTTTAATAAAACTAACAAAATGCAGTGCACTGAGTTACATCTGTTTTTAATAAAACTAACCAAATGCAATGCACTGAGTTATATCCGTTTTTAATAAAACTAACAAAAATAAATGCACTGAGTTATATCCATTTTTAATAAAGCTAACAAAATGCAATGCAGTGAGTTGTATCAGTTTTTAATAAAACTAACCAAATGCAATGCACTGAGTTATATCCGTCTTTAATAAAACTAACAAAAATAAATGCACTGAGTTATATCCATTTTTAATAAAACTAACAAAATGCAATGCACTGAGCTATATCCGTTTTTAATAAAACTAACCAAATGCAATGCACTGAGTTATATCCGTTTTTAATAAAACTAACAAAATGCAATGCACTGAGTTATATCCGTTTTTAATAAAACTAACCAAATGCAATGCACTGAGTTACATCCGTTTTAATAAAACTAACCAAATGCAATGCACTGAGTTATATCCGTTTTTAATAAAACTAACAAAAGTAAATGCACTGAGTGATATCCGTTTTTAATAAAACTAACCAAATGCAATGCACTGAGTTGTATCCGTTTTTAATAAAACTAACCAAATGCAATGCACTGAGTTATATACGTTTTTAATAAAACTAACCAAATGCAATGCACTGAGTTATGTCCGTTTTTAATAAAACTAACAAAAATAAATGCACTGAGTTACATCCGTTTTTAATAAAACTAACCAAATGCAATGCACTGAGGTATATCCGTTTTTAATAGAACTAACCAAATGCAATGCACTGAGTTACATCCGTTTTTAATAAAACTAACCAAATGCAATGCACTGAGTTATATCCGTTTTTTATAAAACTAACAAAAGTAAATGCACTCAGTTATATAAATTTTTAATAAAACTAACCAAATGCAATGCACTGAGTTATATCCGTTTTTAATAAAACTAACCAAATGCAATGCACTGAGTTGTATCAGTTTTTAATAAAACTAACCAAATGCAATGCACTGAGTTATATCCGTTTTTAATAAAACTAACAAAATGCAGTGCACTGAGTTACATCTGTTTTTAATAAAACTAACCAAATGCAATGCACTGAGTTATATCCGTTTTTAATAAAACTAACCAAATGCAATGCACTGAGTTGTATCAGTTTTTAATAAAACTAACCAAATGCAATGCACTGAGTTATATCCGTTTTTAATAAAACTAACCAAATGCAATGCACTGAGTTGTATCAGTTTTTAATAAAACTAACCAAATGCAATGCACTGAGTTATATCCGTTTTTAATAAAACTAACCAAATGCAATGCACTGAGTTATATCCGTTTTTAATAAAACTAACAAAAATAAATGCATTGAGTTATATCCATTTTTAATAAAGCTAACAAAATGCAATGCAGTGAGTTGTATCAGTTTTTAATAAAACTAACCAAATGCAATGCACTGAGTTATATCCGTCTTTAATAAAACTAACAAAAATAAATGCACTGAGTTATATCCATTTTTAATAAAACTAACAAAATGCAATGCACTGAGTTGTATCAGTTTTTAATAAAACTAACCAAATGCAATGCACTGAGTTATATCCGTTTTTAATAAAACTAACAAAATGCAGTGCACTGAGTTACATCTGTTTTTAATAAAACTAACAAAAATAAATGCACTGAGTTATATCCATTTTTAATAAAACTAACAAAATGCAATGCACTGAGTTGTATCAGTTTTTAATAAAACTAACCAAATGCAATGCACTGAGTTATATCCGTTTTTAATAAAACTAACAAAATGCAGTGCACTGAGTTAGATCCGTTTTTAATAAAACTAACCAAATGCAATGCACTGAGTTATATCTGTTTTTAATAAAACTAACAAAAATAAATGCACTGAGTTATATCCATTTTTAATAAAACTAACAAAATGCAATGCACTGAGTTGTATCAGTTTTTAATAAAACTAACCAAATGCAATGCACTGAGTTATATCCGTTTTTAATAAAACTAACAAAATGCAGTGCACTGAGTTACATCTGTTTTTAATAAAACTAACAAAAATAAATGCACTGAGTTATATCCATTTTTAATAAAACTAACAAAATGCAGTGCACTGAGTTAGATCCGTTTTTAATAAAACTAACCAAATGCAATGCACTGAGTTATATCTGTTTTTAATAAAACTAACAAAAATAAATGCACTGAGTTATATCCATTTTTAATAAAACTAACAAAATGCAATGCACTGAGCTATATCCGTTTTTAATAAAACTAACCAAATGCAATGCACTGAGTTATATCCGTTTTTAATAAAACTAACAAAATGCAATGCACTGAGTTAGATCCGTTTTTAATAAAACTAACCAAATGCAATGCACTGAGTTATATCCGTTTTTAATAAAACTAACCAAATGCAATGCACTGAGTTATATCCGTTTTTAATAAAACTAACAAAAATAAATGCATTGAGTTATATCCATTTTTAATAAAGCTAACAAAATGCAATGCAGTGAGTTGTATCAGTTTTTAATAAAACTAACCAAATGCAATGCACTGAGTTATATCCGTCTTTAATAAAACTAACAAAAATAAATGCACTGAGTTGTATCAGTTTTTAATAAAACTAACCAAATGCAATGCACTGAGTTATATCCGTTTTTAATAAAACTAACAAAATGCAGTGCACTGAGTTAGATCCGTTTTTAATAAAACTAACCAAATGCAATGCACTGAGTTATATCTGTTTTTAATAAAACTAACAAAAATAAATGCACTGAGTTATATCCATTTTTAATAAAACTAACAAAATGCAATGCACTGAGTTGTATCAGTTTTTAATAAAACTAACCAAATGCAATGCACTGAGTTATATCCGTTTTTAATAAAACTAACAAAATGCAGTGCACTGAGTTACATCTGTTTTTAATAAAACTAACAAAAATAAATGCACTGAGTTATATCCATTTTTAATAAAACTAACAAAATGCAATGCACTGAGTTGTATCAGTTTTTAATAAAACTAACCAAATGCAATGCACTGAGTTATATCCGTTTTTAATAAAACTAACAAAATGCAGTGCACTGAGTTACATCTGTTTTTAATAAAACTAACCAAATGCAATGCACTGAGTTATATCCGTTTTTAATAAAACTAACCAAATGCAATGCACTGAGTTGTATCAGTTTTTAATAAAACTAACCAAATGCAATGCACTGAGTTATATCCGTTTTTAATAAAACTAACCAAATGCAATGCACTGAGTTGTATCAGTTTTTAATAAAACTAACCAAATGCAATGCACTGAGTTATATCCGTTTTTAATAAAACTAACCAAATGCAATGCACTGAGTTATATCCGTTTTTAATAAAACTAACAAAAATAAATGCATTGAGTTATATCCATTTTTAATAAAGCTAACAAAATGCAATGCAGTGAGTTGTATCAGTTTTTAATAAAACTAACCAAATGCAATGCACTGAGTTATATCCGTCTTTAATAAAACTAACAAAAATAAATGCACTGAGTTATATCCATTTTTAATAAAACTAACAAAATGCAATGCACTGAGCTATATCCGTTTTTAATAAAACTAACCAAATGCAATGCACTGAGTTATATCCGTTTTTAATAAAACTAACAAAATGCAATGCACTGAGTTAGATCCGTTTTTAATAAAACTAACCAAATGCAATGCACTGAGTTATATCCGTTTTTAATAAAACTAACAAAATGCAATGCACTGAGTTATATCCGTTTTTAATAAAACTAACAAAATGCAATGCACTGAGTTACATCCGTTTTTAATAAAACTAACCAAATGCAATGCACTGAGTTATATCCGTTTTTAATAAAACTAACAAAAATAAATGCACTGAATTATATCCATTTTTAATAAAACTAACCAAATGCAATGCAGTGAGTTGTATCAGTTTTTAATAAAACTAACCAAATGCAATGCACTGAGTTATATCCGTTTTTAATAAAACTAACAAAAATAAATGCACTGAGTTATATCCGTTTTTAATAAAACTAACCAAATGCAATGCACTGAGTTGTATCAGTTTTTAATAAAAATAACCAAATGCAATGCACTGAGTTATATCCGTTTTTAATAAAACTAACATAATGCAACGCACTACGTTATATCCGTTTTGAATAAAACTAACCAAATGCAATGCACTGAGTTATATCCGTTTTTAATAAAACTAACAAAATGCAATGCACTGAGTTATATCCGTTTTTAATAAAACTAACCAAATGCAATGCACTGAGTTATATCCGTTTTTAATAAAACTAACAAAATTAAATGCACTGAGTTATATCCGTTTTTAGTAAAACTAATAAAATGCAATGCAGTGAGTTGTATCAGTTTTTAATAAAACTAACCAAATGATACGCAATGAGCTACATCCGTTTTTAATAAAACTAACCAAATGATACGCAATAAGCTACATCCGTTTTTAATAAAACTAACCAAATGAAATGCACTGAGTTATATGCGTTTTTAGTAAAACTAACCAAATGCAATGCAGTGAGTTGTATCAGTTTTTAATAAAACTAACCAAATGCAATGCACTGAGTTATATCCGTTTTTAATAAAACTAACCAAATGAAATGCACTGAGTTATATCCGTTTTTAATAAAACTAACAAAATGCAATGCAGTGAGTTGTATCAGTTTTTAATAAAACTAACCAAATGATACGCAATGAGTTACATCCGTTTTTAATAAAACTAACCAAATGCAATGCACTGAGTTATATGCGTTTTTAGTAAAACTAACCAAATGCAATGCACTGAGTTACATTCGTTTTTAATAAAACTAACCAAATGCAATGCAGTGAGTTGTATCCGTTTTTAATAAAGCTAACAAAATTAAATGCACTGAGTTAAATCCGTTTTTAATAAAACTAACAAAATGCAATGCAGTGAGTTGTATCAGTTTTTAATAAAACTAACCAAACGCAATGCACTGAGTTACATCCGTTTTTAATAAAACTTACCAAATGCAATGCAGTGAGTTGTATCAGTTTTTAATAAAACTAACAAAAATAAATGCACTGAGTTACATCCGTTTTTAATAGAACTAACCAAATGCAATGCACTGAGTTACATCCGTTTTTAATAAAACTAACCAAATGCAATGCACTGAGTTATATCCGTTTTTAATAAAACTAACCAAATGCAATGCACTGAGTTACATCCGTTTTAATAAAACTAACCAAATGCAATGCACTGAGTTATATCCGTTTTTAATAAAACTAACAAAAGTAAATGCACTGAGTGATATCCGTTTTTAATAAAACTAACCAAATGCAATGCACTGAGTTGTATCCGTTTTTAATAAAACTAACCAAATGCAATGCACTGAGTTATATACGTTTTTAATAAAACTAACCAAATGCAATGCACTGAGTTATGTCCGTTTTTAATAAAACTAACAAAAATAAATGCACTGAGTTACATCCGTTTTTAATAAAACTAACCAAATGCAATGCACTGAGTTGTATCTGTTTTTAATAAAACTAACCAAATGCAATGCACTTAGTTATATCCGTTTTGAATAAAACTAACAAAATGCAATGCACTGAGTTATATCCGTTTTTAATTAAACTAACCAAATGCAATGCACTGAGTTATATCCGTTTTTAATAAAACTCACAAAATGCAATGCACTGAGTTATATCCGTTTTTAATAAAACTAACCAAATGCAATGCACTGAGTTATATCCGTTTTTAAAAAAACTAACAAAATGCAATGAACTGAGTTATATCCGTTTTTAATAAAACTAACAAAATGCAGTGCACTGAGTTACATCTGTTTTTAATAAAACTAACCAAATGCAATGCACTGAGTTATATCCGTTTTTAATAAAACTAACAAAAATAAATGCACTGAGTTATATCCATTTTTAATAAAGCTAACAAAATGCAATGCAGTGAGTTGTATCAGTTTTTAATAAAACTAACCAAATGCAATGCACTGAGTTATATCCGTCTTTAATAAAACTAACAAAAATAAATGCACTGAGTTATATCCATTTTTAATAAAACTAACAAAATGCAATGCACTGAGCTATATCCGTTTTTAATAAAACTAACCAAATGCAGTGCACTGAGTTACATCTGTTTTTAATAAAACTAACCAAATGCAATGCACTGAGTTATATCCGTTTTTAATAAAACTAACCAAATGCAATGCACTGAGTTGTATCAGTTTTTAATAAAACTAACCAAATGCAATGCACTGAGTTATATCCGTTTTTAATAAAACTAACCAAATGCAATGCACTGAGTTGTATCAGTTTTTAATAAAACTAACCAAATGCAATGCACTGAGTTATATCCGTTTTTAATAAAACTAACCAAATGCAATGCACTGAGTTATATCCGTTTTTAATAAAACTAACAAAAATAAATGCATTGAGTTATATCCATTTTTAATAAAGCTAACAAAATGCAATGCAGTGAGTTGTATCAGTTTTTAATAAAACTAACCAAATGCAATGCACTGAGTTATATCCGTCTTTAATAAAACTAACAAAAATAAATGCACTGAGTTATATCCATTTTTAATAAAACTAACAAAATGCAATGCACTGAGCTATATCCGTTTTTAATAAAACTAACCAAATGCAATGCACTGAGTTATATCCGTTTTTAATAAAACTAACAAAATGCAATGCACTGAGTTAGATCCGTTTTTAATAAAACTAACCAAATGCAATGCACTGAGTTATATCCGTTTTTAATAAAACTAACAAAATGCAATGCACTGAGTTATATCCGTTTTTAATAAAACTAACAAAATGCAATGCACTGAGTTACATCCGTTTTTAATAAAACTAACCAAATGCAATGCACTGAGTTATATCCGTTTTTAATAAAACTAACAAAAATAAATGCACTGAATTATATCCATTTTTAATAAAACTAACCAAATGCAATGCAGTGAGTTGTATCAGTTTTTAATAAAACTAACCAAATGCAATGCACTGAGTTATATCCGTTTTTAATAAAACTAACAAAAATAAATGCACTGAGTTATATCCGTTTTTAATAAAACTAACCAAATGCAATGCACTGAGTTGTATCAGTTTTTAATAAAAATAACCAAATGCAATGCACTGAGTTATATCCGTTTTTAATAAAACTAACATAATGCAACGCACTACGTTATATCCGTTTTGAATAAAACTAACCAAATGCAATGCACTGAGTTATATCCGTTTTTAATAAAACTAACAAAATGCAATGCACTGAGTTATATCCGTTTTTAATAAAACTAACCAAATGCAATGCACTGAGTTATATCCGTTTTTAATAAAACTAACAAAATTAAATGCACTGAGTTATATCCGTTTTTAGTAAAACTAATAAAATGCAATGCAGTGAGTTGTATCAGTTTTTAATAAAACTAACCAAATGATACGCAATGAGCTACATCCGTTTTTAATAAAACTAACCAAATGATACGCAATAAGCTACATCCGTTTTTAATAAAACTAACCAAATGAAATGCACTGAGTTATATGCGTTTTTAGTAAAACTAACCAAATGCAATGCAGTGAGTTGTATCAGTTTTTAATAAAACTAACCAAATGCAATGCACTGAGTTATATCCGTTTTTAATAAAACTAACCAAATGAAATGCACTGAGTTATATCCGTTTTTAATAAAACTAACAAAATGCAATGCAGTGAGTTGTATCAGTTTTTAATAAAACTAACCAAATGATACGCAATGAGTTACATCCGTTTTTAATAAAACTAACCAAATGCAATGCACTGAGTTATATGCGTTTTTAGTAAAACTAACCAAATGCAATGCACTGAGTTACATTCGTTTTTAATAAAACTAACCAAATGCAATGCAGTGAGTTGTATCCGTTTTTAATAAAGCTAACAAAATTAAATGCACTGAGTTAAATCCGTTTTTAATAAAACTAACAAAATGCAATGCAGTGAGTTGTATCAGTTTTTAATAAAACTAACCAAACGCAATGCACTGAGTTACATCCGTTTTTAATAAAACTTACCAAATGCAATGCAGTGAGTTGTATCAGTTTTTAATAAAACTAACAAAAATAAATGCACTGAGTTACATCCGTTTTTAATAGAACTAACCAAATGCAATGCACTGAGTTACATCCGTTTTTAATAAAACTAACCAAATGCAATGCACTGAGTTATATCCGTTTTTAATAAAACTAACCAAATGCAATGCACTGAGTTACATCCGTTTTAATAAAACTAACCAAATGCAATGCACTGAGTTATATCCGTTTTTAATAAAACTAACAAAAGTAAATGCACTGAGTGATATCCGTTTTTAATAAAACTAACCAAATGCAATGCACTGAGTTGTATCCGTTTTTAATAAAACTAACCAAATGCAATGCACTGAGTTATATACGTTTTTAATAAAACTAACCAAATGCAATGCACTGAGTTATGTCCGTTTTTAATAAAACTAACAAAAATAAATGCACTGAGTTACATCCGTTTTTAATAAAACTAACCAAATGCAATGCACTGAGTTGTATCTGTTTTTAATAAAACTAACCAAATGCAATGCACTTAGTTATATCCGTTTTGAATAAAACTAACAAAATGCAATGCACTGAGTTATATCCGTTTTTAATTAAACTAACCAAATGCAATGCACTGAGTTATATCCGTTTTTAATAAAACTCACAAAATGCAATGCACTGAGTTATATCCGTTTTTAATAAAACTAACCAAATGCAATGCACTGAGTTATATCCGTTTTTAAAAAAACTAACAAAATGCAATGAACTGAGTTATATCCGTTTTTAATAAAACTAACAAAATGCAGTGCACTGAGTTACATCTGTTTTTAATAAAACTAACCAAATGCAATGCACTGAGTTATATCCGTTTTTAATAAAACTAACAAAAATAAATGCACTGAGTTATATCCATTTTTAATAAAGCTAACAAAATGCAATGCAGTGAGTTGTATCAGTTTTTAATAAAACTAACCAAATGCAATGCACTGAGTTATATCCGTCTTTAATAAAACTAACAAAAATAAATGCACTGAGTTATATCCATTTTTAATAAAACTAACAAAATGCAATGCACTGAGCTATATCCGTTTTTAATAAAACTAACCAAATGCAATGCACTGAGTTATATCCGTTTTTAATAAAACTAACAAAATGCAATGCACTGAGTTATATCCGTTTTTAATAAAACTAACCAAATGCAATGCACTGAGTTACATCCGTTTTAATAAAACTAACCAAATGCAATGCACTGAGTTATATCCGTTTTTAATAAAACTAACAAAAGTAAATGCACTGAGTGATATCCGTTTTTAATAAAACTAACCAAATGCAATGCACTGAGTTGTATCCGTTTTTAATAAAACTAACCAAATGCAATGCACTGAGTTATATACGTTTTTAATAAAACTAACCAAATGCAATGCACTGAGTTATATCCGTTTTTAATAAAACTAACAAAATGCAGTGCACTGAGTTACATCTGTTTTTAATAAAACTAACCAAATGCAATGCACTGAGTTATATCCGTTTTTAATAAAACTAACAAAAATAAATGCATTGAGTTATATCCATTTTTAATAAAGCTAACAAAATGCAATGCAGTGAGTTGTATCAGTTTTTAATAAAACTAACCAAATGCAATGCACTGAGTTATATCCGTCTTTAATAAAACTAACAAAAATAAATGCACTGAGTTATATCCATTTTTAATAAAACTAACAAAATGCAATGCACTGAGCTATATCCGTTTTTAATAAAACTAACCAAATGCAATGCACTGAGTTATATCCGTTTTTAATAAAACTAACAAAATGCAATGCACTGAGTTAGATCCGTTTTTAATAAAACTAACCAAATGCAATGCACTGAGTTATATCCGTTTTTAATAAAACTAACAAAATGCAATGCACTGAGTTATATCCGTTTTTAATAAAACTAACAAAATGCAATGCACTGAGTTACATCCGTTTTTAATAAAACTAACCAAATGCAATGCACTGAGTTATATCCGTTTTTAATAAAACTAACAAAAATAAATGCACTGAATTATATCCATTTTTAATAAAACTAACCAAATGCAATGCAGTGAGTTGTATCAGTTTTTAATAAAACTAACCAAATGCAATGCACTGAGTTATATCCGTTTTTAATAAAACTAACAAAAATAAATGCACTGAGTTATATCCGTTTTTAATAAAACTAACCAAATGCAATGCACTGAGTTGTATCAGTTTTTAATAAAAATAACCAAATGCAATGCACTGAGTTATATCCGTTTTTAATAAAACTAACATAATGCAACGCACTACGTTATATCCGTTTTGAATAAAACTAACCAAATGCAATGCACTGAGTTATATCCGTTTTTAATAAAACTAACAAAATGCAATGCACTGAGTTATATCCGTTTTTAATAAAACTAACCAAATGCAATGCACTGAGTTATATCCGTTTTTAATAAAACTAACAAAATTAAATGCACTGAGTTATATCCGTTTTTAGTAAAACTAATAAAATGCAATGCAGTGAGTTGTATCAGTTTTTAATAAAACTAACCAAATGATACGCAATGAGCTACATCCGTTTTTAATAAAACTAACCAAATGATACGCAATAAGCTACATCCGTTTTTAATAAAACTAACCAAATGAAATGCACTGAGTTATATGCGTTTTTAGTAAAACTAACCAAATGCAATGCAGTGAGTTGTATCAGTTTTTAATAAAACTAACCAAATGCAATGCACTGAGTTATATCCGTTTTTAATAAAACTAACCAAATGAAATGCACTGAGTTATATCCGTTTTTAATAAAACTAACAAAATGCAATGCAGTGAGTTGTATCAGTTTTTAATAAAACTAACCAAATGATACGCAATGAGTTACATCCGTTTTTAATAAAACTAACCAAATGCAATGCACTGAGTTATATGCGTTTTTAGTAAAACTAACCAAATGCAATGCACTGAGTTACATTCGTTTTTAATAAAACTAACCAAATGCAATGCAGTGAGTTGTATCCGTTTTTAATAAAGCTAACAAAATTAAATGCACTGAGTTAAATCCGTTTTTAATAAAACTAACAAAATGCAATGCAGTGAGTTGTATCAGTTTTTAATAAAACTAACCAAACGCAATGCACTGAGTTACATCCGTTTTTAATAAAACTTACCAAATGCAATGCAGTGAGTTGTATCAGTTTTTAATAAAACTAACAAAAATAAATGCACTGAGTTACATCCGTTTTTAATAAAACTAACCAAATCCAATGCACTGAGTTGTATCAGTTTTTAATAAAACTAACCAAATGCAATGCACTGAGTTATATCCGTTTTTAATAAAACTAACCAAATGCAATGCTCTGAGTTGTATCAGTTTTTAATAAAACTAACCAAATGCAATGCACTGAGGTATATCCGTTTTTAATAGAACTAACCAAATGCAATGCACTGAGTTACATCCGTTTTTAGTAAAACTAACCAAATGCAATGCACTGAGTTATATCCGTTTTTTATAAAACTAACAAAAGTAAATGCACTCAGTTATATAAATTTTTAATAAAACTAACCAAATGCAATGCACTGAGTTATATCCGTTTTTAATAAAACTAACATAATGCAACGCACTACGTTATATCCGTTTTGAATAAAACTAACCAAATGCAATGCACTGAGTTATATCCGTTTTTAATAAAACTAACAAAATGCAATGCACTGAGTTATATCCGTTTTTAATAAAACTAACCAAATGCAATGCACTGAGTTATATCCGTTTTTAATAAAACTAACAAAAATAAATGCACTGAGTTATATCCGTTTTTAATAAAACTAACCAAATGCAATGCACTGAGTTGTATCAGTTTTTAATAAAAATAACCAAATGCAATGCACTGAGTTATATCCGTTTTTAATAAAACTAACATAATGCAACGCACTACGTTATATCCGTTTTGAATAAAACTAACCAAATGCAATGCACTGAGTTATATCCGTTTTTAATAAAACTAACAAAATGCAATGCACTGAGTTATATCCGTTTTTAATAAAACTAACCAAATGCAATGCACTGAGTTATATCCGTTTTTAATAAAACTAACAAAATTAAATGCACTGAGTTATATCCGTTTTTAGTAAAACTAATAAAATGCAATGCAGTGAGTTGTATCAGTTTTTAATAAAACTAACCAAATGATACGCAATGAGCTACATCCGTTTTTAATAAAACTAACCAAATGATACGCAATAAGCTACATCCGTTTTTAATAAAACTAACCAAATGAAATGCACTGAGTTATATGCGTTTTTAGTAAAACTAACCAAATGCAATGCAGTGAGTTGTATCAGTTTTTAATAAAACTAACCAAATGCAATGCACTGAGTTATATCCGTTTTTAATAAAACTAACCAAATGAAATGCACTGAGTTATATCCGTTTTTAATAAAACTAACAAAATGCAATGCAGTGAGTTGTATCAGTTTTTAATAAAACTAACCAAATGATACGCAATGAGTTACATCCGTTTTTAATAAAACTAACCAAATGCAATGCACTGAGTTATATGCGTTTTTAGTAAAACTAACCAAATGCAATGCACTGAGTTACATTCGTTTTTAATAAAACTAACCAAATGCAATGCAGTGAGTTGTATCCGTTTTTAATAAAGCTAACAAAATTAAATGCACTGAGTTAAATCCGTTTTTAATAAAACTAACAAAATGCAATGCAGTGAGTTGTATCAGTTTTTAATAAAACTAACCAAACGCAATGCACTGAGTTACATCCGTTTTTAATAAAACTTACCAAATGCAATGCAGTGAGTTGTATCAGTTTTTAATAAAACTAACAAAAATAAATGCACTGAGTTACATCCGTTTTTAATAAAACTAACCAAATCCAATGCACTGAGTTGTATCAGTTTTTAATAAAACTAACCAAATGCAATGCACTGAGTTATATCCGTTTTTAATAAAACTAACCAAATGCAATGCTCTGAGTTGTATCAGTTTTTAATAAAACTAACCAAATGCAATGCACTGAGGTATATCCGTTTTTAATAGAACTAACCAAATGCAATGCACTGAGTTACATCCGTTTTTAGTAAAACTAACCAAATGCAATGCACTGAGTTATATCCGTTTTTTATAAAACTAACAAAAGTAAATGCACTCAGTTATATAAATTTTTAATAAAACTAACCAAATGCAATGCACTGAGTTATATCCGTTTTTAATAAAACTAACCAAATGCAATGCACTCAGTTGTATCAGTTTTTAATAAAACTAACCAAATGCAATGCACTGAGTTATATCCGTTTTTAATAAAACTAACAAAATGCGATGCACTGAGGTATATCCGTTTTTAATAAAACTAACCAAATGCAATGCACTGAGTTATATCCGTTTTGAATAAAACTAACAAAATGCAATGCACTGAGTTATATCCGTTTTTAATAAAACTAACCAAATGCAATGCACTGAGTTATATCCGTTTTTAATAAAACTCACAAAATGCAATGCACTGAGTTATATCCGTTTTTAATAAAACTAACCAAATGCAATGCACTGAGTTATATCCGTTTTAAAAAAAACTAACAAAATGCAATGAACTGAGTTATATCCGTTTTTAATAAAACTAACAAAATGCAATGCACTGAGTTACATCTGTTTAATAAAACTAACCAAATGCAATGCACTGAGTTATATCCGTTTTTAATAAAACTAACAAAAATAAATGCACTGAGTTATATCCATTTTTAATAAAGCTAACAAAATGCAATGCAGTGAGTTGTATCAGTTTTTAATAAAACTAACCAAATGCAATGCACTGAGTTATATCCGTTTTTAATAAAACTAACAAAAATAAATGCACTGAGTTATATCCGTTTTTAATAAAACTAACCAAATGCAATGCACTGAGTTGTATCAGTTTTTAATAAAACTAACCAAATGCAATGCACTGAGTTATATCCGTTTTTAATAAAACTAACCAAATGCAATGCACTGAGTTATATCCGTTTTTAATAAAACTAACAAAAATAAATGCACTGAGTTATATCCATTTTTAATAAAGCTAACAAAATGCAATGCAGTGAGTTGTATCAGTTTTTAATAAAACTAACCAAATGAAATGCACTGAGTTATATCCGTCTTTAATAAAACTAACAAAAATAAATGCACTGAGTTATATCCATTTTTAATAAAACTAACAAAATGCAATGCACTGAGCTATATCCGTTTTTAATAAAACTAACCAAATGCAATGCACTGAGTTATATCCGTTTTTAATAAAACTAACAAAATGCAATGCACTGAGTTAGATCCGTTTTTAATAAAACTAACCAAATGCAATGCACTGAGTTATATCCGTTTTTAATAAAACTAACAAAATGCAATGCACTGAGTTATATCCGTTTTTAATAAAACTAACAAAATGCAATGCACTGAGTTACATCCGTTTTTAATAAAACTAACCAAATGCAATGCACTGAGTTATATCCGTTTTTAATAAAACTAACAAAAATAAATGCACTGAATTATATCCATTTTTAATAAAACTAACCAAATGCAATGCAGTGAGTTGTATCAGTTTTTAATAAAACTAACCAAATGCAATGCACTGAGTTATATCCGTTTTTAATAAAACTAACAAAAATAAATGCACTGAGTTATATCCGTTTTTAATAAAACTAACCAAATGCAATGCACTGAGTTGTATCAGTTTTTAATAAAACTAACCAAATGCAATGCACTGAGTTATATCCGTTTTTAATAAAACTAACATAATGCAACGCACTACGTTATATCCGTTTTGAATAAAACTAACCAAATGCAATGCACTGAGTTATATCCGTTTTTAATAAAACTAACAAAATGCAATGCACTGAGTTATATCCGTTTTTAATAAAACTAACCAAATGCAATGCACTGAGTTATATCCGTTTTTAATAAAACTAACAAAATTAAATGCACTGAGTTATATCCGTTTTTAGTAAAACTAATAAAATGCAATGCAGTGAGTTGTATCAGTTTTTAATAAAACTAACCAAATGATACGCAATGAGCTACATCCGTTTTTAATAAAACTAACCAAATGATACGCAATAAGCTACATCCGTTTTTAATAAAACTAACCAAATGAAATGCACTGAGTTATATGCGTTTTTAGTAAAACTAACCAAATGCAATGCAGTGAGTTGTATCAGTTTTTAATAAAACTAACCAAATGCAATGCACTGAGTTATATCCGTTTTTAATAAAACTAACCAAATGAAATGCACTGAGTTATATCCGTTTTTAATAAAACTAACAAAATGCAATGCAGTGAGTTGTATCAGTTTTTAATAAAACTAACCAAATGATACGCAATGAGTTACATCCGTTTTTAATAAAACTAACCAAATGCAATGCACTGAGTTATATGCAATTTTAGTAAAACTAACCAAATGCAATGCACTGAGTTACATTCGTTTTTAATAAAACTAACCAAATGCAATGCAGTGAGTTGTATCCGTTTTTAATAAAGCTAACAAAATTAAATGCACTGAGTTAAATCCGTTTTTAATAAAACTAACAAAATGCAATGCAGTGAGTTGTATCAGTTTTTAATAAAACTAACCAAACGCAATGCACTGAGTTACATCCGTTTTTAATAAAACTTACTAAATGCAATGCAGTGAGTTGTATCAGTTTTTAATAAAACTAACAAAAATAAATGCACTGAGTTACATCCGTTTTTAATAAAACTAACCAAATGCAATGCACTGAGTTGTATCAGTTTTTAATAAAACTAACCAAATGCAATGCACTGAGTTATATCCGTTTTTAATAAAACTAACCAAATGCAATGCTCTGAGTTGTATCAGTTTTTAATAAAACTAACCAAATGCAATGCAGTGAGTTGTATCCGTTTTTAATAGAACTAACCAAATGCAATGCACTGAGTTACATCCGTTTTTAGTAAAACTAACCAAATGCAATGCACTGAGTTATATCCGTTTTTTATAAAACTAACAAAAGTAAATGCACTCAGTTATATAAATTTTTAATAAAACTAACCAAATGCAATGCACTGAGTTATATCCGTTTTTAATAAAACTAACCAAATGCAATGCACTGAGTTGTATCAGTTTTTAATAAAACTAACCAAATGCAATGCACTGAGTTATATCCGTTTTTAATAAAACTAACAAAATGCGATGCACTGAGGTATATCCGTTTTTAATAAAACTAACCAAATGCAATGCACTGAGTTATATCCGTTTTGAATAAAACTAACAAAATGCAATGCACTGAGTTATATCCGTTTTTAATAAAACTAACCAAATGCAATGCACTGAGTTATATCCGTTTTTAATAAAACTCACAAAATGCAATGCACTGAGTTATATCCGTTTTTAATAAAACTAACCAAATGCAATGCACTGAGTTATATCCGTTTTTAAAAAAACTAACAAAATGCAATGAACTGAGTTATATCCGTTTTTAATAAAACTAACAAAATGCAATGCACTGAGTTACATCTGTTTAATAAAACTAACCAAATGCAATGCACTGAGTTATATCCGTTTTTAATAAAACTAACAAAAATAAATGCACTGAGTTATATCCATTTTTAATAAAGCTAACAAAATGCAATGCAGTGAGTTGTATCAGTTTTTAATAAAACTAACCAAATACAATGCACTGAGTTATATCCGTTTTTATTAAAACTAACAAAATGCAATGCACTGAGGTATATAAGTTTTTAATAAAACTAACCAAATGCAATGCACTGGGTTATATCCGTTTTTAATAAAACTAACCAAATGCAATGCACTGAGTTATATCCGTTTTTAATAAAACTAACATAATGCAACGCACTACGTTATATCCGTTTTGAATAAAACTAACCAAATGCAATGCACTGAGTTATATCCGTTTTTAATAAAACTAACAAAATGCAATGCACTGAGTTATATCCGTTTTTAATAAAACTAACCAAATGCAATGCACTGAGTTATATCCGTTTTTAATAAAACTAACAAAATTAAATGCACTGAGTTATATCCGTTTTTAGTAAAACTAATAAAATGCAATGCAGTGAGTTGTATCAGTTTTTAATAAAACTAACCAAATGATACGCAATGAGCTACATCCGTTTTTAATAAAACTAACCAAATGATACGCAATAAGCCACATCCGTTTTTAATAAAACTAACCAAATGAAATGCACTGAGTTATATGCGTTTTTAGTAAAACTAACCAAATGCAATGCAGTGAGTTGTATCAGTTTTTAATAAAACTAACCAAATGCAATGCACTGAGTTATATCCGTTTTTAATAAAACTAACCAAATGAAATGCACTGAGTTATATCCGTTTTTAATAAAACTAACAAAATGCAATGCAGTGAGTTGTATCAGTTTTTAATAAAACTAACCAAATGATACGCAATGAGTTACATCCGTTTTTAATAAAACTAACCAAATGCAATGCACTGAGTTATATGCAATTTTAGTAAAACTAACCAAATGCAATGCACTGAGTTACATTCGTTTTTAATAAAACTAACCAAATGCAATGCAGTGAGTTGTATCCGTTTTTAATAAAGCTAACAAAATTAAATGCACTGAGTTAAATCCGTTTTTAATAAAACTAACAAAATGCAATGCAGTGAGTTGTATCAGTTTTTAATAAAACTAACCAAACGCAATGCACTGAGTTACATCCGTTTTTAATAAAACTTACTAAATGCAATGCAGTGAGTTGTATCAGTTTTTAATAAAACTAACAAAAATAAATGCACTGAGTTACATCCGTTTTTAATAAAACTAACCAAATGCAATGCACTGAGTTGTATCAGTTTTTAATAAAACTAACCAAATGCAATGCACTGAGTTATATCCGTTTTTAATAAAACTAACCAAATGCAATGCTCTGAGTTGTATCAGTTTTTAATAAAACTAACCAAATGCAATGCAGTGAGTTGTATCCGTTTTTAATAGAACTAACCAAATGCAATGCACTGAGTTACATCCGTTTTTAGTAAAACTAACCAAATGCAATGCACTGAGTTATATCCGTTTTTTATAAAACTAACAAAAGTAAATGCACTCAGTTATATAAATTTTTAATAAAACTAACCAAATGCAATGCACTGAGTTATATCCGTTTTTAATAAAACTAACCAAATGCAATGCACTGAGTTGTATCAGTTTTTAATAAAACTAACCAAATGCAATGCACTGAGTTATATCCGTTTTTAATAAAACTAACAAAATGCGATGCACTGAGGTATATCCGTTTTTAATAAAACTAACCAAATGCAATGCACTGAGTTATATCCGTTTTGAATAAAACTAACAAAATGCAATGCACTGAGTTATATCCGTTTTTAATAAAACTAACCAAATGCAATGCACTGAGTTATATCCGTTTTTAATAAAACTCACAAAATGCAATGCACTGAGTTATATCCGTTTTTAATAAAACTAACCAAATGCAATGCACTGAGTTATATCCGTTTTTAAAAAAACTAACAAAATGCAATGAACTGAGTTATATCCGTTTTTAATAAAACTAACAAAATGCAATGCACTGAGTTACATCTGTTTAATAAAACTAACCAAATGCAATGCACTGAGTTATATCCGTTTTTAATAAAACTAACAAAAATAAATGCACTGAGTTATATCCATTTTTAATAAAGCTAACAAAATGCAATGCAGTGAGTTGTATCAGTTTTTAATAAAACTAACCAAATACAATGCACTGAGTTATATCCGTTTTTATTAAAACTAACAAAATGCAATGCACTGAGGTATATAAGTTTTTAATAAAACTAACCAAATGCAATGCACTGGGTTATATCCGTTTTTAATAAAACTAACCAAATGCAATGCACTGAGTTACATCCGTTTTTAGTAAAACTAACCAAATGCAATGCAGTGAGTTGTATCCGTTTTTAATAAAGCTAACAAAATTAAATGCACTGAGTTAAATCCGTTTTTAATAAAACTCACAAAATGCAATGCTGTGAGTTATATCCGAATTTAATAAAACTAACAAAATGCCATACAATAAGTTACTTCGGTTTTTAATAAAACAAACAAAACGCAGTGCAGTGAGTTGTATCCATTTTTATTAAAAATAATAAAATGCAATGCACTGAGTTATATCCGTTTTTAATAAAACTGAAAAAATTCAATGCAGAAAGTTAAATCAGTTTTAAATAAAACTAACAACATGCAATACATTAAGTTACTTCGGTTTTAAATAAAATTGACAGAATTCAATGCAGAGAGTTACATCCGTTTTTAATAAAACTAACCAAATGCAATGCAGTGAGTTGTATCCGTTTTTAATAAAGCTAACAAAACTAAATGCACTGAGTTACATCCGTTTTTAATAAAACTAACCAAATGCAATGCAGTGAGTTGTATCAGTTTTTAATAAAACTAACCAAATGGAATGGACTGAGTTACATCCGTCTTTAATAAAACTAACCAAATGCAATGCACTGAGCTATATCCGTTTTTAATAAAACTAACAAAATGCGTTGCACTGAGGTATATCCGTTTTTAATAAAACTAACCAAATGCAATGCACGGAGTTGTATCAGTTTTTAATAAAACTAACCAAATGCAATGCACTGAGTTATATCCGTGTTTAATAAAACTAACCAAATGCAATGCACTGAGTTGTATCAGTTTTTAATAAAACTAACCAAATGCAATGCACTGAGTTATATCCGTTTTTAATAAAACTAACCAAATGCAATGCACTGAGTTACATCCGTTTTTAATAAAACTAACCAAATGCAATGCACTGAGTTATATCCGTTTTTAATAAAACTAACAAAAGTAAATGCACTGAGTTATATAAATTTTTAATAAAACTAACCAAATGCAATGCACTGAGTTATATCCGTTTTTAATAAAACTAACCAAATGCAATGCACTGAGTTATTTCCGTTTTTAATAAAACTAACCAAATGCAATGCACTGAGTTGTATCAGTTTTTATGAAAACTAACCAAATGCAATGCACTGAGTTATATCCGTTTTTAATAAAACTAACCAAATGCAATGCACTGAGTTACATCTGTTTTTAATAAAACTAACCAAATGCAATGCACTGAGTTATATCCGTTTTTAATAAAACTAACAAAAATAAATGCACTGAGTTATATCCATTTTTAATAAAGCTAACAAAATGCAATGCAGTGAGTTGTATCAGTTTTTAATAAAACTAACCAAATGCAATGCACTGAGTTATATCCGTCTTTAATAAAACTAACAAAAATAAATGCACTGAGTTATATCCATTTTTAATGAAACTAACAAAATGCAATGCACTGAGCTATATCCGTTTTTAATAAAACTAACCAAATGCAATGCACTGAGTTATATCCGTTTTTAATAAAACTAACAAAATGCAATGCACAGAGTTAGATCCGTTTTTAATAAAACTAACCAAATGCAATGCACTGAGTTATATCCGTTTTTAATAAAACTAACAAAATGCAATGCACTGAGCTATATCCGTTTTTAATAAAACTAACAAAAATAAATGCACTGAATTATATCCATTTTTAATAAAACTAACCAAATGCAATGCAGTGAGTTGTATCAGTTTTTAATAAAACTAACCAAATGCAATGCACTGAGTTATATCCGTTTTTAATAAAACTAACAAAAATAAATGCACTGAGTTATATCCGTTTTTAATAAAACTAACCAAATGCAATGCTCTGAGTTGTATCAGTTTTTAATAAAACTAACCAAATGCAATGCACTGAGTTACATCCGTTTTTAATAAAACTAACCAAATGCAATGCACTGAGTTACATCCGTTTTTAATAAAACTAACCAAATGCAATGCACTGAGTTATATCCGTTTTTAATAAAACTAACAAAAATAAATGCACTGAATTATATCCATTTTTAATAAAACTAACCAAATGCAATGCAGTGAGTTGTATCAGTTTTTAATAAAACTAACCAAATGCAATGCACTGAGTTATATCCGTTTTTAATAAAACTAACAAAAATAAATGCACTGAGTTATATCCGTTTTTAATAAAACTAACCAAATGCAATGCTCTGAGTTGTATCAGTTTTTAATAAAACTAACCAAATGCAATGCACTGAGTTATATTCGTTTTTAATAAAAATGACCAAATGCAATGCACTGAGTTATATCCGTTTTTAATAAAACTAACAAAATTAAATGCACTGAGTTATATCCGTTTTTAGTAAAACTAACAAAATGCAATGCAGTGAGTTGTATCAGTTTTTAATAAAACTAACCAAATGATACGCAATGAGCTACATCCGTTTTTAATAAAACTAACCAAATGAAATGCACTGAGTTATATGCGTTTTTAGTAAAACTAACCAAATGCAATGCAGTGAGTTGTATCAGTTTTTAATAAAACTAACCAAATGCAATGCACTGAGTTATGTCCGTTTTTAATAAAACTAACCAAATGAAATGCACTGAGTTATATCCGTTTTTAATAAAACTAACAAAATGTAATGCAGTGAGTTGTATCAGTTTTTAATAAAACTAATCAAATGATACGCAATGAGTTACATCCGTTTTTAATAAAACTAACCAAATGCAATGCACTGAGTTATATGCGTTTTTAGTAAAACTAACCAAATGCAATGCACTGAGTTACATCCGTTTTTAATAAAACTAACCAAATGCAATGCAGTGAGTTGTATCCGTTTTTAATAAAGCTAACAAAATTAAATGCACTGAGTTAAATCCGTTTTTAATAAAACTAACAAAATGCAATGCAGTGAGTTGTATCAGTTTTTAATAAAACTAACCAAACGCAATGCACTGAGTTACATCCGTTTTTAATAAAACTTACCAAATGCAATGCAGTGAGTTGTATCAGTTTTTAATAAAACTAACAAAAATAAATGCACTGAGTTACATCCGTTTTTAATAAAACTAACCAAATGCAATGCACTGAGTTGTATCAGTTTTTAATAAAACTAACCAAATGCAATGCACTGATTTATATCCGTTTTTAATAAAACTAACCAAATGCAATGCACTGAGTTGTATCAGTTTTTAATAAAACTAACCAAATGCAATGCACTGAGGTATATCCGTTTTTAATAGAACTAACCAAATGCAATGCACTGAGTTACATCCGTTTTTAATAAAACTAACCAAATGCAATGCACTGAATTATATCCGTTTTTTATAAAACTAACAAAAGTAAATGCACTCAGTTATATAAATTTTTAATAAAACTAACCAAATGCAATGCACTGAGTTATATCCGTTTTTAATAAAACTAACCAAATGCAATGCACTGAGTTGTATCAGTTTTTAATAAAACTAACCAAATGCAATGCACTGAGTTATATCCGTTTTTAATAAAACTAACAAAATGCGATGCACTGAGGCATATCCGTTTTTAATAAAACTAACCAAATGCAATGCACTGAGTTATATCCGTTTTGAATAAAACTAACAAAATGCAATGCACTGAGTTATATCCGTTTTTAATAAAACTAACCAAATGCAATGCACTGAGTTATATCCGTTTTTAATAAAACTCACAAAATGCAATGCACTGAGTTATATCCGTTTTTAATAAAACTAACCAAATGCAATGCACTAAGTTATAGCCGTTTTTAAAAAAACTAACAAAATGCAATGAACTGAGTTATAATTCGTTTTTAATAAAACTAACAAAATGCAATGCACTGAGTTACATCTGTTTTTAATAAAACTAACCAAATGCAATGCACTGAGTTATATCCGTTTTTAATAAAACTAACAAAAATAAATGCACTGAGTTATATCCATTTTTAATAAAGCTAACAAAATGCAATGCTGTGAGTTGTATCAGTTTTTAATAAAACTAACCAAATGCAATGCACTGAGTTATATCCGTTTTTATTAAAACTAACAAAATGCAATGCACTGAGGTATATAAGTTTTTAATAAAACTAACCAAATGCAATGTACTGGGTTATATCCGTTTTTAATAAAACTAACCAAATGCAATGCACTGAGTTACATCCGTTTTTAATAAAACTAACCAAATGCAATGCAGTGAGTTGTATCCGTTTTTAATAAAGCTAACAAAATTAAATGCACTGAGTTAAATCCGTTTTTAATAAAACTTACAAAATGCAATGCTGTGAGTTATATCCGATTTTAATAAAACTAACAAAATGCCATACAATAAGTTACTTCGGTTTTTAATAAAACAAACAAAACGCAGTGCAGTGAGTTGTATCCATTTTTATTAAAAATAATAAAATGCAATGCACTGAGTTATATCCGTTTTTAATAAAACTGAAAAAATTCAATGCAGAGAGTTAAATCAGTTTTAAATAAAACTAACAAAATGCAATACATTAAGTTACTTCGGTTTTTAATAAAATTGACAGAATTCAATGCAGAGAGTTACATCCGTTTTTAATAAAACTAACCAAATGCAATGCAGTGAGTTGTATCCGTTTTTAATAAAGCTAACAAAATTAAATGCACTGAGTTACATCCGTTTTTAATAAAACTAACCAAATGCAATGCAGTGAGTTGTATCAGTTTTTAATAAAACTAACCAAATGGAATGGACTGAGTTACATCCGTCTTTAATAAAACTAAACAAATGCAATGCACTGAGCTATATCCGTTTTTAATAAAACTAACAAAATGCGTTGCACTGAGGTATATCCGTTTTTAATAAAACTAACCAAATGCAATGCACTGAGTTGTATCAGTTTTTAATAAAACTAACCAAATGCAATGCACTGAGCTATATCCGTGTTTAATAAAACTAACCAAATGCAATGCACTGAGTTGTATCAGTTTTTAATAAAACTAACCAAATGCAATGCACTGAGTTATATCCGTTTTTAATAAAACTAACCAAATGCAATGCACTGAGTTACATCCGTTTTAATAAAACTAACCAAATGCAATGCACTGAGTTATATCCGTTTTTAATAAAACTAACAAAAGTAAATGCACTGAGTTATATAAATTTTTAATAAAACTAACCAAATGCAATGCACTGAGTTATATCCGTTTTTAATAAAACTAACCAAATGCAATGCTCTGAGTTATATACGTTTTTAATAAAACTAACCAAATGCAATGCACTGAGTTATGTCCGTTTTTAATAAAACTAACAAAAATAAATGCACTGAGTTACATCCGTTTTTAATAAAACTAACCAAATGCAATGCACTGAGTTGTATCTGTTTTTAATAAAACTAACCAAATGCAATGCACTGAGTTATATCCGTTTTGAATAAAACTAACAAAATGCAATGCACTGAGTTATATCCGTTTTTAATAAAACTAACCAAATGCAATGCACTGAGTTATATCCGTTTTTAATAAAACTCACAAAATGCAATGCACTGAGTTATATCCGTTTTTAATAAAACTAACCAAATACAATGCACTGAGTTATATCCGTTTTTAAAAAAACTAACAAAATGCAATGAACTGAGTTATATCCGTTTTTAATAAAACTAACAAAATGCAATGCACTGAGTTACATCTGTTTTTAATAAAACTAACCAAATGCAATGCACTGAGTTATATCCGTTTTTAATAAAACTAACAAAAATAAATGCACTGAGTTATATCCATTTTTAATAAAGCTAACAAAATGCAATGCAGTGAGTTGTATCAGTTTTTAATAAAACTAACCAAATGCAATGCACTGAGTTATATCCGTCTTTAATAAAACTAACAAAAATAAATGCACTGAGTTATATCCATTTTTAATAAAACTAACAAAATGCAATGCACTGAGTTATATCCGTTTTTAATAAAACTAACAAAATGCAATGCACTGAGTTATATCCGTTTTTAATAAAACTAACCAAATGCAATGCACTGAGTTATATCCGTTTTTAATAAAACTAACCAAATGCAATGCACTGAGTTATATCCGTTTTTAATAAAACTAACAAAATGCAATGCACTGAGTTATATCCGTTTTTAATAAAACTAACAAAATGCAATGCACTGAGTTACATCCGTTTTTAATAAAACTAACCAAATGCAATGCACTGAGTTATATCCGTTTTTAATAAAACTAACAAAAATAAATGCACTGAATTATATCCATTTTTAATAAAACTAACCAAATGCAATGCAGTGAGTTGTATCAGTTTTTAATAAAACTAACCAAATGCAATGCACTGAGTTATATCCGTTTTTAATAAAACTAACAAAAATAAATGCACTGAGTTATATCCGTTTTTAATAAAACTAACCAAATGCAATGCACTGAGTTGTATCAGTTTTTAATAAAACTAACCAAATGCAATGCACTGAGTTATATCCGTTTTTAATAAAACTAACATAATGCAACGCACTACGTTATATCCGTTTTGAATAAAACTAACCAAATGCAATGCACTGAGTTATATCCGTTTTTAATAAAACTAACAAAATGCAATGCACTGAGTTATATCCGTTTTTAATAAAACTAACCAAATGCAATGCACTGAGTTATATCCGTTTTTAATAAAACTAACAAAATTAAATGCACTGAGTTATATCCGTTTTTAGTAAAACTAACAAAATGCAATGCAGTGAGTTGTATCAGTTTTTAATAAAACTAACCAAATGATACGCAATGAGCTACATCCGTTTTTAATAAAACTAACCAAATGAAATGCACTGAGTTATATGCGTTTTTAGTAAAACTAACCAAATGCAATGCAGTGAGTTGTATCAGTTTTTAATAAAACTAACCAAATGCAATGCACTGAGTTATATCCGTTTTTAATAAAACTAACTAAATGAAATGCACTGAGTTATATCCGTTTTTAATAAAACTAAAAAAATGCAATGCAGTGAGTTGTATCAGTTTTTAATAAAACTAACCAAATGATACGCAATGAGTTATATCCGTTTTTAATAAAACTAACAAAAATAAATGCACTGAGTTATATCCATTTTTAATAAAACTAACAAAATGCAATGCAGTGAGTTGTATCAGTTTTTAATAAAACTAACCAAATGCAATGCCCTGAGTTATATCCGTTTTTAATAAAACTAACCAAATGCAATGCACTGAGTTATATCCGTTTTTAATAAAACTAAGCAAATGCAATGCACTGAGTTATATCCGTTTTTAATAAAACTAACAAAGTGCAATGCACTGAGTTAGATGCGTTTTTAATAAAACTAACCAAATGCAATGCACTGAGTTATATCCGTTTTTAATAAAACTCACAAAATGCAATGCACTGAGTTATATCCGTTTTTAATAAAACTAACCAAATACAATGCACTGAGTTATATCCGTTTTTAAAAAAACTAACAAAATGCAATGAACTGAGTTATATCCGTTTTTAATAAAACTAACAAAATGCAATGCACTGAGGTATATCCGTTTTTAATAAAACTAACCAAATGCAATGCACTGAGTTATATCCGTTTTGAATAAAACTAACAAAATGCAATGCACTGAGTTATATCCGTTTTTAATAAAACTAACCAAATGCAATGCACTGAGTTATATCCGTTTTTAATAAAACTCACAAAATGCAATGCACTGAGTTATATCCGTTTTTAATAAAACTAACCAAATGCAATGCACTAAGTTATAGCCGTTTTTAAAAAAACTAACAAAATGCAATGAACTGAGTTATAATTCGTTTTTAATAAAACTAACAAAATGCAATGCACTGAGTTACATCTGTTTTTAATAAAACTAACCAAATGCAATGCACTGAGTTATATCCGTTTTTAATAAAACTAACAAAAATAAATGCACTGAGTTATATCCATTTTTAATAAAGCTAACAAAATGCAATGCTGTGAGTTGTATCAGTTTTTAATAAAACTAACCAAATGCAATGCACTGAGTTATATCCGTTTTTATTAAAACTAACAAAATACAATGCACTGAGGTATGTAAGTTTTTAATAAAACTAACCAAATGCAATGTACTGGGTTATATCCGTTTTTAATAAAACTAACCAAATGCAATGCACTGAGTTACATCCGTTTTTAATAAAACTAACCAAATGCAATGCAGTGAGTTGTATCCGTTTTTAATAAAGCTAACAAAATTAAATGCACTGAGTTAAATCCGTTTTTAATAAAACTTACAAAATGCAATGCTGTGAGTTATATCCGATTTTAATAAAACTAACAAAATGCCATACAATAAGTTACTTCGGTTTTTAATAAAACAAACAAAACGCAGTGCAGTGAGTTGTATCCATTTTTATTAAAAATAATAAAATGCAATGCACTGAGTTATATCCGTTTTTAATAAAACTGAAAAAATTCAATGCAGAGAGTTAAATCAGTTTTAAATAAAACTAACAAAATGCAATACATTAAGTTACTTCGGTTTTTAATAAAATTGACAGAATTCAATGCAGAGAGTTACATCCGTTTTTAATAAAACTAACCAAATGCAATGCAGTGAGTTGTATCCGTTTTTAATAAAGCTAACAAAATTAAATGCACTGAGTTACATCCGTTTTTAATAAAACTAACCAAATGCAATGCAGTGAGTTGTATCAGTTTTTAATAAAACTAACCAAATGGAATGGACTGAGTTACATCCGTCTTTAATAAAACTAACCAAATGCAATGCACTGAGCTATATCCGTTTTTAATAAAACTAACAAAATGCGTTGCACTGAGGTATATCCGTTTTTAATAAAACTAACCAAATGCAATGCACTGAGTTGTATCAGTTTTTAATAAAACTAACCAAATGCAATGCACTGAGCTATATCCGTGTTTAATAAAACTAACCAAATGCAATGCACTGAGTTGTATCAGTTTTTAATAAAACTAACCAAATGCAATGCACTGAGTTATATCCGTTTTTAATAAAACTAACCAAATGCAATGCACTGAGTTACATCCGTTTTAATAAAACTAACCAAATGCAATGCACTGAGTTATATCCGTTTTTAATAAAACTAACAAAAGTAAATGCACTGAGTTATATAAATTTTTAATAAAACTAACCAAATGCAATGCACTGAGTTATATCCGTTTTTAATAAAACTAACCAAATGCAATGCTCTGAGTTATATACGTTTTTAATAAAACTAACCAAATGCAATGCACTGAGTTATGTCCGTTTTTAATAAAACTAACAAAAATAAATGCACTGAGTTGTATCTGTTTTTAATAAAACTAACCAAATGCAATGCACTGAGTTATATCCGTTTTGAATAAAACTAACAAAATGCAATGCACTGAGTTATATCCGTTTTTAATAAAACTAACCAAATGCAATGCACTGAGTTATATCCGTTTTTAATAAAACTCACAAAATGCAATGCACTGAGTTATATCCGTTTTTAATAAAACTAACCAAATACAATGCACTGAGTTATATCCGTTTTTAAAAAAACTAACAAAATGCAATGAACTGAGTTATATCCGTTTTTAATAAAACTAACAAAATGCAATGCACTGAGTTACATCTGTTTTTAATAAAACTAACCAAATGCAATGCACTGAGTTATATCCGTTTTTAATAAAACTAACAAAAATAAATGCACTGAGTTATATCCATTTTTAATAAAGCTAACAAAATGCAATGCAGTGAGTTGTATCAGTTTTTAATAAAACTAACCAAATGCAATGCACTGAGTTATATCCGTTTTTAAAAAAACTAACAAAATGCAATGAACTGAGTTATATCCGTTTTTAATAAAACTAACAAAATGCAATGCACTGAGTTACATCTGTTTTTAATAAAACTAACCAAATGCAATGCACTGAGTTATATCCGTCTTTAATAAAACTAACAAAAATAAATGCACTGAGTTATATCCATTTTTAATAAAACTAACAAAATGCAATGCACTGAGTTATATCCGTTTTTAATAAAACTAACCAAATGCAATGCACTGAGTTATATCCGTTTTTAATAAAACTAACAAAATGCAATGCACTGAGTTAGATCCGTTTTTAATAAAACTAACCAAATGCAATGCACTGAGTTATATCCGTTTTTAATAAAACTAACAAAATGCAATGCACTGAGTTATATCCATTTTTAATAAAACTAACAAAATGCAATGCACTGAGTTACATCCGTTTTTAATAAAACTAACCAAATGCAATGCACTGAGTTATATCCGTTTTTAATAAAACTAACAAAAATAAATGCACTGAATTATATCCATTTTTAATAAAACTAACCAAATGCAATGCAGTGAGTTGTATCAGTTTTTAATAAAACTAACCAAATGCAATGCACTGAGTTATATCCGTTTTTAATAAAACTAACAAAAATAAATGCACTGAGTTATATCCGATTTTAATAAAACTAACCAAATGCAATGCACTGAGTTGTATCAGTTTTTAATAAAACTAACCAAATGCAATGCACTGAGTTATATCCGTTTTTAATAAAACTAACATAATGCAACGCACTACGTTATATCCGTTTTGAATAAAACTAACCAAATGCAATGCACTGAGTTATATCCGTTTTTAATAAAACTAACAAAATGCAATGCACTGAGTTATATCCGTTTTTAATAAAACTAACCAAATGCAATGCACTGAGTTATATCCGTTTTTAATAAAACTAACAAAATTAAATGCACTGAGTTATATCCGTTTTTAGTAAAACTAACAAAATGCAATGCAGTGAGTTGTATCAGTTTTTAATAAAACTAACCAAATGATACGCAATGAGCTACATCCGTTTTTAATAAAACTAACCAAATGAAATGCACTGAGTTATATGCGTTTTTAGTAAAACTAACCAAATGCAATGCAGTGAGTTGTATCAGTTTTTAATAAAACTAACCAAATGCAATGCACTGAGTTATATCCGTTTTTAATAAAACTAACTAAATGAAATGCACTGAGTTATATCCGTTTTTAATAAAACTAAAAAAATGCAATGCAGTGAGTTGTATCAGTTTTTAATAAAACTAACCAAATGATACGCAATGAGTTATATCCGTTTTTAATAAAACTAACAAAAATAAATGCACTGAGTTATATCCATTTTTAATAAAACTAACAAAATGCAATGCAGTGAGTTGTATCAGTTTTTAATAAAACTAACCAAATGCAATGCCCTGAGTTATATCCGTTTTTAATAAAACTAACCAAATGCAATGCACTGAGTTATATCCGTTTTTAATAAAACTAAGCAAATGCAATGCACTGAGTTATATCCGTTTTTAATAAAACTAACAAAGTGCAATGCACTGAGTTAGATGCGTTTTTAATAAAACTAACCAAATGCAATGCACTGAGTTATATCCGTTTTTAATAAAACTAACAAAATGCAATGCACTGAGTTATATCCGTTTTTAATAAAGCTAACAAAATGCAATGCACTGAGTTACATCCGTTTTTAATAAAACTAACCAAATGCAATGCACTGAGTTATATCCGTTTTTAATAAAACTAACAAAAATAAATGCACTGAGTTATATCCATTTTTAATAAAACTAACAAAATGCAATGCACTGAGTTATATCCGTTTTTAATAAAACTATTAAAAATAAATGCACTGAGTTATATCCATTTTTAATAAAACTAACAAAATGCAATGCAGTGAGTTGTATCAGTTTTTAATAAAACTAACCAAATGATACGCAATAAGCTACATCCGTTTTTAATAAAACTAACCAAATAAAACTAACCAAATGCAATGCAGTGAGTTGTATCAGTTTTTAATAAAACTAACCAAATGCAATGCACTGAGTTATATCCGTTTTTAACAAAACTAACCAAATGAAATGCACTGAGTTATATCCGTTTTTAATAAAACTAACAAAATGCAATGCAGTGAGTTGTATCAGTTTTTAATAAAACTAACCAAATGATACGCAATGAGTTACATCCGTTTTTAATAAAACTAACCAAATGCAATGCACTGAGTTATATGCGTTTTTAGTAAAACTAACCAAATGCAATGCAGTGAGTTGTATCAGTTTTTAATAAAACTAACCAAATGGAATGGACTGAGTTACATCCGTCTTTAATAAAACTAACCAAATGCAATGCACTGAGTTATATCCATTTTTAATAAAACTAACAAATTGCAATGCAGTGAGTTGTATCAGTTTTTAATAAAACTAACCAACTGCAATGCACTGAGTTATATCCGTTTTTAATAAAACTAACCAAATGCAATGCACTGAGTTATATCCGTTTTTAATAAAACTAACCAAATGCAATGCACTGAGTTATATCCGTTTTTAATAAAACTAACCAAATGCAATGCACTGAGTTATGTCCGTTTTTAATAAAACTAACAAAAATAAATGCACTGAGTTACATCCGTTTTTAATAAAACTAACCAAATGCAATGCACTGAGTTGTATCTGTTTTTAATAAAACTAACCAAATGCAATGCACTGAGTTATATCCGTTTTGAATAAAACTAACAAAATGCAATGCACTGAGTTATATCCGTTTTTAATAAAACTAACCAAATGCAATGCACTGAGTTATATCCGTTTTTAATAAAACTCACAAAATGCAATGCACTGAGTTATATCCGTTTTTAATAAAACTAACCAAATACAATGCACTGAGTTATATCCGTTTTTAAAAAAACTAACAAAATGCAATGAACTGAGTTATATCCGTTTTTAATAAAACTAACAAAATGCAATGCACTGAGTTACATCTGTTTTTAATAAAACTAACAAAAATAAATGCACTGAGTTATATCAATTTTTAATAAAGCTAACAAAATGCAATGCAGTGAGTTGTATCAGTTTTTAATAAAACTAACCAAATGCAATGCACTGAGTTATATCCGTCTTTAATAAAACTAACAAAAATAAATGCACTGAGTTATATCCATTTTTAATAAAACTAACAAAATGCAATGCACTGAGTTATATCCGTTTTTAATAAAACTAACCAAATGCAATGCACTGAGTTATATCCGTTTTTAATAAAACTAACAAAATGCAATGCACTGAGTTAGATCCGTTTTTAATAAAACTAACCAAATGCAATGCACTGAGTTATATCCGTTTTTAATAAAACTAACAAAATGCAATGCACTGAGTTACATCCGTTTTTAATAAAACTAACCAAATGCAATGCACTGAGTTATATCCGTTTTTAATAAAACTAACAAAAATAAATGCACTGAATTATATCCATTTTTAATAAAACTAACCAAATGCAATGCAGTGAGTTGTATCAGTTTTTAATAAAACTAACCAAATGCAATGCACTGAGTTATATCCGTTTTTAATAAAACTAACAAAAATAAATGCACTGAGTTATATCCGTTTTTAATAAAACTAACCAAATGCAATGCACTGAGTTGTATCAGTTTTTAATAAAACTAACCAAATGCAATGCACTGAGTTATATCCGTTTTTAATAAAACTAACATAATGCAACGCACTACGTTATATCCGTTTTGAATAAAACTAACCAAATGCAATGCACTGAGTTATATCCGTTTTTAATAAAACTAACAAAATGCAATGCACTGAGTTATATCCGTTTTTAATAAAACTAACCAAATGCAATGCACTGAGTTATATCCGTTTTTAATAAAACTAACAAAATTAAATGCACTGAGTTATATCCGTTTTTAGTAAAACTAACAAAATGCAATGCAGTGAGTTGTATCAGTTTTTAATAAAACTAACCAAATGCAATGCACTGAGTTATATCCGTTTTTAATAAAACTAACAAAATGCAATGCACTGAGTTACATCCGTTTTTAATAAAACTAACCAAATGCAATGCACTGAGTTATATCCGTTTTTAATAAAACTAACAAAAATAAAT
The DNA here is from genome assembly GCA_037013455.1 of Ceratitis rosa. NCBI lineage: Eukaryota > Metazoa > Arthropoda > Insecta > Diptera > Tephritidae > Ceratitis > Ceratitis rosa. The sequence goes on from JAWMAG010000023.1 coordinate 372,854, forward strand.
GCACTGAATTATATCCATTTTTAATAAAACTAACCAAATGCAATGCAGTGAGTTGTATCAGTTTTTAATAAAACTAACCAAATGCAATGCACTGAGTTATATCCGTTTTTAATAAAACTAACAAAAATAAATGCACTGAGTTATATCCGTTTTTAATAAAACTAACCAAATGCAATGCACTGAGTTGTATCAGTTTTTAATAAAACTAACCAAATGCAATGCACTGAGTTATATCCGTTTTTAATAAAACTAACATAATGCAACGCACTACGTTATATCCGTTTTGAATAAAACTAACCAAATGCAATGCACTGAGTTATATCCGTTTTTAATAAAACTAACAAAATGCAATGCACTGAGTTATATCCGTTTTTAATAAAACTAACCAAATGCAATGCACTGAGTTATATCCGTTTTTAATAAAACTAACAAAATTAAATGCACCGAGTTATATCCGTTTTTAGTAAAACTAACAAAATGCAATGCAGTGAGTTGTATCAGTTTTTAATAAAACTAACCAAATGATACGCAATGAGCTACATCCGCTTTTAATAAAACTAACCAAATGAAATGCACTGAGTTATATGCGTTTTTAGTAAAACTAACCAAATGCAATGCAGTGAGTTGTATCAGTTTTTAATAAAACTAACCAAATGCAATGCACTGAGTTATATCCGTTTTTAATAAAACTAACTAAATGAAATGCACTGAGTTATATCCGTTTTTAATAAAACTAAAAAAATGTAATGCAGTGAGTTGTATCAGTTTTTAATAAAACTAACCAAATGATACGCAATGAGTTATATCCGTTTTTAATAAAACTAACAAAAATAAATGCACTGAGTTATATCCATTTTTAATAAAACTAACAAAATGCAATGCAGTGAGTTGTATCAGTTTTTAATAAAACTAACCAAATGCAATGCCCTGAGTTATATCCGTTTTTAATAAAACTAACCAAATGCAATGCACTGAGTTATATCCGTTTTTAATAAAACTAAGCAAATGCAATGCACTGAGTTATATCCGTTTTTAATAAAACTAACAAAGTGCAATGCACTGAGTTAGATGCGTTTTTAATAAAACTAACCAAATGCAATGCACTGAGTTATATCCGTTTTTAATAAAACTAACAAAATGCAATGCACTGAGTTATATCCGTTTTTAATAAAACTAACAAAATGCAATGCACTGAGTTACATCCGTTTTTAATAAAACTAACCAAATGCAATGCACTGAGTTATATCCGTTTTTAATAAAACTAACAAAAATAAATGCACTGAGTTATATCCATTTTTAATAAAACTAACAAAATGCAATGCACTGAGTTATATCCGTTTTTAATAAAACTATTAAAAATAAATGCACTGAGTTATATCCATTTTTAATAAAACTAACAAAATGCAATGCAGTGAGTTGTATCAGTTTTTAATAAAACTAACCGAATGATACGCAATAAGCTACATCCGTTTTTAATAAAACTAACCAAATAAAACTAACCAAATGCAATGCAGTGAGTTGTATCAGTTTTTAATAAAACTAACCAAATGCAATGCACTGAGTTATATCCGTTTTTAACAAAACTAACCAAATGAAATGCACTGAGTTATATCCGTTTTTAATAAAACTAACAAAATGCAATGCAGTGAGTTGTATCAGTTTTTAATAAAACTAACCAAATGATACGCAATGAGTTACATCCGTTTTTAATAAAACTAACCAAATGCAATGCACTGAGTTATATGCGTTTTTAGTAATACTAACCAAATGCAATGCAGTGAGTTGTATCAGTTTTTAATAAAACTAACCAAATGGAATGGACTGAGTTACATCCGTCTTTAATAAAACTAACCAAATGCAATGCACTGAGTTATATCCATTTTTAATAAAACTAACAAATTGCAATGCAGTGAGTTGTATCAGTTTTTAATAAAACTAACCAACTGCAATGCACTGAGTTATATCCGTTTTTAATAAAACTAACCAAATGCAATGCACTGAGTTATATCCGTTTTTAATAAAACTAACCAAATGCAATGCACTGAGTTATATCCGTTTTTAATAAAACTAACAAAAATAAATGCTCTGAGTTATATCCGTTTTTAATAAAACTAACAAAAATAAATGCACTGAGTTATATCCATTTTTAATAAAACTAACAAAATGCAATGCAGTGAGTTGTATCAGTTTTTAAAAAAACTAACCAAATGCAATGCCCAGAGTTATATCCATTTTTAATAAAACTAACCAAATGCAATGCACTGAGTTATATCCGTTTTTAATAAAACTAACCAAATGCAATGCACTGAGTTATATCCGTTTTTAATAAAACTAACAAAATGCAATGCACTGAGTTAGATCCGTTTTTAATAAAACTAACCAAATGCAATGCACTGAGTTATATCCGTTTTTAATAAAACTAACAAAATGCAATGCACTGAGTTATATCCGTTTTTAATAAAACTAACAAAATGCAATGCACTGAGTTACATCCGTTTTTAATAAAACTAACCAAATGCAATGCAGTGAGTTGTAACAGTTTTTAATAAAACTAACCAAATGCAATGCACTGAGTTATATCCGTTTTTAATAAAACTAACTAAATGAAATGCACTGAGTTATATCCGTTTTTAATAAAACTAACAAAATGCAATGCAGTGAGTTGTATCAGTTTTTAATAAAACTAACCAAATGATACGCAATGAGTTACATCCGTTTTTAATAAAACTAACCAAATGCAATGCACTGAGTTATATCCGTTTTTAATAAAACTAACCAAATGCAATGCACTGAGTTGTATCAGTTTTTAATAAAACTAACCAAATGCAATGCACTGAGTTATATCCGTTTTTAATAAAACTAACATAATGCAACGCACTACGTTATATCCGTTTTGAATAAAACTAACCAAATGCAATGCACTGAGTTATATCCGTTTTTAATAAAACTAACAAAATGCAATGCACTGAGTTATATCCGTTTTTAATAAAACTAACCAAATGCAATGCACTGAGTTATATCCGTTTTTAATAAAACTAACAAAATTAAATGCACTGAGTTATATCCGTTTTTAGTAAAACTAACAAAATGCAATGCAGTGAGTTGTATCAGTTTTTAATAAAACTAACCAAATGATACGCAATGAGCTACATCCGTTTTTAATAAAACTAACCAAATGAAATGCACTGAGTTATATGCGTTTTTAGTAAAACTAACCAAATGCAATGCAGTGAGTTGTATCAGTTTTTAATAAAACTAACCAAATGCAATGCACTGAGTTATATCCGTTTTTAATAAAACTAACTAAATGAAATGCACTGAGTTATATCCGTTTTTAATAAAACTAAAAAAATGCAATGCAGTCAGTTGTATCAGTTTTTAATAAAACTAACCAAATGATACGCAATGAGTTATATCCGTTTTTAATAAAACTAACAAAAATAAATGCACTGAGTTATATCCATTTTTAATAAAACTAACAAAATGCAATGCAGTGAGTTGTATCAGTTTTTAATAAAACTAACCAAATGCAATGCCCTGAGTTATATCCGTTTTTAATAAAACTAACCAAATGCAATGCACTGAGTTATATCCGTTTTTAATAAAACTAACCAAATGCAATGCACTGAGTTATATCCGTCTTTAATAAAACTAACAAAAATAAATGCACTGAGTTATATCCATTTTTAATAAAACTAACAAAATGCAATGCACTGAGCTATATCCGTTTTTAATAAAACTAACCAAATGCAATGCACTGAGTTATATCCGTTTTTAATAAAACTAACAAAATGCAATGCACTGAGTTAGATCCGTTTTTAATAAAACTAACCAAATGCAATGCACTGAGTTATATCCGTTTTTAATAAAACTAACAAAATGCAATGCACTGAGTTATATCCGTTTTTAATAAAACTAACAAAATGCAATGCACTGAGTTACATCCGTTTTTAATAAAACTAACCAAATGCAATGCACTGAGTTATATCCGTTTTTAATAAAACTAACAAAAATAAATGCACTGAATTATATCCATTTTTAATAAAACTAACCAAATGCAATGCAGTGAGTTGTATCAGTTTTTAATAAAACTAACCAAATGCAATGCACTGAGTTATATCCGTTTTTAATAAAACTAACAAAAATAAATGCACTGAGTTATATCCATTTTTAATAAAACTAACAAAATGCAATGCACTGAGCTATATCCGTTTTTAATAAAACTAACCAAATGCAATGCACTGAGTTATATCCGTTTTTAATAAAACTAACAAAAATAAATGCACTGAGTTATATCCGTTTTTAATAAAACTAACAAAATGCAATGCACTGAGTTATATCCGTTTTTAATAAAACTAACAAAATGCAATGCACTGAGTTACATCCGTTTTTAATAAAACTAACCAAATGCAATGCACTGAGTTATATCCGTTTTTAATAAAACTAATAAAAATAAATGCACTGAGTTATATCCATTTTTAATAAAACTAACAAAATGCAATGCACTGAGTTATATCCGTTTTTAATAAAACTAATAAAAATAAATGCACTGAGTTATATCCATTTTTAATAAAACTAACAAAATGCAATGCAGTGAGTTGTATCAGTTTTTAATAAAACTAACCAAATGCAATGCACTGAGTTATATCCGTTTTTAATAAATTTAACAAAAATAAATGCACTGAGTTATATCCGTTTTTAATAAAACTAACCAAATGCAATGCAATGAGTTGTATCAGTTTTTAATAAAACTAACCAAATGCAATGCACTGAGTTATATCCGTTTTTAATAAAACTAACATAATGCAATGCACTACGTTATATCCGTTTTTAATAAAACTAACCAAATGCAATGCACTGAGTTATATCCGTTTTTAATAAAACTAACAAAATGCAATGCACTGAGTTATATCCGTTTTTAATAAAACTAACCAAATGCAATGCACTGAGTTATATCCGTTTTTAATAAAACTAACAAAATTAAATGCACTGAGTTATATCCGTTTTTAGTAAAACTAACAAAATGCAATGCAGTGAGTTGTATCAGTTTTTAATAAAACTAACCAAATGATACGCAATAAGCTACATCCGTTTTTAATAAAACTAACCAAATGAAATGCACTGAGTTATATGCGTTTTTAGTAAAACTAACCAAATGCAATGCAGTGAGTTGTATCAGTTTTTAATAAAACTAACCAAATGCAATGCACTGAGTTATATCCGTTTTTAACAAAACTAACCAAATGAAATGCACTGAGTTATATCCGTTTTTAATAAAACTAACAAAATGCAATGCAGTGAGTTACATCCGTTTTTAATAAAACTAACCAAATGCAATGCACTGAGTTATATGCGTTTTTAGTAAAACTAACCAAATGCAATGCAGTGAGTTGTATCAGTTTTTAATAAAACTAACCAAATGGAATGGACTGAGTTACATCCGTCTTTAATAAAACTAACCAAATGCAATGCACTGAGTTATATCCGTTTTTAATAAAACTAACAAATTGCAATGCAGTGAGTTGTATCAGTTTTTAATAAAACTAACCAAATGCAATGCACTGAGTTATATCCGTTTTTAATAAAACTAACCAAATGCAATGCACTGAGTTATATCCGTTTTTAATAAAACTAACCAAATGCAATGCACTGAGTTATATCCGTTTTTAATAAAACTAACAAAAATAAATGCACTGAGTTATATCCGTTTTTAATAAAACTAACAAAAATAAATGCACTGAGTTATATCCATTTTTAATAAAACTAACAAAATGCAATGCAGTGAGTTGTATCAGTTTTTAAAAAAACTAACCAAATGCAATGCCCTGAGTTATATCCGTTTTTAATAAAACTAACCAAATGCAATGCACTGAGTTATATCCGTTTTTAATAAAACTAACCAAATGCAATGCACTGAGTTATATCCGTTTTTAATAAAACTAACAAAATGCAATGCACTGAGTTAGATCCGTTTTTAATAAAACTAACCAAATGCAATGCACTGAGTTATATCCGTTTTTAATAAAACTAACAAAATGCAATGCAAAAAGTTATATCAGTTTTTAATAAAACTATGCATATGCAATGCACTGAGTTACATCCGTTTTTAATAAAACTAACCAAATGCAATGCAGTGAGTTGTACCAGTTTTTAATAAAACTAACCAAATGCAATGCACTGAGTTATATCCGTTTTTTAATAAAACTAACTAACTGAAATGCACTGAGTTATATGCGTTTTTAGTAAAACTAACCAAATGCAATGCAGTGAGTTGTATCAGTTTTTAATAAAACTAACTAAATGATACGCAATGAGTTACATCCGTTTTTAATAAAACTAACCAAATGCAATGCACTGAGTTATATGCGTTTTTAGTAAAACTAACCAAATGCAATGCACTGAGTTACATCCGTTTTTAATAAAACTAACCAAATGCAATGCAGTGAGTTGTATCCGTTTTTAATAAAGCTAACAAAATTAAATGCACTGAGTTAAATCCGTTTTTAATAAAACTAACCATATGCAATGCAGTGAGTTGTATCAGTTTTTAATAAAACTAACCAAACGCAATGCACTAAGTTACATCCGTTTTTAATAAAACTAACCAAATGCAATGCAGTGAGTTGTATCAGTTTTTAATAAAACTAACCAAATGGAATGGACTGAGTTACATCCGTCTTTAATAAAACTAACCAAATGCAATGCACTGAGTTATATCCGTTTTTAATAAAACTAACAAATTGCAATGCAGTGAGTTGTATCAGTTTTTAATAAAACTAACCAAATGCAATGCGCTGAGTTGTATCAGTTTTAAATAAAACTAACCAAATGCAAAGCACTGAGTTATATCCGTTTTTAATAAAACTAACCAAATGCAATGCACTGAGTTACATCCGTTTTTAATAAAACTAACAAAAATAAATGCACTGAGTTATATCCGTTTTTAATAAAACTAACAAAAATAAATGCACTGAGTTATATCCATTTTTAATAAAACTAACAAAATGCAATGCAGTGAGTTATATCCGTTTTTAATAAAACTAACAAAATGCAATGCACTGAGTTAGATCCATTTTTAATAAAACTAACCAAATGCAATGCACTGAGTTATATCCGTTTTTAATAAAACTAACAAAATGCAATGCACTGAGTTATATCCGTTTTTAATAAAACTAACAAAATGCAATGCACTGAGTTACATCCGTTTTTAATAAAACTAATAAAAATAAATGCACTGAGTTATATCCATTTTTAATAAAACTAACAAAATGCAATGCAGTGAGTTGTATCAGTTTTTAATAAAACTAACCAAATGCAATGCACTGAGTTATATCCGTTTTTAATAAAACTAACAAAAATAAATGCACTGAGTTATATCCGTTTTTAATAAAACTAACCAAATGCAATGCAATGAGTTGTATCAGTTTTTAATAAAACTAATCAAACGCAATGCACTGAGTTATATCCGTTTTTAATAAAACTAACATAATGCAATGCACTACGTTATATCCGTTTTTAATAAAACTAACCAAATGCAATGCACTGAGTTATATCAGTTTTAAATAAAACTAACCAAATGCAATGCACTGAGTTATATCCGTTTATAGTAAAACTAACAAAATGCAATGCAGTGAGTTGTATCAGTTTTTAATAAAACTAACCAAATGATACGCAATAAGCTACATCCGTTTTTAATAAAACTAACCAAATGAAATGCACTGAGTTATATGCGTTTTTATTAAAACTAACCAAATGCAATGCAGTGGGTTGTATCAGTTTTTAATAAAACTAACCAAATGCAATGCACTGAGTTATATCCGTTTTTAATAAAACTAACCAAATGAAATGCACTGAGTTATATCCGTTTTTATTAAAACTAACAAAATGCAATGCAGTGAGTTGTATCAGTTTTTAATAAAACTAACCAAATGATACGCAATGAGTTACATCCGTTTTTAATAAAACTAACCAAATGCAATGCACTGAGTTATATGCGTTTTTAGTAAAACTAACCAAATGCAATGCACTGAGTTACATCCGTTTTTAATAAAACTAACCGAATGCAATGCAGTGAGTTGTATCCGTTTTTAATAAAACTAACCAAATGCAATGCAGTGAGTTGTATCAGTTTTTAATAAAACTAACCAAATGATACGCAATGAGTTATATCCGTTTTTAATAAAACTAACAAAAATAAATGCACTGAGTTATATCCATTTTTAATAAAACTAACAAAATGCAATGCAGTGAGTTGTATCAGTTTTTAATAAAACTAACCAAATGCAATGCCCTGAGTTATATCCGTTTTTAATAAAACTAACCAAATGCAATGCACTGAGTTATATCCGTTTTTAATAAAACTAACCAAATGCAATGCACTGAGTTATATCCGTCTTTAATAAAACTAACAAAAATAAATGCACTGAGTTATATCCATTTTTAATAAAACTAACAAAATGCAATGCACTGAGCTATATCCGTTTTTAATAAAACTAACCAAATGCAATGCACTGAGTTATATCCGTTTTTAATAAAACTAACAAAATGCAATGCACTGAGTTAGATCCGTTTTTAATAAAACTAACCAAATGCAATGCACTGAGTTATATCCGTTTTTAATAAAACTAACAAAATGCAATGCACTGAGTTATATCCGTTTTTAATAAAACTAACAAAATGCAATGCACTGAGTTACATCCGTTTTTAATAAAACTAACCAAATGCAATGCACTGAGTTATATCCGTTTTTAATAAAACTAACAAAAATAAATGCACTGAATTATATCCATTTTTAATAAAACTAACCAAATGCAATGCAGTGAGTTGTATCAGTTTTTAATAAAACTAACCAAATGCAATGCACTGAGTTATATCCGTTTTTAATAAAACTAACAAAAATAAATGCACTGAGTTATATCCATTTTTAATAAAACTAACAAAATGCAATGCACTGAGCTATATCCGTTTTTAATAAAACTAACCAAATGCAATGCACTGAGTTATATCCGTTTTTAATAAAACTAACAAAAATAAATGCACTGAGTTATATCCGTTTTTAATAAAACTAACAAAATGCAATGCACTGAGTTATATCCGTTTTTAATAAAACTAACAAAATGCAATGCACTGAGTTACATCCGTTTTTAATAAAACTAACCAAATGCAATGCACTGAGTTATATCCGTTTTTAATAAAACTAATAAAAATAAATGCACTGAGTTATATCCATTTTTAATAAAACTAACAAAATGCAATGCACTGAGTTATATCCGTTTTTAATAAAACTAATAAAAATAAATGCACTGAGTTATATCCATTTTTAATAAAACTAACAAAATGCAATGCAGTGAGTTGTATCAGTTTTTAATAAAACTAACCAAATGCAATGCACTGAGTTATATCCGTTTTTAATAAATTTAACAAAAATAAATGCACTGAGTTATATCCGTTTTTAATAAAACTAACCAAATGCAATGCAATGAGTTGTATCAGTTTTTAATAAAACTAACCAAATGCAATGCACTGAGTTATATCCGTTTTTAATAAAACTAACATAATGCAATGCACTACGTTATATCCGTTTTTAATAAAACTAACCAAATGCAATGCACTGAGTTATATCCGTTTTTAATAAAACTAACAAAATGCAATGCACTGAGTTATATCCGTTTTTAATAAAACTAACCAAATGCAATGCACTGAGTTATATCCGTTTTTAATAAAACTAACAAAATTAAATGCACTGAGTTATATCCGTTTTTAGTAAAACTAACAAAATGCAATGCAGTGAGTTGTATCAGTTTTTAATAAAACTAACCAAATGATACGCAATAAGCTACATCCGTTTTTAATAAAACTAACCAAATGAAATGCACTGAGTTATATGCGTTTTTAGTAAAACTAACCAAATGCAATGCAGTGAGTTGTATCAGTTTTTAATAAAACTAACCAAATGCAATGCACTGAGTTATATCCGTTTTTAACAAAACTAACCAAATGAAATGCACTGAGTTATATCCGTTTTTAATAAAACTAACAAAATGCAATGCAGTGAGTTACATCCGTTTTTAATAAAACTAACCAAATGCAATGCACTGAGCTATATGCGTTTTTAGTAAAACTAACCAAATGCAATGCAGTGAGTTGTATCAGTTTTTAATAAAACTAACCAAATGGAATGGACTGAGTTACATCCGTCTTTAATAAAACTAACCAAATGCAATGCACTGAGTTATATCCGTTTTTAATAAAACTAACAAATTGCAATGCAGTGAGTTGTATCAGTTTTTAATAAAACTAACCAAATGCAATGCACTGAGTTATATCCGTTTTTAATAAAACTAACCAAATGCAATGCACTGAGTTATATCCGTTTTTAATAAAACTAACCAAATGCAATGCACTGAGTTATATCCGTTTTTAATAAAACTAACAAAAATAAATGCACTGAGTTATATCCGTTTTTAATAAAACTAACAAAAATAAATGCACTGAGTTATATCCATTTTTAATAAAACTAACAAAATGCAATGCAGTGAGTTGTATCAGTTTTTAAAAAAACTAACCAAATGCAATGCCCTGAGTTATATCCGTTTTTAATAAAACTAACCAAATGCAATGCACTGAGTTATATCCGTTTTTAATAAAACTAACCAAATGCAATGCACTGAGTTATATCCGTTTTTAATAAAACTAACAAAATGCAATGCACTGAGTTAGATCCGTTTTTAATAAAACTAACCAAATGCAATGCACTGAGTTATATCCGTTTTTAATAAAACTAACAAAATGCAATGCAAAAAGTTATATCAGTTTTTAATAAAACTATGCATATGCAATGCACTGAGTTACATCCGTTTTTAATAAAACTAACCAAATGCAATGCAGTGAGTTGTACCAGTTTTTAATAAAACTAACCAAATGCAATGCACTGAGTTATATCCGTTTTTAATAAAACTAACTAACTGAAATGCACTGAGTTATATCCGTTTTTAATAAAACTAACAAAATGCAATGCAGTGAGTTGTATCAGTTTTTAATAAAACTAACTAAATGATACGCAATGAGTTACATCCGTTTTTAATAAAACTAACCAAATGCAATGCACTGAGTTATATGCGTTTTTAGTAAAACTAACCAAATGCAATGCACTGAGTTACATCCGTTTTTAATAAAACTAACCAAATGCAATGCAGTGAGTTGTATCCGTTTTTAATAAAGCTAACAAAATTAAATGCACTGAGTTAAATCCGTTTTTAATAAAACTAACCATATGCAATGCAGTGAGTTGTATCAGTTTTTAATAAAACTAACCAAACGCAATGCACTAAGTTACATCCGTTTTTAATAAAACTAACCAAATGCAATGCAGTGAGTTGTATCAGTTTTTAATAAAACTAACCAAATGGAATGGACTGAGTTACATCCGTCTTTAATAAAACTAACCAAATGCAATGCACTGAGTTATATCCGTTTTTAATAAAACTAACAAATTGCAATGCAGTGAGTTGTATCAGTTTTTAATAAAACTAACCAAATGCAATGCGCTGAGTTGTATCAGTTTTAAATAAAACTAACCAAATGCAAAGCACTGAGTTATATCCGTTTTTAATAAAACTAACCAAATGCAATGCACTGAGTTACATCCGTTTTTAATAAAACTAACAAAAATAAATGCACTGAGTTATATCCGTTTTTAATAAAACTAACAAAAATAAATGCACTGAGTTATATCCATTTTTAATAAAACTAACAAAATGCAATGCAGTGAGTTATATCCGTTTTTAATAAAACTAACAAAATGCAATGCACTGAGTTAGATCCATTTTTAATAAAACTAACCAAATGCAATGCACTGAGTTATATCCGTTTTTAATAAAACTAACAAAATGCAATGCACTGAGTTATATCCGTTTTTAATAAAACTAACAAAATGCAATGCACTGAGTTACATCCGTTTTTAATAAAACTAATAAAAATAAATGCACTGAGTTATATCCATTTTTAATAAAACTAACAAAATGCAATGCAGTGAGTTGTATCAGTTTTTAATAAAACTAACCAAATGCAATGCACTGAGTTATATCCGTTTTTAATAAAACTAACAAAAATAAATGCACTGAGTTATATCCGTTTTTAATAAAACTAACCAAATGCAATGCAATGAGTTGTATCAGTTTTTAATAAAACTAATCAAACGCAATGCACTGAGTTATATCCGTTTTTAATAAAACTAACATAATGCAATGCACTACGTTATATCCGTTTTTAATAAAACTAACCAAATGCAATGCACTGAGTTATATCAGTTTTAAATAAAACTAACCAAATGCAATGCACTGAGTTATATCCGTTTATAGTAAAACTAACAAAATGCAATGCAGTGAGTTGTATCAGTTTTTAATAAAACTAACCAAATGATACGCAATAAGCTACATCCGTTTTTAATAAAACTAACCAAATGAAATGCACTGAGTTATATGCGTTTTTATTAAAACTAACCAAATGCAATGCAGTGGGTTGTATCAGTTTTTAATAAAACTAACCAAATGCAATGCACTGAGTTATATCCGTTTTTAATAAAACTAACCAAATGAAATGCACTGAGTTATATCCGTTTTTATTAAAACTAACAAAATGCAATGCAGTGAGTTGTATCAGTTTTTAATAAAACTAACCAAATGATACGCAATGAGTTACATCCGTTTTTAATAAAACTAACCAAATGCAATGCACTGAGTTATATGCGTTTTTAGTAAAACTAACCAAATGCAATGCACTGAGTTACATCCGTTTTTAATAAAACTAACCGAATGCAATGCAGTGAGTTGTATCCGTTTTTAATAAAGCTAACAAAATTAAATGCACTGAGTTAAATCCGTTTTTAATAAAACTAACAAAATGCAATGCAGTGAGTTGTATCAGTTTTTAATAAAACTAACCAAGCGCAATGCACTGAGTTACATCCGTTTTTAATAAAACTTACCAAATGCAATGCAGTGAGTTGTATCAGTTTTTAATAAAACTAACAAAAATAAATGCACTGAGTTACATCCGTTTTTAATAAAACTAACCAAATGCAATGCACTGAGTTGTATCAGTTTTTAATAAAACTAACCAAATGCAATGCACTGAGTTATATCCGTTTTTAATAAAACTAACCAAATGCAATGCACTGAGTTGTATCAGTTTTTAATAAAACTAACCAAATGCAATGCACTGAGGTATATCCGTTTTTAATAGAACTGACCAAATGCAATGCACTGAGTTACATCCGTTTTTAATAAAACTAACCAAATGCAATGCACTGAGTTATATCCGTTTTTTATAAAACTATTAAAAGTAAATGCACTCAGTTATATAAATTTTTAATAAAACTAACAAAATGCAATGCACTGAGTTATATCCGTTTTTAATAAAACTAACCAAATGCAATGCACTGAGTTATATCCGTTTTTAATAAAACTAACAAAATTAAATGCACTGAGTTATATCCGTTTTTAGTAAAACTAACAAAATGCAATGCAGTGAGTTGTATCAGTTTTTAATAAAACTAACCAAATGATACGCAATAAGCTACATCCGTTTTTAATAAAACTAACCAAATGAAATGCACTGAGTTATATGCGTTTTTAGTAAAACTAACCAAATGCAATGCAGTGAGTTGTATCAGTTTTTAATAAAACTAACCAAATGCAATGCACTGAGTTATATCCGTTTTTAACAAAACTAACCAAATGAAATGCACTGAGTTATATCCGTTTTTAATAAAACTAACAAAATGCAATGCAGTGAGTTACATCCGTTTTTAATAAAACTAACCAAATGCAATGCACTGAGTTATATGCGTTTTTAGTAAAACTAACCAAATGCAATGCAGTGAGTTGTATCAGTTTTTAATAAAACTAACCAAATGGAATGGACTGAGTTACATCCGTCTTTAATAAAACTAACCAAATGCAATGCACTGAGTTATATCCGTTTTTAATAAAACTAACAAATTGCAATGCAGTGAGTTGTATCAGTTTTTAATAAAACTAACCAAATGCAATGCACTGAGTTATATCCGTTTTTAATAAAACTAACCAAATGCAATGCACTGAGTTATATCCGTTTTTAATAAAACTAACAAAAATAAATGCACTGAGTTATATCCGTTTTTAATAAAACTAACAAAAATAAATGCACTGAGTTATATCCATTTTTAATAAAACTAACAAAATGCAATGCAGTGAGTTGTATCAGTTTTTAAAAAAACTAACCAAATGCAATGCACTGAGTTATATCCGTTTTTAATAAAACTAACAAAATGCAATGCAAAAAGTTATATCAGTTTTTAATAAAACTATGCATATGCAATGCACTGAGTTACATCCGTTTTTAATAAAACTAACCAAATGCAATGCAGTGAGTTGTACCAGTTTTTAATAAAACTAACCAAATGCAATGCACTGAGTTATATCCGTTTTTAATAAAACTAACTAACTGAAATGCACTGAGTTATATCCGTTTTTAATAAAACTAACAAAATGCAATGCAGTGAGTTGTATCAGTTTTTAATAAAACTAACCAAATGATACGCAATGAGTTACATCCGTTTTTAATAAAACTAACCAAATGCAATGCACTGAGTTATATGCGTTTTTAGTAAAACTAACCAAATGCAATGCACTGAGTTACATCCGTTTTTAATAAAACTAACCAAATGCAATGCAGTGAGTTGTATCCGTTTTTAATAAAGCTAACAAAATTAAATGCACTGAGTTAAATCCGTTTTTAATAAAACTAACCATATGCAATGCAGTGAGTTGTATCAGTTTTTAATAAAACTAACCAAACGCAATGCACTAAGTTACATCCGTTTTTAATAAAACTAACCAAATGCAATGCAGTGAGTTGTATCAGTTTTTAATAAAACTAACCAAATGGAATGGACTGAGTTACATCCGTCTTTAATAAAACTAACCAAATGCAATGCACTGAGTTATATCCGTTTTTAATAAAACTAACAAATTGCAATGCAGTGAGTTGTATCAGTTTTTAATAAAACTAACCAAATGCAATGCGCTGAGTTGTATCAGTTTTAAATAAAACTAACCAAATGCAAAGCACTGAGTTATATCCGTTTTTAATAAAACTAACCAAATGCAATGCACTGAGTTACATCCGTTTTTAATAAAACTAACAAAAATAAATGCACTGAGTTATATCCGTTTTTAATAAAACTAACAAAAATAAATGCACTGAGTTATATCCATTTTTAATAAAACTAACAAAATGCAATGCAGTGAGTTATATCCGTTTTTAATAAAACTAACAAAATGCAATGCACTGAGTTAGATCCATTTTTAATAAAACTAACCAAATGCAATGCACTGAGTTATATCCGTTTTTAATAAAACTAACAAAATGCAATGCACTGAGTTATATCCGTTTTTAATAAAACTAACAAAATGCAATGCACTGAGTTACATCCGTTTTTAATAAAACTAATAAAAATAAATGCACTGAGTTATTTCCATTTTTAATAAAACTAACAAAATGCAATGCAGTGAGTTGTATCAGTTTTTAATAAAACTAACCAAATGCAATGCACTGAGTTATATCCGTTTTTAATAAAACTAACAAAAATAAATGCACTGAGTTATATCCGTTTTTAATAAAACTAACCAAATGCAATGCAATGAGTTGTATCAGTTTTTAATAAAACTAATCAAACGCAATGCACTGAGTTATATCCGTTTTTAATAAAACTAACATAATGCAATGCACTACGTTATATCCGTTTTTAATAAAACTAACCAAATGCAATGCACTGAGTTATATCAGTTTTAAATAAAACTAACCAAATGCAATGCACTGAGTTATATCCGTTTATAGTAAAACTAACAAAATGCAATGCAGTGAGTTGTATCAGTTTTTAATAAAACTAACCAAATGATACGCAATAAGCTACATCCGTTTTTAATAAAACTAACCAAATGAAATGCACTGAGTTATATGCGTTTTTATTAAAACTAACCAAATGCAATGCAGTGGGTTGTATCAGTTTTTAATAAAACTAACCAAATGCAATGCACTGAGTTATATCCGTTTTTAATAAAACTAACCAAATGAAATGCACTGAGTTATATCCGTTTTTATTAAAACTAACAAAATGCAATGCAGTGAGTTGTATCAGTTTTTAATAAAACTAACCAAATGATACGCAATGAGTTACATCCGTTTTTAATAAAACTAACCAAATGCAATGCACTGAGTTATATGCGTTTTTAGTAAAACTAACCAAATGCAATGCACTGAGTTACATCCGTTTTTAATAAAACTAACCGAATGCAATGCAGTGAGTTGTATCCGTTTTTAATAAAGCTAACAAAATTAAATGCACTGAGTTAAATCCGTTTTTAATAAAACTAACAAAATGCAATGCAGTGAGTTGTATCAGTTTTTAATAAAACTAACCAAGCGCAATGCACTGAGTTACATCCGTTTTTAATAAAACTTACCAAATGCAATGCAGTGAGTTGTATCAGTTTTTAATAAAACTAACAAAAATAAATGCACTGAGTTACATCCGTTTTTAATAAAACTAACCAAATGCAATGCACTGAGTTGTATCAGTTTTTAATAAAACTAACCAAATGCAATGCACTGAGTTATATCCGTTTTTAATAAAACTAACCAAATGCAATGCACTGAGTTGTATCAGTTTTTAATAAAACTAACCAAATGCAATGCACTGAGGTATATCCGTTTTTAATAGAACTGACCAAATGCAATGCACTGAGTTACATCCGTTTTTAATAAAACTAACCAAATGCAATGCACTGAGTTATATCCGTTTTTTATAAAACTATTAAAAGTAAATGCACTCAGTTATATAAATTTTTAATAAAACTAACCAAATGCAATGCACTGAGTTATATCCGTTTTTAATAAAACTAACCAAATGCAATGCACTGAGTTGTATCAGTTTTTAATAAAACTAACCAAATGCAATGCACTGAGTTATATCCGTTTCTAATAAAACTAACAAAATGCGATGCACTGAGGTATATCCGTTTTTAATAAAACTAACCAAATGCAATGCACTGAGTTATATCCGTTTTGAATAAAACTAACAAAATGCAATGCACTGAGTTATATCCGTTTTTAATAAAACTAACCAAATGCAATGCACTGAGTTATATCCGTTTTTAATAAAACTCACAAAATGCAATGCACTGAGTTATATCCGTTTTTAATAAAACTAAAAAAATGCAATGCACTGAGTTATATCCGTTTTTAAAAAAACTAACAAAATGCAATGAACTGAGTTATATCCGTTTTTAATAAAACTAACAAAATGCAATGCACTGAGTTACATCTGTTTTTAATAAAACTAACCAAATGCAATGCACTGAGTTATATCCGTTTTTAATAAAACTAACAAAAATAAATGCACTGAGTTATATCCATTTTTAATAAAGCTAACAAAATGCAATGCAGTGAGTTGTATCAGTTTTTAATAAAACTAACCAAATGCAATGCACTGAGTTATATCCGTTTTTAACTAAACTAACCAAATGCCATGCACTGAGATATATCCGTTTTTAATAAAACTAACAAAATGCAATGCAGTGAGATGTATCAGTTTTTAATAAAACTAACCAAATGCAATGCACTGAGTTATATCCGTTTTTATTAAAACTAACAAAATGCAATGCACTGAGGTATATAAGTTTTTAATAAAACTAACCAAATGCAATGCACTGAGTTACATCCGTTTTTAATAAAACTAACCAAATGCAATGCAGTGAGTTGTATCCGTTTTTAATAAAGCTAACAAAATTAAGTGCACTGAGTTAAATCCGTTTTTAATAAAACTCACAAAATGCAATGCTGTGAGTTATATCCGGTTTTAATAAAACTAACAAAATGCCATACAATAAGTTACTTCGGTTTTTAATAAAACAAACAAAACGCAGTGCAGTGAGTTGTATCCATTTTTATTAAAAATAATAAAATGCAATGCACTGAGTTATATCCGTTTTTAATAAAACTGAAAAAATTCAATGCAGAGAGTTAAATCAGTTTTAAATAAAACTAACAAAATGCAATACATTAAGTTACTTCGGTTTTTAATAAAATTGACAGAATTCAATGCAGAGAGTTACATCCGTTTTTAATAAAACTAACCAAATGCAATGCAGTGAGTTGTATCCGTTTTTAATAAAGCTAACAAAATTAAATGCACTGAGTTATATCCGTTTTTAAAAAAACTAACAAAATGCAATGCACTGAGTTACATCCGTTTTTAATAAAACTAACCAAATGCAATGCACTGAGTTATATCCGTTTTTAATAAAACTAACAAAAATAAATGCACTGAGTTATATCCGTTTTTATTAAAACTAACAAAATGCAATGCACTGAGGTATATAAGTTTTTAATAAAACTAACCAAATGCAATGCACTGGGCTATATCCGTTTTTAATAAAACTAACCAAATGCAATGCACTGAGTTACATCCGTTTTTAATAAAACTAACCAAATGCAATGCACTGAGTTATATCCGTTTTTAATAAAATTAACCAAATGCAATGCACTGAGTTATATCAATTTTTAATAAAACTAACAAAAATAAATGCACTGAGTTATATCCGTTTTTAATAAAACTAACAAAAATAAATGCACTGAGTTATATCCGTTTTTAAGAAAATTAACAAAATGCAATGCACTGAGTTGTATCAGTTTTTAATAAAACTAACCAAATGCAATGCACTGAGTTACATCCGTTTTTAATAAAACTAACCAAATGCAATGCACTGAGTTGTATCAGTTTTTAATAAAACTAACCAAATGCAATGCACTGAGTGATATCCGTTTTTAATAAAACTAACCAAATGCAATGCACTGAGTTGTATCAGTTTTTAATAAAGCTAACCAAATGCAATGCACTGAGTTATATCCGTTTTTAATAAAACTAACCAAATGCAATGCACTGAGTTGTATCAGTTTTTAATAAAACTAACCAAATGCAATGCACTGAGGTATATCCGTTTTTAATAAAACTAACCAAATGCAATGCACTGAGTTACATCCGTTTTTAATAAAACTAACCAAATGCAATGCACTGAGTTATATCCGTTTTTAATAAAACTAACAAAAGTAAATGCAATCAGTTATATAAATTTTTAATAAAACTAACCAAATGCAATGCACTGAGTTATATCCGTTTTTAATAAAACTAACCAAAGGCAATGCACTGAGTTGTATCAGTTTTTAATAAAGCTAACCAAATGCAATGCACTGAGTTATATCCGTTTTTAATAAAACTAACAAAAATAAATGCACTGCGGTGTATCCGTTTTTAATAAAACTAACAAAATGCAATGCAGTGAGTTGTATGAGTTTTTAATAAAACTAACCAAATGCAATGCACTGAGTTACATCCGTTTTTAATAAAACTAACAAAAATAAATGCACTGAGTTATATCCATTTTTAATAAAACTAACAAAATGCAATGCAGTGAGTTGTATCCGTTTTTAATAAAACTAACCAAATGCAATGCACTGAGTTATATCCGTTTTTAATAAAACTAACAAAAATAAATGCACTGAGTTACATCCGTTTTTAATAAAACTAACCAAATGCAATGCAGTGAGTTGTATCCGTTTTTAATAAAGCTAACAAAATTAAATGCACTGAGTTAAATCCGTTTTTAATAAAACTCACAAAATGCAATGCTGTGAGTTATATCCGATTTTAATAAAACTAACAAAATGCCATACAATAAGTTACTTCGGTTTTTAATAAAACAAACAAAACGCAGTGCAGTGAGTTGTATCCATTTTTATTAAAAGTAATAAAATGCAATGCACTGAGTTATATCCGTTTTTAATAAAACTGAAAAAATTCAATGCAGAGAGTTAAATCAGTTTTAAATAAAACTAACAAAATGCAATACATTAAGTTACTTCGGTTTTTAATAAAATTGACAGAATTCAATGCAGAGAGTTACATCCGTTTTTAATAAAACTAACCAAATGCAATGCAGTGAGTTGTATCCGTTTTTAATAAAGCTAACAAAATTAAATGCACTGAGTTATATCCGTTTTTAAAAAAACTAACCAAATGCAATGCACTGAGTTGTATCAGTTTTTAATAAAACTAACCAAATGCAATGCACTGAGTTATATCCGTTTTTAATAAAACTCACAAAATGCAATGCACTGAGTTATATCCGTTTTTAATAAAACTAACCAAATGCAATGCACTGAGTTATATCCGTTTTTAAAAAAACTAACAAAATGCAATGAACTGAGTTATATCCGTTTTTAATAAAAATAACAAAATGCAATGCACTGAGTTACATCTGTTTTTAATAAAACTAACCAAATGCAATGCACTGAGTTATATCCGTTTTAAATAAAACTAACAAAAATAAATGCACTGAGTTATATCCATTTTTATTAAAGCTAACAAAATGCAATGCAGTGAGTTGTATCAGTTTTTAATAAAACTAACCAAATGCAATGCACTGAGATATATCCGTTTATAATAAAACTAACAAAATGCAATGCAGTGAGATGTATCAGTTTTTAATAAAACTAACCCAATGCAATGCACTGAGTTATATCCGTTTTTATTAAAACTAACAAAATGCAATGCACTGAGGTATATAAGTTTTTAATAAAACTAACCAAATGCAATGCACTGAGTTATATCCGTTTTTAATAAAACTAACAAAAGTAAATGCACTCAGTTATATAAATTTTTAATAAAACTAACCAAATGCAATGCACTGAGTTATATCCGTTTTTAATAAAACTAACCAAAGGCAATGCACTGAGTTGTATCAGTTTTTAATAAAGCTAACCAAATGCAATGCACTGAGTTATATCCGTTTTTAAGAAAACTAACAAAAATAAATGCACTGCGGTATATCCGTTTTTAATAAAACTAACCAAATGCAATGCACTGAGTTACATCCGTTTTTAATAAAACTAACCAAATGCAATGCACTGAGTTATATCCGTTTTTAATAAAACTAACAAAAATAAATGCACTGAGTTATATCCATTTTTAATAAAACTAACAAAATGCAATGCAGTGAGTTGTATCAGTTTTTAATAAAACTAACCAAATGCAATGCACTGAGTTATATCCGTTTTTAATAAAACTAACAAAAATAAATGCACTGAGTTATATCCATTTTTAATAAAACTAACAAAATGCAATGCAGTGAGTTGTATCAGTTTTTAATAAAACTAACCAAATGCAATGCACTGAGTTATATCCGTTTTTAATAAAACTAACAAAAATAAATGCACTGAGTTATATCCGTTTTTAATAAATCTAACCAAATGCATTGCACTGAGTTGTATCAGTTTTTAATAAAACTAACCAAATGCAATGCACTGAGTTATATCCGTTTTTAATAAAACTAACAAAATGCAATGTACTACGTTATATCCGTTTTTAATAAAACTAACCAAATGCAATGCACTGAGTTATATCCGTTTTTAATAAAACTAACAAAAGTAAATGCACTCAGTTATATAAATTTTTAATAAAACTAACCAAATGCAATGCACTGCGTTATATCCGTTTTTAATAAAACTAACCAAAGGCAATGCACTGAGTTGTATCAGTTTTTAATAAAGATAACCAAATGCAATGCACTGAGTTATATCCGTTTTTAATAAAACTAACAAAATGCGATGCACTGCGGTATATCCGTTTTCAATAAAACTAACAAAATGCAATGCAGTGAAATGTATGAGTTTTTAATAAAACTAACAAAATGCAATGCACTGAGTTACATCCGTTTTTAATAAAACTAACAAAAATAAATGCACTGAGTTATATCCATTTTTAATAAAACTAACAAAATGCAATGCAGTGAGTTGTATCAGTTTTTAATAAAACTAACCAAATGCAATGCACTGAGTTATATCCGTTTTTAATAAAACTAACAAAAATAAATGCACTGAGTTATATCCGTTTTTAATAAAACTAACCAAACGCAATGCACTGAGTTGTATCAGTTTTTAATAAAACTAACCAAATGCAATGCACTGAGTTATATCCGTTTTTAATAAAACTAACAAAATGCAATGCACTGAGTTATATCCGTTTTTAATAAAACTAACAAAAATAAATGCACTGAGTTATATCCGTTTTTAAGAAAATTAACAAAATGCAATGCACTGAGTTGTATCAGTTTTTAATAAAACTAACCAAATGCAATGCACTGAGTTACATCCGTTTTTAATAAAACTAACCAAATGCAATGCACTGAGTTGTATCAGTTTTTAATAAAACTAACCAAATGCAATGCACTGAGTGATATCCGTTTTTAATAAAACTAACCAAATGCAATGCACTGAGTTGTATCAGTTTTTAATAAAGCTAACCAAATGCAATGCACTGAGTTATATCCGTTTTTAATAAAACTAACCAAATGCAATGCACTGAGTTGTATCAGTTTTTAATAAAACTAACCAAATGCAATGCACTGAGGTATATCCGTTTTTAATAAAACTAACCAAATGCAATGCACTGAGTTATATCCGTTTTTAATAAAACTAACAAAAGTAAATGCACTCAGTTATATAAATTTTTAATAAAACTAACCAAATGCAATGCACTGAGTTATATCCGTTTTTAATAAAACTAACCAAAGGCAATGCACTGAGTTGTATCAGTTTTTAATAAAGCTAACCAAATGCAATGCACTGAGTTATATCCGTTTTTAATAAAACTAACAAAAATAAATGCACTGCGGTGTATCCGTTTTTAATAAAACTAACAAAATGCAATGCAGTGAGTTGTATGAGTTTTTCATAAAACTAACCAAATGCAATGCACTGAGTTACATCCGTTTTTAATAAAACTAACAAAAATAAATGCACTGAGTTATATCCATTTTTAATAAAACTAACAAAATGCAATGCAGTGAGTTGTATCCGTTTTTAATAAAACTAACCAAATGCAATGCACTGAGTTATATCCGTTTTTAATAAAACTAACAAAAATAAATGCACTGAGTTACATCCGTTTTTAATAAAACTAACCAAATGCAATGCAGTGAGTTGTATCCGTTTTTAATAAAGCTAACAAAATTAAATGCACTGAGTTAAATCCGTTTTTAATAAAACTCACAAAATGCAATGCTGTGAGTTATATCCGATTTTAATAAAACTAACAAAATGCCATACAATAAGTTACTTCGGTTTTTAATAAAACAAACAAAACGCAGTGCAGTGAGTTGTATCCATTTTTATTAAAAATAATAAAATGCAATGCACTAAGTTATATCCGTTTTTAATAAAACTGAAAAAATTCAATGCAGAGAGTTAAATCAGTTTTAAATAAAACTAACAAAATGCAATACATTAAGTTACTTCGGTTTTTAATAAAATTGACAGAATTCAATGCAGAGAGTTACATCCGTTTTTAATAAAACTAACCAAATGCAATGCAGTGAGTTGTATCCGTTTTTAATAAAGCTAACAAAATTAAATGCACTGAGTTATATCCGTTTTTAAAAAAACTAACCAAATGCAATGCACTGAGTTGTATCAGTTTTTAATAAAACTAACCAAATGCAATGCAGTGAGTTGTATGAGTTTTTCATAAAACTAACCAAATGCAATGCACTGAGTTACATCCGTTTTTAATAAAACTAACAAAAATAAATGCACTGAGTTATATCCATTTTTAATAAAACTAACAAAATGCAATGCAGTGAGTTGTATCCGTTTTTAATAAAACTAACCAAATGCAATGCACTGAGTTATATCCGTTTTTAATAAAACTAACAAAAATAAATGCACTGAGTTACATCCGTTTTTAATAAAACTAACCAAATGCAATGCAGTGAGTTGTATCCGTTTTTAATAAAGCTAACAAAATTAAATGCACTGAGTTAAATCCGTTTTTAATAAAACTCACAAAATGCAATGCTGTGAGTTATATCCGATTTTAATAAAACTAACAAAATGCCATACAATAAGTTACTTCGGTTTTTAATAAAACAAACAAAACGCAGTGCAGTGAGTTGTATCCATTTTTATTAAAAATAATAAAATGCAATGCACTAAGTTATATCCGTTTTTAATAAAACTGAAAAAATTCAATGCAGAGAGTTAAATCAGTTTTAAATAAAACTAACAAAATGCAATACATTAAGTTACTTCGGTTTTTAATAAAATTGACAGAATTCAATGCAGAGAGTTACATCCGTTTTTAATAAAACTAACCAAATGCAATGCAGTGAGTTGTATCCGTTTTTAATAAAGCTAACAAAATTAAATGCACTGAGTTATATCCGTTTTTAAAAAAACTAACCAAATGCAATGCACTGAGTTGTATCAGTTTTTAATAAAACTAACCAAATGCAATGCACTGAGTTATATCCGTTTTTAATAAAACTCACAAAATGCAATGCACTGAGTTATATCCGTTTTTAATAAAACTAACCAAATGCAATGCACTGAGTTATATCCGTTTTTAAAAAAACTAACAAAATGCAATGAACTGAGTTATATCCGTTTTTAATAAAAATAACAAAATGCAATGCACTGAGTTACATCTGTTT
Organism: Ceratitis rosa; assembly: GCA_037013455.1. Lineage (NCBI taxonomy): Eukaryota > Metazoa > Arthropoda > Insecta > Diptera > Tephritidae > Ceratitis > Ceratitis rosa. Next base: position 397,441 of record JAWMAG010000023.1, read on the forward strand.
TTAATAAAACTAACCAAATGCAATGCACTGAGTTATATCCGTTTTAAATAAAACTAACAAAAATAAATGCACTGAGTTATATCCATTTTTATTAAAGCTAACAAAATGCAATGCAGTGAGTTGTATCAGTTTTTAATAAAACTAACCAAATGCAATGCACTGAGTTATATCCGTTTTTAATAAAACTAACCAAATGCCATGCACTGAGATATATCCGCTTTTAATAAAACTAACAAAATGCAATGCAGTGAGATGTATCAGTTTTTAATAAAACTAACCCAATGCAATGCACTGAGTTATATCCGTTTTTATTAAAACTAACAAAATGCAATGCACTGAGGTATATAAGTTTTTAATAAAACTAACCAAATGCAATGCACTGAGTTATATCCGTTTTTAATAAAACTAACAAAAGTAAATGCACTCAGTTATATAAATTTTTAATAAAACTAACCAAATGCAATGCACTGAGTTATATCCGTTTTTAATAAAACTAACCAAAGGCAATGCACTGAGTTGTATCAGTTTTTAATAAAGCTAACCAAATGCAATGCACTGAGTTATATCCGTTTTTAAGAAAACTAACAAAAATAAATGCACTGCGGTATATCCGTTTTTAATAAAACTAACCAAATGCAATGCACTGAGTTACATCCGTTTTTAATAAAACTAACCAAATGCAATGCACTGAGTTATATCCGTTTTTAATAAAACTAACAAAAATAAATGCACTGAGTTATATCCATTTTTAATAAAACTAACAAAATGCAATGCAGTGAGTTGTATCAGTTTTTAATAAAACTAACCAAATGCAATGCACTGAGTTATATCCGTTTTTAATAAAACTAACAAAAATAAATGCACTGAGTTATATCCATTTTTAATAAAACTAGCAAAATGCAATGCAGTGAGTTGTATCAGTTTTTAATAAAACTAACCAAATGCAATGCACTGAGTTATATCCGTTTTTAATAAAACTAACAAAAATAAATGCACTGAGTTATATCCGTTTTTAATAAATCTAACCAAATGCATTGCACTGAGTTGTATCAGTTTTTAATAAAACTAACCAAATGCAATGCACTGAGTTATATCCGTTTTTAATAAAACTAACAAAATGCAATGTACTACGTTATATCCGTTTTTAATAAAACTAACCAAATGCAATGCACTGAGTTATATCCGTTTTTAATAAAACTAACAAAAGTAAATGCACTCAGTTATATAAATTTTTAATAAAACTAACCAAATGCAATGCACTGCGTTATATCCGTTTTTAATAAAACTAACCAAAGGCAATGCACTGAGTTGTATCAGTTTTTAATAAAGCTAACCAAATGCAATGCACTGAGTTATATCCGTTTTTAATAAAACTAACAAAATGCGATGCACTGCGGTATATCCGTTTTCAATAAAACTAACAAAATGCAATGCAGTGAAATGTATGAGTTTTTAATAAAACTAACAAAATGCAATGCACTGAGTTACATCCGTTTTTAATAAAACTAACCAAATGCAATGCACTGAGTTATATCCGTTTTTAATAAAACTAACAAAAATAAATGCACTGAGTTATATCCATTTTTAATAAAACTAACAAAATGCAATGCAGTGAGTTGTATCAGTTTTTAATAAAACTAACCAAATGCAATGCACTGAGTTATATCCGTTTTTAATAAAACTAACAAAAATAAATGCACTGAGTTATATCCATTTTTAATAAAACTAACAAAATGCAATGCAGTGAGTTGTATCAGTTTTTAATAAAACTAACCAAATGCAATGCACTGAGTTATATCCGTTTTTAATAAAACTAACAAAAATAAATGCACTGAGTTATATCCGTTTTTAATAAAACTAACCAAACGCAATGCACTGAGTTGTATCAGTTTTTAATAAAACTAACCAAATGCAATGCACTGAGTTATATCCGTTTTTAATAAAACTAACAAAATGCAATGCACTACGTTATATCCGTTTTTAATAAAACTAACCAAATGCAATGCACTGAGTTATATCCGTTTTTAATAAAACTAACAAAATGCAATGCACTGAGTTATATCCGTTTTTAATAAAACTAACCAAATGCAATGCACTGAGTTATATCCGTTTTTAGTAAAACTAACCAAATGCAATGCACTGAGTTATATCCGTTTTTAGTAAAACTAACAATATGCAATGCAGTGAATTGTATCAGTTTTTAATAAAACTAACCAAATGATACGCAATGAGCTACATCCGTTTTTAATAAAACTAACCAAATGAAATGCACTGAGTTATATCCGTTTTTAATAAAACTAACAAAAATAAATGCACTGAGTTATATCCATTTTTAATAAAACTAACAAAATGCAATGCAGTGAGTTGTATCAGTTTTTAATAAAACTAACCAAATGCGATGCACTGAGTTATATCCGTTTTTAATAAAACTAACAAAAATAAATGCACTGAGTTACATCCGTTTTTAATAAAACTAACCAAATGCAATGCAGTGAGTTGTATCCGTTTTTAATAAAGCTAACAAAATTAAATGCACTGAGTTAAATCCGTTTTTAATAAAACTCACAAAATGCAATGCTGTGAGTTATATCCGATTTTAATAAAACTAACAAAATGCCATACAATAAGTTACTTCGGTTTTTAATAAAACAAACAAAACCCAGTGCAGTGAGTTGTATCCATTTTTATTAAAAATAATAAAATGCAATGCACTGAGTTATATCCGTTTTTAATAAAACTGAAAAAATTCAATGCAGAGAGTTAAATCAGTTTTAAATAAAACTAACAAAATGCAATACATTAAGTTACTTCGGTTTTTAATAAAATTGACAGAATTCAATGCAGAGAGTTACATCCGTTTTTAATAAAACTAACCAAATGCAATGCAGTGAGTTGTATCCGTTTTTAATAAAGCTAACAAAATTAAATGCACTGAGTTAAATCCGTTTTTAGTAAAACTAACAAAATGCAATGCAGTGAGTTGTTTCAGTTTTTAATAAAACTAACCAAACGCAATGCACTGAGTTATATCCGTTTTTAATAAAACTAACCAAATGCAATGCACTGAGTTGTATCAGTTTTTAATAAAACTAACCAAATGCAATGCACTGAGTTATATCCGTTTTTAATAAAACTAACAAAATGCGATGCACTGAGTTATATCTGTTTTTAATAAAACTAACAAAAATAAATGCACTGAGGTATATCCGTTTTTAATAAAACTAACCAAATGCAATGCACTGAGTTATATCCGTTTTTAATAAAACTCACAAAATGCAATGCACTGAGTTATATCCGTTTTTAATAAAACTAACCAAATGCAATGCACTGAGTTATATCCGTTTTTAATAAAACTAACCAAATGCCATGCACTGAGATATATCCGTTTTTAATAAAACTAACAAAATGCAATGCAGTGAGATGTATCAGTTTTTAATAAAACTAACCAAATGCAATGCACTGAGTTATATCCGTTTTTATTAAAACTAACAAAATGCAATGCACTGAGGTATATAAGTTTTTAATAAAACTAACCAAATGCAATGCACTGGGTTATATCCGTCTTTAATAAAACTAACCAAATGCAATGCACTGAGTTACATCCGTTTTTAATAAAACTAACCAAATGCAATGCACTGAGTTATATCCGTTTTTAATAAAATTAACCAAATGCAATGCACTGAGTTATATCAATTTTTAATAAAACTAACAAAAATAAATGCACTGAGTTATATCCGTTTTTAATAAAACTAACAAAAATAAATACACTGAGTTATATCCGTTTTTAAGAAAATTAACAAAATGCAATGCACTGAGTTGTATCAGTTTTTAATAAAACTAACCAAATGCAATGCACTGAGTTACATCCGTTTTTAATAAAACTAACCAAATGCAATGCACTGAGTTGTATCAGTTTTTAATAAAACTAACCAAATGCAATGCACTGAGTGATATCCGTTTTTAATAAAACTAACCAAATGCAATGCACTGAGTTGTATCAGTTTTTAATAAAACTAACCAAATGCAATGCACTGAGTTATATCCGTTTTTAATAAAACTAACCAAATGCAATGCACTGAGTTGTATCAGTTTTTAATAAAACTAACCAAATGCAATGCACTGAGGTATATCCGTTTTTAATAAAACTAACCAAATGCAATGCACTGAGTTACATCCGTTTTTAATAAAACTAACCAAATGCAATGCACTGAGTTATATCCGTTTTTAATAAAACTAACAAAATTAAATGCACTCAGTTATATAAATTTTTAATAAAACTAACCAAATGCAATGCACTGAGTTATATCCGTTTTTAATAAAACTAACCAAAGGCAATGCACTGAGTTGTATCAGTTTTTAACAAAGCTAACCAAATGCAATGCACTGAGTTATATCCGTTTTTAATAAAACTAACAAAAATAAATGCACTGCGGTATATCCGTTTTTAATAAAACTAACAAAATGCAATGCAGTGAGTTGTATGAGTTTTTAATAAAACTAACCAAATGCAATGCACTGAGTTACATCCGTTTTTAATAAAACTAACCAAATGCAATGCACTGAGTTATATCCGTTTTTAATAAAACTAACAAAAATAAATGCACTGAGTTATATCCATTTTTAATAAAACTAACAAAATGCAATGCAGTGAGTTGTATCAGTTTTTAATAAAACTAACCAAATGCAATGCACTGAGTTATATCCGTTTTTAATAAAACTAACAAAAATAAATGCACTGAGTTATATCCATTTTTAATAAAACTAACCAAATGCAATGCAGTGAGTTGTATCAGTTTTTAATAAAACTAACCTAATGCAATGCACTGAGTTATATCCGTTTTTAATAAAACTGAAAAAATTCAATGCAGAGAGTTAAATCAGTTTTAAATAAAACTAACAAAATGCAATACATTAAGTTACTTCGGTTTTTAATAAAATTGACAGAATTCAATGCAGAGAGTTACATCCGTTTTTAATAAAACTAACCAAATGCAATGCAGTGAGTTGTATCCGTTTTTAATAAAGCTAACAAAATTAAATGCACTGAGTTAAATCCGTTTTTAGTAAAACTAACAAAATGCAATGCAGTGAGTTGTATCAGTTTTTAATAAAACTAACCAAACGAAATGCACTGAGTTATATCCGTTTTTAATAAAACTAACCAAATGCAATGCACTGAGTTGTATCAGTTTTTAATAAAACTAACCAAATGCAATGCACTGAGTTATATCCGTTTTTAATAAAACTAACAAAATGCGATGCACTGAGTTATATCTGTTTTTAATAAAACTAACAAAAATAAATGCACTGAGGTATATCCGTTTTTAATAAAACTAACAAAATGCCATACAATAAGTTACTTCGGTTTTTAATAAAACAAACAAAACCCAGTGCAGTGAGTTGTATCCATTTTTATTAAAAATAATAAAATGCAATGCACTGAGTTATATCCGTTTTTAATAAAACTGAAAAAATTCAATGCAGAGAGTTAAATCAATTTAAATAAAACTAACAAAATGCAATACATTAAGTTACTTCGGTTTTTAATAAAATTGACAGAATTCAATGCAGAGAGTTACATCCGTTTTTAATAAAACTAACCAAATGCAATGCAGTGAGTTGTATCCGTTTTTAATAAAGCTAACAAAATTAAATGCACTGAGTTAAATCCGTTTTTAGTAAAACTAACAAAATGCAATGCAGTGAGTTGTATCAGTTTTTAATAAAACTAACCAAACGCAATGCACTGAGTTATATCCGTTTTTAATAAAACTAACCAAATGCAATGCACTGAGTTGTATCAGTTTTTAATAAAACTAACCAAATGCAATGCACTGAGTTTTATCCGTTTTTAATAAAACTAACAAAATGCGATGCACTGAGTTATATCTGTTTTTAATAAAACTAACAAAAATAAATGCACTGAGGTATATCCGTTTTTAATAAAACTAACCAAATGCAATGCACTGAGTTATATCCGTTTTGAATAAAACTAACAAAATGCAATGCACTGAGTTATATCCGTTTTTAATAAAACTAACCAAATGCAATGCACTGAGTTATATCCGTTTTTAATAAAACTCACAAAATGCAATGCACTGAGTTATATCCGTTTTTAATAAAACTAACCAAATGCAATGCACTGAGTTATATCCGTTTTTAAAAAAACTAACAAAATGCAATGAACTGAGTTATATCCGTTTTTAATAAAAATAACAAAATGCAATGCACTGAGTTACATCTGTTTTTAATAAAACTAACCAAATGCAATGCACTGAGTTATATCCGTTTTAAATAAAACTAACAAAAATAAATGCACTGAGTTATATCCATTTTTAATAAAGCTAACAAAATGCAATGCAGTGAGTTGTATCAGTTTTTAATAAAACTAACCAAATGCAATGCACTGAGTTATATCCGTTTTTAATAAAACTAACCAAATGCCATGCACTGAGATATATCCGTTTTTAATAAAACTAACAAAATGCAATGCAGTGAGATGTATCAGTTTTTAATAAAACTAACCAAATGCAATGCACTGAGTTATATCCGTTTTTATTAAAACTAACAAAATGCAATGCACTGAGGTATATAAGTTTTTAATAAAAATAACCAAATGCAATGCACTGGGTTATATCCGTCTTTAATAAAACTAACCAAATGCAATGCACTGAGTTACATCCGTTTTTAATAAAACTAACCAAATGCAATGCACTGAGTTATATCCGTTTTTAATAAAATTAACCAAATGCAATGCACTGAGTTATATCAATTTTTAATAAAACTAACAAAAATAAATGCACTGAGTTATATCCGTTTTTAATAAAACTAACAAAAATAAATACACTGAGTTATATCCGTTTTTAAGAAAATTAACAAAATGCAATGCACTGAGTTGTATCAGTTTTTAATAAAACTAACCAAATGCAATGCACTGAGTTACATCCGTTTTTAATAAAACTAACCAAATGCAATGCACTGAGTTGTATCAGTTTTTAATAAAACTAACCAAATGCAATGCACTGAGTCATATCCGTTTTTAATAAAACTAACCAAATGCAATGCACTGAGTTGTATCAGTTTTTAATAAAACTAACCAAATGCAATGCACTGAGTTATATCCGTTTTTAATAAAACTAACCAAATGCAATGCACTGAGTTGTATCAGTTTTTAAGAAAACTAACCAAATGCAATGCACTGAGGTATATCCGTTTTTAATAAAACTAACCAAATGCAATGCACTGAGTTACATCCGTTTTTAATAAAACTAACCAAATGCAATGCACTGAGTTATATCCGTTTTTAATAAAACTAACAAAATTAAATGCACTCAGTTATATAAATTTTTAATAAAACTAACCAAATGCAATGCACTGAGTTATATCCGTTTTTAATAAAACTAACCAAAGGCAATGCACTGAGTTGTATCAGTTTTTAACAAAGCTAACCAAATGCAATGCACTGAGTTATATCCGTTTTTAATAAAACTAACAAAACTAAATGCACTGCGGTATATCCGTTTTTAATAAAACTAACAAAATGCAATGCAGTGAGTTGTATGAGTTTTTAATAAAACTAACCAAATGCAATGCACTGAGTTACATCCGTTTTTAATAAAACTAACCAAATGCAATGCACTGAGTTACATCTGTTTTTAATAAAACTAACCAAATGCAATGCACTGAGTTATATCCGTTTTAAATAAAACTAACAAAAATAAATGCACTGAGTTATATCCATTTTTAATAAAGCTAACAAAATGCAATGCAGTGAGTTGTATCAGTTTTTAATAAAACTAACCAAATGCAATGCACTGAGTTATATCCGTTTTTAATAAAACTAACCAAATGCCATGCACTGAGATATATCCGTTTTTAATAAAACTAACAAAATGCAATGCAGTGAGATGTATCAGTTTTTAATAAAACTAACCAAATGCAATGCACTGAGTTATATCCGTTTTTATTAAAACTAACAAAATGCAATGCACTGAGGTATATAAGTTTTTAATAAAACTAACCAAATGCAATGCACTGGGTTATATCCGTCTTTAATAAAACTAACCAAATGCAATGCACTGAGTTACATCCGTTTTTAATAAAACTAACCAAATGCAATGCACTGAGTTATATCCGTTTTTAATAAAATTAACCAAATGCAATGCACTGAGTTATATCAATTTTTAATAAAACTAACAAAAATAAATGCACTGAGTTATATCCGTTTTTAATAAAACTAACAAAAATAAATACACTGAGTTATATCCGTTTTTAAGAAAATTAACAAAATGCAATGCACTGAGTTGTATCAGTTTTTAATAAAACTAACCAAATGCAATGCACTGAGTTACATCCGTTTTTAATAAAACTAACCAAATGCAATGCACCGAGTTGTATCAGTTTTTAATAAAACTAACCAAATGCAATGCACTGAGTGATATCCGTTTTTAATAAAACTAACCAAATGCAATGCACTGAGTTGTATCAGTTTTTAATAAAACTAACCAAATGCAATGCACTGAGTTATATCCGTTTTTAATAAAACTAACCAAATGCAATGCACTGAGTTGTATCAGTTTTTAAGAAAACTAACCAAATGTAATGCACTGAGGTATATCCGTTTTTAATAAAACTAACCAAATGCAATGCACTGAGTTACATCCGTTTTTAATAAAACTAACCAAATGCAATGCACTGAGTTATATCCGTTTTTAATAAAACTAACAAAATTAAATGCACTCAGTTATATAAATTTTTAATAAAACTAACCAAATGCAATGCACTGAGTTATATCCGTTTTTAATAAAACTAACCAAAGGCAATGCACTGAGTTGTATCAGTTTTTAACAAAGCTAACCAAATGCAATGCACTGAGTTATATCCGTTTTTAATAAAACTAACAAAACTAAATGCACTGCGGTATATCCGTTTTTAATAAAACTAACAAAATGCAATGCAGTGAGTTGTATGAGTTTTTAATAAAACTAACCAAATGCAATGCACTGAGTTACATCCGTTTTTAATAAAACTAACCAAATGCAATGCACTGAGTTACATCTGTTTTTAATAAAACTAACAAAAATAAATGCACTGAGTTATATCCATTTTTAATAAAACTAACAAAATGCAATGCAGTGAGTTGTATCAGTTTTTAATAAAACTAACCAAATGCAATGCACTGAGTTATATCCGTTTTTAATAAAACTAACAAAAATAAATGCACTGAGTTATATCCATTTTTAATAAAACTAACCAAATGCAATGCAGTGAGTTGTATCAGTTTTTAATAAAACTAACCTAATGCAATGCACTGAGTTATATCCGTTTTTAATAAAACTAACAAAAATAAATGCACTGAGTTATATCCGTTTTTAATAAACCTAACCAAATGCAATGCACTGAGTTGTATCAGTTTTTAATAAAACTAACCAAATGCAATGCACTGAGTTATATCCGTTTTTAATAAAACTAACAAAATGCAATGTACTACGTTATATCCGTTTTTAATAAAACTAACCAAATGCAATGCACTGAGTTATATCCGTTTTTAATAAAACTAACAAAAGTAAATGCACTCAGTTATATAAATTTTTAATAAAACTAACCAAATGCAATGCACTGAGTTATATCCGTTTTTAATAAAACTAACCAAAGGCAATGCACTGAGTTGTATCAGTGTTTAATAAAGCTAACCAAATGCAATGCACTGAGTTATATCCGTTTTTAATAAAACTAACAAAATGCGATGCACTGCGGTATATCCGTTTTTAATAAAACTAACAAAATGCAATGCAGTGAGTTGTATGAGTTTTTAATAAAACTAACAAAATGCAATGCACTGAGTTACATCCGTTTTTAATAAAACTAACCAAATGCAATGCACTGAGTTATATCCGTTTTTAATAAAACTAACAAAAATAAATGCACTGAGTTATATCCATTTTTAATAAAACTAACCAAATGCAATGCAGTGAGTTGTATCCGTTTTTAATAAAGCTAACAAAATTAAATGCACTGAGTTAAATCCGTTTTTAATAAAACTCACAAAATGCAATGCTGTGAGTTATATCCGATTTTAATAAAACTAACAAAATGCCATACAATAAGTTACTTCGGTTTTTAATAAAACAAACAAAACCCAGTGCAGTGAGTTGTATCCATTTTTATTAAAAATAATAAAATGCAATGCACTGAGTTATATCCGTTTTTAATAAAACTGAAAAAATTCAATGCAGAGAGTTAAATCAGTTTTAAATAAAACTAACAAAATGCAATACATTAAGTTACTTCGGTTTTTAATAAAATTGACAGAATTCAATGCAGAGAGTTACATCCGTTTTTAATAAAACTAACCAAATGCAATGCAGTGAGTTGTATCCGTTTTTAATAAAGCTAACAAAATTAAATGCACTGAGTTAAATCCGTTTTTAGTAAAACTAACAAAATGCAATGCAGTGAGTTGTATCAGTTTTTAATAAAACTAACCAAACGCAATGCACTGAGTTATATCCGTTTTTAATAAAACTAACCAAATGCAATGCACTGAGTTGTATCAGTTTTTAATAAAACTAACCAAATGCAATGCACTGAGTTATATCCGTTTTTAATAAAACTAACAAAATGCGATGCACTGAGTTATATCCGTTTTTAATAAAACTAACAAAAATAAATGCACTGAGGTATATCCGTTTTTAATAAAACTAACCAAATGCAATGCACTGAGTTAGATCCGTTTTGAATTAAACTAACAAAATGCAACGCACTGAGTTATATCCGTTTTTAATAAAACTAACCAAATGCAATGCACTGAGTTATATCCGTTTTTAATAAAACTCACAAAATGCAATGCACTGAGTTATATCCGTTTTTAATAAAACTAACCAAATGCAATGCACTGAGTTATATCCGTTTTTAACAAAACTAACAAAATGCAATGAACTGAGTTATATCCGTTTTTAATAAAAATAACAAAATGCAATGCACTGAGTTACATCTGTTTTTAATAAAACTAACCAAATGCAATGCACTGAGTTATATCCGTTTTAAATAAAACTAACAAAAATAAATGCACTGAGTTATATCCATTTTTAATAAAGCTAACAAAATGCAATGCAGTGAGTTGTATCAGTTTTTAATAAAACTAACCAAATGCAATGCACTGAGTTATATCCGTTTTTAATAAAACTAACCAAATGCCATGCACTGAGATATATCCGTTTTTAATAAAACTAACAAAATGCAATGCAGTGAGATGTATCAGTTTTTAATAAAACTAACCAAATGCAATGCACTGAGTTATATCCGTTTTTAATAAAACTAACAAAATGCAATGCACTGAGGTATATAAGTTTTTAATAAAACTAACCAAATGCAATGCACTGGGTTATATCCGTCTTTAATAAAACTAACCAAATGCAATGCACTGAGTTACATCCGTTTTTAATAAAACTAACCAAATGCAATGCACTGAGTTATATCCGTTTTTAATAAAATTAACCAAATGCAATGCACTGAGTTATATCAATTTTTAATAAAACTAACAAAAATAAATGCACTGAGTTATATCCGTTTTTAATAAAACTAACAAAAATAAATGCACTGAGTTATATCCGTTTTTAAGAAAATTAACAAAATGCAATGCACTGAGTTGTATCAGTTTTTAATAAAACTAACCAAATGCAATGCACTGAGTTACATCCGTTTTTAATAAAACTAACCAAATGCAATGCACTTAGTTGTATCAGTTTTTAATAAAACTAACCAAATGCAATGCACTGAGTGATATCCGTTTTTAATAAAACTAACCAAATGCAATGCACTGAGTTGTATCAGTTTTTAATAAAACTAACCAAATGCAATGCACTGAGTTATATCCGTTTTTAATAAAACTAACCAAATGCAATGCACTGAGTTGTATCAGTTTTTAAGAAAACTAACCAAATGCAATGCACTGAGGTATATCCGTTTTTAATAAAACTAACCAAATGCAATGCACTGAGTTACATCCGTTTTTAATAACACTAACCAAATGCAATGCACTGAGTTATATCCGTTTTTAATAAAACTAACAAAATTAAATGCACTCAGTTATATAAATTTTTAATAAAACTAACCAAATGCAATGCACTGAGTTATATCCGTTTTTAATAAAACTAACCAAAGGCAATGCACTGAGTTGTATCAGTTTTTAACAAAGCTAACCAAATGCAATGCACTGAGTTATATCCGTTTTTAATAAAACTAACAAAACTAAATGCACTGCGGTATATCCGTTTTTAATAAAACTAACAAAATGCAATGCAGTGAGTTGTATGAGTTTTTAATAAAACTAACCAAATGCAATGCACTGAGTTACATCCGTTTTTAATAAAACTAACCAAATGCAATGCACTGAGTTATATCCGTTTTTAATAAAACTAACAAAAATAAATGCACTGAGTTATATCCATTTTTAATAAAACTAACAAAATGCAATGCAGTGAGTTGTATCAGTTTTTAATAAAACTAACCAAATGCAATGCACTGAGTTATATCCGTTTTTAATAAAACTAACAAAAATAAATGCACTGAGTTATATCCATTTTTAATAAAACTAAACAAATGCAATGCAGTGAGTTGTATCAGTTTTTAATAAAACTAACCTAATGCAATGCACTGAGTTATATCCGTTTTTAATAAAACTAACAAAAATAAATGCACTGAGTTATATCCGTTTTTAATAAACATAACCAAATGCAATGCACTGGGTTGTATCAGTTTTTAATAAAACTAACCAAATGCAATGCACTGAGTTATATCCGTTTTTAATAAAACTAACAAAATGCAGTGTACTACGTTATATCCGTTTTTAATAAAACTAATCAAATGCAATGCACTGAGTTATATCCGTTTTTAATAAAACTAACAAAAGTAAATGCACTCAGTTATATAAATTTTTAATAAAACTAACCAAATGCAATGCACTGAGTTATATCCGTTTTTAATAAAACTAACCAAAGGCAATGCACTGAGTTGTATCAGTGTTTAATAAAGCTAACCAAATGCAATGCACTGAGTTATATCCGTTTTTAATAAAACTAACAAAATGCGATGCACTGCGGTATATCCGTTTTTAATAAAACTAACAAAATGCAATGCAGTGAGTTGTATGAGTTTTTAATAAAACTAACAAAATGCAATGCACTGAGTTACATCCGTTTTTAATAAAACTAACCAAATGCAATGCACTGAGTTATATCCGTTTTTAATAAAACTAACAAAAATAAATGCACTGAGTTATATCCATTTTTAATAAAACTAACCAAATGCAATGCAGTGAGTTGTATCCGTTTTTAATAAAGCTAACAAAATTAAATGCACTGAGTTAAATCCGTTTTTAATAAAACTCACAAAATGCAATGCTGTGAGTTATATCCGATTTTAATAAAACTAACAAAATGCCATACAATAAGTTACTTCGGTTTTTAATAAAACAAACAAAACCCAGTGCAGTGAGTTGTATCCATTTTTATTAAAAATAATAAAATGCAATGCACTGAGTTATATCCGTTTTTAATAAAACTGAAAAAATTCAATGCAGAGAGTTAAATCAGTTTTAAATAAAACTAACAAAATGCAATACATTAAGTTACTTCGGTTTTTAATAAAATTGACAGAATTCAATGCAGAGAGTTACATCCGTTTTTAATAAAACTAACCAAATGCAATGCAGTGAGTTGTATCCGTTTTTAATAAAGCTAACAAAATTAAATGCACTGAGTTAAATCCGTTTTTAGTAAAACTAACAAAATGCAATGCAGTGAGTTGTATCAGTTTTTAATAAAACTAACCAAACGCAATGCACTGAGTTATATCCGTTTTTAATAAAACTAACCAAATGCAATGCACTGAGTTGTATCAGTTTTTAATAAAACTAACCAAATGCAATGCACTGAGTTATATCCGTTTTTAATAAAACTAACAAAATGCGATGCACTGAGTTATATCCGTTTTTAATAAAACTAACAAAAATAAATGCACTGAGGTATATCCGTTTTTAATAAAACTAACCAAATGCAATGCACTGAGTTAGATCCGTTTTAAATAAAACTAACAAAATGCAATGCACTGAGTTATATCCGTTTTTAATAAAACTAACCAAATGCAATGCACTGAGTTATATCCGTTTTTAATAAAACTCACAAAATGCAATGCACTGAGTTATATCCGTTTTTAATAAAACTAACCAAATGCAAAGCACTGAGTTATATCCGTTTTTAAAAAAACTAACAAAATGCAATGAACTGAGTTATATCCGTTTTTAATAAAAATAACAAAATGCAATGCACTGAGTTACATCTGTTTTTAATAAAACTAACCAAATGCAATGCACTGAGTTATATCCGTTTTAACTAAAACTAACAAAAATAAATGCACTGAGTTATATCCATTTTTAATAAAGCTAACAAAATGCAATGCAGTGAGTTGTATCAGTTTTTAATAAAACTAACCAAATGCAATGCACTGAGTTATATCCGTTTTTAATAAAACTAACCAAATGCCATGCACTGAGATATATCCGTTTTTAATAAAACTAACAAAATGCAATGCAGTTAGATGTATCAGTTTTTAATAAAACTAACCAAATGCAATGCACTGAGTTATATCCGTTTTTAATAAAACTAACAAAATGCAATGCACTGAGGTATATAAGTTTTTAATAAAACTAACCAAATGCAATGCACTGGGTTATATCCGTCTTTAATAAAACTAACCAAATGCAATGCACTGAGTTACATCCGTTTTTAATAAAACTAACCGAATGCAATGCACTGAGTTATATCCGTTTTTAATAAAATTAACCAAATGCAATGCGCTGAGTTATATCAATTTTTAATAAAACTAACAAAAATAAATGCACTGAGTTATATCCGTTTTTAATAAAACTAACAAAAATAAATGCACTGAGTTATATCCGTTTTTAAGAAAATTAACAAAATGCAATGCACTGAGTTGTATCAGTTTTTAATAAAACTAACCAAATGCAATGCACTGAGTTACATCCGTTTTTAATAAAACTAACCAAATGCAATGCACTGAGTTGTATCAGTTTTTAATAAAACTAACCAAATGCAATGCACTGAGTGATATCCGTTTTTAATAAAACTAACCAAATGCAATGCACTGAGTTGTATCAGTTTTTAATAAAACTAACCAAATGCAATGCACTGAGTTATATCCGTTTTTAATAAAACTAACCAAATGCAATGCACTGAGTTGTATCAGTTTTTAATAAAACTAACCAAATGCAATGCACTGAGGTATATCCGTTTTTAATAAAACTAACCAAATGCAATGCACTGAGTTACATCCGTTTTTAATAAAACTAACCAAATGCAATGCACTGAGTTATATCCGTTTTTAATAAAACTAACAAAATTAAATGCACTCAGTTATATAAATTTTTAATAAAACTAACCAAATGCAATGCACTGAGTTATATCCGTTTTTAATAAAACTAACCAAAGGCAATGCACTGAGTTGTATCCGTTTTTAATAAAACTAACCAAATGCAATGCACTGAGTTATATCCGTTTTTAATAAAACTAACAAAAATAAATGCACTGCGGTATATCCGTTTTTAATAAAACTAACAAAATGCAATGCAGTGAGTTGTATGAGTTTTTAATAAAACTAACCAAATGCAATGCACTGAGTTACATCCGTTTTTAATAAAACTAACCAAATGCAATGCACTGAGTTATATCCGTTTTTAATAAAACTAACAAAAATAAATGCACTGAGTTATATCCATTTTTAATAAAACTAAAAAAATGCAATGCAGTGAGTTGTATCAGTTTTTAATAAAACTAACCAAATGCAATGCACTGAGTTATATCCGTTTTTAATAAAACTAACAAAAATAAATGCACTGAGTTATATCCATTTTTAATAAAACTAACCAAATGCAATGCAGTGAGTTGTATCAGTTTTTAATAAAACTAACCTAATGCAATGCACTGAGTTATATCCGTTTTTAATAAAACTAACAAAAATAAATGCACTGAGTTATATCCGTTTTTAATAAACCTAACCAAATGCAATGCACTGAGTTGTATCAGTTTTTAATAAAACTAACCAAATGCAATGCACTGAGTTATATCCGTTTTTAATAAAACTAACAAAATGCAATGTACTACGTTATATCCGTTTTTAATAAAACTAACCAAATGCAATGCACTGAGTTATATCCGTTTTTAATAAAACTAACAAAAGTAAATGCACTCAGTTATATAAATTTTTAATAAAACTAACCAAATGCAATGCACTGAGTTATATCCGTTTTTAATAAAACTAACCAAAGGCAATGCACTGAGTTGTATCAGTGTTTAATAAAGCTAACCAAATGCAATGCACTGAGTTATATCCGTTTTTAATAAAACTAACAAAATGCGATGCACTGCGGTATATCCGTTTTTAATAAAACTAACAAAATGCAATGCAGTGAGTTGTATGAGTTTTTAATAAAACTAACAAAATGCAATGCACTGAGTTACATCCGTTTTTAATAAAACTAACCAAATGCAATGCACTGAGTTATATCCATTTTTAATAAAGCTAACAAAATGCAATGCAGTGAGTTGTATCAGTTTTTAATAAAACTAACCAAATGCAATGCACTGAGTTATATCCGTTTTTAATAAAACTAACCAAATGCCATGCACTGAGATATATCCGTTTTTAATAAAACTAACAAAATGCAATGCAGTGAGATGTATCAGTTTTTAATAAAACTAACCAAATGCAATGCACTGAGTTATATCCGTTTTTAATAAAACTAACAAAATGCAATGCACTGAGGTATATAAGTTTTTAATAAAACTAACCAAATGCAATGCACTGGGTTATATCCGTCTTTAATAAAACTAACCAAATGCAATGCACTGAGTTACATCCGTTTTTAATAAAACTAACCGAATGCAATGCACTGAGTTATATCCGTTTTTAATAAAATTAACCAAATGCAATGCGCTGAGTTATATCAATTTTTAATAAAACTAACAAAAATAAATGCACTGAGTTATATCCGTTTTTAATAAAACTAACAAAAATAAATGCACTGAGTTATATCCGTTTTTAAGAAAATTAACAAAATGCAATGCACTGAGTTGTATCAGTTTTTAATAAAACTAACCAAATGCAATGCACTGAGTTACATCCGTTTTTAATAAAACTAACCAAATGCAATGCACTGAGTTGTATCAGTTTTTAATAAAACTAACCAAATGCAATGCACTGAGTGATATCCGTTTTTAATAAAACTAACCAAATGCAATGCACTGAGTTGTATCAGTTTTTAATAAAACTAACCAAATGCAATGCACTGAGTTATATCCGTTTTTAATAAAACTAACCAAATGCAATGCACTGAGTTGTATCAGTTTTTAATAAAACTAACCAAATGCAATGCACTGAGGTATATCCGTTTTTAATAAAACTAACCAAATGCAATGCACTGAGTTACATCCGTTTTTAATAAAACTAACCAAATGCAATGCACTGAGTTATATCCGTTTTTAATAAAACTCACAAAATGCAATGCACTGAGTTATATCCGTTTTTAATAAAACTAACCAAATGCAATGCACTGAGTTATATCCGTTTTTAAAAAAACTAACAAAATGCAATGAACTGAGTTATATCCGTTTTTAATAAAAATAACAAAATGCAATGCACTGAGTTACATCTGTTTTTAATAAAACTAACCAAATGCAATGCACTGAGTTATATCCGTTTTAACTAAAACTAACAAAAATAAATGCACTGAGTTATATCCATTTTTAATAAAGCTAACAAAATGCAATGCAGTGAGTTGTATCAGTTTTTAATAAAACTAACCAAATGCAATGCACTGAGTTATATCCGTTTTTAATAAAACTAACCAAATGCCATGCACTGAGATATATCCGTTTTTAATAAAACTAACAAAATGCAATGCAGTGAGATGTATCAGTTTTTAATAAAACTAACCAAATGCAATGCACTGAGTTATATCCGTTTTTAATAAAACTAACAAAATGCAATGCACTGAGGTATATAAGTTTTTAATAAAACTAACCAAATGCAATGCACTGGGTTATATCCGTCTTTAATAAAACTAACCAAATGCAATGCACTGAGTTACATCCGTTTTTAATAAAACTAACCGAATGCAATGCACTGAGTTATATCCGTTTTTAATAAAATTAACCAAATGCAATGCGCTGAGTTATATCAATTTTTAATAAAACTAACAAAAATAAATGCACTGAGTTATATCCGTTTTTAATAAAACTAACAAAAATAAATGCACTGAGTTATATCCGTTTTTAAGAAAATTAACAAAATGCAATGCACTGAGTTGTATCAGTTTTTAATAAAACTAACCAAATGCAATGCACTGAGTTACATCCGTTTTTAATAAAACTAACCAAATGCAATGCACTGAGTTGTATCAGTTTTTAATAAAACTAACCAAATGCAATGCACTGAGTGATATCCGTTTTTAATAAAACTAACCAAATGCAATGCACTGAGTTGTATCAGTTTTTAATAAAACTAACCAAATGCAATGCACTGAGTTATATCCGTTTTTAATAAAACTAACCAAATGCAATGCACTGAGTTGTATCAGTTTTTAATAAAACTAACCAAATGCAATGCACTGAGGTATATCCGTTTTTAATAAAACTAACCAAATGCAATGCACTGAGTTACATCCGTTTTCAATAAAACTAACCAAATGCAATGCACTGAGTTATATCCGTTTTTAATAAAACTAACAAAATTAAATGCACTCAGTTATATAAATTTTTAATAAAACTAACCAAATGCAATGCACTGAGTTATATCCGTTTTTAATAAAACTAACCAAAGGCAATGCACTGAGTTGTATCCGTTTTTAATAAAACTAACCAAATGCAATGCACTGAGTTATATCCGTTTTTAATAAAACTAACAAAAATAAATGCACTGCGGTATATCCGTTTTTAATAAAACTAACAAAATGCAATGCAGTGAGTTGTATGAGTTTTTAATAAAACTAACCAAATGCAATGCACTGAGTTACATCCGTTTTTAATAAAACTAACCAAATGCAATGCACTGAGTTATATCCGTTTTTAATAAAACTAACAAAAATAAATGCACTGAGTTATATCCATTTTTAATAAAACTAAAAAAATGCAATGCAGTGAGTTGTATCAGTTTTTAATAAAACTAACCAAATGCAATGCACTGAGTTATATCCGTTTTTAATAAAACTAACAAAAATAAATGCACTGAGTTATATCCATTTTTAATAAAACTAACCAAATGCAATGCAGTGAGTTGTATCAGTTTTTAATAAAACTAACCTAATGCAATGCACTGAGTTATATCCGTTTTTAATAAAACTAACAAAAATAAATGCACTGAGTTATATCCGTTTTTAATAAACCTAACCAAATGCAATGCACTGAGTTGTATCAGTTTTTAATAAAACTAACCAAATGCAATGCACTGAGTTATATCCGTTTTTAATAAAACTAACAAAATGCAATGTACTACGTTATATCCGTTTTTAATAAAACTAACCAAATGCAATGCACTGAGTTATATCCGTTTTTAATAAAACTAACAAAAGTAAATGCACTCAGTTATATAAATTTTTAATAAAACTAACCAAATGCAATGCACTGAGTTATATCCGTTTTTAATAAAACTAACCAAAGGCAATGCACTGAGTTGTATCAGTGTTTAATAAAGCTAACCAAATGCAATGCACTGAGTTATATCCGTTTTTAATAAAACTAACAAAATGCGATGCACTGCGGTATATCCGTTTTTAATAAAACTAACAAAATGCAATGCAGTGAGTTGTATGAGTTTTTAATAAAACTAACAAAATGCAATGCACTGAGTTACATCCGTTTTTAATAAAACTAACCAAATGCAATGCACTGAGTTATATCCGTTTTTAATAAAACTAACAAAAATAAATGCAATGAGTTATATCCATTTTTAATAAAACTAACAAAATGCAATGCAGTGAGTTGTATCAGTTTTTAATAAAACTAACCAAATGCAATGCACTGAGTTATATCCGTTTTTAATAAAACTAACAAAAATAAATGCACTGAGTTATATCCATTTTTAATAAATCTAACAAAATGCAATGCAGTGAGTTGTATCAGTTTTTAATAAAACTAACCAAATGCAATGAACTGAGTTATATCCGTTTTTAATAAAACTAACAAAAATAAATGCACTGAGTTATATCCGTTTTTAATAAAATTAACCAAATGCAATGCACTGAGTTGTATCAGTTTTTAATAAAACTAACCAAATGCAATGCACTGAGTTATATCCGTTTTTAATAAAACTAACAAAATGCAATGCACTACGTTATATCCGTTTTTAATAAAACTAACCAAATGCAATGCACTGAGTTATATCCGTTTTTAATAAAACTAACAAAATGCAATGCACTGAGTTATATCCGTTTTTAATAAAACTAACCAAATGCAATGCACTGAGTTATATCCGTTTTTAGTAAAACTAACCAAATGCAATGCACTGAGTTATATCCGTTTTTAGTAAAACTAACAATATGCAATGCAGTGAATTGTATCAGTTTTTAATAAAACTAACCAAATGATACGCAATGAGCTACATCCGTTTTTAATAAAACTAACCAAATGAAATGCACTGAGTTATATGCGTTTTTAGTAAAACTAACCAAATGCAAAGCAGTGAGTTGTATCAGTTTTTAATAAAACTAACCAAATGCAATGTACTGAGTTATATCCGTTTTTAATAAAACTAACCAAATGCAATGCAGTGAGTTGTATCAGTTTTTAATAAAGCTAACCAAACGCAATGCACTGAGTTACATCCGTTTTTAATAAAACTAACCAAATGCAATGCAGTGAGTTGTATCAGTTTTTAATAAAACTAACCAAATGATACGCAATGAGCTACATCCGTTTTTAATAAAACTAACCAAATGAAATGCACTGAGTTACATCCGTCTTTAATAAAACTAACCAAATGCAATGCACTGAGTTATATCCGTTTTAATAAAACTAACAAAATGCGATGCACTGAGGTATATCCGTTTTTAATAAAACTAACAAAATGCAATGCAGTGAGTTGTATCAGTTTCTAATAAAACTAACCAAATGCAATGCACTGAGTTATATCCGTTTTTAATAAAACTAACCAAATGCCATGCACTGAGATACATCCGTTTTTAATAAAACTAACAAAATGCAATGCAGTGAGTTGTATCAGTTTTTAATAAAACTAACCAAATGCAATGCACTGAGTTATATCCGTTTTTATTAAAACTAACAAAATGCAATGCAGTGAGTTGTATCAGTTTTTAATAAAGCTAACCAAATGCAATGCACTGAGTTATATCCGTTTTTAATAAAACTAACCAAATGCAATGCACTGAGTTACATCCGTTTTTAATAAAACTAACCAAATGCAATGCACTGAGTTATATACGTTTTTAATAAAATTAACCAAATGCAATGCACTGAGTTATATCAATTTTTAATAAAACTAACCAAATGCAATGCACTGAGTTGTATCAGTTTTTAATAAAACTAACCAAATGCAATGCACTGAGTTACAGCCGTTTTTAATAAAACTAACCAAATGCAATGCATTGAGTTGTATCAGTTTTTAATAAAACTAACCAAATGCAATGCACTGAGGTATATCCGTTTTTAATAAAACTAACCAAATGCAATGCCGTGAGTTATATCAATTTTTAATAAAACTAACCAAATGCAATGCACTGAGTTATATCTGTTTTTAATAAAACTAACCAAATGCCATGCACTGAGATATATCCGTTTTTAATAAAACTAACAAAATGCAATGCAGTGAGATGTATCAGTTTTTAATAAAACTAACCAAATGCAATGCACTGAGTTATATCCGTTTTTATTAAAACTAACAAAATGCAATGCACTGAGGTATATAAGTTTTTAATAAAACTAACCAAATGCGATGCACTGGGTTATATCCGTTTTGAATAAAACTAACAAAATGCAATGCACTGAGTTATATCCGTTTTTAATAAAACTAACCAAATGCAATGCACTGAGTTATATCCGTTTTTAATAAAACTCACAAAATGCAATGCACTGAGTTATATCCGTTTTTAATAAAACTAACCAAATGCAATGCACTGAGTTATATCCGTTTTTAAAAAAAACTAACAAAATGCAATGAACTGAGTTATATCCGTTTTTAATAAAAATAACAAAATGCAATGCACTGAGTTACATCTGTTTTTAATAAAACTAACCAAATGCAATGCACTGAGTTATATCCGTTTTAAATAAAACTAACAAAAATAAATGCACTGAGTTATATCCATTTTTAATAAAGCTAACAAAATGCAATGCAGTGAGTTGTATCAGTTTTTAATAAAACTAACCAAATGCAATGCACTGAGTTATATCCGTTTTTAATAAAACTAACCAAATGCCATGCACTGAGATATATCCGTTTTTAATAAAACTAACAAAATGCAATGCAGTGAGATGTATCAGTTTTTAATAAAACTAACCAAATGCAATGCACTGAGTTATATCCGTTTTTGTTAAAACTAACAAAATGCAATGCACTGAGGTATATAAGTTTTTAATAAAACTAACCAAATGCAATGCACTGGGTTATATCCGTTTTTAATAAAACTAACCAAATGCAATGCACTGAGTTACATCCGTTTTTAATAAAACTAACCAAATGCAATGCACTGAGTTATATCCGTTTTTAATAAAATTAACCAAATGCAATGCACTGAGTTATATCAATTTTTAATAAAACTAACAAAAATAAATGCACTGAGTTATATCCGTTTTTAATAAAACTAACAAAAATAAATGCACTGAGTTATATCCGTTTTTAAGAAAATTAACAAAATGCAATGCACTGAGTTGTATCAGTTTTTAATAAAACTAACCAAATGCAATGCACTGAGTTACATCCGTTTTTAATAAAACTAACCAAATGAAATGCACTGAGTTGTATCAGTTTTTAATAAAACTAACCAAATGCAATGCACTGAGTGATATCCGTTTTTAATAAAACTAACCAAATGCAATGCACTGAGTTGTATCAGTTTTTAATAAAACTAACCAAATGCAATGCACTGAGTTATATCCGTTTTTAATAAAACTAACCAAATGCAATGCACTGAGTTGTATCAGTTTTTAATAAAACTAACCAAATGCAATGCACTGAGGTATATCCGTTTTTAATAAAACTAACCAAATGCCATGCACTGAGATATATCCGTTTTTAATAAAACTAACAAAATGCAATGCAGTGAGATGTATCAGTTTTTAATAAAACTAACCAAATGCAATGCACTGAGTTATATCCGTTTTTATTAAAACTAACAAAATGCAATGCACTGAGGTATATAAGTTTTTAATAAAACTAACCAAATGCGATGCACTGGGTTATATCCGTTTTGAATAAAACTAACAAAATGCAATGCACTGAGTTATATCCGTTTTTAATAAAACTAACCAAATGCAATGCACTGAGTTATATCCGTTTTTAATAAAACTCACAAAATGCAATGCACTGAGTTATATCCGTTTTTAATAAAACTAACCAAATGCAATGCACTGAGTTATATCCGTTTTTAAAAAAAACTAACAAAATGCAATGAACTGAGTTATATCCGTTTTTAATAAAAATAACAAAATGCAATGCACTGAGTTACATCTGTTTTTAATAAAACTAACCAAATGCAATGCACTGAGTTATATCCGTTTTAAATAAAACTAACAAAAATAAATGCACTGAGTTATATCCATTTTTAATAAAGCTAACAAAATGCAATGCAGTGAGTTGTATCAGTTTTTAATAAAACTAACCAAATGCAATGCACTGAGTTATATCCGTTTTTAATAAAACTAACAAAAATAAATGCACTGAGTTATATCCGTTTTTAATAAAATTAACCAAATGCAATGCACTGAGTTGTATCAGTTTTTAATAAAACTAACCAAATGCAATGCACTGAGTTATATCCGTTTTAAATAAAACTAACAAAATGCAATGCACTACGTTATATCCGTTTTTAATAAAACTAACCAAATGCAATGCACTGAGTTATATCCGTTTTTAATAAAACTAACAAAATGCAATGCACTGAGTTATATCCGTTTTTAATAAAACTAACCAAATGCAATGCACTGAGTTATATCCGTTTTTAGTAAAACTAACCAAATGCAATGCACTGAGTTATATCCGTTTTTAGTAAAACTAACAATATGCAATGCAGTGAATTGTATCAGTTTTTAATAAAACTAACCAAATGATACGCAATGAGCTACATCCGTTTTTAATAAAACTAACCAAATGAAATGCACTGAGTTATATGCGTTTTTAGTAAAACTAACCAAATGCAATGCACTGAGGTATATCCGTTTTTAATAAAACTAACCAAATGCAATGCCGTGAGTTATATCAATTTTTAATAAAACTAACCAAATGCAATGCACTGAGTTATATCTGTTTTTAATAAAACTAACCAAATGCCATGCACTGAGATATATCCGTTTTTAATAAAACTAACAAAATGCAATGCAGTGAGATGTATCAGTTTTTAATAAAACTAACCAAATGCAATGCACTGAGTTATATCCGTTTTTATTAAAACTAACAAAATGCAATGCACTGAGGTATATAAGTTTTTAATAAAACTAACCAAATGCGATGCACTGGGTTATATCCGTTTTGAATAAAACTAACAAAATGCAATGCACTGAGTTATATCCGTTTTTAATAAAACTAACCAAATGCAATGCACTGAGTTATATCCGTTTTTAATAAAACTCACAAAATGCAATGCACTGAGTTATATCCGTTTTTAATAAAACTAACCAAATGCAATGCACTGAGTTATATCCGTTTTTAAAAAAAACTAACAAAATGCAATGAACTGAGTTATATCCGTTTTTAATAAAAATAACAAAATGCAATGCACTGAGTTACATCTGTTTTTAATAAAACTAACCAAATGCAATGCACTGAGTTATATCCGTTTTAAATAAAACTAACAAAAATAAATGCACTGAGTTATATCCATTTTTAATAAAGCTAACAAAATGCAATGCAGTGAGTTGTATCAGTTTTTAATAAAACTAACCAAATGCAATGCACTGAGTTATATCCGTTTTTAATAAAACTAACCAAATGCCATGCACTGAGATATATCCGTTTTTAATAAAACTAACAAAATGCAATGCAGTGAGATGTATCAGTTTTTAATAAAACTAACCAAATGCAATGCACTGAGTTATATCCGTTTTTGTTAAAACTAACAAAATGCAATGCACTGAGGTATATAAGTTTTTAATAAAACTAACCAAATGCAATGCACTGGGTTATATCCGTTTTTAATAAAACTAACCAAATGCAATGCACTGAGTTACATCCGTTTTTAATAAAACTAACCAAATGCAATGCACTGAGTTATATCCGTTTTTAATAAAATTAACCAAATGCAATGCACTGAGTTATATCAATTTTTAATAAAACTAACAAAAATAAATGCACTGAGTTATATCCGTTTTTAATAAAACTAACAAAAATAAATGCACTGAGTTATATCCGTTTTTAAGAAAATTAACAAAATGCAATGCACTGAGTTGTATCAGTTTTTAATAAAACTAACCAAATGCAATGCACTGAGTTACATCCGTTTTTAATAAAACTAACCAAATGAAATGCACTGAGTTGTATCAGTTTTTAATAAAACTAACCAAATGCAATGCACTGAGTGATATCCGTTTTTAATAAAACTAACCAAATGCAATGCACTGAGTTGTATCAGTTTTTAATAAAACTAACCAAATGCAATGCACTGAGTTATATCCGTTTTTAATAAAACTAACCAAATGCAATGCACTGAGTTGTATCAGTTTTTAATAAAACTAACCAAATGCAATGCACTGAGGTATATCCGTTTTTAATAAAACTAACCAAATGCCATGCACTGAGATATATCCGTTTTTAATAAAACTAACAAAATGCAATGCAGTGAGATGTATCAGTTTTTAATAAAACTAACCAAATGCAATGCACTGAGTTATATCCGTTTTTATTAAAACTAACAAAATGCAATGCACTGAGGTATATAAGTTTTTAATAAAACTAACCAAATGCGATGCACTGGGTTATATCCGTTTTGAATAAAACTAACAAAATGCAATGCACTGAGTTATATCCGTTTTTAATAAAACTAACCAAATGCAATGCACTGAGTTATATCCGTTTTTAATAAAACTCACAAAATGCAATGCACTGAGTTATATCCGTTTTTAATAAAACTAACCAAATGCAATGCACTGAGTTATATCCGTTTTTAAAAAAAACTAACAAAATGCAATGAACTGAGTTATATCCGTTTTTAATAAAAATAACAAAATGCAATGCACTGAGTTACATCTGTTTTTAATAAAACTAACCAAATGCAATGCACTGAGTTATATCCGTTTTAAATAAAACTAACAAAAATAAATGCACTGAGTTATATCCATTTTTAATAAAGCTAACAAAATGCAATGCAGTGAGTTGTATCAGTTTTTAATAAAACTAACCAAATGCAATGCACTGAGTTATATCCGTTTTTAATAAAACTAACAAAAATAAATGCACTGAGTTATATCCGTTTTTAATAAAATTAACCAAATGCAATGCACTGAGTTGTATCAGTTTTTAATAAAACTAACCAAATGCAATGCACTGAGTTATATCCGTTTTAAATAAAACTAACAAAATGCAATGCACTACGTTATATCCGTTTTTAATAAAACTAACCAAATGCAATGCACTGAGTTATATCCGTTTTTAATAAAACTAACAAAATGCAATGCACTGAGTTATATCCGTTTTTAATAAAACTAACCAAATGCAATGCACTGAGTTATATCCGTTTTTAGTAAAACTAACCAAATGCAATGCACTGAGTTATATCCGTTTTTAGTAAAACTAACAATATGCAATGCAGTGAATTGTATCAGTTTTTAATAAAACTAACCAAATGATACGCAATGAGCTACATCCGTTTTTAATAAAACTAACCAAATGAAATGCACTGAGTTATATGCGTTTTTAGTAAAACTAACCAAATGCAAAGCAGTGAGTTGTATCAGTTTTTAATAAAACTAACCAAATGCAATGCACTGAGTTATATCCGTTTTTAATAAAACTAACCAAATGCAATGCAGTGAGTTGTATCAGTTTTTAATAAAGCTAACCAAACGCAATGCACTGAGTTACATCCGTTTTTAATAAAACTAACCAAATGCAATGCAGTGAGTTGTATCAGTTTTTAATAAAACTAATCAAATGGAATGGACTGAGTTACATCCGTCTTTAATAAAACTAACCAAATGCAATGCACTGAGTTATATCCGTTTTTAATAAAACTAACAAAATGCGATGCACTGAGGTATATCCGTTTTTAATAAAACTAACAAAATGCAATGCAGTGAGTTGTATCAGTTTCTAATAAAACTAACCAAATGCAATGCACTGAGTTATATCCGTTTTTAATAAAACTAACCAAATGCCATGCACTGAGATACATCCGTTTTTAATAAAACTAACAAAATGCAATGCAGTGAGTTGTATCAGTTTTTAATAAAACTAACCAAATGCAATGCACTGAGTTATATCCGTTTTTATTAAAACTAACAAAATGCAATGCAGTGAGTTGTATCAGTTTTTAATAAAGCTAACCAAATGCAATGCACTGAGTTATATCCGTTTTTAATAAAACTAACCAAATGCAATGCACTGAGTTACATCCGTTTTTAATAAAACTAACCAAATGCAATGCACTGAGTTATATACGTTTTTAATAAAATTAACCAAATGCAATGCACTGAGTTATATCAATTTTTAATAAAACTAACCAAATGCAATGCACTGAGTTGTATCAGTTTTTAATAAAACTAACCAAATGCAATGCACTGAGTTACAGCCGTTTTTAATAAAACTAACCAAATGCAATGCACTGAGTTGTATCAGTTTTTAATAAAACTAACCAAATGCAATGCACTGAGGTATATCCGTTTTTAATAAAACTAACCAAATGCAATGCCGTGAGTTATATCAATTTTTAATAAAACTAACCAAATGCAATGCACTGAGTTATATCTGTTTTTAATAAAACTAACCAAATGCCATGCACTGAGATATATCCGTTTTTAATAAAACTAACAAAATGCAATGCAGTGAGATGTATCAGTTTTTAATAAAACTAACCAAATGCAATGCACTGAGTTATATCCGTTTTTATTAAAACTAACAAAATGCAATGCACTGAGGTATATAAGTTTTTAATAAAACTAACCAAATGCGATGCACTGGGTTATATCCGTTTTGAATAAAACTAACAAAATGCAATGCACTGAGTTATATCCGTTTTTAATAAAACTAACCAAATGCAATGCACTGAGTTATATCCGTTTTTAATAAAACTCACAAAATGCAATGCACTGAGTTGTATCAGTTTTTAATTAAACTAACCAAATGCAATGCACTGAGTTATATCCGTTTTTAAAAAAAACTAACAAAATGCAATGAACTGAGTTATATCCGTTTTTAATAAAAATAACAAAATGCAATGCACTGAGTTACATCTGTTTTTAATAAAACTAACCAAATGCAATGCACTGAGTTATATCCGTTTTAAATAAAACTAACAAAAATAAATGCACTGAGTTATATCCATTTTTAATAAAGCTAACAAAATGCAATGCAGTGAGTTGTATCAGTTTTTAATAAAACTAACCAAATGCAATGCACTGAGTTATATCCGTTTTTAATAAAACTAACCAAATGCCATGCACTGAGATATATCCGTTTTTAATAAAACTAACAAAATGCAATGCAGTGAGATGTATCAGTTTTTAATAAAACTAACCAAATGCAATGCACTGAGTTATATCCGTTTTTGTTAAAACTAACAAAATGCAATGCACTGAGGTATATAAGTTTTTAATAAAACTAACCAAATGCAATGCACTGGGTTATATCCGTTTTTAATAAAACTAACCAAATGCAATGCACTGAGTTACATCCGTTTTTAATAAAACTAACCAAATGCAATGCACTGAGTTATATCCGTTTTTAATAAAATTAACCAAATGCAATGCACTGAGTTATATCAATTTTTAATAAAACTAACAAAAATAAATGCACTGAGTTATATCCGTTTTTAATAAAACTAACAAAAATAAATGCACTGAGTTATATCCGTTTTTAAGAAAATTAACAAAATGCAATGCACTGAGTTGTATCAGTTTTTAATAAAACTAACCAAATGCAATGCACTGAGTTACATCCGTTTTTAATAAAACTAACCAAATGAAATGCACTGAGTTGTATCAGTTTTTAATAAAACTAACCAAATGCAATGCACTGAGTGATATCCGTTTTTAATAAAACTAACCAAATGCAATGCACTGAGTTGTATCAGTTTTTAATAAAACTAACCAAATGCAATGCACTGAGTTATATCCGTTTTTAATAAAACTAACCAAATGCAATGCACTGAGTTGTATCAGTTTTTAATAAAACTAACCAAATGCAATGCACTGAGGTATATCCGTTTTTAATAAAACTAACCAAATGCAATGCACTGAGTTACATCCGTTTTTAATAAAACTAACCAAATGCAATGCACTGAGTTATATCCGTTTTTAATAAAACTAACAAAAGTAAATGCACTCAGTTATATAAATTTTTAATAAAACTAACCAAATGCAATGCACTGAGTTATATCCGTTTTTAATAAAACTAACCAAAGGCAATGCACTGAGTTGTATCAGTTTTTAACAAAGCTAACCAAATGCAATGCACTGAGTTATATCCGTTTTTAATAAAACTAACAAAAATAAATGCACTGAGTTATATCCATTTTTAATAAAACTAACAAAATGCAATGCAGTGAGTTGTATCAGTTTTTAATAAAACTAACCAAATGCAATGCACTGAGTTATATCCGTTTTTAATAAAACTAACAAAAATAAATGCACTGAGTTATATCCGTTTTTAATAAAACTAACCAAATGCAATGCACTGAGTTGTATCAGTTTTTAATAAAACTAACCAAATGCAGTGCACTGAGTTATATCCGTTTTTAATAAAACTAACAAAATGCAATGTACTACGTTATATCCGTTTTTAATAAAACTAACCAAATGCAATGCACTGAGTTATATCCGTTTTTAATAAAACTAACAAAAGTAAATGCACTCAGTTATATAAATTTTTAATAAAACTAACCAAATGCAATGCACTGAGTTATATCCGTTTTTAATAAAACTAACCAAAGGCAATGCACTGAGTTGTATCAGTGTTTAATAAAACTAACCAAAGGCAATGCACTGAGTTGTATCAGTGTTTAATAAAGCTAACCAAATGCAATGCACTGAGTTATATCCGTTTTTAATAAAACTAACAAAATGCAATGCAGTGAGTTGTATGAGTTTTTAATAAAACTAACAAAATGCAATGCACTGAGTTACATCCGTTTTTAATAAAACTAACCAAATGCAATGCACTGAGTTATATCCGTTTTTAATAAAACTAACAAAAATAAATGCACTGAGTTATATCCATTTTTAATAAAACAAACAAAATGCAATGCAGTGAGTTGTATCAGTTTTTAATAAAACTAACCAAATGCAATGCACTGAGTTATATCCGTTTTTAATAAAACTAACAAAAATAAATGCACTGAGTTATATCCATTTTTAATAAAACTAACAAAATGCAATGCAGTGAGTTGTATCAGTTTTTAATAAAACTTACCAAATGCAATGCACTGAGTTATATCCGTTTTTAATAAAACTAACAAAAATAAATGCACTGAGTTATATCCGTTTTTAATAAAGCTAACCAAAGGCAATGCACTGAGTTGTATCAGTTTTTAATAAAACTAACCAAATGCAATGCACTGAGTTATATCCGTTTTTAATAAAACTAACAAAATGCAATGCACTACGTTATATCCGTTTTTAATAAAACTAACCAAATGCAATGCACTGAGTTATATCCGTTTTTAATAAAACTAACAAAATGCAATGCACTGAGTTATATCCGTTTTTAATAAAACTAACCAAATGCAATGCACTGAGTTATATCCGTTTTTAGTAAAACTAACCAAATGCAATGCACTGAGTTATATCCGTTTTTAGTAAAACTAACAATATGCAATGCAGTGAATTGTATCAGTTTTTAATAAAACTAACCAAATGATACGCAATGAGCTACATCCGTTTTTAATAAAACTAACCAAATGAAATGCACTGAGTTATATGCGTTTTTAGTAAAACTAACCAAATGCAAAGCAGTGAGTTGTATCAGTTTTTAATAAAACTAACCAAATGCAATGCACTGAGTTATATCCGTTTTTAATAAAACTAACGAAATGCAATGCAGTGAGTTGTATCAGTTTTTAATAAAACTAACCAAACGCAATGCACTGAGTTACATCCGTTTTTAATAAAACTAACCAAATGCAATGCAGTGAGTTGTATCAGTTTTTAATAAAACTAATCAAATGGAATGGACTGAGTTACATCCGTCTTTAATAAAACTAACCAAATGCAATGCCCTGAGCTATATCCGTTTTTAATAAAACTAACAAAATGCGATGCACTGAGGTATATCCGTTTTTAATAAAACTAACAAAATGCAATGCAGTGAGTTGTATCAGTTTCTAATAAAACTAACCAAATGCAATGCACTGAGTTATATCCGTTTTTAATAAAACTAACCAAATGCCATGCACTGAGATACATCCGTTTTTAATAAAACTAACAAAATGCAATGCAGTGAGTTGTATCAGTTTTTAATAAAACTAACCAAATGCAATGCACTGAGTTATATCCGTTTTTATTAAAACTAACAAAATGCAATGCAGTGAGTTGTATCAGTTTTTAATAAAGCTAACCAAATGCAATGCACTGAGTTATATCCGTTTTTAATAAAACTAACCAAATGCAATGCACTGAGTTACGTCCGTTTTTAATAAAACTAACCAAATGCAATGCACTGAGTTATATACGTTTTTAATAAAATTAACCAAATGCAATGCACTGAGTTATATCAATTTTTAATAAAACTAACCAAATGCAATGCACTGAGTTGTATCAGTTTTTAATAAAACTAACCAAATGCAATGCACTGAGTTACATCCGTTTTTAATAAAACTAACCAAATGCAATGCACTGAGTTGTATCAGTTTTTAATAAAACTAACCAAATGCAATGCACTGAGGTATATCCGTTTTTAATAAAACTAACCAAATGCAATGCCGTGAGTTATATCAATTTTTAATAAAACTAACCAAATGCAATGCACTGAGTTATATCCGTTTTTAATAAAACTAACCAAATGCCATGCACTGAGATATATCCGTTTTTAATAAAACTAACAAAATGCAATGCAGTGAGATGTATCAGTTTTTAATAAAACTAACCAAATGCAATGCACTGAGTTATATCCGTTTTTATTAAAACTAACAAAATGCAATGCACTGAGGTATATAAGTTTTTAATAAAACTAACCAAATGCAATGCACTGGGTTATATCCGTTTTTAATAAAACTAACCAAATGCAATGCACTGAGTTGTATCAGTTTTTAATAAAACTAATCAAATGCAATGCACTGAGTTGTATCAGTTTTTAATAAAACTAACCAAATGCAATGCACTGAGGTATATCCGTTTTTAATAAAACTAACCAAATGCAATGCCCTGAGTTACATCCGTTTTTAATAAAACTAACCAAATGCAATGCACTGAGTTATATCCGTTTTTAATAAAACTAACAAAAGTAAATGCACTCAGTTATATAAATTTTTAATAAAACTAACCAAATGCAATGCACTGAGTTATATCTGTTTTTAATAAAACTAACCAAATGCAATGCACTGAGTTATATCCGTTTTTAATAAAACTAACAAAATTAAATGCACTGAGTTATATCCGTTTTTAGTAAAACTAATAAAATGCAATGCAGTGAGTTGTATCAGTTTTTAATAAAACTAACCAAATGATACGCAATGAGCTACATCCGTTTTTAATAAAACTAACCAAATGATACGCAATAAGCTACATCCGTTTTTAATAAAACTAACCAAATGAAATGCACTGAGTTATATGCGTTTTTAGTAAAACTAACCAAATGCAATGCACTGAGTTGTATCAGTTTTTACTAAAGCTAACCAAATGCAATGCACTGAGTTATATCCGTTTTTAATAAAACTAACAAAAATAAATGCACTGCGGTATATCCGTTTTTAATAAAACTAACAAAATGCAATGCAGTGAGTTGTATGAGTTTTTAATAAAACTAACCAAATGCAATGCACTGAGTTACATCCGTTTTTAATAAAACTAACCAAATGCAATGCACTGAGTTATATCCGTTTTTAATAAAACTAACAAAAATAAATGCACTGAGTTATATCCATTTTTAATAAAACTAACAAAATACAATGCAGTGAGTTGTATCAGTTTTTAATAAAACTAACCAAATGCAATGCGCTGAGTTATATCCGTTTTTAATAAAACTAACAAAAATAAATGCACTGAGTTATATCCATTTTTAATAAAACTAACAAAATACAATGCAGTGAGTTGTATCAGTTTTTAATAAAACTAACCAAATGCAATGCACTGAGTTATATCCGTTTTTAATAAAACTAACAAAAATAAATGCACTGAGTTATATCCGTTTTTAATAAAACTAACCAAATACAATGCACTGAGTTGTATCAGTTTTTAATAAAACTAACCAAATGCAATGCACTGAGTTATATCCGTTTTTAATAAAACTAACAAAATGCAATGTACTACGTTATATCCGTTTTTAATAAAACTAACCAAATGCAATGCACTGAGTTATATCCGTTTTTAATAAAACTAACAAAAGTAAATGCACTCAGTTATATAAATTTTTAATAAAGCTAACCAAATGCAATGCACTGAGTTATATCCGTTTTTAATAAAACTAACAAAATGCGATGCAGTGCGGTATATCCGTTTTTAATAAAACTAACAAAAGGCAATGCAGTGAGTTGTATGAGTTTTTAATAAAACTAACAAAATGCAATGCACTGAGTTACATCCGTTTTTAATAAAACTAACCAAATGCAATGCACTGAGTTATATCCGTTTTTAATAAAACTAACAAAAATAAATGCACTGAGTTATATCCATTTTTAATAAAACTAACAAAATGCAATGCAGTGAGTTGTATCAGTTTTTAATAAAACTAACCAAATGCAATGCACTGAGTTATATCCGTTTTTAATAAAACTAACAAAAATAAATGCACTGAGTTATATCCATTTTTAATAAAACTAACAAAATGCAATGCAGTGAGTTGTATCAGTTTTTAATAAAACTAACCAAATGCAATGCACTGAGTTATATCCGTTTTTAATAAAACTAACAAAAATAAATGCACTGAGTTATATCCGTTTTTAATAAAACTAACCAAATGCAATGCACTGAGTTGTATCAGTTTTTAATAAAACTAACCAAATGCAATGCACTGAGTTATATCCGTTTTTAATAAAACTAACAAAATGCAATGCACTGAGTTATATCCGTTTTTAATAAAACTAACAAAATGCAATGCACTGAGTTATATCCGTTTTTAATAAAACTAACCAAATGCAATGCACTGAGTTATATCCGTTTTTAGTAAAACTAACCAAATGCAATGCACTGAGTTATATCCGTTTTTAGTAAAACTAACAATATGCAATGCAGTGAATTGTATCAGTTTTTAATAAAACTAACCAAACGCTACGCAATGAGCTACATCCGTTTTTAATAAAACTAACCAAATGAAATGCACTGAGTTATATGCGTTTTTAGTAAAACTAACCAAATGCAATGCAGTGAGTTGTATCTGTTTTTAATAAAACTAACCAAATGCAATGCACTGAGTTATATCCGTTTTTAATGAAACTAACCAAATGCAATGCAGTGAGTTGTATCAGTTTTTAATAAAACTAACCAAACGCAATGCACTGAGTTACATCTGTTTTTAATAAAACTAACCAAATGCAATGCAGTGAGTTGTATCAGTTTTTAATAAAACTAATCAAATGGAATGGACTGAGTTACATCCGTCTTTAATAAAACTAACCAAATGCAATGCACTGAGTTATATCCGTTTTTAATAAAACTAACAAAATGCGATGCACTGAGGTATATCCGTTTTTAATAAAACTAACAAAATGCAATGCAGTGACTTGTATCAGTTTCTAATAAAACTAACCAAATGCAATGCACTGAGTTATATCCGTTTTTAATAAAACTAACCAAATGCCATGCACTGAGATACATCCGTTTTTAATAAAACTAACAAAATGCAATGCAGTGAGTTGTATCAGTTTTTAATAAAACTAACCAAATGCAATGCACTGAGTTATATCCGTTTTTATTAAAACTAACAAAATGCAATGCAGTGAGTTGTATCAGTTTTTAATAAAGCTAACCAAATGCAATGCACTGAGTTATATCCGTTTTTAATAAAACTAACCAAATGCAATGCACTGAGTTACATCCGTTTTTAATAAAACTAACCAAATGCAATGCACTGAGTTATATACGTTTTTAATAAAATTAACCAAATGCAATGCACTGAGTTATATAAATTTTTAATAAAACTAACCAAATGCAATGCACTGAGTTTTATCCGTTTTTAATAAAACTAACAAAAATAAATGCACTGAGTTATATCCGTTTTTAATAAAACTAACCAAATGCAATGCACTGAGTTGTATCAGTTTTTAATAAAACTAACCAAATGCAATGCACTGAGTTACATCCGTTTTTAATAAAACTAACCAAATGCAATGCACTGAGTTGTATCAGTTTTTAATAAAACTAACCAAATGCAATGCACTGAGTTATATCCGTTTTTAATAAACCTAACCAAATGCAATGCACTGAGTTGTATCAGTTTTTAATAAAACTAACCAAATGCAATGCACTGAGTTATATCCGTTTTTAATAAAACTAACCAAATGCAATGCACTGAGTTGTATCAGTTTTTAATTAAACTAACCAAATGCAATGCACTGAGGTATATCCGTTTTTAATAAAACTAACCAAATGCAATGCACTGAGTTACATCCGTTTTTAATAAAAATAACCAAATGCAATGCACTGAGTTATATCCGTTTTTAATAAAACTAACCAAATGCAATGCACTGAGTTGTATCAGTTTTTAATAAAACTAACCAAATGCAATGCACTGAGTTATATCAGTTTTTAATAAAACTATCCATATGCAATGCACTGAGTTATATCAGTTTTTAATAAAACTAACAAAATGCAATGCAGTGAGTTGTATCAGTTTTTAATAAAACTAACCAAATGCAATGCACTGAGTTATATCCGTTTTTAGTAAAACTAACAAAAATAAATGCACTGAGTTATATCCGTTTTTAATAAAACTAACCAAATGCAATGCACTGAGTTGTATCAGTTTTTAATAAAACTAACCAAATGCAATGCACTGAGTTACATCCGTTTTTAATAAAACTAACCAAATGCAATGCACTGAGTTGTATCCGTTTTTAATAAAACTAACCAAATGCAATGCACTGAGTTATATCCGTTTTTAATAAAACTAACAAAAATAAATGCACTGAGTTATATCCATTTTTAATAAAACTAACAAAATGCAATGCAGTGAGTTGTATCAGTTTTTAATAAAACTAACCAAATGCAATGCACTGAGTTATATCCGTTTTTAATAAAACTAACAAAAATAAATGCACTGAGTTATATCCATTTTTAATAAAACTAACAAAATGCAATGCAGTGAGTTGTATCAGTTTTTAATAAAACTAACCAAATGCAATGCACTGAGTTATATCCGTTTTTAATAAAACTAACAAAAATAAATGCACTGAGTTATATCCGTTTTTAAAAAAACTAACCAAATGCAATGCACTGAGTTGTATCAGTTTTTAATAAAACTAACCAAATGCAATGCACTGAGTTATATCCGTTTTTAATAAAACTAACAAAATGCAATGCACTGAGTTATATCCGTTTTTAATAAAACTAACAAAATGCAATGCACTGAGTTATATCCGTTTTTAATAAAACTAACCAAATGCAATGCACTGAGTTATATCCGTTTTTAGTAAAACTAACCAAATGCAATGCACTGAGTTATATCCGTTTTTAGTAAAACTAACAATATGCAATGCAGTGAATTGTATCAGTTTTTAATAAAACTAACCAAACGATACGCAATGAGCTACATCCGTTTTTAATAAAGCTAACCAAATGAAATGCACTGAGTTATATGCGTTTTTAGTAAAACTAACCAAATGCAATGCAGTGAGTTGTATCTGTTTTTAATAAAACTAACCAAATGCAATGCACTGAGTTATATCCGTTTTTAATAAAACTAACCAAATGCAATGCAGTGAGTTGTATCAGTTTTTAATAAAACTAACCAAACGCAATGCACTGAGTTACATCCGTTTTTAATAAAACTAACCAAATGCAATGCAGTGAGTTGTATCAGTTTTTAATAAAACTAATCAAATGGAATGGACTGAGTTACATCCGTCTTTAATAAAACTAACCAAATGCAATGCACTGAGTTATATCCGTTTTTAATAAAACTAAC
Organism: Ceratitis rosa; assembly: GCA_037013455.1. NCBI lineage: Eukaryota > Metazoa > Arthropoda > Insecta > Diptera > Tephritidae > Ceratitis > Ceratitis rosa. The sequence goes on from JAWMAG010000023.1 coordinate 435,166, forward strand.
AAAATGCGATGCACTGAGGTATATCCGTTTTTAATAAAACTAACAAAATGCAATGCAGTGACTTGTATCAGTTTCTAATAAAACTAACCAAATGCAATGCACTGAGTTATATCCGTTTTTAATAAAACTAACCAAATGCCATGCACTGAGATACATCCGTTTTTAATAAAACTAACAAAATGCAATGCAGTGAGTTGTATCAGTTTTTAATAAAACTAACCAAATGCAATGCACTGAGTTATATCCGTTTTTATTAAAACTAACAAAATGCAATGCAGTGAGTTGTATCAGTTTTTAATAAAGCTAACCAAATGCAATGCACTGAGTTATATCCGTTTTTAATAAAACTAACCAAATGCAATGCACTGAGTTACATCCGTTTTTAATAAAACTAACCAAATGCAATGCACTGAGTTATATACGTTTTTAATAAAACTAACCAAATGCAATGCACTGAGTTATATCAATTTTTAATAAAACTAACCAAATGCAATGCACTGAGTTTTATCCGTTTCTAATAAAACTAACAAAAATAAATGCACTGAGTTATATCCGTTTTTAATAAAACTAACCAAATGCAATGCACTGAGTTGTATCAGTTTTTAATAAAACTAACCAAATGCAATGCACTGAGTTACATCCGTTTTTAATAAAACTAACCAAATGCAATGCACTGAGTTGTATCAGTTTTTAATAAAACTAACCAAATGCAATGCACTGAGTTATATCCGTTTTTAATAAACCTAACCAAATTCAATGCACTGAGTTGTATCAGTTTTTAATAAAACTAACCAAATGCAATGCACTGAGCTATATCCGTTTTTAATAAAACTAACCAAATGCAATGCACTGAGTTGTATCAGTTTTTAATTAAACTAACCAAATGCAATGCACTGAGGTATATCCGTTTTTAATAAAACTAACCAAATGCAATGCACTGAGTTACATCCGTTTTTAATAAAAATAACCAAATGCAATGCACTGAGTTATATCCGTTTTTAATAAAACTAACCAAATGCAATGCACTGAGTTGTATCAGTTTTTAATAAAACTAACCAAATGCAATGCACTGAGTTATATCAGTTTTTAATAAAACTATCCATATGCAATGCACTGAGTTATATCAGTTTTTAATAAAACTAACAAAATGCAATGCAGTGAGTTGTATCAGTTTTTAATAAAACTAACCAAATGCAATGCACTGAGTTATATCCGTTTTTAGTAAAACTAACAAAAATAAATGCACTGAGTTATATCCGTTTTTAATAAAACTAACCAAATGCAATGCACTGAGTTGTATCAGTTTTTAATAAAACTAACCAAATGCAATGCACTGAGTTACATCCGTTTTTAATAAAACTAACCAAATGCAATGCACTGAGTTGTATCAGTTTTTAATAAAACTAACCAAATGCAATGCACTGAGGTATATCCGTTTTAAATAAAACTAACCAAATGCAAACCACTGAGTTATATCAATTTTTAATAAAACTAACCAAATGCAATGCACTGAGTTATATCCGTTTTTAATAAAACTAACCAAATCCAAACCACTGAGATATATCCGTTTTTAATAAAACTAACAAAATGCAATGCAGTGAGTTGTATCAGTTTTTAATAAAACTAACCAAATGCAATGCACTGAGTTATATCCGTTTTTATTAAAACTAACAAAATGCAATGCACTGAGGTATATCCGTTTTTAATAAAACTAACCAACTGCAATGCACTGAGTTACATCCGTTTTTAATAAAACTAACCAAATGCAATGCACTGAGTTATATCCGTTTTTAATAAAATTAACCAAATGCAATGCACTGAGTTACATCCGTTTTTAATAAAACTAACCAAATGCAATGCACTGAGTTATATCCGTTTTTAATATAATTAACCAAATGCAATGCACTGAGTTATATCAATTTTTAATAAAACTAACCAAATGCAATGCACTGAGTTGCATCCGTATTTAATAAAACTAACCAAATCAAATGCACTGAGTTGTATCAGTTTTTAATAAAACTAACCAAATCCAAACCACTGAGATATATGCGTTTTTAATAAAACTAACAAAATGCAATGCACTGAGTTACATCCGTTTTTAATAAAACTAACCAAATGCAATGCACTGAGTTATATCCGTTTTTAATAAAACCAACCAAATGCAATGCACTGAGTTATATCAATTTTTAATAAAACTAACCAAATGCAATGCACTGAGTTTCATCCGTTTTTAATAAAACTAACCAAATGCAATGCACTGAGTTACATCCGTTTTTAATAAAACTATCCAAATGCAATGCACTGAGTTATATCCGTTTTTAATAAAGCTAACAAAAATAAATGCACTGAGTATTATCCGTTTTTAATAAAACTAACAAAATGCAATGCAGTGAGTTACATCAGTTTTTAATAAAACTAACCAAATGCAATACACTGAGTTATATCAATTTTTAATAAAACTAACCAACTGCAATGCACTGAGTTACATCCGTATTTAATAAAACTAACCAAATCAAATGCACTGAGTTGTATCAGTTTTTAATAAAACTAACCAAATCCAAACCACTGAGTTATATCCGTTTTCAATAAAACTAACAAAAATAAATGCACTGAGTTATATCCGTTTTTAACAGAACTAACTAAATGCAATGCCGTGAGTTGTATCAGTTTTTAATAAAACTAACCAAATGCAATGCACTGAAATAAATCAATTTTTAATAAAACTAACCAAATGCAATGCACTGAGTTTCATCCGTTTTTAATAAAACTAACCAAATGCAATCCACTGAGTTACATCCGTTTTTAATAAAACTAACCAAATGCAATGCACTGAGTTATATCCGTTTTTATTAAAACTAACAAAAATAAATGCACTGAGTTATATCCGTTTTTAATAAAACTAACCAAAAGCATTGCATTGTATCAGTTTTTAATAAAACTAACCAAATGCAAAGCATTGAGTTATATCCGTTTTTAATAAAATTAACAAAATGCAATGCACTGAGTTATATCCGTTTTTAATAAAACTAACCAAATGCAATGCACTGAGTTGTATCAGTTTTTAATAAAACTAACCAAATGCAATGCAGTGAGTTGTATCAGTTTTTAATAAAACTAACCAAATGCAATGCACTGAGTTATATCCGTTTTTAATAAAACTAACCAAATGCAATGCAGTGAGTTACATCAGTTTTTAAAAAAACTAGCCAAATCCAAACCACTGAGTTATATCAGTTTTTAATAAAACTAACAAAATGCAATGCACTGAGTTACATCCGTTTTTAATAAAACTAACCAAATCAAATGCACTGAGTTGTATCAGTTTTTAATAAAACTAACCAAATCCAAACCACTGAGTTATAACAAAATGCAACGCACTAAGTTACATCCGTTTTTAATAAAACTAACCAAATGCAATGCACTGAGTTGTATCAGTTTTTAATAAAACTAACCAAATGCAATGCACTGAGGTATATCCGTTTTAAATAAAACTAACCAAATGCAATGCCGTGAGTTATATCAATTTTTAATAAAACTAACCAAATGCAATGCACTGAGTTATATCCGTTTTTAATAAAACTAACCAAATCCAAACCACTGAGATATATCCGTTTTTAATAAAACTAACAAAATGCAATGCAGTGAGTTGTATCAGTTTTTAATAAAACTAACCAAATGCTGTTATGAGACCAAAGAACAGGGTGCATTGGAATCGATTGAGAGGCGATCAGAAGGGCTTGCGAAAGCATCCTACCACTGCGGCGTGTGCACTGGCTTAGATCCCGGAGCTTCAGCCTGGGGGGGGTCATTACGCAGTTGCAGGACCAAGTCACCTTCTCCCTGTTCTAAAGTCCAAACAAGAAATATTGTTTGCACACTGAGAAAATATATGACATTAGATTGCCAATTTTATACACATACCTATACCTACAAATAAATCACATCATCCAGCAGCTCCGAACGGCTTTCGTGGGCTGCTCTGTACCCACCCTACCATGGCTTTATAGATGTTTTTTTTGAAGCCCCTTTTACCACTCACACGACCTTTGAAATTAGACCAAAATATTTCAGCTTAACAATTCATTATTTTATTACATGATTCAACCCTTACATCTTAACATTTTATTAAATATAATTATAAATTTTCAAGTTCAGTTTAATACAATTCTATATCACTACTATACTACATTTTTCTGGGTTATATTTTAAATTAGAACCCTGACCTACCTCAACAGAAGAATTTATGGGGTCACTGACCCTTATTTTCTCATATATATGTATGTATGTATATTATATATGCATAAGTTGCTCTCTAAACGATTATAGTAATCTATACAAACATACAGAGTAAATTTATATATGATTTATACGTATTTAATATGATACACGGCAAAAAAAAAATAATACGAATGAAATTAGATTAACTCACTGTGAAATAGTCCCACGAAGCGAAGAGGCCTCCTTGCTTTGTTGTCGCACATGATTTAAATAATTTTCGTAGTTGTTTGTTTTTCTTTTCCCTTTAGAATTTTGATTATTTAGTTAATTTAAAAATAAAATATAATGAAAATAGATGCCAAAATAAAGTTTGCTCAATATATCACTCACAATGTAAGCTTGCATTTTACTATTAGCGCATAGTGTTATTTGAGAGAGTCCACAAAAAAAAACGTGGTTTTAGCACATTCTCCTTGAATCATGACAACAAAATCGGTAGACATTAGAGAGTGCATATTAACAATTATATATACAATGTATAATGTATGTATGTCGAAACTAATGCTCTTTTGTTGGGATAGGTTAGGATTCCATGTGAACTAACCACATGGTACCTGCATATATATATATATATATATATATATATGAAATGACTTACATATTTATATAAGAGAACACAAACTTTAAGAATGAGAAATATATAGTAAAATTAACAGAGAATGAAATATAAATTTATGAATGAAATTTTCTTATTCATTAATGAAATTCATTTTTATAAATTGCAGCGAATTAAGTAGTTTAATATATATAGTAAAATTAACAGAGAATGAAATAGAAATTTATGAATGAAATTTTCTTATTCATTAATGAAATTCATTTTATAAATTGCAGCGAATTAAGTAGTTTAAGGTAAGTACATAGAAAGTGGTATTTTTAAATATAATATAAAGATTACTTTAAAGGTGAGTATTAATATTATAAATACATAAACCTTCTTAGGATGATTCTTCTAAGTTGTCCATGGCCTGAGGCTCGCTTTCGTCTTTTCTTTCTTTCTTTTCTTCTTTCTTCTACTTTAAAACGTACTAACACTAAACACAATATAATTAATTCTTCGTGTGTTACGTATTAGGATATTTCCAACGCTGATGAAACTGGTTTCGATTATTGCAAAGTATAATTTTATACTTGCGGCGGTCGATTCTCTCAAGTATGATTTTATGCTAATGACGGTCGATCCTCTTTCTTCCAAGGTTTGAGTAAAAAAGAAAGAATTTGACCGGAATTACTTAGATGTCAAAAAATGCATATGCTATCGTTTCATCGGTAATTCGATAAACATTAACATCTGATCATGACATTTATGAAGAGGACTTTAATGTGGTTGTGTTCACTGTCCCATACAGGGTGAGATTTTATTTGATAAAAAAAAAAATAAAAATTAAACTTAAACTGAAAGTAAGGGGAACGGTATATAAAAACCTTTAGGAATTATCCTACCATGTACCCACGGTACACACCCCCCCACCTAGAGTGTTGGTGCGGTGTAAATTCAACATTTCGCCTCTTGTATATCTTTACGATGGTAAATAGCTCGTTTCCTATTTAGACAATCCTCTAGTTCGTACATGCAATTTCCTTTTAAGCTTATGACTTTTGATTTAATAAATTTAGGGGCAAGTTTCGCGCAGAATCTCTTTGCTGCATCACTTTGTGTGAAATTTCGTCGAAAAACTATGTCACCTACATTGAAGTTTTTGGTCGTACTTCTGAGATTGTATCGCTTCGCTGAGTTTTCAAAAGCTCGCGCAATATTGTTCATAACGGTCTTTCGAATGAAGTTTAATCTATCATTACGACTAAGAATGTTGTCATCAAGTGATTCCAGTTTTCGTAATAGTTTGTATTCATCCGCATGAGATACCATTTGTTGACCGAAAAGCGCGAAATAAGGTGAGCATCCAATAGACTGATGATGTGAGCTTCTTAGCGCTTCAGCAATGTCAATCAAATGTCTATCCCAATGCGTTTGATCGTTTTGTAGATAAGTCCTGATTCCAGCTATTATGGACCGGTTAACTCTTTCACTCGCATTCGCTTGTGGACTATAAAGAGCGGTGAAAACATGCTTAACTCCACGATCTGTTAGGAGAGCATTGAATTGTTGGGATTTAAATTGTTTGCCATTATCAGTTAATACAATTTCAGGTGTTCCAAAGAGGCTGAATAACTCTTTTAAATAATCACAAATCGGATTAGCATTAAAATTTTTAATTTCCTTTAACAACGGATATTTTGTAAGATGATCTAATACGATTAGTATGCCTATGTTTCCCTTTTTAGACCTTGGATATGGACCTATTAGGTCGATATAAAGCTTCTGAAAAGGTCGCTGGACATTGTACTGAGTAATCATAGGAGGTCGTAGTGTTATATTTGGCGATTTACTTTGTCGACAGATATCACATTGGCTAACATATTCCTTTACGTCACTGGACATATTAGGCCAATATAAGTTTAGTCTTAATCGCTCCAGTGTTTTTGCTATACCACCATGACATTTATTCGGCTGACAATGGGCATTTTCAATGACAGAACGCACTAAAGTTTTTGGTATCCAGAGCTTCCAGTTAAACGCTTCACGATCGGCATCACCGTTTGGATATTCAGTGCGTTTATATATATGACTATCTATTATTTGTAGGTCGGGGAGACTTTCTCCATTTTCCTGAACGTGACGAATTTGTTTCTTGTACTCTTCGGATAAAAACTCTGGCGAATGCAAGTCAACCAACGGACGGACTTCAAGACTAGCGATTTCATCGAAATTTTGACGTGACAAGCTATCGGGGACAATATTCAGAGTTCCTTTTCGGTGTTCAATTTTGAATCTATAACCTTGAAGTTTGAGGGACCATCGAGCTAACCTGCTTGACAAATCCGTCTGACTCATGAGCCATTGCAAGCTAGCGTGGTCTGTGACGATTGTAAAGTCCTGCCCCTCCACATAAGCTCTAAATTTCTTAAGACTTAAGATTGCGGCAAGGCATTCGAGCTCGGTCACACTATAATTGGTCTGGGCTTTATTCAATTTTTGTGAGAAGTAGGCTATCGGGACTTCAATACCGTCAATGTTCTTTTGAGCTAACACAGCACCAACACCAAGCTTACTAGCATCGCATTGAATTATGAATGGCTTTTCATAGTTTGGGCTAGCTAACACGGGTGCCGTACATAGCATTTGCTTTAACGTGTCTAGTGATTTCTGTGCCTCGTCGTTCCAAGAAAAGTTCTTACTTTTCTTCAACAAATTCGTTAGAGGTGTGGTTACTGCTGCGAAATTATCCACAAAACGACGGTACCAACCGGCCATGCCGAGAAATCTTCTCAGCTGTTTCACATTGGTAGGAACGGGATAATTCGAGACGGCGGATATCTTATCTGGGTCGGTACGAAGCGTACCATTTCCAACTATGTACCCAAGGTATTTAACCTCTCGGATACAGAATTTGCTTTTGCCTACGTTAATAGTTAAGCCAGCTCTTCTCAGCTCGTGAGCAACCTCTGCCAGAATGGACATATGATCATCAAAAGTTTCGGACACTATTAAGAGATCGTCTAGGTATACGAAAACCTGGGTTTTCAATTGCGGTGGAATTACACGGTCCATCAAGCGACAAAGTGCTTGCGGGGCGTTGCATAAACCAAAAGGCATTACACGATATCTATAAAGCGGACGATTAGGGACAGTGAAACATGTGTAATCTCGGGAAGATTCTGCTAAAGGGATTTGCCAAAAAGCACGGCGCAAGTCAAGTGAGCTAATGTATTCAGCCTTTGGTATTCTGCTCAAAATACCATCAATGTGAGGAAGTGAATAAGCGTCCTTTACGGTGACGCTGTTAATTTTTCTGGAGTCAAGACACAGACGGACCTTATTTGGCTTTTTTACTAAAACAACCGGACTGGACCATGGACTATTAGGAGCTTCCTCGATTACACCTAACTTGATCATTTCATCGATTTCTGCATGAACTAACTTCTCCACGGCAGGCGATATAGGGAAATAACGCTGTTTTATCGGACGGACATTTGGTTCAAGCTCTATTGCATACTCCATCAAAGAAGTTTTTCCAAGTCCTTCTTTTTCGAAGCTTGGAAATTTATTTTTCACCAAATCTAGCTTACGCTGTTGCTCACTACTTAAGATGATACTGTTCTCATCAATTGTAGGCTCTAAGGAAATTTCAGAGATAATATGTGGAGCTATTTTAAATTTAATCCAAAAATCGACTCCCAAAATAACATTTTGAGACATACTTGGAACCACGAAAAATTTAATAACTTCATTCTTGCCTTCAAACTGAACATTCAAGTCGATGGTGCCATACACGATTTGTTTCTTGCCATCCGCTGTACAAATCGAAATGGTATGCTTACGCAATTGCTTTTGTTTACAGACATCATTTGCTAATGACGAACCTAAACAAGAGGCTTGTGCTCCGCTGTCTAGCAAACCTAAATGCTCAGAATCTAATATTGTAATTTTAGCATATGGTCTTATATCAAAGGTTTTATGTTCTATAGAACAAATTACTCTATTCAAAATCTTACGGTTTTTCTTAACTCTTTGCCAGAAATGTTTACAACGATCAGACGAACGTCTATAAGCGGTGCCTTTATTGTCTGTGTTAAATATTTCCTTTCTAATTCGGTTATAGTTTGTAAGTCGAAGTTCATATGGAATAATTTTGTGAATAACCGGAGCTTTTCCAATTAAACTGTTTGTGCGTAAGAGCAACTCATTTTCATTTAAGGTTTTGAATCGACACGAGGATTCTTCCTTAGATCCTCGCTCGCTATCGAGTTTTTCGGATTGCAATGACTACATTTCGGTCGGTAAGTATCTGGTGCACCACAACCGTAGCAAAACACAGTTCTGGTTTCGAGGCAATCGAAGTACCTATGTCCTTCGCGTCTACAATTCCAGCATACTTGTTTGGTTTTAGCTGTTTGCTTCGATACATCATCGATTTCTAGTTCAATTTCTGGGCTTGCTAATAAATTATCTTCAGCCTTTACCTCATTGATGTAACGACGTGGTTGCGGTCGCAAGTTTGTATTTGCCATTGAGTTTGTAGGCTTATTTATCTCGTTTATCAGACTTTCGCCTTTGAGGCAGAGCCTACGTAATTCAGCTAAAGAATTTATTTGCACGTAAAGTAACTGCTGTCGAATTCGAGGTCGCAAATTGTGTTGCAAAATTTCTATAAGTTCGGATTCGGGAAACGGTGTCTGCAAAGGTTCAGCTAGTTTAATGACCGCGTTACGAAAGTCGTCAAAGCACTCGTATTGTCCTTGCTTTCGACTGCGAACTATTTCTTTTATTTCGAAATCCGTCTTGTGCTGCTGAAAGTTTGTGCGCAGCGCTTCACAAAGGGATGGCCAGGTAACACGTTCTACGGTACGGCGATATCGCCAATACCAATCCTTTGCTTCATTCAAGAACAAGCTTTGAATGTGTTCGCAAAGCAAATTATAGTTACCACCCAACGTATCTGTAACTTGGCATTCTATTCGATACAAAAAACTGTCAACTGAAAGTTTTGGAGAACCGTCAAATTTGATGTCCCAGTTAGATATCAATTGAGCGACTCTACCGGAGTTCGGGACACTTGATATGTTACTAAAACGAAATTGGTCAATCTGGTTAGGAAAGTCTTGATTGATTGCGGAATTATTAGCATCTGTAGGCCAAACTGGGGTTGAATTGTTTCGTGGCCTATTTATTTGGGGAACATTTGCATCGGGATTGCGATTAACTGTTGGTTGAACTGGCTGTGAATTCAAGTTTAAGCGGTCTAACAAATTTGTCATAGCTACTTCAAGCTTTTGTTCTAATAATAGCGATATACGATCATCTAAATTGTTAAATATGGAAGCATGTCTAGCCGAAATCACTGCAGAAACAATATTATGAATCCTGTTATCTTCGTCATTGATGTCATTATTCTTCTCTTTGTCATTGACCACAAGTAAACTTGCAGCACCTCCTGTTTGCTGTTGGTTAGTTTGTATCTCTGTAGGGAATTCTAAATCTCTACTTTGAACAGATTTAATTATCTGGGGCGCATTACGAGATCTAGTTTGCACACCCGAATTTTGATTAAGTTCGCGACTGTGACACTTGGCGTGACATTGGGGACATGTAGAATTTCGTTTTAGCCAGTTTAGAAGACACGATTTGTGAAACCGGTGGGAGCATACCGTTACTAAAATCTCGTCTTTGTCAGCGAAATTTTCCCGACAAATCACACACGAATTACCCGGTGGTGGCAAATTCTCGCCACTACGACGCTGTGACATTTTCATATGTTAGAAATAATTAATAAAAAAAATGTATACGTATGTATGTACGAGTATATTTAATATATTTTTGTAGGATGGAAATAGCCTGTACTGGTATCTATAAGAACAAACTATATTGTAATATAGACAGAGTAGTATTTATAAAAAAAAATATATGCATATGCTTCTTCGTACTTATTTCGTTTTGGTTTACTATTCAATATCTTCAATAGAAATAATTTCAGTAAATATGAACTGGTATTCAATACAAAAGCAAAATTATCAAAAATCAATATGGTCTGTTTCTCCGGTCGTGTTGTGGTTGAAGTTGGTGATGGATAATTGTTGACATAAGTATGTACTGGTTTTACAATTACAGGAAAAACTATCTACTTCTATATATATATCGGTTGTGGTAAATCTTCACAACAAATTCCGATAAGATTCAATTATAAAAGATAGAAAAAGTAAATAATCTCACAAGAGAATTGGGAGGCGGTGAAAATTGAACTTTTAAAATGGGAAAGTTGAAAGAGCTGTTGGTAAACAATTAAGCATTTAGCCTTACATTAGCAAAACTCCTAACAGTCTAACAAAATTCTAATCTGAAAAGTCTGAAAGATCACAGAAAAAGATACACAAGATGGTTGTCCAAACACACCGTCATTTTGGGTAAAACACCTAGGCATTCAGCCCAAATGATTTAACATTCCAATAAATGACTTATGTATGGTTGAGCCGAAACTTAAAATATAATGTTCAAGCATTTTACATATAATAAATTGGTAAAAATCACCTGCATTTAGCAAATAGTTTAAAATTCCAAATTTACCACTTATGCTTTATGCTACTAAATAAAAAAAGTAAAAAGGTCAGACGGACGGTCAGACATTCCGAAATGGAATAAGGTATAGAGCCACCTAGATAAAAAAAGTTATTCAAAATATGTTTTCTGGGGCCCCACGTTGGGCGCCATTTTCTGTTATGAGACCAAAGAACAGGGTGCATTGGAATCGATTGAGAGGCGATCAGAAGGGCTTGCGAAAGCATCCTACCACTGCGGCGTGTGCACTGGCTTAGATCCCGGAGCTTCAGCCTGGGGGGGGTCATTACGCAGTTGCAGGACCAAGTCACCTTCTCCCTGTTCTAAAGTCCAAACAAGAAATATTGTTTGCACACTGAGAAAATATATGACATTAGATTGCCAATTTTATACACATACCTATACCTACAAATAAATCACATCATCCAGCAGCTCCGAACGGCTTTCGTGGGCTGCTCTGTACCCACCCTACCATGGCTTTATAGATGTTTTTTTTGAAGCCCCTTTTACCACTCACACGACCTTTGAAATTAGACCAAAATATTTCAGCTTAACAATTCATTATTTTATTACATGATTCAACCCTTACATCTTAACATTTTATTAAATATAATTATAAATTTTCAAGTTCAGTTTAATACAATTCTATATCACTACTATACTACATTTTTCTGGGTTATATTTTAAATTAGAACCCTGACCTACCTCAACAGAAGAATTTATGGGGTCACTGACCCTTATTTTCTCATATATATGTATGTATGTATATTATATATGCATAAGTTGCTCTCTAAACGATTATAGTAATCTATACAAACATACAGAGTAAATTTATATATGATTTATACGTATTTAATATGATACACGGCAAAAAAAAAATAATACGAATGAAATTAGATTAACTCACTGTGAAATAGTCCCACGAAGCGAAGAGGCCTCCTTGCTTTGTTGTCGCACATGATTTAAATAATTTTCGTAGTTGTTTGTTTTTCTTTTCCCTTTAGAATTTTGATTATTTAGTTAATTTAAAAATAAAATATAATGAAAATAGATGCCAAAATAAAGTTTGCTCAATATATCACTCACAATGTAAGCTTGCATTTTACTATTAGCGCATAGTGTTATTTGAGAGAGTCCACAAAAAAAAACGTGGTTTTAGCACATTCTCCTTGAATCATGACAACAAAATCGGTAGACATTAGAGAGTGCATATTAACAATTATATATACAATGTATAATGTATGTATGTCGAAACTAATGCTCTTTTGTTGGGATAGGTTAGGATTCCATGTGAACTAACCACATGGTACCTGCATATATATATATATATATATATATATATGAAATGACTTACATATTTATATAAGAGAACACAAACTTTAAGAATGAGAAATATATAGTAAAATTAACAGAGAATGAAATATAAATTTATGAATGAAATTTTCTTATTCATTAATGAAATTCATTTTTATAAATTGCAGCGAATTAAGTAGTTTAATATATATAGTAAAATTAACAGAGAATGAAATAGAAATTTATGAATGAAATTTTCTTATTCATTAATGAAATTCATTTTATAAATTGCAGCGAATTAAGTAGTTTAAGGTAAGTACATAGAAAGTGGTATTTTTAAATATAATATAAAGATTACTTTAAAGGTGAGTATTAATATTATAAATACATAAACCTTCTTAGGATGATTCTTCTAAGTTGTCCATGGCCTGAGGCTCGCTTTCGTCTTTTCTTTCTTTCTTTTCTTCTTTCTTCTACTTTAAAACGTACTAACACTAAACACAATATAATTAATTCTTCGTGTGTTACGTATTAGGATATTTCCAACGCTGATGAAACTGGTTTCGATTATTGCAAAGTATAATTTTATACTTGCGGCGGTCGATTCTCTCAAGTATGATTTTATGCTAATGACGGTCGATCCTCTTTCTTCCAAGGTTTGAGTAAAAAAGAAAGAATTTGACCGGAATTACTTAGATGTCAAAAAATGCATATGCTATCGTTTCATCGGTAATTCGATAAACATTAACATCTGATCATGACATTTATGAAGAGGACTTTAATGTGGTTGTGTTCACTGTCCCATACAGGGTGAGATTTTATTTGATAAAAAAAAAAATAAAAATTAAACTTAAACTGAAAGTAAGGGGAACGGTATATAAAAACCTTTAGGAATTATCCTACCATGTACCCACGGTACAATGCAATGCACTGAGTTATATCCGTTTTTATTAAAACTAACAAAATGCAATGCACTGAGGTATATCCGTTTTTAATAAAACTAACCAACTGCAATGCACTGAGTTACATCCGTTTTTAATAAAACTAACCAAATGCAATGCACTGAGTTATATCCGTTTTTAATAAAATTAACCAAATGCAATGCACTGAGTTACATCCGTTTTTAATAAAACTAACCAAATGCAATGCACTGAGTTATATCCGTTTTTAATATAATTAACCAAATGCAATGCACTGAGTTATATCAATTTTTAATAAAACTAACCAAATGCAATGCACTGAGTTGCATCCGTATTTAATAAAACTAACCAAATCAAATGCACTGAGTTGTATCAGTTTTTAATAAAACTAACCAAATCCAAACCACTGAGATATATGCGTTTTTAATAAAACTAACAAAATGCAATGCACTGAGTTACATCCGTTTTTAATAAAACTAACCAAATGCAATGCACTGAGTTATATCCGTTTTTAATAAAACCAACCAAATGCAATGCACTGAGTTATATCAATTTTTAATAAAACTAACCAAATGCAATGCACTGAGTTTCATCCGTTTTTAATAAAACTAACCAAATGCAATGCACTGAGTTACATCCGTTTTTAATAAAACTATCCAAATGCAATGCACTGAGTTATATCCGTTTTTAATAAAGCTAACAAAAATAAATGCACTGAGTATTATCCGTTTTTAATAAAACTAACAAAATGCAATGCAGTGAGTTACATCAGTTTTTAATAAAACTAACCAAATGCAATACACTGAGTTATATCAATTTTTAATAAAACTAACCAACTGCAATGCACTGAGTTACATCCGTATTTAATAAAACTAACCAAATCAAATGCACTGAGTTGTATCAGTTTTTAATAAAACTAACCAAATCCAAACCACTGAGTTATATCCGTTTTCAATAAAACTAACAAAAATAAATGCACTGAGTTATATCCGTTTTTAACAGAACTAACTAAATGCAATGCCGTGAGTTGTATCAGTTTTTAATAAAACTAACCAAATGCAATGCACTGAAATATATCAATTTTTAATAAAACTAACCAAATGCAATGCACTGAGTTTCATCCGTTTTTAATAAAACTAACCAAATGCAATCCACTGAGTTACATCCGTTTTTAATAAAACTAACCAAATGCAATGCACTGAGTTATATCCGTTTTTATTAAAACTAACAAAAATAAATGCACTGAGTTATATCCGTTTTTAATAAAACTAACCAAAAGCATTGCATTGTATCAGTTTTTAATAAAACTAACCAAATGCAAAGCATTGAGTTATATCCGTTTTTAATAAAATTAACAAAATGCAATGCACTGAGTTATATCCGTTTTTAATAAATCTAACCAAATGCAATGCACTGAGTTGTATCAGTTTTTAATAAAACTAACCAAATGCAATGCAGTGAGTTGTATCAGTTTTTAATAAAACTAACCAAATGCAATGCACTGAGTTATATCCGTTTTTAATAAAACTAACCAAATGCAATGCAGTGAGTTACATCAGTTTTTAAAAAAACTAGCCAAATCCAAACCACTGAGTTATATCCGTTTTTAATAAAACTAACAAAATGCAATGCACTGAGTTACATCCGTTTTTAATAAAACTAACCAAATCAAATGCACTGAGTTGTATCAGTTTTTAATAAAACTAACCAAATCCAAACCACTGAGTTATAACAAAATGCAACGCACTAAGTTACATCCGTTTTTAATAAAACTAACCAAATGCAATGCACTGAGTTATATCCGTTTTTAATAAAACTAACAAAAATAAATGCACTGAGTTATATCCGTTTTTAATAAAACTAACAAAATGCAGTGCAGTGAGTTGTATCAGTTTTTAATAAAACTAACCAAATGTAATGCACTGAGTTATATCAATTTTTAATAAAACTAACCAAATGCAATGCACTGAGTTACATCCGTTTTTAATAAAACTAACCAAATGCAATGCACTGAGTTATATCCGTTTTTAATAAAACTAACCAAATGCAATGCACTGAGTTATATCCGTTTTTAATAAAATTAACAAAATGCAATGTACTGAGTTACATCCGTTTTTAATAAAACTAACTAATAAAACTAACCAAATGCAATGCACTGAGTTATATCCGTTTTTAATAAAACTAACAAAAATAAATGCACTGAGTTTCATCCCTTTTTAATAAAACTAACAAAATGCAATGCACTGAGTTGTATCAGTTTTTAATAAAACTAACAAAATTAAATGCACTGAGTTATATCAGTTTTTAATAAAACTAACCAAATGCAATGTACTGAGTTTTATCCGTTTTAAATAAAACTAACTAAATGCAATGCACTGAGTTATATCAATTTTTAATAAAACTAACCAAATGCAATGCACTGAGTTACATCCGTTTTTAATAAAACTAACAAAATGCAATACAGTGAGTTGTATCAGTTTTTAATAAAACTAACCAAATGCAATGCACTGAGTTATATCAATTTTTAATAAAACTAACCAAATGCAATGCACTGAGTTACATCCGTTTTTAATAAAACTAACCAAATGCAATGCACTGAGTTTTATCCGTTTTTAATAAAATTAACCAAATGCAATGCACTGACTTCTATCAGTTTTTAATAAAACTAACCAAATGCAAACCACTGAGTTATATCCGTTTTTAATAAAACTAACAAAATGCAATGCACTGAGTTACATCCGTTTTTATTAAAACTAACCAAATGCAATGCACTGAGTTATATCCGTTTTTAATAAAACTAACAAAAATAAATGCACTGAGTTATATCCGTTTTTAATAAAACTAACAAAATGCAATGCAGTGAGTTGTATCAGTTTTTAATAAAACTAACCAAATGCAATGCACTGAGTTACATCCGTTTTTAATAAAACTATCCAAATGCAATGTACTGAGTTATATCCGTTTTTAATAAAGCTAGCAAAAATAAATGCACTGAGTAATATCCGTTTTTAATAAAACTAACAAAATGCAATGCAGTGAGTTACATCAGTTTTTAATAAAACTAACCAAATGCAATGCACTGAGTTATATCAATTTTTAATAAAACTAACCAACTGCAATGCACTGAGTTACATCCGTATTTAATAAAACTAACCAAATCAAATGCACTGAGTTGTATCAGTTTTTACTAAAACTAACCAAATCCAAACCACTGAGTTATATCCGTTTTCAATAAAACTAACAAAAATAAATGCACTGAGTTATATCCGTTTTTAACAAAACTTACAAAATGCAATGCCGTGAGTTGTATCAGTTTTTAATAAAACCAACCAAATGCAATGCACTGAGTTATGTCAATTTTTAATAAAACTAACCAAATGCAATGCACTGAGTTTCATCCGTTTTTAATAAAACTAACCAAATGCAATGCACTGAGTTACATCCGTTTTTAATAAAACTAACCAAATGCAATGCACTGAGTTATATCCGTTTTTATTAAAACTAACAAAAATAAACGGCAGGGAATGTCCACCCCTCCGAGTGTATTTCGGACATGAAATAAGAGGCTCCTCGTAAAAAAACCATCAGCCGTTCGGAGACGGCTTAGTGTAAACTGTAGGTCCCTCCATTTGTTGGAAATACATCAAGACGCAAAACCACAAATTGGAGGAGGAGCTCGGCCGAAAATCGCTTCAGCGGTTACAAAGTGCCAATTATATATTATATATAACAAAAATAAATGCACTGAGTTATATCCGTTTTTAATAAAACTAACCAAAAGCAATGCACTGAGTTGTATCAGTTTTTAATAAAACTAACCAAATGCAAAGCATTGAGTTATATCCGTTTTTAATAAAATTAACAAAATGCAATGCACTGAGTTATATCCGTTTTTAATAAAATTAACAAAATGCAATGCACTGAGTTATATCCGTTTTTAATAAAACTAACCAAATGCAATGCACTGAGTTGTATCAGTTTTTAATAAAACTAAGCAAATGCAATGCAGTGAGTTATATCCGTTTTTAATAAAATTAACAAAATGCAATGCACTGAGTTATATCCGTTTTTAATAAAACTAACCAAATGCAATGCACTGAGTTATATCCGTTTTTAATAAAACCAACCAAATGCAATGCACTGAGTTATATCAATTTTTATTAAAACTAACCAAATGCAATGCACTGAGTTATATCCGTTTTTAATAAAGCTAACAAAAATAAATGCACTGAGTAATATCCGTTTTTAATAAAACTAACAAAATGCAATGCAGTGAGTTACATCAGTTTTTAATAAAACTAACCAAATGCAATACACTGAGTTATATCAATTTTTAATAAAACTAACCAACTGCAATGCACTGAGTTACATCCGTATTTAATAAAACTAACCAAATCAAATGCACTGAGTTGTATCAGTTTTTAATAAAACTAACCAAATCCAAACCACTGAGTTATATCCGTTTTCAATAAAACTAACAAAAATAAATGCACTGAGTTATATCCGTTTTTAACAGAACTAACTAAATGCAATGCCGTGAGTTGTATCAGTTTTTAATAAAACTAACCAAATGCAATGCACTGAAATATATCAATTTTTAATAAAACTAACCAAATGCAAAGCACTGAGTTTCATCCGTTTTTAATAAAACTAACCAAATGCAATCCACTGAGTTACATCCGTTTTTAATAAAACTAACCAAATGCAATGCACTGAGTTATATCCGTTTTTATTAAAACTAACAAAAATAAATGCACTGAGTTATATCCGTTTTTAATAAAACTAACCAAAAGCAATGCACTGAGTTGTATCAGTTTTTAATAAAACTAACCAAATGCAAAGCATTGAGTTATATCCGTTTTTAATAAAATTAACAAAATGCAATGCACTGAGTTATATCCGTTTTTAATAAAACTAACCAAATGCAATGCACTGAGTTGTATCAGTTTTTAATAAAACTAACCAAATGCAATGCAGTGAGTTGTATCAGTTTTTAATAAAACTAACCAAATGCAATGCACTGAGTTATATCCGTTTTTAATAAAACTAACCAAATGCAATGCAGTGAGTTACATCAGTTTTTAAAAAAAACTAGCCAAATCCAAACCACTGAGTTATATCCGTTTTTAATAAAACTAACAAAATGCAATGCACTGAGTTACATCCGTTTTTAATAAAACTAACCAAATCAAATGCACTGAGTTGTATCAGTTTTTAATAAAACTAACCAAATCCAAACCACTGAGTTATAACAAAATGCAACGCACTAAGTTACATCCGTTTTTAATAAAACTAACCAAATGCAATGCACTGAGTTATATCCGTTTTTAATAAAACTAACAAAAATAAATGCACTGAGTTATATCCGTTTTTAATAAAACTAACAAAATGCAGTGCAGTGAGTTGTATCAGTTTTTAATAAAACTAACCAAATGCAATGCACTGAGTTATATCAATTTTTAATAAAACTAACCAAATGCAATGCACTGAGTTACATCCGTTTTTAATAAAACTAACCAAATGCAATGCACTGAGTTATATCCGTTTTTAATAAAACTAACCAAATGCAATGCACTGAGTTATATCCGTTTTTAATAAAATTAACAAAATGCAATGCACTGAGTTACATCCGTTTTTAATAAAACTAACTAATAAAACTAACCAAATGCAATGCACTGAGTTATATCCGTTTTTAATAAAACTAACAAAAATAAATGCACTGAGTTTCATCCCTTTTTAATAAAACTAACAGAATGCACTGCACTGAGTTGTATCAGTTTTTAATAAAACTAACAAAATTAAATGCACTGAGTTATATCAGTTTTTAATAAAACTAACCAAATGCAATGTACTGAGTTTTATCCGTTTTAAATAAAACTAACTAAATGCAATGCACTGAGTTATATCAATTTTTAATAAAACTAACCAAATGCAATGCACTGAGTTACATCCGTTTTTAATAAAACTAACAAAATGCAATACAGTGAGTTGTATCAGTTTTTAATAAAACTAACCAAATGCAATGCACTGAGTTATATCAATTTTTAATAAAACTAACCAAATGCAATGCACTGAGTTACATCCGTTTTTAATAAAACTAACCAAATGCAATGCACTGAGTTTTATCCGTTTTTAATAAAATTAACCAAATGCAATGCACTGACTTATATCAATTTTTAATAAAACTAACCAAATGCAAACCACTGAGTTATATCCGTTTTTAATAAAACTAACAAAATGCAATGCAGTGAGTTGTATCAGTTTTTAATAAAACTAACCAAATGCAATGCACTGAGTTACATCCGTTTTTAATAAAACTATCCAAATGCAATGTACTGAGTTATATCCGTTTTTAATAAAGCTAACAAAAATAAATGCACTGAGTAATATCCGTTTTTAATAAAACTAACAAAATGCAATGCAGTGAGTTACATCAGTTTTTAATAAAACTAACCAAATGCAATGCACTGAGTTATATCAATTTTTAATAAAACTAACCAACTGCAATGCACTGAGTTACATCCGTATTTAATAAAACTAACCAAATGCAATGCACTGAGTTGTATCAGTTTTTAATAAAACTAACCAAATGCAATGCACTGAGTTATATCAGTTTTTAATAAAACTATCCATATGCAATGCACTGAGTTATATCAGTTTTTAATAAAACTAACAAAATGCAATGCAGTGAGTTGTATCAGTTTTTAATAAAACTAACCAAATGCAATGCACTGAGTTATATCCGTTTTTAGTAAAACTAACCAAATCCAAACCACTGAGTTATATCCGTTTTCAATAAAACTAACAAAAATAAATGCACTGAGTTATATCCGTTTTTAACAAAACTTACAAAATGCAATGCCGTGAGTTGTATCAGTTTTTAATAAAACCAACCAAATGCAATGCACTGAGTTATATCAATTTTTAATAAAACTAACCAAATGCAATGCACTGAGTTTCATCCGTTTTTAATAAAACTAACCAAATGCAATGCACTGAGTTACATCCGTTTTTAATAAAACTAACCAAATGCAATGCACTGAGTTATATCCGTTTTTATTAAAACTAACAAAAATAAATGCACTGAGTTATATCCGTTTTTAATAAAACTAACCAAAAGCAATGCACTGAGTTGTATCAGTTTTTAATAAAACTAACCAAATGCAAAGCATTGAATTATATCCGTTTTTAATAAAATTAACAAAATGCAATGCACTGAGTTATATCCGTTTTTAATAAAACTAACCAAATGCAATGCACTGAGTTGTATCAGTTTTTAATAAAACTAAGCAAATGCAATGCAGTGAGTTATTTCCGTTTTTAATAAAATTAACAAAATGCAATGCACTGAGTTATATCCGTTTTTAATAAAACTAACCAAATGCAATGCACTGAGTTGTATCAGTTTTTAATAAAACTAAGCAAATGCAATGCACTGAGTTATATCCGTTTTTAATAAAACTAACCAAATGCAATGCAGTGAGTTACGTGAGTTTTTAAAAAAACTAGCCAAATCCAAACCACTGAGTTATATCCGTTTTTAATAAAATTAACAAAATGCAATGCACTGAGTTATATCCGTTTTTAATAAAACTAACCAAATGCAATGCACTGAGTTGTATCAGTTTTTAATAAAACTAAGCAAATGCAATGCAGTGAGTTATATCCGTTTTTAATAAAATTAACAAAATGCAATGCACTGAGTTATATCCGTTTTTAATAAAACTAACCAAATGCAATGCACTGAGTTGTATCAGTTTTTAATAAAACTAAGCAAATGCAATGCACTGAGTTTCATCCGTTTTTAATAAAACTAACCAAATGCAATGCACTGAGTTACATCCGTTTTTAATAAAACTAACCAAATCAAATGCACTGAGTTGTATCAGTTTTTAATAAAACTAACCAAATCCAAACCACTGAGTTATATCCGTTTTTAATAAAACTAACAAAATGCAACGCACTGAGTTACATCCGTTTTTAATAAAACTAACCAAATGCAATGCACTGAGTTATATCCGTTTTTAATAAAACTAACAAAAATAAATGCACTGAGTTATATCCGTTTTTAATAAAACTAACAAAATGCAATGCAGAGAGTTGTATCAGTTTTTAATAAAACTAACCAAATGCAATGCACTGAGTTATATCAATTTTTAATAAAACTAACCAAATGCAATGCACTGAGTTACATCCATTTTTAATAAAACTAACCAAATGCAATGCACTGAGTTATATCCGTTTTTAATAAAACTAACCAAATGCAATGCACTGAGTTATGTCCGTTTTTAATAAAATTAACAAAATGCAATGCACTGAGTTACATCCGTTTTTAATAAAACTAACTAATAAAACTAACCAAATGCAATGCACTGAGTTATATCCGTTTTTACTAAAACTAACAAAAATAAATGCACTGAGTTTCATCCGTTTTTAATAAAACTAACAAAATGCAATGCACTGAGTTGTATCAGTTTTTAATAAAACTAACAAAATGCAATGCACTGAGTTATATCAATTTTTAATAAAACTAACCAAAGGCAATGCACTGAGTTACATCCGTTTTTAATAAAACTAACCAAATGCAATGCACTGAGTTATATCCGTTTTTAATAAAATTAACCAAATGCAATGCACTGAGTTATATCAATTTTTAATAAAACTAACCAAATGCAATGCACTGAGTTACATCCGTTTTTAATAAAACTAACCACATGCAATGCACTGAGTTGTATCAGTTTTTAATAAAACTAACCAAATGCAATGCACTGAGTTATATCCGTTTTTAATAAAATTAACAAAATGCAATGTACTGAGTTATATCCGTTTTTAATAAAACTAACCAAATACAATGCACCGAGTTATATCCGTTTTTAATAAAACTAACCAAATGCAATGCAGTGAGTTGTATCAGTTTTTAATAAAACTAACCAAATGCAATGCACTGAGTTTTTTCCTTTTGTAATAAAACTAACCAAATGCAATGCAGTGAGTTGTATCAGTTTTTAATAAAACTAACCAAATGCAATGCAATGAGTTATATCCGTTTTTAATAAAACTAACCAAATGCAATGCAGTGAGCTATATCCGTTTTTAATAAAACTAACCAAATGCAATGCACCGAGTTACATCCGTTTTTAATAAAACTATCCAAATGCAATGCACTGAGTTATATCAATTTTTAATAAAACTAACCAACTGCAATGCACTGAGTTACATCCTTATTTAATAAAACTAACCAAATCAAATGCACTGAGTTGTATCAGTTTTTAATAAAACTAACCAAATCCAAACCACTGAGTTATATCCGCTTTTAATAAAACTAACAAAAATAAATGCACTGAGTTATATCCGTTTTTAACAAAACTAACGAAATGCAATGCCGTGAGTTGTATCAGTTTTTAATAAAACTAACCAAATGCAATGCACTGAGTTATATCAATTTTTAATAAAACTAACCAAATGCAATGCACTGAGTTAGATCAGTTTTTAATAAAACTAAACAAATGCAATGCAGTGAGTTAGATCAGTTTTTAATAAAACTAAACAAATGCAATGCACTGAGTTATATCAGTTTTTAATAAAACTAAACAAATGCAATACAGTGAGCTGTATCAATTTTTAATAAAACTAACCAAATGCAATGCACTGAGTTATATCAGTTTTTAATAAAACTAAACAAATGCAATACAGTGAGTTGTATCAGTTTTTAATAAAACTAACCAAATGCAATGCACTGAGTTATATCAGTTTTTAATAAAACTAAACAAATGCAATACAGTGAGTTGTATCAGTTTTTAATAAAACTAATCAAATGCAATGCACTGAGTTATAGCAGTTTATAATAAAACTAAACAAATGCAATACAGTGAGTTGTATCAGTTTTTAATAAAATTAACCAACTGCAATGCACTGAGTTATATCAGTTTTTAATAAAACTAACCAAATGCAATGCACTGAGTTATATCAGTTTTTAATAAAACTAAACAAATGCAATACAGTGAGTTGTATCAGTTTTTAATAAAACTAACCAAATGCAATGCACTGAGTTATATCAGTTTTTAATAAAACTAAACAAATGCAATACAGTGAGTTATATCAGTTTTTAATAAAACTAACCAAATGCAATGCACTGAGTTATATCAGTTTTTAATAAAACTAAACAAATGCAATACAGTGAGTTTTATCAGTTTTTAATAAAACTAACCAAATCCAAACCACTGAGTTATATCCGTTTTTAATAAAACTAACAAAATTAAATGCACTGAGCTATATCCGTTTTTAATAAAACTAACAAAATGCAATGCACTGAGTTATATCCGTTTTTAATAAAACTAACAAAATCCAAACCACTGAGTTATATCCGTTTTTAATAAAACTAACAAAATGCAACGCACTGAGTTACATCCGTTTTTAATAAAACTAACCAAATGCAATGCACTGAATTATATCCGTTTTTAATAAAACTAACAAAAATAAATGCACTGAGTTATATCCGTTTCTAATAAAACTAACAAAATGCAATGCAGTGAGTTGAATCAGTTTTTAATAAAACTAACAAAATTAAATGCACTGAGTTATATCCGTTTTTAATAAAACTAACAAAATGCAATGCACTGAGTTATATCCGTTTTTAATAAAACTAACAAAATCCAAACCACTGAGTTATATCCGTTTTTAATAAAACTTACAAAATGCAACGCACTGAGTTACATCCGTTTTTAATAAAACTAACCAAATGCAATGCAGTGAGTTGTATCCGTTTTTAATAAAGCTAACAAAATTAAATGCACTGAGTTAAATCCGTTTTTAATAAAACTAACCATATGCAATGCAGTGAGTTGTATCAGTTTTTAATAAAACTAACCAAACGCAATGCACTAAGTTACATCCGTTTTTAATAAAACTAACCAAATGCAATGCAGTGAGTTGTATCAGTTTTTAATAAAACTAACAAAAATAAATGCACTGAGTTATATCCGTTTTTAATGAAACTAACCAAATGCAATGCACTGAGTTATATCCGTTTTTAATAAAACTAACCAAATGCAATGCACTTAGTTATATCCGTTTTTCATAAAATTAACAAAATGCAATGCACTGAGTTACATCCGTTTTTAATAAAACTAGCTAATAAAACTAACCAAATGCAATGCACTGAGTTACATCCGTTTTTAATAAAACTAACAAAATGCAGTACAGTTAGATATATCAGTTTTTAATAAAACTAACAAAATGCAATGCAGTGAGTTATATCAATTTTTAATAAAACTAACCAAATGCAATGCACTGAGTTATATCAGTTTTTAATAAAACTAACAAAAATAAATGCTCTGAGTTATATCCTTTTTTAATAAAACTAACCAAATGCAATGCACTGAGTTATATCCGTTTTAAATAAAACCAACCAAATGCAATGCACTGAGTTATACCAATTTTTAATAAAACTAACCAAATGCAATGCACTGAGTTATATGCGTTTTTAATAAAACTAACAAAATGCAATGCAGTGAGTTATATCAATATTTAATAAAACTAACCAAATGCAATGCACTGAGTTATATCCGTTTCTAATAAAACTAACCAAATGCAATGCACTGAGTTATATCCGTTTTTAATAAACCTAACCAAATGCCATGCACTGCGTTATATCCGGTTTTAATAAAACTAACCAAATGCAATGCACTGAGTTATATCAATTTTTAATAAAACTAGCCAAATGCAATGCACCGAGTTATATCCGTTTTTAATTAAACTAACCAAATGCCATGCACTGAGATATATCCGTTTTTAATAAAACTATCCATATGCAATGCACTGAGTTGTATCAGTTTTTAATAAAACTAACCAAATGCAATGCACTGAGTTATATCAATTTTTAATAAAACTAACCAAATGCAATGCACTGAGTTACATCCGTTTTTAATAAAACTAACCAAATGCAATGCACTGAGTTGTATCAGTTTTTAATAAAACTAACCAAATGCAATGCACTGAGTTATATCCGTTTTTAATAAAAATAACAAAATGCAATGCACTGAATTATATCCGTTTTTAATAAAACTAACAAAATTAAATGCACTGAGTTATATCCTTTTTTGATAAAACTAACCAAATGCAATGCACTGAGTTACATCCTTTTTTAATAAAACTACCCAAGTGCAATGCACTGGGTTATATCCGTTTTTAATAAACCTAACAAAAATAAATGCACTGAGTTATATCCGTTTTTAATAAAACTAACAAAATGCAATGCAGTGAGTTGTATCAGTTTTTAATAAAACTAACCAAATGCAATGCACTGAGTTACATCCGTATTTAATAAAACTAACCAAATCAAATGCACTGAGTTGTATCAGTTTTTAATAAAACCAACCAAATCCAAACCACTGAGTTATATCCGTTTTTAATAAAACTAACAAAAATAAATGCACTGAGTTATATCCGTTTTTAACAAAACTAACAAAATGCAATGCCGTGAGTTGTATCAGTTTTTAATAAAACTAACCAAATGCAATGCACTGAGTTATATCAACTTTTAATAAAACTAACCAAATGCAATGCACTGAGCTAGATCAGTTTTTAATAAAACTAACAAAATGCAATGCACTGAGGTATATCCGTTTTTAATAAAACTAACAAAATTAAATGCACTGAGTTATATCCGTTTTTAATAAAACTAACCAAATGCAATGCACTGAGTTACATCCGTTTTTAATAAAACTAACCAAATCCAATGCACTGAGTTGTATCAGTTTTTAATAAAACTAACCAAATGCAATGCACTGAGTTATATCCATTTTAATAAAATTAACAAAATGCAATGCACTGAGTTATATCCGTTTTTAATAAAACTAACAAAATGCAATGCACTGAGTTATATCTGTTTTTAATAAAGCTAACAAAAATACATGCACTGAGATATATCCGTTTTTAATAAAACTAACAAAATGCAATGCAGTGCGTTATATCAGTTTTTAATAAAACTAACCAAATGCAATGCACTGAGTTATATCAATTTTTAATAAAACTAACCAAATGCAATGCACTGAGTTACATCCGTATTTAATAAAACTAACCAAATCAAATGCACTGAGTTTTATCAGTTTTTAATAAAACTAACCAACTCCAAACCACTGAGTTATATCCGTTTTTAATAAAACTAACCAAATGCAATGCACTGAGTTATATGCGTTTTTGATAAAACTAACCAAATGCAATGCACTGAGTTACATCCTTTTTTAATAAAACTAACCAAATGCAATGCACTGAGTTATATCCGTTTTTAATAAAACTAACAAAAATAAATGCACTGAGTTATATCCGTTTTTAATAAAACTAACCAAATGCAATGCACTGAGTTATATCTATTTTTAATAAAACTAACCAAATGCAATGCACTGAGTTACATTCGTTTTTAATAAAACTAACCAAATGCAATGCACTGAGTTGTATCAGTTTTTAATAAAACTAACCAAATTCAATGCACTGAGTTATATCCGTTTTTAATAAAATTAACAAAATGCAATGCACTGAGTTATATCTGTTTTTAATAAAACTAACAAAATGCAATGCACTGAGTTACATCCGTTTTTAATAAAACTAACCAAATGCAATGCACTGAGTTATATCCGTTTTTAATAAAACTAACAAAAATAAATGCACTGAGTTATATCCGTTTTTAATAAAACTAACAAAATGCAATGCAGTGAGTTGTATCAGTTTTTAATAAAACTAACCAAATGCAATGCACTGAGTTCTATCAGTTTTTAATAAAACTAACCAAATCAAATGCACTGAGTTGTATCAGTTTTTAATAAAACTAACCAAATGATATGCAATGAGTTAATAAAACTAACCAAATGCAATGCACTGAGTTATATCCGTTTTTAATAAAACTAACAAAAATAAATGCACTGAGTTATATCAATTTTTAATAAAACTCACCAAATGCAATGCACTGAGTTATATCCGTTTCTAATAAAACTAACCAAATTCAATGCACTGAGTAACATCCGTATTTAATAAAACTAACCAAATCAAATGCACTGAGTTGTATCAGTTTTTAATAAAACTAACAAAATGCAATGCACTGAGTTATATCCGTTTCTAATAAAACTAACCAAATGCAATGCACTGAGTTATATCCGTTTCTAATAAAACTAACCAAATTCAATGCACTGAGTTACATCCGTATTTAATAAAACTAACCAAATCAAATGCACTGAGTTGTATCAGTTTTTAATAAAACTAACCAAATGATATGAACTGAGTTATATCCGTTTTAAATAAAACCAACCAAATGCAATGCACTGAGTTATACCAATTTTTAATAAAACTAACCAAATGCAATGCACTGAGTTATATGCGTTTTTAATAAAACTAACAAAATGCAATGCACTGAGTTATATCAATATTTAATAAAACTAACCAAATGCAATGCACTGAGTTATATCCGTTTTTAATAAAACTAACCAAATGCAATGCACTGAGTTATATCAATTTTTAATAAAACTAGCCAAATGCAATGCACTGAGTTATATGCGTTCTTAATAAAACTAACAAAATGCAATGTAGTGAGTTATATCAATTTTTAATAAAACTAACCAAATGCAATGCACCGAGTTATATCCGTTTTTAATAAAACTAAACAAATGCCATGCACTGAGATATATCCGCTTTTAATAAAACTATCCATATGCAATGCACTGAGTTGTATCCGTTTTTAATAAAACTAACCAAATGCAATGCACTGAGTTTTATCCGTTTTTAATAAAACTATCCATATGCAATGCAGTGAGTTATATCAGTTTTCAATAAAATTATCCATATGCAATGCAGTGAGTTATGTCAGTTTTTAATAAAACTATCCATAAGCAATGCACTGAGTTATATCAGTTTTTAATAAAGCTATCCATATGCAATGCACTGAGTTATATGCGTTTTTAATAAAACTAACAAATTGCAATGCAGTGAGTTATATCAATATTTAATAAAAGTAACCAAATGCAATGCACTGAGTTATATCCGTTTTTAATAAAACTAACCAAATACAATGCACTGAGTTATATCAATTTTTAATAAAACTAGCCAAATGCAATGCACTGAGTTATATGCGTTCTTAATAAAACTAACAAAATGCAATGTAGTGAGTTATATCAATTTTTAATAAAACTAACCAAATGCAATGCACCGAGTTACATCCGTTTTTAATAAAACTAACCAAATGCAATGCACTGAGTTATAGCCGTTTTTAATAAAATTAACCAAATGCAATGCACTGAGTTATATCAATTTTTAATAAAACTAACCAAATGCAATGCACTGAGTTATATCAATTTTTAATAAAACTAGCCAAATGCAATGCTCTGAGTTATATGCGTTCTTAATAAAACTAACAAAACTATATGCACTGAGTTATATCCGTTTTTAATAAAACTAACAAAATGCAATGCAGTGAGTTGTATCAGTTTTTAATAAAACTAACCAAATGCAATGCACTGAGTTACATCCTTTTTTAATAAAACTAACCAAGTGCAATGCACTGAGTTATATGCGTTTTTAATAAAACTAACAAAATGCAATGCACTGAGTTACATCCGTTTTTAATAAAACTAACCAAATGCAATGCGCTAATTTTCATCCGTTTTTAATAAAACTATCCAAATGCAATGCACTGAGTTATATCTGTTTTTAATAAAGCTAACAAAAATACATGCACTGAGTTATATCCGTTTTTAATAAAACTAACAAAATGCAATGCAGTGAGTTATATCAGTTTTTAATAAAACTAACCAAATGCAATGCACTGAGTTATATCAATTTTTAATAAAACTAACCAAATGCAATGCACTGAGTTACATCCGTTTTTAATAAAATTAACCAAATGCAATGCACTGAGTTCTATCCGTTTTTAATAAAACTAACAAAAATAAATGCACTGAGTTCTATCCGTTTTTAATAAAACTAACAAAATGCAATGCAGTGAGTTGTATCAGTTTTTAATAAAACTAACCAAATGCAATGCACTGAGTTATATCAATTTTTAATAAAACTAACCAAATGCAATGCACTGACTTACATCCGTTTTTAATAAAACTAACAAAATGCACTGCAGTGAGTTAATAAAACTAACCAAATCAAATGCACTGAGTTGTATCAGTTTTTAATAAAACTAACCAAATGATATGAACTGAGTTACATCCGTATTTAATAAAACTAACCAAATCAAATGCACTGAGTTGTATCAGTTTTTAATAAAACCAACCAAATCCAAACCACTGAGTTATATCCGTTTTTAATAAAACTAACAAAAATAAATGCACTGAGTTATATCCGTTTTTAACAAAACTAACAAAATGCAATGCCGTGAGGTATATCCGTTTTTAATAAAACTAACAAAATTAAATGCACTGAGTTATATCCGTTTTTAATAAAACTAACCAAATGCAATGCACTGAGTTACATCCGTTTTTAATAAAACTAACCAAATGCAATGCACTGAGTTGTATCAGTTTTTAATAAAACTAACCAAATGCAATGCACTGAGTTATATCCATTTTAATAAAATTAACAAAATGCAATGCACTGAGTTATATCCGTTTTTAATAAAACTAACAAAATGCAATGCACTGAGTTATATCTGTTTTTAATAAAGCTAACAAAAATACATGCACTGAGATATATCCGTTTTTAATAAAACTAACAAAATGCAATGCAGTGCGTTATATCAGTTTTTAATAAAACTAACCAAATGCAATGCACTGAGTTATATCAATTTTTAATAAAACTAACCAAATGCAATGCACTGAGTTACATCCGTATTTAATAAAACTAACCAAATCAAATGCACTGAGTTTTATCAGTTTTTAATAAAACTAACCAACTCCAAACCACTGAGTTATATCCGTTTTTAATAAAACTAACCAAATGCAATGCACTGAGTTATATGCGTTTTTGATAAAACTAACCAAATGCAATGCACTGAGTTACATCCTTTTTTAATAAAACTAACCAAATGCAATGCACTGAGTTATATCCGTTTTTAATAAAACTAACAAAAATAAATGCACTGAGTTATATCCGTTTTTAATAAAACTAACCAAATGCAATGCACTGAGTTATATCTATTTTTAATAAAACTAACCAAATGCAATGCACTGAGTTACATTCGTTTTTAATAAAACTAACCAAATGCAATGCACTGAGTTGTATCAGTTTTTAATAAAACTAACCAAATTCAATGCACTGAGTTATATCCGTTTTTAATAAAATTAACAAAATGCAATGCACTGAGTTATATCTGTTTTTAATAAAACTAACAAAATGCAATGCACTGAGTTACATCCGTTTTTAATAAAACTAACCAAATGCAATGCACTGAGTTATATCCGTTTTTAATAAAACTAACAAAAATAAATGCACTGAGTTATATCCGTTTTTAATAAAACTAACAAAATGCAATGCAGTGAGTTGTATCAGTTTTTAATAAAACTAACCAAATGCAATGCACTGAGTTCTATCAGTTTTTAATAAAACTAACCAAATCAAATGCACTGAGTTGTATCAGTTTTTAATAAAACTAACCAAATGATATGCAATGAGTTACATCCGTTTTTAATAAAACTAATCAAATGCAATGCACTGAGTTATATCAATTTTTAATAAAACTCACCAAATGCAATGCACTGAGTTATATCCGTTTCTAATAAAACTAACCAAATTCAATGCACTGAGTAACATCCGTATTTAATAAAACTAACCAAATCAAATGCACTGAGTTGTATCAGTTTTTAATAAAACTAACAAAATGCAATGCACTGAGTTATATCCGTTTCTAATAAAACTAACCAAATGCAATGCACTGAGTTATATCCGTTTCTAATAAAACTAACCAAATTCAATGCACTGAGTTACATCCGTATTTAATAAAACTAACCAAATCAAATGCACTGAGTTGTATCAGTTTTTAATAAAACTAACCAAATGATATGAACTGAGTTATATCCGTTTTAAATAAAACCAACCAAATGCAATGCACTGAGTTATACCAATTTTTAATAAAACTAACCAAATGCAATGCACTGAGTTATATGCGTTTTTAATAAAACTAACAAAATGCAATGCACTGAGTTATATCAATATTTAATAAAACTAACCAAATGCAATGCACTGAGTTATATCCGTTTTTAATAAAACTAACCAAATGCAATGCACTGAGTTATATCAATTTTTAATAAAACTAGCCAAATGCAATGCACTGAGTTATATGCGTTCTTAATAAAACTAACAAAATGCAATGTAGTGAGTTATATCAATTTTTAATAAAACTAACCAAATGCAATGCACCGAGTTATATCCGTTTTTAATAAAACTAAACAAATGCCATGCACTGAGATATATCCGCTTTTAATAAAACTATCCATATGCAATGCACTGAGTTGTATCAGTTTTTAATAAAACTAACCAAATGCAATGCACTGAGTTTTATCCGTTTTTAATAAAACTATCCATATGCAATGCAGTGAGTTATATCAGTTTTCAATAAAATTATCCATATGCAATGCAGTGAGTTATGTCAGTTTTTAATAAAACTATCCATAAGCAATGCACTGAGTTATATCAGTTTTTAATAAAGCTATCCATATGCAATGCACTGAGTTATATGCGTTTTTAATAAAACTAACAAAATGCAATGCAGTGAGTTATATCAATATTTAATAAAAGTAACCAAATGCAATGCACTGAGTTATATCCGTTTTTAATAAAGCTAACCAAATACAATGCACTGAGTTATATCAATTTTTAATAAAACTAGCCAAATGCAATGCACTGAGTTATATGCGTTCTTAATAAAACTAACAAAATGCAATGTAGTGAGTTATATCAATTTTTAATAAAACTAACCAAATGCAATGCACCGAGTTATATCCGTTTTTAATAAAACTAAACAAATGCAATGCACTGAGTTATATCCGTTTTTATTAACACTAACCAAATCAAATGCACTGAGTTGTATCAGTTTTTAATAAAACTAACCAAATGCAATGCACTGAGTTACATCCGTTTTTAATAAAACTAACCAAATGCAATGCACTGAGTTATAGCCGTTTTTAATAAAATTAACCAAATGCAATGCACTGAGTTATATCAATTTTTAATAAAACTAACCAAATGCAATGCACTGAGTTATATCAATTTTTAATAAAACTAGCCAAATGCAATGCTCTGAGTTATATGCGTTCTTAATAAAACTAACAAAACTATATGCACTGAGTTATATCCGTTTTTAATAAAACTAACAAAATGCAATGCAGTGAGTTGTATCAGTTTTTAATAAAACTAACCAAATGCAATGCACTGAGTTACATCCTTTTTTAATAAAACTAACCAAGTGCAATGCACTGAGTTATATGCGTTTTTAATAAAACTAACAAAATGCAATGCACTGAGTTACATCCGTTTTTAATAAAACTAACCAAATGCAATGCGCTAACTTTCATCCGTTTTTAATAAAACTATCCAAATGCAATGCACTGAGTTATATCTGTTTTTAATAAAGCTAACAAAAATACATGCACTGAGTTATATCCGTTTTTAATAAAACTAACAAAATGCAATGCAGTGAGTTATATCAGTTTTTAATAAAACTAACCAAATGCAATGCACTGAGTTATATCAATTTTTAATAAAACTAACCAAATGCAATGCACTGAGTTACATCCGTTTTTAATAAAATTAACCAAATGCAATGCACTGAGTTCTATCCGTTTTTAATAAAACTAACAAAAATAAATGCACTGAGTTCTATCCGTTTTTAATAAAACTAACAAAATGCAATGCAGTGAGTTGTATCAGTTTTTAATAAAACTAACCAAATGCAATGCACTGAGTTATATCAATTTTTAATAAAACTAACCAAATGCAATGCACTGACTTACATCCGTTTTTAATAAAACTAACAAAATGCACTGCAGTGAGTTATATCAGTTTTTAATAAATCTAATCAAATACAATGCACTGAGTTATATCAATTTTTAATAAAACTAACCAAATGCAATGCACTGAGTTACATCCGTATTTAATAAATCTCACCAAATCAAATGCACTGAGTTGTATCAGTTTTAAATAAAACTAACCAAATGCAAACCACTGAGTTATATCCGTTTTTAATAAAACTAACAAAATGCAATGCACTGAGTTACATCCGTTTTTAATAAAACTAATAAAATTAAATGCACTGAGTTATATCCGTTTTTGATAAAACTAACAAAATGCAATGCACTGAAATACATCCTTTTTTAATAAAACTAACCAAGTGCAATGCACTGAGTTATATGCGTTTTTAATAAAACGAACCAAATGCAATGCACTGAGTTACATCCGTTTTTAATAAAACTAACCAAATGCAATGCAGTGAGTTGTAGCAGTTTTTAATAAAACTAACCAAATGCAATGCACTGAGTTACATCCGTTTCTAACAAAACAAACAAAATGCAATGCACTGAGTTATATCCGTTTTTAATGAAACTAACCAAATGCAATGCACTGAGTTGTATCAGTTTTTAATAAAACTAACAAAATTCAATGCACTAAGTTATATCCGTTTTTAATAAAATGAACAAAATGCAATGCACTGAGTTATATCCGTTTTTAATAAAACTAACCAAATACAATGCACTGAGTTATATACGTTTTTATTAAAACTAACCAAATGCAATGCACTAATTTTCATCCGTTTGTAATAAAACTATCCAAATGCAATGCACTGAGTTATATCTGTTTTTAATAAAGCTAACAAAAGTACATGCACTGAGTTATATCCGCTTTTAATAAAACTATCCATATGCAATGCAGTGAGTTATATCAGTTTTTCATAAAACTAACCAAATGCAATGCACTGAGTTATATCAATTTTTAATAAAACTAACCAAATGCAATGCACTGAGTTACATCCGTATTTACTAAAACTAACAAAAATAAATGCACTGAGTTATATCCTTTTTTAATAAAACTAACCAAATGCAATGCACTGAGTAATATCCGTTTTAAATAAAACCAACCAAATGCAATGCACTGATTTATACCAATTTTTAATAAAACTAACCAAATGCAATGCACTGAGTTATATGCGTTTTTAATAAAACTAACAAAATGCAATGCAGTGAGTTATATCAATATTTAATAAAACTAACCAAATGCAATGCACTGAGTTATATCCGTTTCTAATAAAACTAACCAAATGCAATGCACTGAGTTATATCCGTTTTTAATAAAACTAACCAAATGCAATGCACTGAGTTCTATCAGTTTTTAATAAAACTAACCAAATCAAATGCACTGAGTTGTATCAGTTTTTAATAAAACTAACCAAATGATATGCAATGAGTTACATCCGTTTTTAATAAAACTAATCAAATGCAATGCACTGAGTTATATCAATTTTTAATAAAACTCACCAAATGCAATGCACTGAGTTATATCCGTTTCTAATAAAACTAACCAAATTCAATGCACTGAGTTACATCCGTATTTAATAAAACTAACCAAATCAAATGCACTGAGTTGTATCAGTTTTTAATAAAACTAACAAAATGCAATGCACTGAGTTATATCCGTTTCTAATAAAACTAACCAAATGCAATGCACTGAGTTATATCCGTTTCTAATAAAACTAACCAAATTCAATGCACTGAGTTACATCCGTATTTAATAAAACTAACCAAATCAAATGCACTGAGTTGTATCAGTTTTTAATAAAACTAACCAAATGATATGCAATGAGTTACATCCGTTTTTAATAAAACTAATAAAATGCAATGCACTGAGTTATATCAATTTTTAATAAAACTAACCAAATGCAATGCACTGAGTTATATCCGTTTTAAATAAAACCAACCAAATGCAATGCACTGAGTTATACCAATTTTTAATAAAACTAACCAAATGCAATGCACTGAGTTATATGCGTTTTTAATAAAACTAACAAAATGCAATGCACTGAGTTATATCAATATTTAATAAAACTAACCAAATGCAATGCACTGAGTTATATCCGTTTTTAATAAAACTAACCAAATGCAAAGCACTGAGTTATATCAATTTTTAATAAAACTAGCCAAATGCAATGCACTGAGTTATATGCGTTCTTAATAAAACTAACAAAATGTAATGTAGTGAGTTATATCAATTTTTAATAAAACTAACCAAATGCAATGCACCGAGTTATATCCGTTTTTAATAAAACTAAACAAATGCCATGCACTGAGATATATCCGCTTTTAATAAAACTATCCATATGCAATGCACTGAGTTGTATCAGTTTTTAATAAAACTAACCAAATGCAATGCACTGAGTTTTATCCGTTTTTAATAAAACTATCCATATGCAATGCAGTGAGTTATATCAGTTTTCAATAAAATTATCCATATGCAATGCAGTGAGTTATATCAGTTTTTAATAAAACTATCCATAAGCAATGCACTGAGTTATATCAGTTTTTAATAAAGCTATCCATATGCAATGCACTGAGTTATATGCGTTTTTAATAAAACTAACAAAATGCAATGCAGTGAGTTATATCAATATTTAATGAAAGTAACCAAATGCAATGCACTGAGTTATATCCGTTTTTAATAAAACTAACCAAATGCAATGCACTGAGTTATATCAATTTTTAATAAAACTAGCCAAATGCAATGCACTGAGTTATATACGTTCTTAATAAAACTAACAAAATGCAATGTAGTGAGTTATATCAATTTTTAATAAAACTAACCAAATGCAATGCACCGAGTTATATCCGTTTTTAATAAAACTAAACAAATGCAATGCACTGAGTTATATCCGTTTTTATTAACACTAACCAAATCAAATGCACTGAGTTGTATCAGTTTTTAATAAAACTAACCAAATGCAATGCACTGAGTTACATCCGTTTTTAATAAAACTAACCAAATGCAATGCACTGAATTATAGCCGTTTTTAATAAAATTAACCAAATGCAATGCACTGAGTTATATCAATTTTTAATAAAACTAACCAAATGCAATGCACTGAGTTATATCAATTTTTAATAAAACTAGCCAAATGCAATGCTCTGAGTTATATGCGTTCTTAATAAAACTAACAAAACTATATGCACTGAGTTATATCCGTTTTTAATAAAACTAACAAAATGCAATGCAGTGAGTTGTGTCAGTTTTTAATAAAACTAACCAAATGCAATGCACTGAGTTACATCCTTTTTTAATAAAACTAACCAAGTGCAATGCACTGAGTTATATGCGTTTTTAATAAAACTAACAAAATGCAATGCACTGAGTTACATCCGTTTTTAATAAAACTAACCAAATGCAATGCGCTAATTTTCATCCGTTTTTAATAAAACTATCCAAATGCAATGCACTGAGTTATATCTGTTTTTAATAAAGCTAACAAAAATACATGCACTGAGTTATATCCGTTTTTAATAAAACTAACAAAATGCAATGCAGTGAGTTATATCAGTTTTTAATAAAACTAACCAAATGCAATGCACTGAGTTATATCAATTTTTAATAAAACTAACCAAATGCAATGCACTGAGTTACATCCGTTTTTAATAAAATTAACCAAATGCAATGCACTGAGTTCTATCCGTTTTTAATAAAACTAACAAAAATAAATGCACTGAGTTCTATCCGTTTTTAATAAAACTAACAAAATGCAATGCAGTGAGTTGTATCAGTTTTTAATAAAACTAACCAAATGCAATGCACTGAGTTATATCAATTTTTAATAAAACTAACCAAATGCAATGCACTGACTTACATCCGTTTTTAATAAAACTAACAAAATGCACTGCAGTGAGTTATATCAGTTTTTAATAAATCTAATCAAATACAATGCACTGAGTTATATCAATTTTTAATAAAACTAACCAAATGCAATGCACTGAGTTACATCCGTATTTAATAAATCTCACCAAATCAAATGCACTCAGTTGTATCAGTTTTAAATAAAACTAACCAAATGCAAACCACTGAGTTATATCCGTTTTTAATAAAACTAACAAAATGCAATGCACTGAGTTACATCCGTTTTTAATAAAACTAACAAAATTAAATGCACTGAGTTATATCCGTTTTTGATAAAACTAACCAAATGCAATGCACTGAAATACATCCTTTTTTAATAAAACTAACCAAGTGCAATACACTGAGTTGTATGCGTTTTTAATAAAACGAACCAAATGCAATGCACTGAGTTACATCCGTTTTTAATAAAACTAACCAAATGCAATGCAGTGAGTTGTAGCAGTTTTTAATAAAACTAACCAAATGCAATACACTGAGTTACATCCGTTTCTAACAAAACAAACAAAATGCAATGCACTGAGTTATATCCGTTTTTAGTGAAACTAACCAAATGCAATGCACTGAGTTGTATCAGTTTTTAACAAAACTAACAAAATTCAATGCACTAAGTTATATCCGTTTTTAATAAAATGAACAAAATGCAATGCACTGAGTTATATCCGTTTTTAATAAAACTAACCAAATGCAATGCACTGAGTTATATACGTTTTTATTAAAACTAACAAAATGCAATGCACTGAGTTATATCCGTTTCTAATAAAACTAACCAAATGCAATGCACTGAGTTATATCCGTTTCTAATAAAACTAACCAAATTCAATGCACTGAGTTACATCCGTATTTAATAAAACTAACCAAATCAAATGCACTGAGTTGTATCAGTTTTTAATAAAACTAACCAAATGATATGCAATGAGTTACATCCGTTTTTAATAAAACTAATAAAATGCAATGCACTGAGTTATATCAATTTTTAATAAAACTAACCAAATGCAATGCACTGAGTTATATCCGTTTTAAATAAAACCAACCAAATGCAATGCACTGAGTTATACCAATTTTTAATAAAACTAACCAAATGCAATGCACTGAGTTATATGCGTTTTTAATAAAACTAACAAAATGCAATGCACTGAGTTATATCAATATTTAATAAAACTAACCAAATGCAATGCACTGAGTTATATCCGTTTTTAATAAAACTAACCAAATGCAAAGCACTGAGTTATATCAATTTTTAATAAAACTAGCCAAATGCAATGCACTGAGTTATATGCGTTCTTAATAAAACTAACAAAATGTAATGTAGTGAGTTATATCAATTTTTAATAAAACTAACCAAATGCAATGCACTGAGTTATATCCGTTTTTAACAAAACTAAACAAATGCCATGCACTGAGATATATCCGCTTTTAATAAAACTATCCATATGCAATGCACTGAGTTGTATCAGTTTTTAATAAAACTAACCAAATGCAATGCACTGAGTTTTATCCGTTTTTAATAAAACTATCCATATGCAATGCAGTGAGTTATATCAGTTTTCAATAAAATTATCCATATGCAATGCAGTGAGTTATATCAGTTTTTAATAAAACTATCCATAAGCAATGCACTGAGTTATATCAGTTTTTAATAAAGCTATCCATATGCAATGCACTGAGTTATATGCGTTTTTAATAAAACTAACAAAATGCAATGCAGTGAGTTATATCAATATTTAATGAAAGTAACCAAATGCAATGCACTGAGTTATATCCGTTTTTAATAAAACTAACCAAATGCAATGCACTGAGTTATATCAATTTTTAATAAAACTAGCCAAATGCAATGCACTGAGTTATATACGTTCTTAATAAAACTAACAAAATGCAATGTAGTGAGTTATATCAATTTTTAATAAAACTAACCAAATGCAATGCACCGAGTTATATCCGTTTTTAATAAAACTAAACAAATGCAATGCACTGAGTTATATCCGTTTTTATTAACACTAACCAAATCAAATGCACTGAGTTGTATCAGTTTTTAATAAAACTAACCAAATGCAATGCACTGAGTTACATCCGTTTTTAATAAAACTAACCAAATGCAATGCACTGAGTTATAGCCGTTTTTAATAAAATTAACCAAATGCAATGCACTGAGTTATATCAATTTTTAATAAAACTAGCCAAATGCAATGCTCTGAGTTATATGCGTTCTTAATAAAACTAACAAAACTATATGCACTGAGTTATATCCGTTTTTAATAAAACTAACAAAATGCAATGCAGTGAGTTGTGTCAGTTTTTAATAAAACTAACCAAATGCAATGCACTGAGTTACATCCTTTTTTAATAAAACTAACCAAGTGCAATGCACTGAGTTATATGCGTTTTTAATAAAACTAACAAAATGCAATGCACTGAGTTACATCCGTTTTTAATAAAACTAACCAAATGCAATGCGCTAATTTTCATCCGTTTTTAATAAAACTATCCAAATGCAATGCACTGAGTTATATCTGTTTTTAATAAAGCTAACAAAAATACATGCACTGAGTTATATCCGTTTTTAATAAAACTAACAAAATGCAATGCAGTGAGTTATATCAGTTTTTAATAAAACTAACCAAATGCAATGCACTGAGTTATATCAATTTTTAATAAAACTAACCAAATGCAATGCACTGAGTTACATCCGTTTTTAATAAAATTAACCAAATGCAATGCACTGAGTTCTATCCGTTTTTAATAAAACTAACAAAAATAAATGCACTGAGTTCTATCCGTTTTTAATAAAACTAACAAAATGCAATGCAGTGAGTTGTATCAGTTTTTAATAAAACTAACCAAATGCAATGCACTGAGTTATATCAATTTTTAATAAAACTAACCAAATGCAATGCACTGACTTACATCCGTTTTTAATAAAACTAACAAAATGCACTGCAGTGAGTTATATCAGTTTTTAATAAATCTAATCAAATACAATGCACTGAGTTATATCAATTTTTAATAAAACTAACCAAATGCAATGCACTGAGTTACATCCGTATTTAATAAATCTCACCAAATCAAATGCACTCAGTTGTATCAGTTTTAAATAAAACTAACCAAATGCAAACCACTGAGTTATATCCGTTTTTAATAAAACTAACAAAATGCAATGCACTGAGTTACATCCGTTTTTAATAAAACTAACAAAATTAAATGCACTGAGTTATATCCGTTTTTGATAAAACTAACCAAATGCAATGCACTGAAATACATCCTTTTTTAATAAAACTAACCAAGTGCAATACACTGAGTTGTATGCGTTTTTAATAAAACGAACCAAATGCAATGCACTGAGTTACATCCGTTTTTAATAAAACTAACCAAATGCAATGCAGTGAGTTGTAGCAGTTTTTAATAAAACTAACCAAATGCAATACACTGAGTTACATCCGTTTCTAACAAAACAAACAAAATGCAATGCACTGAGTTATATCCGTTTTTAATGAAACTAACCAAATGCAATGCACTGAGTTGTATCAGTTTTTAACAAAACTAACAAAATTCAATGCACTAAGTTATATCCGTTTTTAATAAAATGAACAAAATGCAATGCACTGAGTTATATCCGTTTTTAATAAAACTAACCAAATGCAATGCACTGAGTTATATACGTTTTTATTAAAACTAACCAAATGCAATGCACTAATTTTCATCCGTTTGTAATAAAACTATCCAAATGCAATGCACTGAGTTATATCAATTTTTAATAAAACTAACCAAATGCAATGCACTGAGTTACATCCGTTTTTAATAAAATTAACCAAATGCAATGCACTGAGTTCTATCCGTTTTTAATAAAACTAACAAAAATAAATGCACTGAGTTCTATCCGTTTTTAATAAAACTAACAAAATGCAATGCAGTGAGTTGTATCAGTTTTTAATAAAACTAACCAAATGCAATGCACTGAGTTATATCAATTTTTAATAAAACTAACCAAATGCAATGCACTGACTTACATCCGTTTTTAATAAAACTAACAAAATGCACTGCAGTGAGTTATATCAGTTTTTAATAAATCTAATCAAATACAATGCACTGAGTTATATCAATTTTTAATAAAACTAACCAAATGCAATGCACTGAGTTACATCCGTATTTAATAAATCTCACCAAATCAAATGCACTCAGTTGTATCAGTTTTAAATAAAACTAACCAAATGCAAACCACTGAGTTATATCCGTTTTTAATAAAACTAACAAAATGCAATGCACTGAGTTACATCCGTTTTTAATAAAACTAACAAAATTAAATGCACTGAGTTATATCCGTTTTTGATAAAACTAACCAAATGCAATGCACTGAAATACATCCTTTTTTAATAAAACTAACCAAGTGCAATACACTGAGTTGTATGCGTTTTTAATAAAACGAACCAAATGCAATGCACTGAGTTACATCCGTTTTTAATAAAACTAACCAAATGCAATGCAGTGAGTTGTAGCAGTTTTTAATAAAACTAACCAAATGCAATGCACTGAGTTACATCCGTTTCTAACAAAACAAACAAAATGCAATGCACTGAGTTATATCCGTTTTTAATGAAACTAACCAAATGCAATGCACTGAGTTGTATCAGTTTTTAACAAAACTAACAAAATTCAATGCACTAAGTTATATCCGTTTTTAATAAAATGAACAAAATGCAATGCACTGAGTTATATCCGTTTTTAATAAAACTAACCAAATGCAATGCACTGAGTTATATACGTTTTTATTAAAACCAACCAAATGCAATGCACTAATTTTCATCCGTTTGTAATAAAACTATCCAAATGCAATGCACTGAGTTATATCTGTTTTTAATAAAGCTAACAAAAATACATGCACTGAGTTATATCCGCTTTTAATAAAACTATCCATATGCAATGCAGTGAGTTATATCAGTTTTTAATAAAACTAACCAAATGCAATGCACTGAGTTATATCAATTTTTAATAAAACTAACCAAATGCAATGCACTGAGTTACATCCGTATTTACTAAAACTAACAAAAATAAATGCACTGAGTTATATCCTTTTTTAATAAAACTAACCAAATGCAATGCACTGAGTAATATCCGTTTTAAATAAAACCAACCAAATGCAATGCACTGATTTATACCAATTTTTAATAAAACTAACCAAATGCAATGCACTGAGTTATATGCGTTTTTAATAAAACTAACAAAATGCAATGCAGTGAGTTATATCAATATTTAATAAAACTAACCAAATGCAATGCACTGAGTTATATCCGTTTCTAATAAAACTAACCAAATGCAATGCACTGAGTTATATCCGTTTTTAATAAACCTAACCAAATGCCATGCACTGAGTTATATCCGGTTTTAATAAAACTGACCAAATGCAATGCACTGAGTTATTTCAATTTTTAATAAAACTAGCCAAATGCAATGCACCGAGTTATATCCGTTTTTAATTAAACTAACCAAATGCCATGCACTGAGATATATCCGTTTTTAATAAAACTATCCATATGCAATGTACTGAGTTGTATCAGTTTTTAATAAAACTAACCAAATGCAATGCACTGAGTTATATCCGTTTTTATTAAAACTAACAAAATGCAATGCACGGAGGTAGATCCGTTTTTAATAAAACTAACAAAATTAAATGCACTGAGTTATATCCGTTTTTAATAAAACTAACCAAATGCAATGCAAAGAGTTACATCCGTTTTTAATAAAACTAACCAAATGCAATGCACTGAGTTATAGCCGTTTTTAATAAAATTAACCAAATGCAATGCACTGAGTTATATAAATTTTTAATAAAACTAACCAAATGCAATGCACTGAGTTACATCCGTTTTTAATAAAACTAACCAAATGCAATGCACTGAGTTGTATCAATTTTTAATAAAATTAACCAAATGCAATGCACTGAGTTATATCCTTTTTTAATAAAACTAACCAAATGCAATGCACTGAGTTATATCTGTTTTTAATAAAACTACCAAAATGCAATGCACTGCGTTACATCCGTTTTTAATAAAACTAACCAAATGCAATGCACTGAGATATATCCGTTTTTAATAAAACTAACCAAATGCAATGCACTGAGTTATATCTGTTTTTAATAAAGCTAACAAAAATACATGCACTGAGTTATATCCGTTTTTAATAAAACTAACAAAATGCAATGCAGTGCGTTATATCAGTTTTTAATAAAACTAACCAAATGCAATGCACTGAGTTACATCCGTATTTAATAAAACTAACCAAATCAAATGCACTGAGTTGTATCAGTTTTTAATAAAACTAACCAAATCCAAACCACTGAGTTATATCCGTTTTTACTAAAACTAACCAAATGCAATGCACTGAGTTATATCCGTTTTTAATAAAACTAACAAAAATAAATGCACTGAGTTATATCCGTTTTTAATAAAACTAACAAAATGCAATGCAGTGAGTTGTATCAGTTTTTAATAAAACTAACCAAATGCAATGCACTGAGTTATATCAATTTTTAATAAAACTAAC
The DNA here is from genome assembly GCA_037013455.1 of Ceratitis rosa. NCBI lineage: Eukaryota > Metazoa > Arthropoda > Insecta > Diptera > Tephritidae > Ceratitis > Ceratitis rosa. The sequence goes on from JAWMAG010000023.1 coordinate 479,158, forward strand.
CAAATGCAATGCACTGAGTTACATTCGTTTTTAATAAAACTAACCAAATGCAAGGCACTGAGTTGTATCAGTTTTTAATAAAACTAACCAAATGCATGCACTGAGTTATATCCGTTTTTAATAAAATTAACGAAATGCAATGCACTGAGTTATATCTGTTTTTAATAAAACTAACAAAATGCAATGCACTGAGTTACATCCGTTTTTAATAAAACTAACCAAATGCAATGCACTGAGTTATATCCGTTTTTAATAAAACTAACAAAAATAAATGCACTGAGTTATATCCTTTTTTAATAAAACTAACAAAATGCAATGCAGTGAACTGTATCAGTTTTTAATAAAACTAACCAAATGCAATGCACTGACTTACATCCGTTTTTAATAAAACTAACAAAGTGCAATGCACTGAGTTATATCCGTTTTTAATAAAACTAATCAAATGCAATGCAGTGAGTTATATCAATTTTTAATAAAACTAACAAAATGCAATGCACTGAGTTATATCCGTTTTTAATAAAACTAACCAAATGCAATGCACTGAGTTATATGCGTTTTTAATAAAACTAACCAAATGCAATGCAGTGAGTTCTATCAGTTTTTAATAAAACTAACCAAATGCAATGCACTGAGTTATATCCGTTTCTAATAAAACTAACCAAATTCAATGCACTGAGTTACATCCGTATTTAATAAAACTAACCAAATCAAATGCACTAAGTTGTATCAGTTTTTAATAAAACTAACCAAATGATATGCAATGAGTTACATCCGTTTTTAATAAAACTAATCAAATGCAATGCACTGAGTTATATCAATTTTTAATAAAACTAACCAAATGCAATGCACTGAGTTATATCCGTTTTAAATAAAACCAACCAAATGCAATTCACTGAGTTATACCAATTTTTAATAAAACTAACCAAATGCAATGCACTGAGTTATATGCGTTTTTAATAAAACTAACAAAATGCAATGCAGTGAGTTATATCAATATTTAATAAAACTAACCAAATGCAATGCACTGTGTTATATCCGTTTTTAATAAAACTAACCAAATGCAATGCACTGAGTTATTCAATTTTTAATAAAACTAGCCAAATGCAATGCTCTGAGTTATATGCGTTCTTAATAAAACTAACAAAATGCAATGTAGTGAGTTATATCAATTTTTAATAAAACTAACCAAATGCAATGCACCGAGTTATATCCGTTTTTAATAAAACTAACCAAATGCCATGCACCGAGATATATCCGTTTTTAATAAAACTATCCATATACAATGCACTGAGTTGTATCAGGTTTTAATAAAACTAACCAAATGCAATGCACTGAGTTTTATCCGTTTTTAATAAAACTAACAAAATGCAATGCACTGAGGTATATCCGTTTTTAATAACACTAACCAAATCAAATGCACTGAGTTGTATCAGTTTTTAATAAAACTAACCAAATGCAATGCACTGAGTTACATTCGTTTTTAATAAAACTAACCAGATGCAATGCACTGAGTTATAGCCGTTTTTAATAAAATTAACAAAATGCAATGCACTGAGTTATATCAATTTTTAATAAAACTAACCAAATGCAATGCACTGAGTTACATCCGTTTTTAATAAAACTAACCAAATGCAATGCACTGAGTTGTATCAGTTTTTAATAAAACTAACCAAATGCAATGCACTGAGTTATATCCGTTTTTAATAAAATTAACAAAATGCAATGCACTGAGTTATATCCGTTTTTAATAAAACTAACCAAATGCAATGCACTGAGTTATATGCGTTTTTAATAAAACTAACCAAATGCAATGCGCTAATTTTCATTTTAATAAAGCTAACAAAAATACATGCACTGAGTTATATCAGTTTTTAATAAAACTAACCAAATGCAATGCACTGAGTTATATCAATTTTTAATAAAACTAACCAAATGCAATGCACTGAGTTACATCCTTATTTAATAAAACTAACCAAATCAAATGCACTGAGTTGTATCAGTTTTTAATAAAACTAACCAAATCCAAACCACTGAGTTATATCAGTTTTTAATAAAACTAACCAAATGATATGCAATGAGTTACATCCGTTTTTAATAAAACTAATCAAATGCAATGCACTGAGTTATATCAATTTTTAATAAAACTAACCAAATGCAATGCACTGAGTTATATCCGTTTTAAATAAAACCAACCAAATGCAATTCACTGAGTTATACCAATTTTTAATAAAACTAACCAAATGCAATGCACTGAGTTATATGCGTTTTTAATAAAACTAACAAAATGCAATGCAGTGAGTTATATCAATATTTAATAAAACTAACCAAATGCAATGCACTGAGTTATATCCGTTTTTAATAAAACTAACCAAATGCAATGCACTGAGTTATTCAATTTTTAATAAAACTAGCCAAATGCAATGCTCTGAGTTATATGCGTTCTTAATAAAACTAACAAAATGCAATGTAGTGAGTTATATCAATTTTTAATAAAACTAACCAAATGCAATGCACCGAGTTATATCCGTTTTTAATAAAACTAACCAAATGCCATGCACCGAGATATATCCGTTTTTAATAAAACTATCCATATGCAATGCACTGAGTTTTATCAGTTTTTAATAAAACTAACCAAATGCAATGCACTGAGTTTTATCCGTTTTTAATAAAACTAACAATATGCAATGCACTGAGGTATATCCGTTTTTAATAACTCTAACCAAATCAAATGCACTGAGTTATATCAATTTTTAATAAAACTAGCCAAATGCAATGTACCGAGTTATATCCGTTTTTAATTAAACTAACCAAATGCCATGCACTGAGATATATCCGTTTTTAATAAAACTATCCATATGCAATGTACTGAGTTGTATCAGTTTTTAATAAAACTAACCAAATGCAATGCACTGAGTTATATCCGTTTTTATTAAAACTAACAAAATGCAATGCACGGAGGTAGATCCGTTTTTAATAAAACTAACAAAATTAAATGCACTGAGTTATATCCGTTTTTAATAAAACTAACCAAATGCAATGCAAAGAGTTACATCCGTTTTTAATAAAACTAACCAAATGCAATGCACTGAGTTATAGCCGTTTTTAATAAAATTAACCAAATGCAATGCACTGAGTTATATAAATTTTTAATAAAACTAACCAAATGCAATGCACTGAGTTACATCCGTTTTTAATAAAACTAACCAAATGCAATGCACTGAGTTGTATCAATTTTTAATAAAATTAACCAAATGCAATGCACTGAGTTATATCCTTTTTTAATAAAACTAACCAAATGCAATGCACTGAGTTATATCTGTTTTTAATAAAACTACCAAAATGCAATGCACTGCGTTACATCCGTTTTTAATAAAACTAACCAAATGCAATGCACTGAGATATATCCGTTTTTAATAAAACTAACCAAATGCAATGCGCTAATTTTCATCCGTTTTTAATAAAACTATCCAAATGCAATGCACTGAGTTATATCTGTTTTTAATAAAGCTAACAAAAATACATGCACTGAGTTATATCCGTTTTTAATAAAACTAACAAAATGCAATGCAGTGCGTTATATCAGTTTTTAATAAAACTAACCAAATGCAATGCACTGAGTTACATCCGTATTTAATAAAACTAACCAAATCAAATGCACTGAGTTATATCCGTTTTCAATAAAAACTAACAAAAATAAATGCACTGAGTTATATCCGTTTTTACTAAAACTAACCAAATGCAATGCACTGAGTTATATCCGTTTTTAATAAAACTAACAAAAATAAATGCACTGAGTTATATCCGTTTTTAATAAAACTAACAAAATGCAATGCAGTGAGTTGTATCAGTTTTTAATAAAACTAACCAAATGCAATGCACTGAGTTATATCAATTTTTAATAAAACTAACCAAATGCAATGCACTGAGTTACATTCGTTTTTAATAAAACTAACCAAATGCAATGCACTGAGTTGTATCAGTTTTTAATAAAACTAACCAAATGCAATGCACTGAGTTATATCCGTTTTTAATAAAATTAACAAAATGCAATGCACTGAGTTATATCTGTTTTTAATAAAACTAACAAAATGCAATGCACTGAGTTACATCCGTTTTTAATAAAACTAACCAAATGCAATGCACTGAGTTATATCCGTTTTTAATAAAACTAACAAAAATAAATGCACTGAGTTATATCAATTTTTAATAAAACTAACAAAATGCAATGCACTGAGTTATATCCGTTTTTAATAAAACTAACCAAATGCAATGCACTGAGTTATATGCGTTTTTAATAAAACTAACCAAATGCAATGCAGTGAGTTCTATCAGTTTTTAATAAAACTAACCAAATGCAATGCACTGAGTTATATCCGTTTCTAATAAAACTAACCAAATTCAATGCACTGAGTTACATCCGTATTTAATAAAACTAACCAAATCAAATGCACTAAGTTGTATCAGTTTTTAATAAAACTAACCAAATGATATGCAATGAGTTACATCCGTTTTTAATAAAACTAATCAAATGCAATGCACTGAGTTATATCAATTTTTAATAAAACTAACCAAATGCAATGCACTGAGTTATATCCGTTTTAAATAAAACCAACCAAATGCAATTCACTGAGTTATACCAATTTTTAATAAAACTAACCAAATGCAATGCACTGAGTTATATGCGTTTTTAATAAAACTAACAAAATGCAATGCAGTGAGTTATATCAATATTTAATAAAACTAACCAAATGCAATGCACTGTGTTATATCCGTTTTTAATAAAACTAACCAAATGCAATGCACTGAGTTATTCAATTTTTAATAAAACTAGCCAAATGCAATGCTCTGAGTTATATGCGTTCTTAATAAAACTAACAAAATGCAATGTAGTGAGTTATATCAATTTTTAATAAAACTAACCAAATGCAATGCACCGAGTTATATCCGTTTTTAATAAAACTAACCAAATGCCATGCACCGAGATATATCCGTTTTTAATAAAACTATCCATATGCAATGCACTGAGTTGTATCAGTTTTTAATAAAACTAACCAAATGCAATGCACTGAGTTTTATCCGTTTTTAATAAAACTAACAAAATGCAATGCACTGAGGTATATCCGTTTTTAATAACACTAACCAAATCAAATGCACTGAGTTGTATCAGTTTTTAATAAAACTAACCAAATGCAATGCACTGAGTTACATTCGTTTTTAATAAAACTAACCAGATGCAATGCACTGAGTTATAGCCGTTTTTAATAAAATTAACAAAATGCAATGCACTGAGTTATATCAATTTTTAATAAAACTAACCAAATGCAATGCACTGAGTTACATCCGTTTTTAATAAAACTAACCAAATGCAATGCACTGAGTTGTATCAGTTTTTAATAAAACTAACCAAATGCAATGCACTGAGTTATATCCGTTTTTAATAAAATTAACAAAATGCAATGCACTGAGTTATGTCCGTTTTTAATAAAACTAACCAAATGCAAAGCACTGAGTTATATGCGTTTTTAATAAAACTAACCAAATGCAATGCGCTAATTTTCATCCGTTTTTAATAAAACTATCCAAATGCAATGCACTGAGTTATATCTGTTTTTAATAAAGCTAACAAAAATACATGCACTGAGTTATATCAATTTTTAATAAAACTAACCAAATGCAATGCACTGAGTTACATCCTTATTTAATAAAACTAACCAAATCAAATGCACTGAGTTGTATCAGTTTTTAATAAAACTAACCAAATCCAAACCACTGAGTTATATCAGTTTTTAATAAAACTAACCAAATGATATGCAATGAGTTACATCCGTTTTTAATAAAACTAATCAAATGCAATGCACTGAGTTATATCAATTTTTAATAAAACTAACCAAATGCAATGCACTGAGTTATATCCGTTTTAAATAAAACCAACCAAATGCAATTCACTGAGTTATACCAATTTTTAATAAAACTAACCAAATGCAATGCACTGAGTTATATGCGTTTTTAATAAAACTAACAAAATGCAATGCAGTGAGTTATATCAATATTTAATAAAACTAACCAAATGCAATGCACTGAGTTATATCCGTTTTTAATAAAACTAACCAAATGCAATGCACTGAGTTATTCAATTTTTAATAAAACTAGCCAAATGCAATGCTCTGAGTTATATGCGTTCTTAATAAAACTAACAAAATGCAATGTAGTGAGTTATATCAATTTTTAATAAAACTAACCAAATGCAATGCACCGAGTTATATCCGTTTTTAATAAAACTAACCAAATGCCATGCACCGAGATATATCCGTTTTTAATAAAACTATCCATATGCAATGCACTGAGTTGTATCAGTTTTTAATAAAACTAACCAAATGCAATGCACTGAGTTTTATCCGTTTTTAATAAAACTAACAATATGCAATGCACTGAGGTATATCCGTTTTTAATAACACTAACCAAATCAAATGCACTGAGTTGTATCAGTTTTTAATAAAACTATCCATATGCAATGCTCTGAGTTATATCAGTTTTTAATAAAACTATCCATATGCAATGCTCTGAGTTATATCAATTTTTAATAAAACTATCCATATGCAATGCAATAAGTTATATCAGTTTTTAATAAAACTATCCATATGCAATGCAGTGAGTTATATCAGTTTTTAATAAAACTATCCATATGCAATGCACTGAGTTATATCAGTTTTTAATAAAACTATCCATATGCAATGCAATAAGTTATATCAGTTTTTAATAAAACTATCCATATGCAATGCAGTGAGTTATATCAGTTTTTAATAAAACTATCCATATGCAATGCAAAAAGTTATATATGTTTTTAATAAAACTATCCATATGCAATGCACTGAGTTATATCAGTTTTTAATGAAACTATCCATATGCAATGCAATAAGTTATATCAGTTTTTAATAAAACTATCCATATGCAATTCAGTGAGTTATATCAGTTTTTAATAAAACTATCCATATGCAATGCACTGAGTTATATCAGTTTTTAATAAAACTATCCATATGCAATGCTCTGAGTTATATCCGTTTTTAATAAAACTAACAAAAATAAATGCACTGAGTTATATCCATTTTTAATAAAACTAACAAAATGCAATGCAGTGAGTTGTATCAGTTTTTAATAAGATTTAATAAAAATATCCATATGCAATGCAATAAGTTATATCAGTTTTTACCAAACTATCCATATGCAATGCTCTGAGTTATATCAGTTTTTAATAAAACTATCCATATGCAATGCTCTGAGTTATATCAGTTTTTAATAAAACTATCCATATGCAATGCTCTGAGTTATATCAGTTTTTAATAAAACTATCCATATGCAATGCACTGAGTTATATCAGTTTTTAATAAAACTATCCATATGCAATGCACTGAGTTATATCAGTTTTTAATAAAACTATCCATATGCAATGCAGTGAGTTATATCAGTTTTTAATAAAACTATCCATATGCAATGCAATAAGTTATATCAGTTTTTAATAAAACTATCCATATGCAATGCACTGAGTTATATCAGTTTTTAATAAAACTATCCATATGCAATGCTCTGAGTTATATCAGTTTTTAATAAAACTATCCATATGCAATGCTCTGAGTTATATCAATTTTTAATAAAACTATCCATATGCAATGCAATAAGTTATATCAGTTTTTAATAAAACTATCCTAATGCAATGCAGTGAGTTATATCAGTTTTTAATAAAACTATCCATATGCAATGCACTGAGTTATATCAGTTTTTAATAAAACTATCCATATGCAATGCAATAAGTTATATCAGTTTTTAATAAAACTATCCATATGCAATGCAGTGAGTTATATCAGTTTTTAATAAAACTATCCATATGCAATGCAATAAGTTATATCTGTTTTTAATAAAACTATCCAAATGCAATGCACTGAGTTATATCTGTTTTTAATAAAGCTAACAAAAATACATGCACTGAGTTATATCAGTTTTTAATAAAACTAACCAAATGCAATGCACTGAGTTATATCAATTTTTAATAAAACTAACCAAATGCAATGCACTGAGTTACATCCTTATTTAATAAAACTAACCAAATCAAATGCACTGAGTTGTATCAGTTTTTAATAAAACTAACCAAATCCAAACCACTGAGTTATATCAGTTTTTAATAAAACTAACCAAATGATATGCAATGAGTTACATCCGTTTTTAATAAAACTAATCAAATGCAATGCACTGAGTTATATCAATTTTTAATAAAACTAACCAAATGCAATGCACTGAGTTATATCCGTTTTAAATAAAACCAACCAAATGCAATTCACTGAGTTATACCAATTTTTAATAAAACTAACCAAATGCAATGCACTGAGTTATATGCGTTTTTAATAAAACTAACAAAATGCAATGCAGTGAGTTATATCAATATTTAATAAAACTAACCAAATGCAATGCACTGAGTTATATCCGTTTTTAATAAAACTAACAGAATGCAATGCACTGAGTTATTCAATTTTTAATAAAACTAACCAAATGCAATGCACTGAGTTATATCCGTTTTAAATAAAACCAACCAAATGCAATTCACTGAGTTATACCAATTTTTAATAAAACTAACCAAATGCAATGCTCTGAGTTATATGCGTTCTTAATAAAACTAACAAAATGCAATGTAGTGAGTTATATCAATTTTTAATAAAACTAACCAAATGCAATGCACCGAGTTATATCCGTTTTTAATAAAACTAACCAAATGCCATGCACCGAGATATATCCGTTTTTAACAAAACTATCCATATGCAATGCATTGAGTTGTATCAGTTTTTAATAAAACTAACCAAATGCAATGCACTGAGTTTTATCCGTTTTTAATAAAACTAACAATATGCAATGCACTGAGGTATATCCGTTTTTAATAACACTAACCAAATCAAATGCACTGAGTTGTATCAGTTTTTAATAAAACTATCCATATGCAATGCTCTGAGTTATATCAGTTTTTAATAAAACTATCCATATGCAATGCTCTGAGTTATATCAATTTTTAATAAAACTATCCATATGCAATGCAATAAGTTATATCAGTTTTTAATAAAACTATCCATATGCAATGCAGTGAGTTATATCAGTTTTTAATAAAACTATCCATATGCAATGCACTGAGTTATATCAGTTTTTAATAAAACTATCCATATGCAATGCAATAAGTTATATCAGTTTTTAATAAAACTATCCATATGCAATGCAGTGAGTTATATCAGTTTTTAATAAAACTATCCATATGCAATGCAAAAAGTTATATATGTTTTTAATAAAACTATCCATATGCAATGCACTGAGTTATATCAGTTTTTAATAAAACTATCCATATGCAATGCAATAAGTTATATCAGTTTTTAATAAAACTATCCATATGCAATTCAGTGAGTTATATCAGTTTTTAATAAAACTATCCATATGCAATGCACTGAGTTATATCAGTTTTTAATAAAACTATCCATATGCAATGCAATAAGTTATATCAGTTTTTAATAAAACTATCCATATGCAATGCTCTGAGTTATATCAGTTTTTAATAAAACTATCCATATGCAATGCTCTGAGTTATATCAGTTTTTAATAAAACTATCCATATGCAATGCACTGAGTTATATCAGTTTTTAATAAAATTATCCATATGCAATGCACTGAGTTATATCAGTTTTTAATAAAACTATCCATATGCAATGCAGTGAGTTATATCAGTTTTTAATAAAACTATCCATATGCAATGCAATAAGTTATATCAGTTTTTAATAAAACTATCCATATGCAATGCAGTGAGTTATATCAGTTTTTAATAAAACTATCCATATGCAATGCTCTGAGTTATATCAGTTTTTAATAAAACTATCCATATGCAATGCAGTGAGTTATATCAGTTTTTAATAAAACTATCCATATGCAATGCACTGAGTTATATCAGTTTTTAATAAAACTATCAATATGCAATGCAATAAGTTATATCAGTTTTTAATAAAACTATCCATATGCAATGCTCTGAGTTATATCAGTTTTTAATAAAACTATCCATATGCAATGCACTGAGTTATATCAGTTTTTAATAAAACTATCCATATGCAATGCTCTGAGTTATATCAGTTTTTAATAAAACTATCCATATGCAATGCTCTGAGTTATATCAGTTTTTAATAAAACTATCCATATGCAATGCACTGAGTTATATCAGTTTTTAATAAAACTATCCATATGCAATGCAATAAGTTATATCAGTTTTTTATAAAACTATCCATATGCAATGCACTGAGTTATATCAGTTTTTAATAAAACTATCCATATGCAATGCAGAGAGTTATATCAGTTTTTAATAAAACTATCCATATGCAATGCAATAAGTTATAACAGTTTTTATTAAAACTATCCATATGCCATGCACTGAGTTATATCTGTTTTTAATAAAGCTAACAAAAATACATGCACTGAGTTATATCAGTTTTTAATAAAACTAACCAAATGCAATGCACTGAGTTATATCAATTTTTAATAAAACTAACCAAATGCAATGCACTGAGTTACATCCTTATTTAATAAAACTAACCAAATCAAATGCACTGAGTTGTATCAGTTTTTAATAAAACTAACCAAATCCAAACCACTGAGTTATATCAGTTTTTAATAAAACTAACCAAATGATATGCAATGAGTTACATCCGTTTTTAATAAAACTAATCAAATGCAATGCACTGAGTTATATCAATTTTTAATAAAACTAACCAAATGCAATGCACTGAGTTATATCCGTTTTAAATAAAACCAACCAAATGCAATTCACTGAGTTATACCAATTTTTAATAAAACTAACCAAATGCAATGCACTGAGTTATATGCGTTTTTAATAAAACTAACAAAATGCAATGCAGTGAGTTATATCAATATTTAATAAAACTAACCAAATGCAATGCACTGAGTTATATCCGTTTTTAATAAAACTAACCAAATGCAATGCACTAAGTTATTCAATTTTTAATAAAACTAACCAAATGCAATGCACTGAGTTATATCCGTTTTAAATAAAACCAACCAAATGCAATTCACTGAGTTATACCAATTTTTAATAAAACTAACCAAATGCAATGCTCTGAGTTATATGCGTTCTTAATAAAACTAACAAAATGCAATGTAGGGAGTTATATCAATTTTTAATAAAACTAACCAAATGCAATGCACCGAGTTATATCCGTTTTTAATAAAACTAACCAAATGCCATGCACCGAGATATATCCGTTTTTAACAAAACTATCCATATGCAATGCACTGAGTTGTATCAGTTTTTAATAAAACTAACCAAATGCAATGCACTGAGTTTTATCCGTTTTTAATAAAACTAACAATATGCAATGCACTGAGGTATATCCGTTTTTAATAACACTAACCAAATCAAATGCACTGAGTTGTATCAGTTTTTAATAAAACTATCCATATGCAATGCTCTGAGTTATATCAGTTTTTAATAAAACTATCCATATGCAATGCTCTGAGTTATATCAATTTTTAATAAAACTATCCATATGCAATGCAATAAGTTATATCAGTTTTTAATAAAACTATCCATATGCAATGCAGTGAGTTATATCAGTTTTTAATAAAACTATCCATATGCAATGCACTGAGTTATATCAGTTTTTAATAAAACTATCCATATGCAATGCAATAAGTTATATCAGTTTTTAATAAAACTATCCATATGCAATGCAGTGAGTTATATCAGTTTTTAATAAAACTATCCATATGCAATGCAAAAAGTTATATATGTTTTTAATAAAACTATCCATATGCAATGCACTGAGTTATATCAGTTTTTAATAAAACTATCCATATGCAATGCAATAAGTTATATCAGTTTTTAATAAAACTATCCATATGCAATTCAGTGAGTTATATCAGTTTTTAATAAAACTATCCATATGCAATGCACTGAGTTATATCAGTTTTTAATAAAACTATCCATATGCAATGCAATAAGTTATATCAGTTTTTAATAAAACTATCCATATGCAATGCTCTGAGTTATATCAGTTTTTAATAAAACTATCCATATGCAATGCTCTGAGTTATATCAGTTTTTAATAAAACTATCCATATGCAATGCACTGAGTTATATCAGTTTTTAATAAAATTATCCATATGCAATGCACTGAGTTATATCAGTTTTTAATAAAACTATCCATATGCAATGCAGTGAGTTATATCAGTTTTTAATAAAACTATCCATATGCAATGCAATAAGTTATATCAGTTTTTAATAAAACTATCCATATGCAATGCAGTGAGTTATATCAGTTTTTAATAAAACTATCCATATGCAATGCTCTGAGTTATATCAGTTTTTAATAAAACTATCCATATGCAATGCAGTGAGTTATATCAGTTTTTAATAAAACTATCCATATGCAATGCACTGAGTTATATCAGTTTTTAATAAAACTATCAATATGCAATGCAATAAGTTATATCAGTTTTTAATAAAACTATCCATATGCAATGCTCTGAGTTATATCAGTTTTTAATAAAACTATCCATATGCAATGCACTGAGTTATATCAGTTTTTAATAAAACTATCCATATGCAATGCTCTGAGTTATATCAGTTTTTAATAAAACTATCCATATGCAATGCACTGAGTTATATCAGTTTTTAATAAAATTATCCATATGCAATGCAATAAGTTATATCAGTTTTTAATAAAACTATCCATATGCAATGCAGTGAGTTATATCAGTTTTTAATAAAACTATCCATATGCAATGCTCTGAGTTATATCAGTTTTTAATAAAACTATCCATATGCAATGCACTGAGTTATATCAGTTTTTAATAAAACTATCCATATGCAATGCAATAAGTTATATCAGTTTTTTATAAAACTATCCATATGCAATGCACTGAGTTATATCAGTTTTTAATAAAACTATCCATATGCAATGCAGAGAGTTATATCAGTTTTTAATAAAACTATCCATATGCAATGCAATAAGTTATAACAGTTTTTATTAAAACTTTCCATATGCAATGCAGTGAGTTATATCAGTTTTTAATAAAACTATCCATATGCAATGCTCTGAGTTATATCAGTTTTTAATAAAACTATCCATATGCAATGCACTCAGTTATATCAGTTTTTAATAAGATTTAATAAAAATATCCATATGCAATGCAATAAGTTATATCAGTTTTTACCAAACTATCCATATGCAATTCTCTGAGTTATATCAGTTTTTAATAAAACTATCCATATGCAATGCTCTGAGTTATATCAGTTTTTAATAAAACTATCCATATGCAATGCTCTGAGTTATATCAGTTTTTAATAAAACTATCCATATGCAATGCACTGAGTTATATCAGTTTTTAATAAAACTATCCATATGCAATGCACTGAGTTATATCAGTTTTTAATAAAACTATCCATATGCAATGCAGTGAGTTATATCAGTTTTTAATAAAACTATCCATATGCAATGCAATAAGTTATATCAGTTTTTAATAAAACTATCCATATGCAATGCACTGAGTTATATCAGTTTTTAAAAAAACTATCCATATGCAATGCTCTGAGTTATATCAGTTTTTAATAAAACTATCCATATGCAATGCTCTGAGTTATATCAATTTTTAATAAAACTATCCATATGCAATGCAATAAGTTATATCAGTTTTTAATAAAACTATCCTAATGCAATGCAGTGAGTTATATCAGTTTTTAATAAAACTATCCATATGCAATGCACTGAGTTATATCAGTTTTTAATAAAACTATCCATATGCAATGCAATAAGTTATATCAGTTTTTAATAAAACTATCCATATGCAATGCAGTGAGTTATATCAGTTTTTAATAAAACTATCCATATGCAATGCAATAAGTTATATCTGTTTTTAATAAAACTATCCATATGCAATGCACTGAGTTATATCAGTTTTTAATAAAACTATCCATATGCAATGCACTGAGTTATATCAGTTTTTAATAAAACTATCCATATGCAATGCAATAAGTTATATCAGTTTTTAATAAAACTATCCATATGCAATGCACTGAGTTATATCAGTTTTTAGTAAAACTATCCATATGCAATGCACTGAGTTATATCTGTTTTTAATAAAACTATCCATATGCAATGCAGTGAGTTATATCAGTTTTTAATAAAACTATCCATATGCAATGCAGTGAGTTATATCAGTTTTTAATAAAACTATCCATATGCAATGCTCTGAGTTATATCAGTTTTTAATAAAACTATCCATATGCAATGCAATAAGTTATATCAGTTTTTAATAAAACTATCCATATGCAATGCACTGAGTTATATCAGTTTTTAATAAAACTATCCATATGCACTGCAGTGAGTTATATCAGTTTTTAATAAAACTATCCATATGCAATGCTCTGAGTTATATCAGTTTTTAATAAAACTATCCATATGCAATGAACTGAGTTATATCAGTTTTTAATAAAACTATCCATATGCAATGCAGTGAGTTATATCAGTTTTTAATAAAACTATCCATATGCAATGCACTGAGTTATATCAGTTTTTAATAAAACTATCCATATACAATGCTCTGAGTTATATCAGTTTTTAATAAAACTATCCATATGCAATGCACTGAGTTATATCAGTTTTTAATAAAACTATCCATATGCAATGCTCTGAGTTATATCAGTTTTTAATAAAACTATCCATATGCAATGCAGTAAGTTATATCAGTTTTTAATAAAACTATCCATATGCAATGCACTGAGTTATATCAGTTTTTAATAAAACTATCCATATGCAATGCACTGAGTTATATCAGTTTTTAATAAAACTATCCATATGCAATGCACTGAGCTATATCAGTTTTTAATAAAACTATCCATATGCAATGCAGTGAGTTATATCAGTTTTTAATAAAACTATCCATATGCAATGCAATAAGTTATATCAGTTTTTAATAAAACTATCCATATGCAATGCAGAGAGTTATATCAGTTTTTAATAAAACTATCCATATGCAATGCAATAAGTTATATCAGTTTTTAATAAAACTATCCATATGCAATGCAGAGAGTTATATCAGTTTTTAATAAAACTATCCATATGCAATGCAATAAGTTATATCAGTTTTTAATAAAACTATCCATATGCAATGCAGTGAGTTATATCAGTTTTTAATAAAACTATCCATATGCAATGCTCTGAGTTATATCAGTTTTTAATAAAACTATCCATATGCAATGCACTGAGTTATATCAGTTTTTAATAAAACTATCCATATGCAATGCAATAAGTTATATCAGTTTTTAATAAAACTATCCATATGCAATGCAGTGAGTTATATCAGTTTTTAATAAAACTATCCATATGCAATGCAATAAGTTATATCAGTTTTTAATAAAACTATCCATATGCAATGCACTGAGTTATATCAGTTTTTAATAAAACTATCCATATGCAATGCAATAAGTTATATCAGTTTTTTATAAAACTATCCATATGCAATGCACTGAGTTATATCAGTTTTTAATAAAACAATCCATATGCAATGCTCTGAGTTATATCAGTTTTTAATAAAACTATCCATATGCAATGCACTGAGTTATATCAGTTTTTAATAAAACTATCCATATGCAATGCAATAAGTTATATCAGTTTTTTATAAAACTATCCATATGCAATGCACTGAGTTATATCAGTTTTTAATAAAATTTAATAAAAATATCCATATGCAATGCAATAAGTTATATCAGTTTTTAACAAAACTATCCATATGCAATGCTCTGAGTTATATCAGTTTTTAATAAAACTATCCATATGCAATGCTCTGAGTTATTTCAGTTTTTAATAAAACTATCCATATGCAATGCAATAAGTTATAACAGTTTTTATTAAAACTATCCATATGCAATGCAGTGAGTTATATCAGTTTTTAATAAAACTATCCATATGCAATGCTCTGAGTTATATCAGTTTTTAATAAAACTATCCATATGCAATGCACTCAGTTATATCAGTTTTTAATAAGATTTAATAAAAATATCCATATGCAATGCAATAAGTTATATCAGTTTTTACCAAACTATCCATATGCAATTCTCTGAGTTATATCAGTTTTTAATAAAACTATCCATATGCAATGCTCTGAGTTATATCAGTTTTTAATAAAACTATCCATATGCAATGCTCTGAGTTATATCAGTTTTTAATAAAACTATCCATATGCAATGCACTGAGTTATATCAGTTTTTAATAAAACTATCCATATGCAATGCACTGAGTTATATCAGTTTATAATAAAACTATCCATATGCAATGCAGTGAGTTATATCAGTTTTTAATAAAACTATCCATATGCAATGCAATAAGTTATATCAGTTTTTAATAAAACTATCCATATGCAATGCACTGAGTTATATCAGTTTTTAAAAAAACTATCCATATGCAATGCTCTGAGTTATATCAGTTTTTAATAAAACTATCCATATGCAATGCTCTGAGTTATATCAATTTTTAATAAAACTATCCATATGCAATGCAATAAGTTATATCAGTTTTTAATAAAACTATCCTAATGCAATGCAGTGAGTTATATCAGTTTTTAATAAAACTATCCATATGCAATGCACTGAGTTATATCAGTTTTTAATAAAACTATCCATATGCAATGCAATAAGTTATATCAGTTTTTAATAAAACTATCCATATGCAATGCAGTGAGTTATATCAGTTTTTAATAAAACTATCCATATGCAATGCAATAAGTTATATCTGTTTTTAATAAAACTATCCATATGCAATGCACTGAGTTATATCAGTTTTTAATAAAACTATCCATATGCAATGCACTGAGTTATATCAGTTTTTAATAAAACTATCCATATGCAATGCAATAAGTTATATCAGTTTTTAATAAAACTATCCATATGCAATGCACTGAGTTATATCAGTTTTTAGTAAAACTATCCATATGCAATGCACTGAGTTATATCTGTTTTTAATAAAACTATCCATATGCAATGCAGTGAGTTATATCAGTTTTTAATAAAACTATCCATATGCAATGCAGTGAGTTATATCAGTTTTTAATAAAACTATCCATATGCAATGCTCTGAGTTATATCAGTTTTTAATAAAAATATCCATATGCAATGCAATAAGTTATATCAGTTTTTAATAAAACTATCCATATGCAATGCACTGAGTTATATCAGTTTTTAATAAAACTATCCATATGCACTGCAGTGAGTTATATCAGTTTTTAATAAAACTATCCATATGCAATGCTCTGAGTTATATCAGTTTTTAATAAAACTATCCATATGCAATGCACTGAGTTATATCAGTTTTTAATAAAACTATCCATATGCAATGCAGTGAGTTATATCAGTTTTTAATAAAACTATCCATATGCAATGCACTGAGTTATATCAGTTTTTAATAAAACTATCCATATACAATGCTCTGAGTTATATCAGTTTTTAATAAAACTATCCATATGCAATGCACTGAGTTATATCAGTTTTTAATAAAACTATCCATATGCAATGCAGTGAGTTATATCAGTTTTTAATAAAACTATCCATATGCAATGCAATAAGTTATATCTGTTTTTAATAAAACTATCCATATGCAATGCACTGAGTTATATCAGTTTTTAATAAAACTATCCATATGCAATGCACTGAGTTATATCAGTTTTTAATAAAACTATCCATATGCAATGCAATAAGTTATATCAGTTTTTAATAAAACTATCCATATGCAATGCACTGAGTTATATCAGTTTTTAGTAAAACTATCCATATGCAATGCACTGAGTTATATCTGTTTTTAATAAAACTATCCATATGCAATGCAGTGAGTTATATCAGTTTTTAATAAAACTATCCATATGCAATGCAGTGAGTTATATCAGTTTTTAATAAAACTATCCATATGCAATGCTCTGAGTTATATCAGTTTTTAATAAAAATATCCATATGCAATGCAATAAGTTATATCAGTTTTTAATAAAACTATCCATATGCAATGCACTGAGTTATATCAGTTTTTAATAAAACTATCCATATGCACTGCAGTGAGTTATATCAGTTTTTAATAAAACTATCCATATGCAATGCTCTGAGTTATATCAGTTTTTAATAAAACTATCCATATGCAATGCACTGAGTTATATCAGTTTTTAATAAAACTATCCATATGCAATGCAGTGAGTTATATCAGTTTTTAATAAAACTATCCATATGCAATGCACTGAGTTATATCAGTTTTTAATAAAACTATCCATATACAATGCTCTGAGTTATATCAGTTTTTAATAAAACTATCCATATGCAATGCACTGAGTTATATCAGTTTTTAATAAAACTATCCATATGCAATGCTCTGAGTTATATCAGTTTTTAATAAAACTATCCATATGCAATGCAGTAAGTTATATCAGTTTTTAATAAAACTATCCATATGCAATGCACTGAGTTATATCAGTTTTTAATAAAACTATCCATATGCAATGCACTGAGTTATATCAGTTTTTAATAAAACTATCCATATGCAATGCACTGAGCTATATCAGTTTTTAATAAAACTATCCATATGCAATGCAGTGAGTTATATCAGTTTTTAATAAAACTATCCATATGCAATGCAATAAGTTATATCAGTTTTTAATAAAACTATCCATATGCAATGCAGAGAGTTATATCAGTTTTTAATAAAACTATCCATATGCAATGCAATAAGTTATATCAGTTTTTAATAAAACTATCCATATGCAATGCAGAGAGTTATATCAGTTTTTAATAAAACTATCCATATGCAATGCAATAAGTTATATCAGTTTTTAATAAAACTATCCATATGCAATGCAGTGAGTTATATCAGTTTTTAATAAAACTATCCATATGCAATGCTCTGAGTTATATCAGTTTTTAATAAAACTATCCATATGCAATGCACTGAGTTATATCAGTTTTTAATAAAACTATCCATATGCAATGCAATAAGTTATATCAGTTTTTAATAAAACTATCCATATGCAATGCAGTGAGTTATATCAGTTTTTAATAAAACTATCCATATGCAATGCTCTGAGTTATATCAGTTTTTAATAAAACTATCCATATGCAATGCTCTGAGTTATATCAGTTTTTAATAAAACTATCCATATGCAATGCAATAAGTTATATCAGTTTTTTATAAAACTATCCATATGCAATGCACTGAGTTATATCAGTTTTTAATAAAACAATCCATATGCAATGCTCTGAGTTATATCAGTTTTTAATAAAACTATCCATATGCAATGCACTGAGTTATATCAGTTTTTAATAAAACTATCCATATGCAATGCAATAAGTTATATCAGTTTTTTATAAAACTATCCATATGCAATGCACTGAGTTATATCAGTTTTTAATAAAATTTAATAAAAATATCCATATGCAATGCAATAAGTTATATCAGTTTTTAACAAAACTATCCATATGCAATGCTCTGAGTTATATCAGTTTTTAATAAAACTATCCATATGCAATGCTCTGAGTTATTTCAGTTTTTAATAAAACTATCCATATGCAATGCAATAAGTTATAACAGTTTTTATTAAAACTATCCATATGCAATGCAGTGAGTTATATCAGTTTTTAATAAAACTATCCATATGCAATGCTCTGAGTTATATCAGTTTTTAATAAAACTATCCATATGCAATGCACTCAGTTATATCAGTTTTTAATAAGATTTAATAAAAATATCCATATGCAATGCAATAAGTTATATCAGTTTTTACCAAACTATCCATATGCAATTCTCTGAGTTATATCAGTTTTTAATAAAACTATCCATATGCAATGCTCTGAGTTATATCAGTTTTTAATAAAACTATCCATATGCAATGCTCTGAGTTATATCAGTTTTTAATAAAACTATCCATATGCAATGCACTGAGTTATATCAGTTTTTAATAAAACTATCCATATGCAATGCACTGAGTTATATCAGTTTATAATAAAACTATCCATATGCAATGCAGTGAGTTATATCAGTTTTTAATAAAACTATCCATATGCAATGCAATAAGTTATATCAGTTTTTAATAAAACTATCCATATGCAATGCACTGAGTTATATCAGTTTTTAAAAAAACTATCCATATGCAATGCTCTGAGTTATATCAGTTTTTAATAAAACTATCCATATGCAATGCTCTGAGTTATATCAATTTTTAATAAAACTATCCATATGCAATGCAATAAGTTATATCAGTTTTTAATAAAACTATCCTAATGCAATGCAGTGAGTTATATCAGTTTTTAATAAAACTATCCATATGCAATGCACTGAGTTATATCAGTTTTTAATAAAACTATCCATATGCAATGCAATAAGTTATATCAGTTTTTAATAAAACTATCCATATGCAATGCAGTGAGTTATATCAGTTTTTAATAAAACTATCCATATGCAATGCAATAAGTTATATCTGTTTTTAATAAAACTATCCATATGCAATGCACTGAGTTATATCAGTTTTTAATAAAACTATCCATATGCAATGCACTGAGTTATATCAGTTTTTAATAAAACTATCCATATGCAATGCAATAAGTTATATCAGTTTTTAATAAAACTATCCATATGCAATGCACTGAGTTATATCAGTTTTTAGTAAAACTATCCATATGCAATGCACTGAGTTATATCTGTTTTTAATAAAACTATCCATATGCAATGCAGTGAGTTATATCAGTTTTTAATAAAACTATCCATATGCAATGCAGTGAGTTATATCAGTTTTTAATAAAACTATCCATATGCAATGCTCTGAGTTATATCAGTTTTTAATAAAAATATCCATATGCAATGCAATAAGTTATATCAGTTTTTAATAAAACTATCCATATGCAATGCACTGAGTTATATCAGTTTTTAATAAAACTATCCATATGCACTGCAGTGAGTTATATCAGTTTTTAATAAAACTATCCATATGCAATGCTCTGAGTTATATCAGTTTTTAATAAAACTATCCATATGCAATGCACTGAGTTATATCAGTTTTTAATAAAACTATCCATATGCAATGCAGTGAGTTATATCAGTTTTTAATAAAACTATCCATATGCAATGCACTGAGTTATATCAGTTTTTAATAAAACTATCCATATACAATGCTCTGAGTTATATCAGTTTTTAATAAAACTATCCATATGCAATGCACTGAGTTATATCAGTTTTTAATAAAACTATCCATATGCAATGCTCTGAGTTATATCAGTTTTTAATAAAACTATCCATATGCAATGCAGTAAGTTATATCAGTTTTTAATAAAACTATCCATATGCAATGCACTGAGTTATATCAGTTTTTAATAAAACTATCCATATGCAATGCACTGAGTTATATCAGTTTTTAATAAAACTATCCATATGCAATGCACTGAGCTATATCAGTTTTTAATAAAACTATCCATATGCAATGCAGTGAGTTATATCAGTTTTTAATAAAACTATCCATATGCAATGCAATAAGTTATATCAGTTTTTAATAAAACTATCCATATGCAATGCAGAGAGTTATATCAGTTTTTAATAAAACTATCCATATGCAATGCAATAAGTTATATCAGTTTTTAATAAAACTATCCATATGCAATGCAGAGAGTTATATCAGTTTTTAATAAAACTATCCATATGCAATGCAATAAGTTATATCAGTTTTTAATAAAACTATCCATATGCAATGCAGTGAGTTATATCAGTTTTTAATAAAACTATCCATATGCAATGCTCTGAGTTATATCAGTTTTTAATAAAACTATCCATATGCAATGCACTGAGTTATATCAGTTTTTAATAAAACTATCCATATGCAATGCAATAAGTTATATCAGTTTTTAATAAAACTATCCATATGCAATGCAGTGAGTTATATCAGTTTTTAATAAAACTATCCATATGCAATGCTCTGAGTTATATCAGTTTTTAATAAAACTATCCATATGCAATGCTCTGAGTTATATCAGTTTTTAATAAAACTATCCATATGCAATGCAATAAGTTATATCAGTTTTTTATAAAACTATCCATATGCAATGCACTGAGTTATATCAGTTTTTAATAAAACAATCCATATGCAATGCTCTGAGTTATATCAGTTTTTAATAAAACTATCCATATGCAATGCACTGAGTTATATCAGTTTTTAATAAAACTATCCATATGCAATGCAATAAGTTATATCAGTTTTTTATAAAACTATCCATATGCAATGCACTGAGTTATATCAGTTTTTAATAAAATTTAATAAAAATATCCATATGCAATGCAATAAGTTATATCAGTTTTTAACAAAACTATCCATATGCAATGCTCTGAGTTATATCAGTTTTTAATAAAACTATCCATATGCAATGCTCTGAGTTATTTCAGTTTTTAATAAAACTATCCATATGCAATGCTCTGAGTTATATCAGTTTTTAATAAAACTATCCATATGCAATGCACTGAGTTATATCAGTTGTTAATAAAACTATCCATATGCAATGCACTGAGTTATATCAGTTTTTAATAAAACTATCCATATGCAATGCAGTGAGTTATATCAGTTTTTAATAAAACTATCCATATGCAATGCAATAAGTTATATCAGTTTTTAATAAAACTATCCATATGCAATGCACTGAGTTATATCAGTCTTTAATAAAACTAGCCATATGCAATGCTCTGAGTTATATCAGTTTTTAATAAAACTATCCACATGCAATGCTCTGAGTTATATCAATTTTTAATAAAACTATCCATATGCAATGCAATAAGTTATATCAGTTTTTAATAAAACTATCCATATGCAATGCAGTGAGTTATATCAGTTTTTAATAAAACTATCCATATGCAATGCACTGAGTTATATCAGTTTTTAATAAAACTATCCATATGCAATGCAATAAGTTATATCAGTTTTAAATAAAACTATCCATATGCAATGCAGAGAGTTATATCAGTTTTTAATAAAACTATCCATATGCAATGCAATAAGTTATATCAGTTTTTAATAAAACTATCCATATGCAATGCAGTGAGTTATATCAGTTTTTAATAAAACTATCCATTTGCAATGCTCTGAGTTATATCAGTTTTTAATAAAACTATCCATATGCAATGCACTGAGTTATATCAGTTTTTAATAAAATTTAATAAAAATATCCATATGCAATGCAATAAGTTATATCAGTTTTTAACAAAACTATCCATATGCAATGCAATAAGTTATATCAGTTTTTAATAAAACTATCCATATGCAATGCACTGAGTTATATCAGTTTTTAATAAAACTATCCATATGCAATGCACTGAGTTATATCAGTTTTTAATAAAACTATCCATATGCAATGCACTGAGTTATATCAGTTTTTAATAAAACTATCCATATGCAATGCAATAAGTTATATCAGTTTTTAATAAAACTATCCATATGCAATGCAGTGAGTTATATCAGTTTTTAATAAAACTATCCATATGCAATGCACTGAGTTATATCAGTTTTTAATAAAACTATCCATATGCAATGCACTGAGTTATATCAGTTTTTAATAAAACTATCCATATGCAATGCACTGAGTTATAACAGTTTTTAATAAAACTATCCATATGCAATGCGATAAGTTATATCAGTTTTTAATAAAACCATCCATATGCAATGCAGTGAGTTATATCAGTTTTTAATAAAACTATCCATATGCAATGCACTGAGTTATATCAGTTTTTAATAAAATTTAATAAAATTATCCATATGCAATGCAAAAAGTTATATCAGTTTTTAACAAAACTATCCATATGCAATGCTCTGAGTTATATCAGTTTTTAATAAAACTATCCATATGCAATGCTCTGAGTTATATCAGTTTTTAATAAAACTATCCATATGCAATGCACTGAGTTATATCAGTTTTTAATAAAACTATCCATATGCAATGCACTGAGCTATATCAGTTTTTAATAAAACTATCCATATGCAATGCAGTGAGTTATATCAGTTTTTAATAAAACTATCCATATGCAATGCAATAAGTTATATCAGTTTTTAATAAAACTATTCATATGCAATGCAGAGAGTTATATCAGTTTTTAATAAAACTATCCATATGCAATGCAATAAGTTATATCAGTTTTTAATAAAACTACCCATATGCAATGCAGTGAGTTATATCAGTTTTTAATAAAACTATCCATATGCAATGCTCTGAGTTATATCAGTTTTTAATAAAACTATCCATATGCAATGCACTGAGTTATATCAGTTTTTAATAAAACTATCCATATGCAATGCAATAAGTTATATCAGTTTTTAGTAAAACTATCCATATGCAATGCAGTGAGTTATATCAGTTTTTAATAAAACTATCCATATGCAATGCTCTGAGTTATATCAGTTTTTAATAAAACTATCCATATGCAATGCTCTGAGTTATATCAGTTTTTAATAAAACTATCCATATGCAATGCAATAAGTTATATCAGTTTTTTATAAAACTATCCATATGCAATGCACTGAGTTATATCAGTTTTTAATAAAACAATCCATATGCAATGCACTGAGTTATAACAGTTTTTAATAAAACTATCCATATGCAATGCTCTGAGTTATATCAGTTTTTAATAAAACTATCCATATGCAATGCACTGAGTTATATCAGTTTTTAATAAAACTATCCATATGCAATGCAATAAGTTATATCAGTTTTTTATAAAACTATCCATATGCAATGCACTGAAATATATCAGTTTTTAATAAAATTTAATAAAAATATCCATATGCAATGCAATAAGTTATATCAGTTTTTAACAAAACTATCCATATGCAATGCTCTGAGTTATATCAGTTTTTAATAAAACTATCCATATGCAATGCTCTGAGTTATTTCAGTTTTTAATAAAACTATCCATATGCAATGCTCTGAGTTATATCAGTTTTTAATAAAACTATCCATATGCAATGCACTGAGTTATATCAGTTTTTAATAAAACTATCCATATGCAATGCACTGAGTTATATCAGTTTTTAATAAAACTATCCATATGCAATGCACTGAGCTATATCAGTTTTTAATAAAACTATCCATATGCAATGCAGTGAGTTATATCAGTTTTTAATAAAACTATCCATATGCAATGCAATAAGTTATATCAGTTTTTAATAAAACTATCCATATGCAATGCAGAGAGTTATATCAGTTTTTAATAAAACTATCCATATGCAATGCAATAAGTTATATCAGTTTTTAATAAAACTATCCATATGCAATGCAGAGAGTTATATCAGTTTTTAATAAAACTATCCATATGCAATGCAATAAGTTATATCAGTTTTTAATAAAACTATCCATATGCAATGCAGTGAGTTATATCAGTTTTTAATAAAACTATCCATATGCAATGCTCTGAGTTATATCAGTTTTTAATAAAACTATCCATATGCAATGCACTGAGTTATATCAGTTTTTAATAAAACTATCCATATGCAATGCAATAAGTTATATCAGTTTTTAATAAAACTATCCATATGCAATGCAGTGAGTTATATCAGTTTTTAATAAAACTATCCATATGCAATGCTCTGAGTTATATCAGTTTTTAATAAAACTATCCATATGCAATGCTCTGAGTTATATCAGTTTTTAATAAAACTATCCATATGCAATGCAATAAGTTATATCAGTTTTTTATAAAACTATCCATATGCAATGCACTGAGTTATATCAGTTTTTAATAAAACAATCCATATGCAATGCACTGAGTTATAACAGTTTTTAATAAAACTATCCATATGCAATGCTCTGAGTTATATCAGTTTTTAATAAAACTATCCATATGCAATGCACTGAGTTATATCAGTTTTTAATAAAACTATCCATATGCAATGCAATAAGTTATATCAGTTTTTTATAAAACTATCCATATGCAATGCACTGAGTTATATCAGTTTTTAATAATATTTAATAAAAATATCCATATGCAATGCAATAAGTTATATCAGTTTTTAACAAAACTATCCATATGCAATGCTCTGAGTTATATCAGTTTTTAATAAAACTATCCATATGCAATGCTCTGAGTTATTTCAGTTTTTAATAAAACTATCCATATGCAATGCTCTGAGTTATATCAGTTTTTAATAAAACTATCCATATGCAATGCACTGAGTTATATCAGTTGTTAATAAAACTATCCATATGCAATGCACTGAGTTATATCAGTTTTTAATAAAACTATCCATATGCAATGCAGTGAGTTATATCAGTTTTTAATAAAACTATCCATATGCAATGCAATAAGTTATATCAGTTTTTAATAAAACTATCCATATGCAATGCACTGAGTTATATCAGTCTTTAATAAAACTATCCATATGCAATGCTCTGAGTTATATCAGTTTTTAATAAAACTATCCACATGCAATGCTCTGAGTTATATCAATTTTTAATAAAACTATCCATATGCAATGCAATAAGTTATATCAGTTTTTAATAAAACTATCCATATGCAATGCAGTGAGTTATATCAGTTTTTAATAAAACTATCCATATGCAATGCACTGAGTTATATCAGTTTTTAATAAAACTATCCATATGCAATGCAATAAGTTATATCAGTTTTAAATAAAACTATCCATATGCAATGCAGAGAGTTATATCAGTTTTTAATAAAACTATCCATATGCAATGCAATAAGTTATATCAGTTTTTAATAAAACTATCCATATGCAATGCAGTGAGTTATATCAGTTTTTAATAAAACTATCCATTTGCAATGCTCTGAGTTATATCAGTTTTTAATAAAACTATCCATATGCAATGCACTGAGTTATATCAGTTTTTAATAAAATTTAATAAAAATATCCATATGAAATGCAATAAGTTATATCAGTTTTTAACAAAACTATCCATATGCAATGCTCTGAGTTATATCAGTTTTTAATAAAACTATCCATATGCAATGCAATAAGTTATATCAGTTTTTAATAAAACTATCCATATGCAATGCACTGAGTTATATCAGTTTTTAATAAAACTATCCATATGCAATGCACTGAGTTATATCAGTTTTTAATAAAACTATCCATATGCAATGCACTGAGTTATATCAGTTTTTAATAAAACTATCCATATGCAATGCAATAAGTTATATCAGTTTTTAATAAAACTATCCATATGCAATGCAGTGAGTTATATCAGTTTTTAATAAAACTATCCATATGCAATGCACTGAGTTATATCAGTTTTTAATAAAACTATCCATATGCAATGCACTGAGTTATATCAGTTTTTAGTAAAACTATCCATATGCAATGCACTGAGTTATAACAGTTTTTAATAAAACTATCCATATGCAATGCAATAAGTTATATCAGTTTTTAATAAAACTATCCATATGCAATGCAGTGAGTTATATCAGTTTTTAATAAAACCATCCATATGCAATGCAGTGAGTTATATCAGTTTTTAATAAAACTATCCATATGCAATGCACTGAGTTATATCAGTTTTTAATAAAATTTAATAAAATTATCCATATGCAATGCAAAAAGTTATATCAGTTTTTAACAAAACTATCCATATGCAATGCTCTGAGTTATATCAGTTTTTAATAAAACTATCCATATGCAATGCTCTGAGTTATATCAGTTTTTAATAAAACTATCCATATGCAATGCACTGAGTTATATCAGTTTTTAATAAAACTATCCATATGCAATGCACTGAGCTATATCAGTTTTTAATAAAACTATCCATATGCAATGCAGTGAGTTATATCAGTTTTTAATAAAACTATCCATATGCAATGCAATAAGTTATATCAGTTTTTAATAAAACTATCCATATGCAATGCAGAGAGTTATATCAGTTTTTAATAAAACTATCCATATGCAATGCAATAAGTTATATCAGTTTTTAATAAAACTATCCATATGCAATGCAGTGAGTTATATCAGTTTTTAATAAAACTATCCATATGCAATGCTCTGAGTTATATCAGTTTTTAATAAAACTATCCATATGCAATGCACTGAGTTATATCAGTTTTTAATAAAACTATCCATATGCAATGCAATAAGTTATATCAGTTTTTAGTAAAACTATCCATATGCAATGCAGTGAGTTATATCAGTTTTTAATAAAACTATCCATATGCAATGCTCTGAGTTATATCAGTTTTTAATAAAACTATCCATATGCAATGCTCTGAGTTATATCAGTTTTTAATAAAACTATCCATATGCAATGCAATAAGTTATATCAGTTTTTTATAAAACTATCCATATGCAATGCACTGAGTTATATCAGTTTTTAATAAAACAATCCATATGCAATGCACTGAGTTATAACAGTTTTTAATAAAACTATCCATATGCAATGCTCTGAGTTATATCAGTTTTTAATAAAACTATCCATATGCAATGCACTGAGTTATATCAGTTTTTAATAAAACTATCCATATGCAATGCAATAAGTTATATCAGTTTTTTATAAAACTATCCATATGCAATGCACTGAGTTATATCAGTTTTTAATAAAATTTAATAAAAATATCCATATGCAATGCAATAAGTTATATCAGTTTTTAACAAAACTATCCATATGCAATGCTCCGAGTTATATCAGTTTTTAATAAAACTATCCATATGCAATGCTCTGAGTTATTTCAGTTTTTAATAAAACTATCCATATGCAATGCTCTGAGTTATATCAGTTTTTAATAAAACTATCCATATGCAATGCACTGAGTTATATCAGTTTTTAATAAAACTATCCATATGCAATGCACTGAGTTATATCAGTTTTTAATAAAACTATCCATATGCAATGCAGTGAGTTATATCAGTTTTTAATAAAACTATCCATAAGCAATGCAATAAGTTATATCAGTTTTTAATAAAACTATCCATATGCAATGCACTGAGTTATATCAGTCTTTAATAAAACTATCCATATGCAATGCTCTGAGTTATATCAGTTTTTAATAAAACTATCCACATGCAATGCTCTGAGTTATATCAATTTTTAATAAAACTATCCATATGCAATGCAATAAGTTATATCAGTTTTTAATAAAACTATCCATATGCAATGCAGTGAGTTATATCAGTTTTTAATAAAACTATCCATATGCAATGCACTGAGTTATATCAGTTTTTAATAAAACTATCCATATGCAATGCAATAAGTTATATCAGTTTTAAATAAAACTATCCATATGCAATGCAGAGAGTTATATCAGTTTTTAATAAAACTATCCATATGCAATGCAATAAGTTATATCAGTTTTTAATAAAACTATCCATATGCAATGCAGTGAGTTATATCAGTTTTTAATAAAACTATCCATTTGCAATGCTCTGAGTTATATCAGTTTTTAATAAAACTATCCATATGCAATGCACTGAGTTATATCAGTTTTTAATAAAATTTAATAAAAATATCCATATGCAATGCAATAAGTTATATCAGTTTTTAACAAAACTATCCATATGCAATGCTCTGAGTTATATCAGTTTTTAATAAAACTATCCATATGCAATGCTCTGAGTTATATCAGTTTTTAATAAAACTATCCATATGCAATGCAATAAGTTATATCAGTTTTTAATAAAACTATCCATATGCAATGCACTGAGTTATATCAGTTTTAAATAAAACTATCCATATGCAATGCAATAAGTTATATCAGTTTTTAATAAAACTATTCATATGCAATGCACTGAGTTATATCAGTTTTTCATAAAACTATCCTTATGCAATGCACTGAGTTATATCTGTTTTTAATAAAACTATCCATATGCAATGCAGTGAGTTATATCAGTTTTTAATAAAACTATCCATATGCAATGCAATAAGTTATATCAGTTTTTAATAAAACTATCCATATGCAATGCACTGAGTTATATCAGTTTTTAATAAAACTATCCATATGCAATGCACTGAGTTATATCAGTTTTTAATAAAACTATCCATATGCAATGCACTGAGTTATATCAGTTTTTAATAAAACTATCCATATGCAATGCAATAAGTTATATCAGTTTTTAATAAAACTATCCATATGCAATGCAGTGAGTTATATCAGTTTTTAATAAAACTATCCATATGCAATGCGCTGAGTTATATCAGTTTTTAATAAAACTATCCATATGCAATGCACTGAGTTATATCAGTTTTTAATAAAACTATCCATATGCAATGCACTGAGTTATATCAGTTTTTAATAAAACTATCCATATGCAATGCACTGAGTTATAACAGTTTTTAATAAAACTATCCATATGCAATGCGATAAGTTATATCAGTTTTTAATAAAACTATCCATATGCAATGCAGTGAGTTATATCAGTTTTTAATAAAACTATCCATATGCAATGCACTGAGTTATATCAGTTTTTAATAAAATTTAATAAAATTATCCATATGCAATGCAATAAGTTATATCAGTTTTTAACAAAACTATCCATATGCAATGCTCTGAGTTATATCAGTTTTTAATAAAACTATCCATATGCAATGCTCTGAGTTATATCAGTTTTTAATAAAACTATCCATATGCAATGCACTGAGTTATATCAGTTTTTAATAAAACTATCCATATGCAATGCACTGAGTTATATCAGTTTTTAATAAAACTATCCATATGCAATGCAATAAGTTATATCAGTTTTTAATAAAACTATCCATATGCAATGCTCTGAGTTATATCAGTTTTTAATAAAACTATCCATATGCAATGCTTTGAGTTATATCAATTTTTAATAAAACTATCCATATGCAATGCTCTGAGTTATATCAGTTTTTAATAAAACTATCCATATGCAATGCACTGAGTTATATCAGTTTTTAATAAAACTATCCATATGCAATGCAGTGAGTTATATCAGTTTTTAATAAAACTATCCATATGCAATGCAATAAGTTATATCAGTTTTTAATAAAACTATCCATATGCAATGCAATAAGTTATATCAGTTTTTAATAAAACTATCCATATGCAATGCTCTGAGTTATATCAGTTTTTAATAAAACTATCCATATGAAATGCATTGAGTTATATCAGTTTTTAATAAAACTATCCATATGCAATGCTCTGAGTTATATCAGTTTTTAATAAAACTATCCATATGCAATGCACTGAGTTATATCAGTTTTTAATAGAACTATCCATATGCAATGCAATAAGTTATATCAGTTTTTAATAAAACTATCCATATGCAATGCAGTGAGTTATATCAGTTTTTAATAAAACTATCCATATGCAATGCTCTGAGTTATATCAGTTTTTAATAAAACTATCCATATGCAATGCACTGAGTTATATCAGTTTTTAATAAAACTATCCATATGCAATGCAATAAGTTATATCAGTTTTTTATAAAACTATCCATATGCAATGCACTGAGTTATATCAGTTTTTAATAAAACTATCCATATGCAATGCTCTGAGTTATATCAGTTTTTAATAAAACTATCCATATGCAATGCTTTGAGTTATATCAATTTTTAATAAAACTATCCATATGCAATGCTCTGAGTTATATCAGTTTTTAATAAAACTATCCATATGCAATGCACTGAGTTATATCAGTTTTTAATAAAACTATCCATATGCAATGCAATAAGTTATATCAGTTTTTTATAAAACTATCCATATGCAATGCACTGAGTTATATCAGTTTTTAATAAAATTTAATAAAAATATCCATATGCAATGCAATAAGTTATATCAGTTTTTAACAAAACTATCCATATGCAATGCTCTGAGTTATATCAGTTTTTAATAAAACTATCCATATGCAATGCTCTGAGTTATTTCAGTTTTTAATAAAACTATCCATATGCAATGCTCTGAGTTATATCAGTTTTTAATAAAACTATCCATATGCAATGCACTGAGTTATATCAGTTTTTAATAAAACTATCCATATGCAATGCACTGAGTTATATCAGTTTTTAATAAAACTATCCATATGCAATGCAGTGAGTTATATCAGTTTTTAATAAAACTATCCATATGCAATGCAATAAGTTATATCAGTTTTTAATAAAACTATCCATATGCAATGCACTGAGTTATATCAGTCTTTAATAAAACTATCCATATGCAATGCTCTGAGTTATATCAGTTTTTAATAAAACTATCCACATGCAATGCTCTGAGTTATATCAATTTTTAATAAAACTATCCATATGCAATGCAATAAGTTATATCAGTTTTTAATAAAACTATCCATATGCAATGCAGTGAGTTATATCAGTTTTTAATAAAACTATCCATATGCAATGCACTGAGTTATATCAGTTTTTAATAAAACTATCCATATGCAATGCAATAAGTTATATCAGTTTTAAATAAAACTATCCATATGCAATGCAGAGAGTTATATCAGTTTTTAATAAAACTATCCAAATGCAATGCAATAAGTTATATCAGTTTTTAATAAAACTATCCATATGCAATGCAGTGAGTTATATCAGTTTTTAATAAAACTATCCATTTGCAATGCTCTGAGTTATATCAGTTTTTAATAAAACTATCCATATGCAATGCACTGAGTTATATCAGTTTTTAATAAAATTTAATAAAAATATCCATATGCAATGCAATAAGTTATATCAGTTTTTAACAAAACTATCCATATGCAATGCTCTGAGTTATATCAGTTTTTAATAAAACTATCCATATGCAATGCAATAAGTTATATCAGTTTTTAATAAAACTATCCATATGCAATGCACTGAGTTATATCAGTTTTTAATAAAACTATCCATATGCAATGCACTGAGTTATATCAGTTTTTAATAAAACTATCCATATGCAATGCACTGAGTTATATCAGTTTTTAATAAAACTATCCATATGCAATGCAATAAGTTATATCAGTTTTTAATAAAACTATCCATATGCAATGCAGTGAGTTATATCAGTTTTTAATAAAACTATCCATATGCAATGCGCTGAGTTATATCAGTTTTTAATAAAACTATCCATATGCAATGCACTGAGTTATATCAGTTTTTAATAAAACTATCCATATGCAATGCACTGAGTTATATCAGTTTTTAATAAAACTATCCATATGCAATGCACTGAGTTATAACAGTTTTTAATAAAACTATCCATATGCAATGCGATAAGTTATATCAGTTTTTAATAAAACTATCCATATGCAATGCAGTGAGTTATATCAGTTTTTAATAAAACTATCCATATGCAATGCACTGAGTTATATCAGTTTTTAATAAAATTTAATAAAATTATCCATATGCAATGCAATAAGTTATATCAGTTTTTAACAAAACTATCCATATGCAATGCTCTGAGTTATATCAGTTTTTAATAAAACTATCCATATGCAATGCTCTGAGTTATATCAGTTTTTAATAAAACTATCCATATGCAATGCACTGAGTTATATCAGTTTTTAATAAAACTATCCATATGCAATGCACTGAGTTATATCAGTTTTTAATAAAACTATCCATATGCAATGCAATAAGTTATATCAGTTTTTAATAAAACTATCCATATGCAATGCTCTGAGTTATATCAGTTTTTAATAAAACTATCCATATGCAATGCTCTGAGTTATATCAATTTTTAATAAAACTATCCATATGCAATGCAATAAGTTATATCAGTTTTTAATAAAACTATCCTAATGCAATGCAGTGAGTTATATCAGTTTTTAATAAAACTATCCATATGCAATGCACTGAGTTATATCAGTTTTTAATAAAACTATCCATATGCAATGCAATAAGTTATATCAGTTTTTAATAAAACTATCCATATGCAATGCAGTGAGTTATATCAGTTTTTAATAAAACTATCCATATGCAATGCTCTGAGTTATATCAGTTTTTAATAAAACTATCCATATGAAATGCATTGAGTTATATCAGTTTTTAATAAAACTATCCATATGCAATGCTCTGAGTTATATCAGTTTTTAATAAAACTATCCATATGCAATGCACTGAGTTATATCAGTTTTTAATAGAACTATCCATATGCAATGCAATAAGTTATATCAGTTTTTAATAAAACTATCCATATGCAATGCAGTGAGTTATATCAGTTTTTAATAAAACTATCCATATGCAATGCTCTGAGTTATATCAGTTTTTAATAAAACTATCCATATGCAATGCACTGAGTTATATCAGTTTTTAATAAAACTATCCATATGCAATGCAATAAGTTATATCAGTTTTTTATAAAACTATCCATATGCAATGCACTGAGTTATATCAGTTTTTAATAAAACTATCCATATGCAATGCTCTGAGTTATATCAGTTTTTAATAAAACTATCCATATGCAATGCTTTGAGTTATATCAATTTTTAATAAAACTATCCATATGCAATGCTCTGAGTTATATCAGTTTTTAATAAAACTATCCATATGCAATGCACTGAGTTATATCAGTTTTTAATAAAACTATCCATATGCAATGCAGTGAGTTATATCAGTTTTTAATAAAACTATCCATATGCAATGCAATAAGTTATATCAGTTTTTAATAAAACTATCCATATGCAATGCTCTGAGTTATATCAGTTTTTAATAAAACTATCCATATGCAATGCAATAAGTTATATCAGTTTTTAATAAAACTATCCATATGCAATGCAGTGAGTTATATCAGTTTTTAATAAAACTATCCATATGCAATGCTCTGAGTTATATCAGTTTTTAATAAAACTATCCATATGCAATGCACTGAGTTATATCAGTTTTTAATAAAACTATCCATATGCAATGCAATAAGTTATATCAGTTTTTAATAAAACTATCCATATGCAATGCTCTGAGTTATATCAGTTTTTAATAAAACTATCCATATGCAATGCATTGAGTTATATCAGTTTTTAATAAAACTATCCATATGCAATGCTCTGAGTTATATCAGTTTTTAATAAAACTATCCATATGCAATGCACTGAGTTATATCAGTTTTTAATAGAACTATCCATATGCAATGCAATAAGTTATATCAGTTTTTAATAAAACTATCCATATGCAATGCAGTGAGTTATATCAGTTTTTAATAAAACTATCCATATGCAATGCTCTGAGTTATATCAGTTTTTAATAAAACTATCCATATGCAATGCACTGAGTTATATCAGTTTTTAATAAAATTATCCATATGCAATGCAATAAGTTATATCAGTTTTTTATAAAACTATCCATATGCAATGCACTGAGTTATATCAGTTTTTAATAAAACTATCCATATGCAATGCAATAAGTTATATCAGTTTTTAATAAAACTATCCATATGCAATGCAATAAGTTATATCAGTTTTTAATAAAACTATCCATATGCAATGCAGTGAGATATATCAGTTTTTAATAAAACTATCCATATGCAATGCAATAAGTTATATCAGTTTTTAATAAAACTATCCATATGCAATGCACTGAGTTATATCAGTTTTTAATAAAACTATCCATATGCAATGCACTGAGTTATATCAGTTTTTAATAAAACTATCCATATGCAATGCACTGAGTTATATCAGTTTTTAATAAAACTATCCATATGCAATGCAGTGAGTTATATCAGTTTTTAATAAAACTATCCATATGCAATGCACTGAGTTATATCACTTTTTAATAAAACTATCAATATGCAATGCAATAAGTTATATCAGTTTTTAATAAAACTATCCATATGCAATGCAATAAGTTATATCAGTTTTTAATAAAACTATCCATATGCAATGCTCTGAGTTATATCAGTTTTTAATAAAACTATCCATATGCAATGCAATAAGTTATATCAGTTTTTAATAAAACTATCCATATGCAATGCAGTGAGTTATATCAGTTTTTAATAAAACTATCCATATGCAATGCTCTGAGTTATATCAGTTTTTAATAAAACTATCCATATGCAATGCACTGAGTTATATCAGTTTTTAATAAAACTATCCATATGCAATGCAATAAGTTATATCAGTTTTTTATAAAACTATCCATATGCAATGCACTGAGTTATATCAGTTTTTAATAAAACTATCCATATGCAATGCAATAAGTTATATCAGTTTTTAATAAAACTATCCATATGCAATGCTCTGAGTTATATCAGTTTTTAATAAAACTATCCATATGCAATGCACTGAGTTATATCAGTTTTTAATAGAACTATCCATATGCAATGCAATAAGTTATATCAGTTTTTAATAAAACTATCCATATGCAATGCAGTGAGTTATATCAGTTTTTAATAAAACTATCCATATGCAATGCTCTGAGTTATATCAGTTTTTAATAAAACTATCCATATGCAATGCACTGAGTTATATCAGTTTTTAATAAAATTATCCATATGCAATGCAATAAGTTATATCAGTTTTTTATAAAACTATCCATATGCAATGCACTGAGTTATATCAGTTTTTAATAAAACTATCCATATGCAATGCAATAAGTTATATCAGTTTTTAATAAAACTATCCATATGCAATGCAATAAGTTATATCAGTTTTTAATAAAACTATCCATATGCAATGCAGTGAGTTATATCAGTTTTTAATAAAACTATCCATATGCAATGCAATAAGTTATATCAGTTTTTAATAAAACTATCCATATGCAATGCACTGAGTTATATCAGTTTTTAATAAAACTATCCATATGCAATGCACTGAGTTATATCAGTTTTTAATAAAACTATCCATATGCAATGCACTGAGTTATATCAGTTTTTAATAAAACTATCCATATGCAATGCAGTGAGTTATATCAGTTTTTAATAAAACTATCCATATGCAATGCACTGAGTTATATCAGTTTTTAATAAAACTATCAATATGCAATGCAATAAGTTATATCAGTTTTTAATAAAACTATCCATATGCAATGCTCTGAGTTATATTAGTTTTTAATAAAACTATCCATATGCAATGCACTGAGTTATATCAGTTTTTAATAAAACTATCCATATGCAATGCAATAAGTTATATCAGTTTTTAATAAAACTATCCATATGCAATGCAGTGAGTTATATCAGTTTTTAATAAAACTATCCATATGCAATGCTCTGAGTTATATCAGTTTTTAATAAAACTATCCATATGCAATGCACTGAGTTATATCAGTTTTTAATAAAACTATCCATATGCAATGCAATAAGTTATATCAGTTTTTTATAAAACAATCCATATGCAATGCAGTGAGTTATATCAGTTTTTAATAAAACTATCCATATGCAATGCAATAAGTTATATCAGTTTTTAATAAAACTATCCATATGCAATGCACTGAGTTATATCAGTTTTTAATAAAACTATCCATATGCAATGCACTGAGCTATATCAGTTTTCAATAAAACTATCCATATGCAATGCAGTGTGTTATATCAGTTTTTAATAAAACTATCCATATGCAATGCAATAAGTTATATCAGTTTTTAATAAAACTATCCATATGCAATGCAGAGAGTTATATCAGTTTTTAATAAAACTATCCATATGCAATGCAATAAGTTATAACAGTTTTTATTAAAACTATCCATATGCAATGCAGTGAGTTATATCAGTTTTTAATAAAACTATCCATATGCAATGCACTGAGTTATATCAGTTTTTAATAAAACTATCCATATGCAATGCACTGAGCTATATCAGTTTTTAATAAAACTATCCATATGAAATGCAGTGAGTTATAACAGTTTTTATTAAAACTATCCATATGCAATGCAGTGAGTTATATCAGTTTTTAATAAAACTATCCATATGCAATGCTCTGAGTTATATCAGTTTTTAATAAAACTATCCATATGCAATGCACTGAGTTATATCAGTTTTTAATAAAATTTAATAAAACTATCCATATGCAATGCAGTGAGTTATATCAGTTTTTAATAAAACTATCCATATGCAATGCAATAAGTTATATCAGTTTTTAATAAAACTATCCATATGCAATGCGCTGAGTTATATCAGTTTTTAGTAAAACTATCCATATGCAATGCAGTGAGTTATATCAGTTTTTAATAAAGCTATCCATATGCAATGCAATAAGTTATATCAGTTTTTAATAAAACTATCCATATGCAATGCAGCGAGTTATATCAGTTTTTAATAAAACCATCCATATGCTATGCACTGAGTTATATCAGTTTTTAGTAAAACTATCCATATGCAATGCAGTGAGTTATATCAGTTTTTAATAAAACTATCCATATGCAATGCAGTGAGTTATATCAGTTTTTAATAAAACTATCCATATGCAATGCAATAAGTTATATCTGTTTTTAATAAAACTATCCATATGCAATGCACTGAGTTATATCAGTTTTTAATAAAACTATCCATATGCAATGCTCTGAGTTATATCAGTTTTTAATAAAACTATCCATATGCAATGCACTGAGTTATATCAGTTTTTAATAAAACTATCCATATGCAATGCAGAGAGTTATATCAGTTTTTAATAAAACTATCCATATGCAATGCAATAAGTTATAACAGTTTTTATTAAAACTATCCATATGCAATGCAGTGAGTTATATCAGTTTTTAATAAAACTATCCATATGCAATGCTCTGAGTTATATCAGTTTTTAATAAAACTATCCATATGCAATGCACTGAGTTATATCAGTTTTTAATAAAATTTAATAAAAATATCCATATGCAATGCAATAAGTTATATCAGTTTTTAACAAAACTATCCATATGCAATGCTCTGAGTTATATCAGTTTTTAATAAAACTATCCATATGCAATGCTCTGAGTTATATCCGTTTTTAATAAAACTATCCATATGCAATGCTCTGAGTTATATCAGTTTTTAATAAAACTATCCATATGCAATGCACTGAGTTATATCAGTTTTTAATAAAACTATCCATATGCAATGCACTGAGTTATATCAGTTTTTAATAAAACTATCCATATGCAATGCAGTGAGTTATATCAGTTTTTAATAAAACTATCCATATGCAATGCAATAAGTTATATCAGTTTTTAATAAAACTATCCATATGCAATGCAATAAGTTATATCAGTTTTTAATAAAACTATCCATATGCAATTCAGTGAGTTATATCAGTTTTTAATAAAACTATCCATATGCAATGCACTGAGTTATATCAGTTTTTAATAAAACTATCCATATGCAATGCAATAAGTTATATCAGTTTTTAATAAAACTATCCATATGCAATGCTCTGAGTTATATCAGTTTTTAATAAAACTATCCATATGCAATGCTCTGAGTTATATCAGTTTTTAATAAAACTATCCATATGCAATGCACTGAGTTATATCAGTTTTCAATAAAACTATCCATATGCAATGCACTGAGTTATATCAGTTTTTAATAAAACTATCCATATGCAATGCAATAAGTTATATCAGTTTTTAATAAAACTATCCATATGCAATGCTCTAAGTTATATCAGTTTTTAATAAAACTATCCATATGCAATGCTCTGAGTTATATCAGTTTTTAATAAAACTATCCATATGCAATGCACTGAGTTATATCAGCTTTTAATAAAACTATCCATATGCAATGCAATAAGTTATATCAGTTTTTAATAAAACTATCCATATGCAATGCTCTGAGTTATATCAGTTTTTAATAAAACTATCCATATGCAATGCACTGAGTTATATCAGTTTTTAATAAAACTATCCATATGCAATGCTCTGAGTTATATCAGTTTTTAATAAAACTATCCATATGCAATGCAATAAGTTATATCAGTTTTTAATAAAACTATCCATATGCAATGCACTGAGTTATATCAGTTTTTAATAAAACTATCCATATGCAATGCACTGAGCTATATCAGTTTTTAATAAAACTATCCATATGCAATGCAGTGAGTTATATCAGTTTTTAATAAAACTATCCATATGCAATGCAATAAGTTATATCAGTTTTTAATAAAACTATCCATATGCAATGCAGAGAGTTATATCAATTTTTAATAAAACTATCCATATGCAATGCAATAAGTTATATCAGTTTTTAATAAAACTATCCATATGCAATGCAGTGAGTTATATCAGTTTTTAATAAAACTATCCATATGCAATGCACTGAGTTATATCAGTTTTTAATAAAATTTAATAAAAATATCCATATGCAATGCAATAAGTTATATCAGTTTTTAACAAAACTATCCATATGCAATGCTCTGAGTTATATCAGTTTTTAATAAAACTATCCATATGCAATGCAATAAGTTATATCAGTTTTTAATAAAACTATCCATATGCAATGCACTGAGTTATATCAGTTTTTAATAAAACTATCCATATGCAATGCACTAAGTTATATCAGTTTTTAATAAAACTATCCATATGCAATGCACTGAGTTATATCAGTTTTTAATAAAACTATCCATATGCAATGCAATAAGTTATATCAGTTTTTAATAAAACTATCCATATGCAATGCAGTGAGTTATATCAGTTTTTAATAAAACTATCCATATGCAATGCACTGAGTTATATCAGTTTTTAATAAAACTATCCATATGCAATGCACTGAGTTATATCAGTTTTTAATAAAACTATCCATATGCAATGCACTGAGTTATATCAGTTTTTAATAAAACTATCCATATGCAATGCACTGAGTTATAACAGTTTTTAATAAAACTATCCATATGCAATGCGATAAGTTATATCAGTTTTTAATAAAACTATCCATATGCAATGCAGTGAGTTATATCAGTTTTTAATAAAACTATCCATATGCAATGCACTGAGTTATATCAGTTTTTAATAAAATTTAATAAAATTATCCATATGCAATGCAATAAGTTATATCAGTTTTTAACAAAACTATCCATATGCAATGCTCTGAGTTATATCAGTTTTTAATAAAACTATCCATATGCAATGCTCTGAGTTATATCAGTTTTTAATAAAACTATCCATATGCAATGCTCTGAGTTATATCGGTTTTTAATAAAACTATCCATATGCAATGCACTGAGTTATATCAGTTTTTAATAAAACTATCCATATGCAATGCACTGAGTTATATCAGTTTTTAATAAAACTATCCATATGCAATGCAGTGAGTTATATCAGTTTTTAATAAAACTATCCATATGCAATGCAATAAGTTATATCAGTTTTTAATAAAACTATCCATATGCAATGCACTGAGTTATATCAGTTTTTAATAAAACTATCCATATGCAATGCTCTGAGTTATATCAGTTTTTAATAAAACTATCCATATGCAATGCTCTGAGTTATATCAATTTTTAATAAAACTATCCATATGCAATGCAATAAGTTATATCAGTTTTTAATAAAACTATCCATATGCAATGCAGTGAGGTATATCAGTTTTTAATAAAACTATCCATATGCAATGCACTGAGTTATATCAGTTTTTAATAAAACTATCCATATGCAATGCAGTGAGTTATATCAGTTTTTAATAAAACTATCCATATGCAATGCAGTGAGTTATATCAGTTTTTAATAAAACTATCCATATGCAATGCAATAAGTTATATCTGTTTTTAATAAAACTATCCATATGCAATTAACTGAGTTATATCAGTTTTTAATAAAACTATCCATATGCAATGCAATAAGTTATATCAGTTTTTAATAAAACTATCCATATGCAATTCAGTGAGTTATATCAGTTTTTAATAAAACTATCCATATGCAATGCACTGAGTTATATCAGTTTTTAATAAAACTATCCATATGCAATGCAATAAGTTATATCAGTTTTTAATAAAACTATCCATATGCAATGCTCTGAGTTATATCTGTTTTTAATAAAACTATCCATATGCAATGCTCTGAGTTATATCAGTTTTTAATAAAACTATCCATATGCAATGCACTGAGTTATATCAGTTTTCAATAAAACTATCCATATGCAATGCACTGAGTTATATCAGTT
This sequence comes from Ceratitis rosa, assembly GCA_037013455.1. Taxonomy (NCBI): domain Eukaryota; kingdom Metazoa; phylum Arthropoda; class Insecta; order Diptera; family Tephritidae; genus Ceratitis; species Ceratitis rosa. Next base: position 521,158 of record JAWMAG010000023.1, read on the forward strand.
TTTAATAAAACTATCCATATGCAATGCTCTGAGTTATATCAGTTTTTAATAAAACTATCCATATGCAATGCTCTGAGTTATATCAGTTTTTAATAAAACTATCCATATGCAATGCACTGAGTTATATCAGTTTTTAATAAAACTATCCATATGCAATGCACTGAGTTATATCAGTTTTTAATAAAATTTAATAAAACTATCCATATGCAATGCAGTGAGTTATATCAGTTTTTAATAAAACTATCCATATGCAATGCACTGAGTTATATCAGTTTTTAATAAAACTATCCATATGCAATGCTTTGAGTTATATCAGTTTTTAATAAAACTGTCCATATGCAATGCTCTGAGTTATATCAGTTTTTAATAAAACTATCCATATGCAATGCACTGAGTTATATCAGTTTTTAATAAAACTATCCATATGCAATGCACTGAGTTATATCAGTTTTTAATAAAACTATCCATATGCAATGCAGTGAGTTATATCAGTTTTTAATAAAACTATCCATAAGCAATGCAATAAGTTATATCAGTTTTTAATAAAACTATCCATATGCAATGCAGTGAGTTATATCAGTTTTTAATAAAACTATCCATATGCAATGCGCTGAGTTATATCAGTTTTTAGTAAAACTATCCATATGCAATGCAGTGAGTTATATCAGTTTTTAATAAAACTATCCATATGCAATGCAGTGAGTTATATCAGTTTTTAATAAAACTATCCATAAGCAATGCAATAAGTTATATCAGTTTTTAATAAAACTATCCATATGCAATGCACTGAGTTATATCAGTTTTTAATAAAACTATCCATATGCAATGCAGTGAGTTATATCAGTTTTTAATAAAACTATCCATAAGCAATGCAATAAGTTATATCAGTTTTTAATAAAACTATCCATATGCAATGCAGTGAGTTATATCAGTTTTTAATAAAACTATCCATAAGCAATGCAATAAGTTATATCAGTTTTTAATAAAACTATCCATATGCAATGCAATAAGTTATATCAGTTTTTAATAAAACTATCCATATGCAATGCAATAAGTTATATCAGTTTTTAATAAAACTATCCATATGCAATGCGCTGAGTTATATCAGTTTTTATTAAAACCATCCATATGCAATGCAGTGAGTTATATCAGTTTTTAGTAAAACTATCCATATGCAATGCAGTGAGTTATATCAGTTTTTAATAAAACTATCCATATGCAATGCAATAAGTTATATCAGTTTTTAATAAAACTATCCATATGCAATGCAGCGAGTTATATCAGTTTTTAATAAAACCATCCATATGCTATGCACTGAGTTATATCAGTTTTTAGTAAAACTATCCATACGCAATGCAGTGAGTTATATCAGTTTTTAATAAAACTATCCATATGCAATGCAGTGAGTTATATCAGTTTTTAATAAAACTATCCATATGCAATGCAATAAGTTATATCTGTTTTTAATAAAACTATCCATATGCAATGCACTGAGTAATATCAGTTTTTAATAAAACTATCCATATGCAATGCTCTGAGTTATATCAGTTTTTAATAAAACTATCCATATGCAATGCACTGAGTTATATCAGTTTTTAATAAAACTATCCATATGCAATGCTCTGAGTTATATCAGTTTTTAATAAAACTATCCATATGCAATGCAATAAGTTATATCAGTTTTTAATAAAACTATCCATATGCAATGCTCTGAGTTATATCAGTTTTTAATAAAACTATCCATATGCAATGCTCTGACTTATATCAGTTTTTAATAAAACTATCCATATGCAATGCACTGAGTTATATCAGTTTTTAATAAAACTATCCATATGCAATGCACTGAGTTATATCAGTGTTTAATAAAACTATCCATATGCAATGCAGTGAGTTATATCAGTTTTTAATAAAACTATCCATATGCAATGCAATAAGTTATATCAGTTTTTAATAAAACTATCCATATGCAATGCACTGAGTTATATCAGTTTTTAATAAAACTATCCATATGCAATGCTCTGAGTTATATCAGTTTTTAATAAAACTATCCATATGCAATGCTCTGAGTTATATCAATTTTTAATAAAACTATCCATATGCAATGCAATAAGTTATATCAGTTTTTAATAAAACTATCCATATGCAATGCAGTGAGTTATATCAGTTTTTAATAAAACTATCCATATGCAATGCACTGAGTTATATCAGTTTTTAATAAAACTATCCATATGCAATGCAGTGAGTTATATCAGTTTTTAATAAAACTATCCATATGCAATGCAGTGAGTTATATCAGTTTTTAATAAAACTATCCATATGCAATGCAATAAGTTATATCTGTTTTTAATAAAACTATCCATATGCAATGCACTGAGTTATATCAGTTTTTAAGAAAACTATCCATATGCAATGCAATAAGTTATATCAGTTTTTAATAAAACTATCAATATGCAATTCAGTGAGTTATATCAGTTTTTAATAAAACTATCCATATGCAATGCACTGAGTTATATCAGTTTTTAATAAAACTATCCATATGCAATGCAATAAGTTATATCAGTTTTTAATAAAACTATCCATATGCAATGCTCTGAGTTATATCAGTTTTTATTAAAACTATCCATATGCAATGCTCTGAGTTATACCAGTTTTTAATAAAACTATCCATATGCAATGCACTGAGTTATATCAGTTTTCAATAAAACTATCCATATGCAATGCACTGAGTTATATCAGTTTTTAATAAAACTATCCATATGCAATGCAATAAGTTATATCAGTTTTTAATAAAACTATCCATATGCAATGCTCTGAGCTATATCAGTTTTTAATAAAACTATCCATATGCAATGCTCTGAGTTATATCAGTTTTTAATAAAACTATCCATATGCAATGCACTGAGTTATATCAGTTTTTAATAAATGCACTGAGTTATATCAGTTTTTAATAAAACTATCCATATGCAATGCACTGAGTTATATCAGTTTTTAATAAAACTATCCATATGCAATGCACTGAGCTATATCAGTTTTTAATAAAACTATCCATATGCAATGCAGTGAGTTATATCAGTTTTTAATAAAACTATCCATATGCAATGCAATAAGTTATATCAGTTTTTAATAAAACTATCCATATGCAATGCAGAGAGTTATATCAATTTTTAATAAAACTATCCATATGCAATGCAATAAGTTGTATCAGTTTTTAATAAAACTATCCATATGCAACGCAGTGAGTTATATCAGTTTTTAATAAAACTATCCATATGCAATGCTCTGAGTTATATCAGTTTTTAATAAAACTATCCATATGCAATGCACTGAGTTATGTCAGTTTTTAATAAAATTTAATAAAAATATCCATATGCAATGCAATAAGTTATATCAGTTTTTAACAAAACTATCCATATGCAATGCTCTGAGTTATATCAGTTTTTAATAAAACTATCCATATGCAATGCAAAAGGTTATAACAGTTTTTAATAAAACTATCCATATGCAATGCACTGAGTTATATCAGTTTTTAATAAAACTATCCATATGCAATGCACTGAGTTATATCAGTTTTTAATAAAACTATCCATATGCAATGCACTGAGTTATATCAGTTTTTAATAAAACTATCCATATGCAATGCACTGAGTTATATCAGTTTTTAATAAAACTATCCATATGCAATGCACTGAGTTATAACAGTTTTTAATAAAACTATCCATATGCAATGCGATAAGTTATATCAGTTTTTAATAAAACTATCCATATGCAATGCAGTGAGTTTATCAGTTTTTAATAAAACTATCCATATGCAATGCACTGAGTTATATCAGTTTTTAATAAAATTTAATAAAATTATCCATATGCAATGCAATAAGTTATATCAGTTTTTAACAAAACTATCCATATGCAATGCTCTGAGTTATATCAGTTTTTAATAAAACTATCCATATGCAATGCTCTGAGTTATATCAGTTTTTAATAAAACTATCCATATGCAATGCTCTGAGTTATATCAGTTTTTAATAAAACTATCCATATGCAATGCACTGAGTTATATCAGTTTTTAATAAAACTATCCATATGCAATGCACTGAGTTATATCAGTTTTTAATAAAACTATCCATATGCAATGCAGTGAGTTATATCAGTTTTAATAAAACTATCCATATGCAATGCAATAAGTTATATCAGTTTTTAATAAAACTATCCATATGCAATGCACTGAGTTATATCAGTTTTTAATAAAACTATCCATATGCAATGCTCTGAGTTATATCAGTTTTTAATAAAACTATCCATATGCAATGCTCTGAGTTATATCAATTTTTAATAAAACTATCCATATGCAATGCAATAAGTTATATCAGTTTTTAATAAAACTATCCATATGCAATGCACTGAGTTATATCAGTCTTTAATAAAACTATCCATATGCAATGCAGTGAGTTATATCAGTTTTTAATAAAACTATCCATATGCAATGCAATAAGTTATATCAGTTTTTAATAAAACTATCCATATGCAATGCACTGAGTTATATCAGTTTTTAATAAAACTATCCATATGCAATGCTCTGAGTTATATCAGTTTTTAATAAAACTATCCATATGCAATGCTCTGAGTTATATCAATTTTTAATAAAACTATCCATATGCAATGCAATAAGTTATATCAGTTTTTAATAAAACTATCCATATGCAATGCAGTGAGTTATATCAGTTTTTAATAAAACTATCCATATGCAATGCACTGAGTTATATCAGTTTTTAATAAAACTATCCATATGCAATGCAGTGAGTTATATCAGTTTTTAATAAAACTATCCATATGCAATGCAGTGAGTTATATCAGTTTTTAATAAAACTATCCATATGCAATGCAATAAGTTATATCTGTTTTTAATAAAACTATCCATATGCAATGCACTGAGTTATATCAGTTTTTAAGAAAACTATCCATATGCAATGCAATAAGTTATATCAGTTTTTAATAAAACTATCCATATGCAATTCAGTGAGTTATATCAGTTTTTAATAAAACTATCCATATGCAATGCACTGAGTTATATCAGTTTTTTAATAAAACTATCCATATGCAATGCACTGAGTTATATTAGTTTTTAATAAAATTTAATAAAACTATCCATATGCAATGCATTGAGTTATATCAGTTTTTAATAAAACTATCCATATGCAATGCTCTGAGTTATATCAGTTTTTAATAAAACTATCCATATGCAATGCACTGAGTTATATCAGTTTTTAATAAAACTATCCATATGCAATGCAATAAGTTATATCAGTTTTTAATAAAACTATCCATATGCAATGCAGTGAGTTATATCAGTTTTTAATAAAACTATCCATATGCAATGCTCTGAGTTATATCAGTTTTTAATAAAACTATCCATATGCAATGCACTGAGTTATATCAGTTTTTAATAAAACTATCCATATGCAATGCAATAAGTTATATCAGTTTTTTATAAAACTATCCATATGCAATGCACTGAGTTATATCAGTTTTTAATAAAACTATCCATATGCAATGCAATAAGTTATATCAGTTTTTAATAAAACTATCCATATGCAATGCAATAAGTTATATCAGTTTTTAATAAAACTATCCATATGCAATGCAGTGAGTTATATCAGTTTTTAATAAAACTATCCATATGCAATGGAATAAGTTATATCAGTTTTTAATAAAACTATCCATATGCAATGCACTGAGTTATATCAGTTTTTAATAAAACTATCCATATGCAATGCACTGAGTTATATCAGTTTTTAATAAATGCACTGAGTTATATCAGTTTTTAATAAAACTATCCATATGCAATGCACTGAGTTATATCAGTTTTTAATAAAACTATCCATATGCAATGCACTGAGCTATATCAGTTTTTAATAAAACTATCCATATGCAATGCAGTGAGTTATATCAGTTTTTAATAAAACTATCCATATGCAATGCAATAAGTTATATCAGTTTTTAATAAAACTATCCATATGCAATGCAGAGAGTTATATCAATTTTTAATAAAACTATCCATATGCAATGCAATAAGTTGTATCAGTTTTTAATAAAACTATCCATATGCAACGCAGTGAGTTATATCAGTTTTTAATAAAACTATCCATATGCAATGCTCTGAGTTATATCAGTTTTTAATAAAACTATCCATATGCAATGCACTGAGTTATGTCAGTTTTTAATAAAATTTAATAAAAATATCCATATGCAATGCAATAAGTTATATCAGTTTTTAACAAAACTATCCATATGCAATGCTCTGAGTTATATCAGTTTTTAATAAAACTATCCATATGCAATGCAAAAGGTTATAACAGTTTTTAATAAAACTATCCATATGCAATGCACTGAGTTATATCAGTTTTTAATAAAACTATCCATATGCAATGCACTGAGTTATATCAGTTTTTAATAAAACTATCCATATGCAATGCACTGAGTTATATCAGTTTTTAATAAAACTATCCATATGCAATGCACTGAGTTATATCAGTTTTTAATAAAACTATCCATATGCAATGCACTGAGTTATAACAGTTTTTAATAAAACTATCCATATGCAATGCGATAAGTTATATCAGTTTTTAATAAAACTATCCATATGCAATGCAGTGAGTTTATCAGTTTTTAATAAAACTATCCATATGCAATGCACTGAGTTATATCAGTTTTTAATAAAATTTAATAAAATTATCCATATGCAATGCAATAAGTTATATCAGTTTTTAACAAAACTATCCATATGCAATGCTCTGAGTTATATCAGTTTTTAATAAAACTATCCATATGCAATGCTCTGAGTTATATCAGTTTTTAATAAAACTATCCATATGCAATGCTCTGAGTTATATCAGTTTTTAATAAAACTATCCATATGCAATGCACTGAGTTATATCAGTTTTTAATAAAACTATCCATATGCAATGCACTGAGTTATATCAGTTTTTAATAAAACTATCCATATGCAATGCAGTGAGTTATATCAGTTTTAATAAAACTATCCATATGCAATGCAATAAGTTATATCAGTTTTTAATAAAACTATCCATATGCAATGCACTGAGTTATATCAGTTTTTAATAAAACTATCCATATGCAATGCTCTGAGTTATATCAGTTTTTAATAAAACTATCCATATGCAATGCTCTGAGTTATATCAATTTTTAATAAAACTATCCATATGCAATGCAATAAGTTATATCAGTTTTTAATAAAACTATCCATATGCAATGCACTGAGTTATATCAGTCTTTAATAAAACTATCCATATGCAATGCAGTGAGTTATATCAGTTTTTAATAAAACTATCCATATGCAATGCAATAAGTTATATCAGTTTTTAATAAAACTATCCATATGCAATGCACTGAGTTATATCAGTTTTTAATAAAACTATCCATATGCAATGCTCTGAGTTATATCAGTTTTTAATAAAACTATCCATATGCAATGCTCTGAGTTATATCAATTTTTAATAAAACTATCCATATGCAATGCAATAAGTTATATCAGTTTTTAATAAAACTATCCATATGCAATGCAGTGAGTTATATCAGTTTTTAATAAAACTATCCATATGCAATGCACTGAGTTATATCAGTTTTTAATAAAACTATCCATATGCAATGCAGTGAGTTATATCAGTTTTTAATAAAACTATCCATATGCAATGCAGTGAGTTATATCAGTTTTTAATAAAACTATCCATATGCAATGCAATAAGTTATATCTGTTTTTAATAAAACTATCCATATGCAATGCACTGAGTTATATCAGTTTTTAAGAAAACTATCCATATGCAATGCAATAAGTTATATCAGTTTTTAATAAAACTATCCATATGCAATTCAGTGAGTTATATCAGTTTTTAATAAAACTATCCATATGCAATGCACTGAGTTATATCAGTTTTTTAATAAAACTATCCATATGCAATGCACTGAGTTATATTAGTTTTTAATAAAATTTAATAAAACTATCCATATGCAATGCATTGAGTTATATCAGTTTTTAATAAAACTATCCATATGCAATGCTCTGAGTTATATCAGTTTTTAATAAAACTATCCATATGCAATGCACTGAGTTATATCAGTTTTTAATAAAACTATCCATATGCAATGCAATAAGTTATATCAGTTTTTAATAAAACTATCCATATGCAATGCAGTGAGTTATATCAGTTTTTAATAAAACTATCCATATGCAATGCTCTGAGTTATATCAGTTTTTAATAAAACTATCCATATGCAATGCACTGAGTTATATCAGTTTTTAATAAAACTATCCATATGCAATGCAATAAGTTATATCAGTTTTTTATAAAACTATCCATATGCAATGCACTGAGTTATATCAGTTTTTAATAAAACTATCCATATGCAATGCAATAAGTTATATCAGTTTTTAATAAAACTATCCATATGCAATGCAATAAGTTATATCAGTTTTTAATAAAACTATCCATATGCAATGCAGTGAGTTATATCAGTTTTTAATAAAACTATCCATATGCAATGGAATAAGTTATATCAGTTTTTAATAAAACTATCCATATGCAATGCACTGAGTTATATCAGTTTTTAATAAAACTATCCATATGCAATGCACTGAGTTATATCAGTTTTTAATAAATGCACTGAGTTATATCAGTTTTTAATAAAACTATCCATATGCAATGCACTGAGTTATATCAGTTTTTAATAAAACTATCCATATGCAATGCACTGAGCTATATCAGTTTTTAATAAAACTATCCATATGCAATGCAGTGAGTTATATCAGTTTTTAATAAAACTATCCATATGCAATGCAATAAGTTATATCAGTTTTTAATAAAACTATCCATATGCAATGCAGAGAGTTATATCAATTTTTAATAAAACTATCCATATGCAATGCAATAAGTTGTATCAGTTTTTAATAAAACTATCCATATGCAACGCAGTGAGTTATATCAGTTTTTAATAAAACTATCCATATGCAATGCTCTGAGTTATATCAGTTTTTAATAAAACTATCCATATGCAATGCACTGAGTTATGTCAGTTTTTAATAAAATTTAATAAAAATATCCATATGCAATGCAATAAGTTATATCAGTTTTTAACAAAACTATCCATATGCAATGCTCTGAGTTATATCAGTTTTTAATAAAACTATCCATATGCAATGCAAAAGGTTATAACAGTTTTTAATAAAACTATCCATATGCAATGCACTGAGTTATATCAGTTTTTAATAAAACTATCCATATGCAATGCACTGAGTTATATCAGTTTTTAATAAAACTATCCATATGCAATGCACTGAGTTATATCAGTTTTTAATAAAACTATCCATATGCAATGCACTGAGTTATATCAGTTTTTAATAAAACTATCCATATGCAATGCACTGAGTTATAACAGTTTTTAATAAAACTATCCATATGCAATGCGATAAGTTATATCAGTTTTTAATAAAACTATCCATATGCAATGCAGTGAGTTTATCAGTTTTTAATAAAACTATCCATATGCAATGCACTGAGTTATATCAGTTTTTAATAAAATTTAATAAAATTATCCATATGCAATGCAATAAGTTATATCAGTTTTTAACAAAACTATCCATATGCAATGCTCTGAGTTATATCAGTTTTTAATAAAACTATCCATATGCAATGCTCTGAGTTATATCAGTTTTTAATAAAACTATCCATATGCAATGCTCTGAGTTATATCAGTTTTTAATAAAACTATCCATATGCAATGCACTGAGTTATATCAGTTTTTAATAAAACTATCCATATGCAATGCACTGAGTTATATCAGTTTTTAATAAAACTATCCATATGCAATGCAGTGAGTTATATCAGTTTTAATAAAACTATCCATATGCAATGCAATAAGTTATATCAGTTTTTAATAAAACTATCCATATGCAATGCACTGAGTTATATCAGTTTTTAATAAAACTATCCATATGCAATGCTCTGAGTTATATCAGTTTTTAATAAAACTATCCATATGCAATGCTCTGAGTTATATCAATTTTTAATAAAACTATCCATATGCAATGCAATAAGTTATATCAGTTTTTAATAAAACTATCCATATGCAATGCACTGAGTTATATCAGTCTTTAATAAAACTATCCATATGCAATGCAGTGAGTTATATCAGTTTTTAATAAAACTATCCATATGCAATGCAATAAGTTATATCAGTTTTTAATAAAACTATCCATATGCAATGCACTGAGTTATATCAGTTTTTAATAAAACTATCCATATGCAATGCTCTGAGTTATATCAGTTTTTAATAAAACTATCCATATGCAATGCTCTGAGTTATATCAATTTTTAATAAAACTATCCATATGCAATGCAATAAGTTATATCAGTTTTTAATAAAACTATCCATATGCAATGCAGTGAGTTATATCAGTTTTTAATAAAACTATCCATATGCAATGCACTGAGTTATATCAGTTTTTAATAAAACTATCCATATGCAATGCAGTGAGTTATATCAGTTTTTAATAAAACTATCCATATGCAATGCAGTGAGTTATATCAGTTTTTAATAAAACTATCCATATGCAATGCAATAAGTTATATCTGTTTTTAATAAAACTATCCATATGCAATGCACTGAGTTATATCAGTTTTTAAGAAAACTATCCATATGCAATGCAATAAGTTATATCAGTTTTTAATAAAACTATCCATATGCAATTCAGTGAGTTATATCAGTTTTTAATAAAACTATCCATATGCAATGCACTGAGTTATATCAGTTTTTTAATAAAACTATCCATATGCAATGCACTGAGTTATATTAGTTTTTAATAAAATTTAATAAAACTATCCATATGCAATGCATTGAGTTATATCAGTTTTTAATAAAACTATCCATATGCAATGCTCTGAGTTATATCAGTTTTTAATAAAACTATCCATATGCAATGCACTGAGTTATATCAGTTTTTAATAAAACTATCCATATGCAATGCAATAAGTTATATCAGTTTTTAATAAAACTATCCATATGCAATGCAGTGAGTTATATCAGTTTTTAATAAAACTATCCATATGCAATGCTCTGAGTTATATCAGTTTTTAATAAAACTATCCATATGCAATGCACTGAGTTATATCAGTTTTTAATAAAACTATCCATATGCAATGCAATAAGTTATATCAGTTTTTTATAAAACTATCCATATGCAATGCACTGAGTTATATCAGTTTTTAATAAAACTATCCATATGCAATGCAATAAGTTATATCAGTTTTTAATAAAACTATCCATATGCAATGCAATAAGTTATATCAGTTTTTAATAAAACTATCCATATGCAATGCAGTGAGTTATATCAGTTTTTAATAAAACTATCCATATGCAATGGAATAAGTTATATCAGTTTTTAATAAAACTATCCATATGCAATGCACTGAGTTATATCAGTTTTTAATAAAACTATCCATATGCAATGCACTGAGTTATATCAGTTTTTAATAAAACTATCCATATGCAATGCACTGAGCTATATCAGTTTTTAATAAAACTATCCATATGCAATGCAGTGAGTTATATCAGTTTTTAATAAAACTATCCATATGCAATGCACTGAGTTATATCAGTTTATAATAAAACTATCAATATGCAATGCAATAAGTTATATCAGTTTTTAATAACACTATCCATATGCAATGCTCTGAGTTATATCAGTTTTTAATAAAACTATCCATATGCAATGCACTGAGTTATATCAGTTTTTAATAAAACTATCCATATGCAATGCTCTGAGTTATATCAGTTTTTAATAAAACTATCCATATGCAATGCACTGAGTTATATCAGTTTTTAATAAAACTATCCATATGCAATGCAATAAGTTATATCAGTTTTTAATAAAACTATCCATATGCAATGCAGTGAGTTATATCAGTTTTTAATAAAACTATCCATATGCAATGCTCTGAGTTATATCAGTTTTTAATAAAACTATCCATATGCAATGCACTGAGTTATATCAGTTTTTAATAAAACTATCCATATGCAATGCAATAAGTTATATCAGTTTTTTATAAAACTATCCATATGCAATGCACTGAGTTATATCAGTTTTTAATAAAACTATCCATATGCAATGCACTGAGTTATATCAGTTTTTAATAAAACTATCCATATGCAATGCAATAAGCTATATCAGTTTTTAATAAAACTATCCATATGCAATGCAGTGAGTTATATCAGTTTTTAATAAAACTATCCATATGCAATGCTCTGAGTTATATCAATTTTTAATAAAACTATCCATATGCAATGCAATAAGTTATATCAGTTTTTAATAAAACTATCCATATGCAATGCACTGAGTTATATCAGTCTTTAATAAAACTATCCATATGCAATGCAGTGAGTTATATCAGTTTTTAATAAAACTATCCATATGCAATGCAATAAGTTATATCAGTTTTTAATAAAACTATCCAGATGCAATGCACTGAGTTATATCAGTTTTTAATAAAACTATCCATATGCAATGCTCTGAGTTATATCAGTTTTTAATAAAACTATCCATATGCAATGCTCTGAGTTATATCAATTTTTAATAAAACTATCCATATGCAATGCAATAAGTTATATCAGTTTTTAATAAAACTATCCATATGCAATGCAGTGAGTTATATCAGTTTTTAATAAAACTATCCATATGCAATGCACTGAGTTATATCAGTTTTTAATAAAACTATCCATATGCAATGCAGTGAGTTATATCAGTTTTTAATAAAACTATCCATATGCAATGCAGTGAGTTATATCAGTTTTTAATAAAACTATCCAGATGCAATGCAATAAGTTATATCTGTTTTTAATAAAACTATCCATATGCAATGCACTGAGTTATATCAGTTTTTAAGAAAACTATCCATATGCAATGCAATAAGTTATATCAGTTTTTAATAAAACTATCCATATGCAATTCAGTGAGTTATATCAGTTTTTAATAAAACTATCCATATGCAATGCACTGAGTTATATCAGTTTTTAATAAAACTATCCATATGCAATGCACTGAGTTATATCAGTTTTTAATAAAATTTAATAAAACTATCCATATGCAATGCATTGAGTTATATCAGTTTTTAATAAAACTATCCATATGCAATGCTCTGAGTTATATCAGTTTTTCATAAAACTATCCATATGCAATGCACTGAGTTATATCAGTTTTTAATAAAACTATCCATATGCAATGCAGTGAGTTATATCAGTTTTTAATAAAACTATCCATATGCAATGCAGTGAGTTATATCAGTTTTTAATAAAACTATCCATATGCAATGCAGTGAGTTATATCAGTTTTTAATAAAACTATCCATATGCAATGCAGTGAGTTATATCAGTTTTTAATAAAACTATCCATATGCAATGCTCTGAGTTATATCAGTTTTTAATAAAACTATCCATATGCAATGCACTGAGTTATATCAGTTTTTAATAAAACTATCCATATGCAATGCAATAAGTTATATCAGTTTTTTATAAAACTATCCATATGCAATGCACTGAGTTATATCAGTTTTTAATAAAACTATCCATATGCAATGCAATAAGTTATATCAGTTTTTAATAAAACTATCCATATGCAATGCAATAAGTTATATCAGTTTTTAAAAAAACTATCCATATGCAATGCAGTGAGTTATATCAGTTTTTAAAAAAACTATCCATATGCAATGCAATAAGTTATATCAGTTTTTAATAAAACTATCCATATGCAATGCACTGAGTTATATCAGTTTTTAATAAAACTATCCATATGCAATGCACTGAGTTATATCAGTTTTTAATAAAACTATCCATATGCAATGCACTGAGCTATATCAGTTTTTAATAAAACTATCCATATGCAATGCAGTGAGTTATATCAGTTTTTAATAAAACTATCCATATGCAATGCACTGAGTTATATCAGTTTATAATAAAACTACCAATATGCAATGCAATAAGTTATATCAGTTTTTAATAACACTATCCATATGCAATGCTCTGAGTTATATCAGTTTTTAATAAAACTATCCATATGCAATGCACTGAGTTATATCAGTTTTTAATAAAACTATCCATATGCAATGCTCTGAGTTATATCAGTTTTTAATAAAACTATCCATATGCAATGCACTGAGTTATATCAGTTTTTAATAAAACTATCCATATGCAATGCAATAAGTTATATCAGTTTTTAATAAAACTATCCATATGCAATGCAGTGAGTTATATCAGTTTTTAATAAAACTATCCATATGCAATGCTCTGAGTTATATCAGTTTTTAATAAAACTATCCATATGCAATGCACTGAGTTATATCAGTTTTTAATAAAACTATCCATATGCAATGCAATAAGTTATATCAGTTTTTTATAAAACTATCCATATGCAATGCACTGAGTTATATCAGTTTTTAATAAAACTATCCATATGCAATGCACTGAGTTATATCAGTTTTTAATAAAACTATCCATATGCAATGCACTGAGTTATATCAGTTTTTAATAAAGCTATCCATATGCAATGCACTGAGCTATATCAGTTTTTAATAAAACTATCCATATGCAATGCAGTGAGTTATATCAGTTTTTAATAAAACTATCCATATGCAATGCAATAAGTTATATCAGTTTTTAATAAAACTATCCATATGCAATGCAGAGAGTTATATCAATTTTTAATAAAACTATCCATATGCAATGCAATAAGTTGTATCAGTTTTTAATAAAACTATCCATATGCAATGCAGTGAGTTATATCAGTTTTTAATAAAACTATCCATATGCAATGCTCTGAGTTATATCAGTTTTTAATAAAACTATCCATATGCAATGCACTGAGTTATATCAGTTTTTAATAAAATTTAATAAAAATATCCATATGCAATGCAATAAGTTATATCAGTTTTTAACAAAACTATCCATATGCAATGCTCTGAGTTATATCAGTTTTTAATAAAACTATCCATATGCAATGCACTGAGTTATATCAGTTTTTAATAAAACTATCCATATGCAATGCAATAAGTTATATCAGTTTTTAATAAAACTATCCATATGCAATGCAGTGAGTTATATCAGTTTTTAATAAAACTATCCATATGCAATGCTCTGAGTTATATCAGTTTTTAATAAAACTATCCATATGCAATGCACTGAGTTATATCAGTTTTTAATAAAACTATCCATATGCAATGCAATAAGTTATATCAGTTTTTTATAAAACTATCCATATGCAATGCACTGAGTTATATCAGTTTTTAATAAAACTATCCATATGCAATGCACTGAGTTATATCAGTTTTTAATAAAACTATCCATATGCAATGCAATAAGTTATATCAGTTTTTAATAAAACTATCCATATGCAATGCAGTGAGTTATATCAGTTTTTAATAAAACTATCCATATGCAATGCAATAAGTTATATCAGTTTTTAATAAAACTATCCATATGCAATGCACTGAGTTATATCAGTTTTTAATAAAACTATCCATATGCAATGCACTGAGTTATATCAGTTTTTAATAAAACTATCCATATGCAATGCACTGAGCTATATCAGTTTTTAATAAAACTATCCATATGCAATGCAGTGAGTTATATACTTTTTAATAAAACTATCCATATGCAATGCAATAAGTTATATCAGTTTTTAATAAAACTATCCATATGCAATGCAGAGAGTTATATCAATTTTTAATAAAACTATCCATATGCAATGCAATAAGTTGTATCAGTTTTTAATAAAACTATCCATATGCAATGCAGTGAGTTATATCAGTTTTTAATAAAACTATCCATATGCAATGCTCTGAGTTATATCAGTTTTTAATAAAATTTAATAAAAATATCCATATGCAATGCAATAAGTTATATCAGTTTTTAACAAAACTATCCATATGCAATGCTCTGAGTTATATCAGTTTTTAATAAAACTATCCATATGCAATGCAATAAGTTATATCAGTTTTTAATAAAACTATCCATATGCAATGCACTGAGTTATATCAGTTTTTAATAAAACTATCCATATGCAATGCACTGAGTTATATCAGTTTTTAATAAAATTTAATAAAATTATCCATATGCAATGCAATAAGTTATATCAGTTTTTAACAAAACTATCCATATGCAATGCTCTGAGTTATATCAGTTTTTAATAAAACTATCCATATGCAATGCTCTGAGTTATATCAGTTTTTAATAAAACTATCCATATGCAATGCTCTGAGTTATATCAGTTTTTAATAAAACTATCCATATGCAATGCACTGAGTTATATCAGTTTTTAATAAAACTATCCATATGCAATGCGCTGAGTTATATCAGTTTTTAATAAAACTATCCATATGCAATGCAGTGAGTTATATCAGTTTTTAATAAAACTATCCATATGCAATGCAATAAGTTATATCAGTTTTTAATAAAACTATCCATATGCAATGCACTGAGTTATATCAGTTTTTAATAAAACTATCCATATGCAATGCTCTGAGTTATATCAGTTTTTAATAAAACTATCCATATGCAATGCTCTGAGTTATATCAATTTTTAATAAAACTATCCATATGCAATGCATTGAGTTATATCAGTTTTTAATAAAACTATCCATATGCAATGCTCTGAGTTATATCAGTTTTTAATAAAACTATCCATATGCAATGCACTGAGTTATATCAGTTTTTAATAAAACTATCCATATGCAATGCAATAAGTTATATCAGTTTTTAATAAAACTATCCATATGCAATGCAGTGAGTTATATCAGTTTTTAATAAAACTATCCATATGCAATGCTCTGAGTTATATCAGTTTTTAATAAAACTATCCATATGCAATGCACTGAGTTATATCAGTTTTTAATAAAACTATCCATATGCAATGCAATAAGTTATATCAGTTTTTTATAAAACTATCCATATGCAATGCACTGAGTTATATCAGTTTTTAATAAAACTATCCATATGCAATGCAATAAGTTATATCAGTTTTTAATAAAACTATCCATATGCAATGCAATAAGTTATATCAGTTTTTAATAAAACTATCCATATGCAATGCAGTGAGTTATATCAGTTTTTAATAAAACTATCCATATGCAATGCAATAAGTTATATCAGTTTTTAATAAAACTATCCATATGCAATGCACTGAGTTATATCAGTTTTTAATAAAACTATCCATATGCAATGCACTGAGTTATATCAGTTTTTAATAAAACTATCCATATGCAATGCACTGAGCTATATAAGTTTTTAATAAAACTATCCATATGCAATGCAGTGAGTTATATCAGTTTTTAATAAAACTATCCATATGCAATGCACTGAGTTATATCAGTTTATAATAAAACTATCAATATGCAATGCAATAAGTTATATCAGTTTTTAATAACACTATCCATATGCAATGCTCTGAGTTATATCAGTTTTTAATAAAACTATCCATATGCAATGCACTGAGTTATATCAGTTTTTAATAAAACTATCCATATTCAATGCTCTGAGTTATATCAGTTTTTAATAAAACTATCCATATGCAATGCACTGAGTTATATCAGTTTTTAATAAAACTATCCATATGCAATGCAATAAGTTATATCAGTTTTTAATAAAACTATCCATATGCAATGCAGTGAGTTATATCAGTTTTTAATAAAACTATCCATATGCAATGCTCTGAGTTATATCAGTTTTTAATAAAACTATCCATATGCAATGCACTGAGTTATATCAGTTTTTAATAAAACTATCCATATGCAATGCAATAAGTTATATCAGTTTTTTATAAAACTATCCATATGCAATGCACTGAGTTATATCAGTTTTTAATAAAACTATCCATATGCAATGCACTGAGTTATATCAGTTTTTAATAAAACTATCCATATGCAATGCAATAAGTTATATCAGTTTTTAATAAAACTATCCATATGCAATGCAGTGAGTTATATCAGTTTTTAATAAAACTATCCATATGCAATGCAATAAGTTATATCAGTTTTTAATAAAACTATCCATATGCAATGCACTGAGTTATATCAGTTTTTAATAAAACTATCCATATGCAATGCACTGAGTTATATCAGTTTTTAATAAAACTATCCATATGCAATGCACTGAGCTATATCAGTTTTTAATAAAACTATCCATATGCAATGCAGTGAGTTATATCAGTTTTTAATAAAACTATCCATATGCAATGCAATAAGTTATATCAGTTTTTAATAAAACTATCCATATGCAATGCAGAGAGTTATATCAATTTTTAATAAAACTATCCATATGCAATGCAATAAGTTGTATCAGTTTTTAATAAAACTATCCATATGCAATGCAGTGAGTTATATCAGTTTTTAATAAAACTATCCATATGCAATGCTCTGAGTTATATCAGTTTTTAATAAAACTATCCATATGCAATGCACTGAGTTATATCAGTTTTTAATAAAATTTAATAAAAATATCCATATGCAATGCAATAAGTTATATCAGTTTTTAACAAAACTATCCATATGCAATGCTCTGAGTTATATCAGTTTTTAATAAAACTATCCATATGCAATGCAATAAGTTATATCAGTTTTTAATAAAATTTAATAAAACTATCCATATGCAATGCACTGAGTTATATCAGTTTTTAATAAAACTATCCATATGCAATGCACTGAGTTATATCAGTTTTTAATAAAACTATCCATATGCAATGCACTGAGTTATAACAGTTTTTAATAAAACTATCCATATGCAATGCGATAAGTTATATCAGTTTTTAATAAAACTATCCATATGCAATGCAGTGAGTTTATCAGTTTTTAATAAAACTATCCATATGCAATGCACTGAGTTATATCAGTTTTTAATAAAATTTAATAAAATTATCCATATGCAATGCAATAAGTTATATCAGTTTTTAACAAAACTATCCATATGCAATGCTCTGAGTTATATCAGTTTTTAATAAAACTATCCATATGCAATGCTCTGAGTTATATCAGTTTTTAATAAAACTATCCATATGCAATGCTCTGAGTTATATCAGTTTTTAATAAAACTATCCATATGCAATGCACTGAGTTATATCAGTTTTTATTAAAACTATCCATATGCAATGCACTGAGTTATATCAGTTTTTAATAAAACTATCCATATGCAATGCAGTGAGTTATATCAGTTTTTAATAAAACTATCCATATGCAATGCAATAAGTTATATCAGTTTTTAATAAAACTATCCATATGCAATGCACTGAGTTATATCAGTTTTTAATAAAACTATCCATATGCAATGCTCTGAGTTATATCAGTTTTTAATAAAACTATCCATATGCAATGCACTGAGTTATATCAGTTTTTAATAAAACTATCCATATGCAATGCAATAAGTTATATCAGTTTTTAATAAAACTATCCATATGCAATGCAGTGAGTTATATCAGTTTTTAATAAAACTATCCATATGCAATGCACTGAGTTATATCAGTTTTTAATAAAACTATCCATATGCAATGCAGTGAGTTATATCAGTTTTTAATAAAACTATCCATATGCAATGCAGTGAGTTATATCAGTTTTTAATAAAACTATCCATATGCAATGCAATAAGTTATATCTGTTTTTAATAAAACTATCCATATGCAATGCACTGAGTTATATCAGTTTTTAATAAAACTATCCATATGCAATGCAATAAGTTATATCAGTTTTTAATAAAACTATCCATATGCAATTCAGTGAGTTATATCAGTTTTTAATAAAACTATCCATATGCAATGCACTGAGTTATATCAGTTTTTAATAAAACTATCCTTATGCAATGCAATAAGTTATATCAGTTTTTAATAAAACTATCCATATGCAATGCACTGAGTTATATCAGTTTTTAATAAAACTATCCATATGCAATGCAATAAGTTATATCAGTTTTTAATAAAACTATCCATATGCAATGCTCTGAGTTATATCAGTTTTTAATAAAACTATCCATATGCAATGCTCTGAGTTATATCAGTTTTTAATAAAACTATCCATATGCAATGCACTGAGTTATATCAGTTTTTAATAAAACTATCCATATGCAATGCAATAAGTTATATCAGTTTTTAATAAAACTATCCATATGCAATGCTCTGAGTTATATCAGTTTTTAATAAAACTATCCATATGCAATGCACTGAGTTATATCAGTTTTTAATAAAACTATCCATATGCAATGCTCTGAGTTATATCAGTTTTTAATAAAACTATCCATATGCAATGCAATAAGTTATATCAGTTTTTAATAAAACTATCCATATGCAATGCACTGAGTTATATCAGTTTTTAATAAAACTATCCATATGCAATGCACTGAGTTATATCAGTTTTTAAGAAAGCTATCCATATGCAATGCACTGAGCTATATCAGTTTTTAATAAAACTATCCATATGCAATGCAGTGAGTTATATCAGTTTTTAATAAAACTATCCATATGCAATGCAATAAGTTATATCAGTTTTTAATAAAACTATCCATATGCAATGCAGAGAGTTATATCAATTTTTAATAAAACTATCCATATGCAATGCAATAAGTTATATCAGTTTTTAATAAAACTATCCATATGCAATGCAGTGAGTTATATCAGTTTTTAATAAAACTATCCATATGCAATGCTCTGAGTTATATCAGTTTTTAATAAAACTATCCATATGCAATGCACTGAGTTATATCAGTTTTTAATAAAACTATCCATATGCAATGCAATAAGTTATATCAGTTTTTAATAAAACTATCCATATGCAATGCTCTGAGTTATTTTAATTTTTAATAAAACTATCCATATGCAATGCTCTGAGTTATATCAGTTTTTAATAAAACTATCCATATGCAATGCAGTGAGTTATATCAGTTTTTAATAAAACTATCCATATGCAATGCAATAAGTTATATCAGTTTTTAATAAAACTATCCATATGCAATGCAGTGAGTTATATCAGTTTTTAATAAAACTAACCAAATGCAATGCACTGAGTTATATCCGTTTTTAATAAAACTATCCATGTGCAATGCAGTGAGTTATATCAGTTTTTAATAAAACTATCCATATGCAATGCACTGAGTTATATCAGTTTTTAATAAAACTATCCATATGCAATGCAATAAGTTATATCAGTTTTTAATAAAACTATCCATATGCAATGCTCTGAGTTATATCAGTTTTTAATAAAACTATCCATATGCAATGCATTGAGTTATATCAGTTTTTAATAAAACTATCCATATGCAATGCTCTGAGTTATATCAGTTTTTAATAAAACTATCCATATGCAATGCACTGAGTTATATCAGTTTTTAATAAAACTATCCATATGCAATGCAATAAGTTATATTAGTTTTTAATAAAACTATCCATATGCAATGCAGTGAGTTATATCAGTTTTTAATAAAACTATCCATATGCAATGCTCTGAGTTATATCAGTTTTTAATAAAACTATCCATATGCAATGCACTGAGTTATATCAGTTTTTAATAAAACTATCCATATGCAATGCCATAAGTTATATCAGTTTTTTATAAAACTATCCATATGCAATGCACTGAGTTATATCAGTTTTTAATAAAACTATCCATATGCAATGCAATAAGTTATATCAGTTCTTAATAAAACTATCCATATGCAATGCAATAAGTTATATCAGTTTTTAATAAAACTATCCATATGCAATGCAGTGAGTTATATCAGTTTTTAATAAAAATATCCATATGCAATGCAATAAGTTATATCAGTTTTTAACAAATCTATCCATATGCAATGCTCTGAGTTATATCAGTTTTTAACAAAACTATCCATATGCAATGCTCTGAGTTATATCAGTTTTTAATAAAACTATCCATATGCAATGCACTGAGCTATATCAGTTTTTAATAAAACTATCCATATGCAATGCAGTGAGTTATATCAGTTTTTAATAAAACTATCCATATGCAATGCACTGAGTTATATCAGTTTATAAAAAAACTATCAATATGCAATGCAATAAGTTATATCAGTTTTTAATAACACTATCCATATGCAATGCTCTGAGTTATATCAGTTTTTAATAAAACTATCCATATGCAATGCACTGAGTTATATCAGTTTTTAATAAAACTATCCATATGCAATGCTCTGAGTTATATCAGTTTTTAATAAAACTATCCATATGCAATGCACTGAGTTATATCAGTTTTTAATAAAACTATCCATATGCAATGCAATAAGTTATATCAGTTTTTAATAAAACTATCCATATGCAATGCAGTGAGTTATATCAGTTTTTAATAAAACTATCCATATGCAATGCTCTGAGTTATATCAGTTTTTAATAAAACTATCCATATGCAATGCACTGAGTTATATCAGTTTTTAATAAAACTATCCATATGCAATGCAATAAGTTATATCAGTTTTTTATAAAACTATCCATATGCAATGCACTGAGTTATATCAGTTTTTAATAAAACTATCCATATGCAATGCACTGAGTTATATCAGTTTTTAGTAAAACTATCCATATGCAATGCAATAAGTTATATCAGTTTTTAATAAAACTATCCATATGCAATGCAGTGAGTTATATCAGTTTTTAATAAAACTATCCATATGCAATGCAATAAGTTATATCAGTTTTTAATAAAACTATCCATATGCAATGCACTGAGTTATATCAGTTTTTAATAAAACTATCCATATGCAATGCACTGAGTTATATCAGTTTTTAATAAAACTATCCATATGCAATGCACTGAGCTATATCAGTTTTCAATAAAACTATCCATATGCAATGCAGTGAGTTATATCAGTTTTTAATAAAACTATCCATATGCAATGCAATAAGTTATATCAGTTTTTAATAAAACTATCCATATGCAATGCAATAAGTTATATCAGTTTTTAATAAAACTATCCATATGCAATGCACTGAGTTATATCAGTTTTTAATAAAACTATCCATATGCAATGCACTGAGTTATATCAGTTTTTAATAAAACTATCCATATGCAATGCTCTGAGTTATATCAGTTTTTAATAAAACTATCCATATGCAATGCACTGAGTTATATCAGTTTTTAATAAAATTTAATAAAAATATCCATATGCAATGCAATAAGTTATATCAGTTTTTAACAAATCTATCCATATGCAATGCTCTGAGTTATATCAGTTTTTAACAAAACTATCCATATGCAATGCTCTGAGTTATATCAGTTTTTAATAAAACTATCCATATGCAATGCTCTGAGTTATATCAGTTTTTAATAAAACTATCCATATGCAATGCTCTGAGTTATATCAGTTTTTAATAAAACTATCCATATGCAATGCACTGAGTTATATCAGTTTTTAATAAAACTATCCATATGCAATGCACTGAGTTATATCAGTTTTTAATAAAGCTATCCATATGCAATGCAATAAGTTATATCAGTTTTTAATAAAACTATCCATATGCAATGCACTGAGTTATATCAGTTTTTAATAAAACTATCCATATGCAATGCACTGAGTTATATCAGTTTTTAATAAAACTATCCATATGCAATGCACTGAGTTATATCAGTTTTTAATAAAACTATCCATATGCAATGCAATAAGTTATATCAGTTTTTAATAAAACTATCCATATGCAATGCAGTGAGTTATATCAGTTTTTAATAAAACTATCCATATGCAATGCACTGAGTTATATCAGTTTTTAATAAAACTATCCATATGCAATGCAATAAGTTATATCAGTTTTTAATAAAACTATCCATATGCAATGCAGTGAGTTATATCAGTTTTTAATAAAACTATCCATATGCAATGCAATAAGTTATATCTGTTTTTAATAAAACTATCCATATGCAATGCACTGAGTTATATCAGTTTTTAATAAAACTATCCATATGCAATGCTCTGAGTTATATCAGTTTTTAATAAAACTATCCATATGCAATGCACTGAGTTATATCAGTTTTCAATAAAACTATCCATATGCAATGCACTGAGTTATATCAGTTTTTAATAAAACTATCCATATGCAATGCAATAAGTTATATCAGTTTTTAATAAAACTATCCATATGCAAAGCTCTGAGTTATATCAGTTTTTAATAAAACTATCCATATGCAATGCTCTGAGTTATATCAGTTTTTAATAAAACTATCCATATGCAATGCACTGAGTTATATCAGTTTTTAATAAAACTATCCATATGCAATGCAATAAGTTATATCAGTTTTTAATAAAACTATCCATATGCAATGCTCTGAGTTATATCAGTTTTTAATAAAACTATCCATATGCAATGCACTGAGTTATATCAGTTTTTAATAAAACTATCCATATGCAATGCTCTGAGTTATATCAGTTTTTAATAAAACTATCCATATGCAATGCAATAAGTTATAACAGTTTTTAATAAAACTATCCATATGCAATGCACTGAGTTATATCAGTTTTTAATAAAACTATCCATATGCAATGCACTGAGTTATATCAGTTTTTAATAAAACTATCCATATGCAATGCACTGAGTTATATCAGTTTTTAATAAAACTATCCATATGCAATGCAATAAGTTATATCAGTTTTTAATAAAACTATCCATATGCAATGCAGTGAGTTATATCAGTTTTTAATAAAACTATCCATATGCAATGCACTGAGTTATATCAGTTTTTAATAAAACTATCCATATGCAATGCACTGAGTTATATCAGTTTTTAATAAAACTATCCATATGCAATGCACTGAGTTATATCAGTTTTTAATAAAACCATCCATATGCAATGCACTGAGTTATAACAGTTTTTAATAAAACTATCCATATGCAATGCGATAAGTTATATCAGTTTTTAATAAAACTATCCATATGCAATGCTCTGAGTTATATCAGTTTTTAATAAAACTATCCATATGCAATGCTTTGAGTTATTTTAAATTTTAATAAAACTATCCATATGCAATGCTCTGAGTTATATCAGTTTTTAATAAAACTATCCATATGCAATGCACTGAGTTATATCAGTTTTTAATAAAATTTAATAAAATAATCCATATGCAATGCAATAAGTTATATCAGTTTTTAACAAAACTATCCATATGCAATGCTCTGAGTTATATCAGTTTTTAATAAAACTATCCATATGCAATGCTCTGAGTTATATCAGTTTTTAATAAAACTATCCATATGCAATGCACTGAGTTATATCAGTTTTTAATAAAACTATCCATATGCAATGCACTGAGTTATATCAGTTTTTAATAAAACTATCCATATGCAATGCAATAAGTTATATCAGTTTTTAATAAAACTATCCATATGCAATGCTCTGAGTTATATCAGTTTTTAATAAAACTATCCATATGCAATGCTTTGAGTTATTTTAATTTTTAATAAAACTATCCATATGCAATGCTCTGAGTTATATCAGTTTTTAATAAAACTATCCATATGCAATGCACTGAGTTATATCAGTTTTTAATAAAACCATCCATATGCAATGCAGTGAGTTATATCAGTTTTTAATAAAACTATCCATATGCAATGCAATAAGTTATATCAGTTTCTAATAAAACTATCCATATGCAATGCAAAGAGTTATATCAGTTTTTAATAAAACTAACCATATGCAATGCAATAAGTTATATCAGTTTTTAATAAAACTATCCATATGCAATGTAGTGAGTTATATCAGTTTTTAATAAAACTATCCATATGCAATGCAATAAGTTATATCAGTTTTTAATAAAACTATCCATATGCAATGCACTGAGTTATATCAGTTTTTAATAAAACTATCCATATGCAATGCACTGAGTTATATCAGTTTTTAATAAAACTATCCATATGCAATGCACTGAGCTATATCAGTTTTCAATAAAACTATCCATATGCAATGCAGTGAGTTATATCAGTTTTTAATAAAACTATCCATATGCAATGCAATAAGTTATATCAGTTTTTAATAAAACTATCCATATGCAATGCAGAGAGTTATATCAGTTTTTAATAAAACTATCCATATGCAATGCAATAAGTTATAACAGTTTTTATTAAAACTATCCATATGCAATGCAGTGAGTTATATCAGTTTTTAATAAAACTATCCATATGCAATGCTCTGAGTTATATCAGTTTTTAATAAAACTATCCATATGCAATGCACTGAGTTATATCAGTTTTTAATAAAATTTAATAAAAATATCCATATGCAATGCAATAAGTTATATCAGTTTTTAACAAATCTATCCATATGCAATGCTCTGAGTTATATCAGTTTTTAACAAAACTATCCATATGCAATGCTCTGAGTTATATCAGTTTTTAATAAAACTATCCATATGCAATGCTCTGAGTTATATCAGTTTTTAATAAAACTATCCATATGCAATGCTCTGAGTTATATCAGTTTTTAATAAAACTATCCATATGCAATGCACTGAGTTATATCAGTTTTTAATAAAACTATCCATATGCAATGCACTGAGTTATATCAGTTTTTAATAAAACTATCCATATGCTATGCAATAAGTTATATCAGTTTTTAATAAAACTATCCATATGCAATGCACTGAGTTATATCAGTTTTTAATAAAACTATCCATATGCAATGCACTGAGTTATATCAGTTTTTAATAAAACTATCCATATGCAATGCACTGAGTTATATCAGTTTTTAATAAAACTATCCATATGCAATGCAATAAGTTATATCAGTTTTTAATAAAACTATCCATATGCAATGCAGTGAGTTATATCAGTTTTTAATAAAACTATCCATATGCAATGCACTGAGTTATATCAGTTTTTAATAAAACTATCCATATGCAATGCAATAAGTTATATCAGTTTTTAATAAAACTATCCATATGCAATGCAGTGAGTTATATCAGTTTTTAATAAAACTATCCATATGCAATGCAATAAGTTATATCTGTTTTTAATAAAACTATCCATATGCAATGCACTGAGTTATATCAGTTTTTAATAAAACTATCCATATGCAATGCTCTGAGTTATATCAGTTTTTAATAAAACTATCCATATGCAATGCACTGAGTTATATCAGTTTTCAATAAAACTATCCATATGCAATGCACTGAGTTATATCAGTTTTTAATAAAACTATCCATATGCAATGCAATAAGTTATATCAGTTTTTAATAAAAGTATCCATATGCAAAGCTCTGAGTTATATCAGTTTTTAATAAAACTATCCATATGCAATGCTCTGAGTTATATCAGTTTTTAATAAAACTATCCATATGCAATGCACTGAGTTATATCAGTTTTTAATAAAACTATCCATATGCAATGCAATAAGTTATATCAGTTTTTAATAAAACTATCCATACGCAATGCTCTGAGTTATATCAGTTTTTAATAAAACTATCCATATGCAATGCACTGAGTTATATCAGTTTTTAATAAAACTATCCATATGCAATGCTCTGAGTTATATCAGTTTTTAATAAAACTATCCATATGCAATGCAATAAGTTATAACAGTTTTTAATAAAACTATCCATATGCAATGCACTGAGTTATATCAGTTTTTAATAAAACTATCCATATGCAATGCACTGAGTTATATCAGTTTTTAATAAAACTATCCATATGCAATGCACTGAGTTATATCAGTTTTTAATAAAACTATCCATATGCAATGCAATAAGTTATATCAGTTTTTAATAAAACTATCCATATGCAATGCAGTGAGTTATATCAGTTTTTAATAAAACTATCCATATGCAATGCACTGAGTTATATCAGTTTTTAATAAAACTATCCATATGCAATGCACTGAGTTATATCAGTTTTTAATAAAACTATCCATATGCAATGCACTGAGTTATATCAGTTTTTAATAAAACCATCCATATGCAATGCACTGAGTTATAACAGTTTTTAATAAAACTATCCATATGCAATGCGATAAGTTATATCAGTTTTTAATAAAACTATCCATATGCAATGCAGTGAGTTATATCAGTTTTTAATAAAACTATCCATATGCAATGCACTGAGTTATATCAGTCTTTAATAAAATTTAATAAAATTATCCATATGCAATGCAATAAGTTATATCAGTTTTTAACAAAACTATCCATATGCAATGCTCTGAGTTATATCAGTTTTTAATAAAACTATCCATATGCAATGCTCTGAGTTATATCAGTTTTTAATAAAACTATCCATATGCTATGCACTGAGTTATATCAGTTTTTAATAAAACTATCCATATGCAATGCACTGAGTTATATCAGTTTTTAATAAAACTATCCATATGCAATGCAATAAGTTATATCAGTTTTTAATAAAACTATCCATATGCAATGCTCTGAGTTATATCAGTTTTTAATAAAACTATCCATATGCAATGCTTTGAGTTATTTTAATTTTTAATAAAACTATCCATATGCAATGCTCTGAGTTATATCAGTTTTTAATAAAACTATCCATATGCAATGCACTGAGTTATATCAGTTTTTAATAAAACCATCCATATGCAATGCAGTGAGTTATATCAGTTTTTAATAAAACTATCCATATGCAATGCAATAAGTTATATCAGTTTCTAATAAAACTATCCATATGCAATGCAAAGAGTTATATCAGTTTTTAATAAAACTATCCATATGCAATGCAATAAGTTATATCAGTTTTTAATAAAACTATCCATATGCAATGCACTGAGTTATATCAGTTTTTAATAAAACTATCCATATGCAATGCAATAAGTTATATCAGTTTTTAATAAAACTATCCATATGCAATGCAATAAGTTATATCAGTTTTTAATAAAACTATCCATATGCAATGCAGTGAGTTATATCAGTTTTTAATAAAACTATCCATATGCAATGCAATAAGTTATATCAGTTTTTAATAAAACTATCCATATGCAATGCACTGAGTTATATCAGTTTTTAATAAAACTATCCATATGCAATGCACTGAGTTATATCAGTTTTTAATAAAACTATCCATATGCAATGCACTGAGCTATATCAGTTTTTAATAAAACTATCCATATGCAATGCAGTGAGTTATATCAGTTTTTAATAAAACTATCCATATGCAATGCAATAAGTTATATCAGTTTATAATAAAACTATCAATATGCAATGCAATAAGTTATATCAGTTTTTAATAACACTATCCATATGCAATGCTCTGAGTTATATCAGTTTTTAATAAAACTATCCATATGCAATGCACTGAGTTATATCAGTTTTTAATAAAACTATCCATATGCAATGCAATAAGTTATATCAGTTTTTAATAAAACTATCCATATGCAATGCAGTGAGTTATATCAGTTTTTAATAAAACTATCCATATGCAATGCTCTGAGTTATATCAGTTTTTAATAAAACTATCCATATGCAATGCACTGAGTTATTTCAGTTTTTAATAAAACTATCCATATGCAATGCAATAAGTTATATCAGTTTTTTATAAAACTATCCATATGCAATGCACTGAGTTATATCAGTTTTTAATAAAACTATCCATATGCAATGCACTGAGTTATATCAGTTTTTAATAAAACTATCCATATGCAATGCAATAAGTTATATCAGTTTTTAATAAAACTATCCATATGCAATGCAGTGAGTTATATCAGTTTTTAATAAAACTATCCATATGCAATGCAATAAGTTATATCAGTTTTTAATAAAACTATCCATATGCAATGCACTGAGTTATATTAGTTTTTAATAAAACTATCCATATGCAATGCACTGAGTTATATCAGTTTTTAATAAAACTATCCATATGCAATGCACTGAGCTATATCAGTTTTCAATAAAACTATCCATATGCAATGCATTGAGTTATATCAGTTTTTAATAAAACTATCCATATGCAATGCAATAAGTTATATCAGTTTTTAATAAAACTATCCATATGCAATGCAGAGAGTTATATCAGTTTTTAATAAAACTATCCATATGCAATGCAATAAGTTATAACAGTTTTTATTAAAACTATCCATATGCAATGCAGTGAGTTATATCAGTTTTTAATAAAACTATCCATATGCAATGCTCTGAGTTATATCAGTTTTTAATAAAACTATCCATATGCAATGCACTGAGTTCTATCAGTTTTTAATAAAATTTAATAAAACTATCCATATGCAATGCTCTGAGTTATATCAGTTTTTAATAAAACTATCCATATGCAATGCTCTGAGTTATATCAGTTTTTAATAAAACTATCCACATGCAATGCACTGAGTTATATCAGTTTTTAATAAAACTATCCATATGCAATGCACTGAGTTATATCAGTTTTTAATAAAACTATCCATATGCAATGCAGTGAGTTATATCAGTTTTTAATAAAACTATCCATATGCAATGCAATAAGTTATATCAGTTTTTAATAAAACTATCCATATGCAATGCACTGAGTTATATCAGTTTTTAATAAAACTATCCATATGCAATGCACTGAGTTATATCAGTTTTTAATAAAACTATCCATATGTAATGCACTGAGTTATATCAGTTTTTAATAAAACTATCCATATGCAATGCAATAAGTTATATCAGTTTTTAATAAAACTATCCATATGCAATGCTCTGAGTTATATCAGTTTTTAATAAAACTATCCATATGCAATGCTCTGAGTTATATCAGTTTTTAATAAAACTATCCATATGCAATGCAATAAGTTATATCAGTTTTTTATAAAACTATCCATATGCAATGCACTGAGTTATATCAGTTTTTAATAAAACTATCCATATGCAATGCAATAAGTTATATCAGTTTTTAATAAAACTATCCATATGCAATGCAATAAGTTATATCAGTTTTTAATAAAACTATCCATATGCAATGCAGTGAGTTATATCAGTTTTTAATAAAACTATCCATATGCAATGCAATAAGTTATATCAGTTTTTAATAAAACTATCCATATGCAATGCACTGAGTTATATCAGTTTTTAATAAAACTATCCATATGCAATGCACTGAGTTATATCAGTTTTTAATAAAACTATCCATATGCAATGCACTGAGCTTTATCAGTTTTTAATAAAACTATCCATATGCAATGCAGTGAGTTATATCAGTTTTTAATAAAACTATCCATATGCAATGCACTGAGTTATATCAGTTTATAATAAAACTATCAATATGCAATGCAATAAGTTATATCAGTTTTTAATAACACTATCCATATGCAATGCTCTGAGTTATATCAGTTTTTAATAAAACTATCCATATGCAATGCACTGAGTTATATCAGTTTTTAATAAAACTATCCATATGCAATGCACTGAGTTATATCAGTTTTTAATAAAACTATCCATATGCAATGCACTGAGCTATATCAGTTTTTAATAAAACTATCCATATGCAATGCACTGAGTTATATCAGTTTATAATAAAACTATCAATATGCAATGCAATAAGTTATATCAGTTTTTAATAACACTATCCATATGCAATGCTCTGAGTTATATCAGTTTTTAATAAAACTATCCATGTGCAATGCACTGAGTTATATCAGTTTTTAATAAAACTATCCATATGCAATGCTCTGAGTTATATCAGTTTTTAATAAAACTATCCATATGCAATGCACTGAGTTATATCAGTTTTTAATAAAACTATCCATATGCAATGTAATAAGTTATATCAGTTTTTAATAAAACTATCCATATGCAATGCAGTGAGTTATATCAGTTTTTAATAAAACTATCCATATGCAATGCTCTGAGTTATATCAGTTTTTAATAAAACTATCCATATGCAATGCACTGAGTTATATCAGTTTTTAATAAAACTATCCATATGCAATGCAATAAGTTATATCAGTTTTTTATAAAACTATCCATATGCAATGCACTGAGTTATATCAGTTTTTAATAAAACTATCCATATGCAATGCACTGAGTTATATCAGTTTTTAATAAAACTATCCATATGCAATGCAATAAGTTATATCAGTTTTTAATAAAACTATCCATATGCAATGCAGTGAGTTATATCAGTTTTTAATAAAACTATCCATATGCAATGCAATAAGTTATATCAGTTTTTAATAAAACTATCCATATGCAATGCACTGAGTTATATCAGTTTTTAATAAAACTATCCATATGCAATGCACTGAGTTATATCAGTTTTTAATAAAACTATCCATATGCAATGCACTGAGCTATATCAGTTTTCAATAAAACTATCCATATGCAATGCAGTGAGTTATATCAGTTTTTAATAAAACTATCCATATGCAATGCAATAAGTTATATCAGTTTTTAATAAAACTATCCATATGCAATGCAGAGAGTTATAACAGTTTTTATTAAAACTATCCATATGCAATGCAGTGAGTTATATCAGTTTTTAATAAAACTATCCATATGCAATGCTCTGAGTTATATCAGTTTTTAATAAAACTATCCATATGCAATGCACTGAGTTATATCAGTTTTTAATAAAATTTAATAAAAATATCCATATGCAATGCAATAAGTTATATCAGTTTTTAACAAAACTATCCATATGCAATGCAGTGAGTTATATCAGTTTTTAATAAAACTATCCATATGCAATGCAATAAGTTATATCAGTTTTTAATAAAACTATCCATATGCAATGCACTGAGTTATATCAGTTTTTAATAAAACTATCCATATGCAATGCACTGAGTTATATCAGTTTTTAATAAAACTATCCATATGCAATGCACTGAGCTATATCAGTTTTTAATAAAACTATCCATATGCAATGCAATAAGTTATATCAGTTTTTAATAAAACTATCCATATGCAATGCAGTGAGTTATATCAGTTTTTAATAAAACTATCCATATGCAATGCAATAAGTTATATCAGTTTTTAATAAAACTATCCATATGCAATGCACTGAGTTATATCAGTTTTTAATAAAACTATCCATATGCAATGCACTGAGTTATATCAGTTTTTAATAAAACTATCCATATGCAATGCACTGAGCTATATCAGTTTTCAATAAAACTATCCATATGCAATGCAGTGAGTTATATCAGTTTTTAATAAAACTATCCATATGCAATGCAATAAGTTATATCAGTTTTTAATAAAACTATCCATATGCAATGCAGAGAGTTATAACAGTTTTTATTAAAACTATCCATATGCAATGCAGTGAGTTATATCAGTTTTTAATAAAACTATCCATATGCAATGCTCTGAGTTATATCAGTTTTTAATAAAACTATCCATATGCAATGCACTGAGTTATATCAGTTTTTAATAAAATTTAATAAAAATATCCATATGCAATGCAATAAGTTATATCAGTTTTTAACAAAACTATCCATATGCAATGCACTGAGTTATATCAGTTTTTAATAAAACTATCCATATGCAATGCACTGAGTTATATCAGTTTTTAATAAAACTATCCATATGCAATGCAATAAGTTATATCAGTTTTTAATAAAACTATCCATATGCAATGCAGTGAGTTATATCAGTTTTTAATAAAACTATCCATATGCAATGCAATAAGTTATATCAGTTTTTAATAAAACTATCCATATGCAATGCACTGAGTTATATCAGTTTTTAATAAAACTATCCATATGCAGTGCACTGAGTTATATCAGTTTTTAATAAAACTATCCATATGCAATGCACTGAGCTATATCAGTTTTCAATAAAACTATCCATATGCAATGCAGTGAGTTATATCAGTTTTTAATAAAACTATCCATATGCAATGCAATAAGTTATATCAGTTTTTAATAAAACTATCCATATGCAATGCAGAGAGTTATAACAGTTTTTATTAAAACTATCCATATGCAATGCAGTGAGTTATATCAGTTTTTAATAAAACTATCCATATGCAATGCTCTGAGTTATATCAGTTTTTAATAAAACTATCCATATGCAATGCACTGAGTTATATCAGTTTTTAATAAAATTTAATAAAAATATCCATATGCAATGCAATAAGTTATATCAGTTTTTAACAAAACTATCCATATGCAATGCTCTGAGTTATATCAGTTTTTAATAAAACTATCCATATGCAATGCACTGAGTTATATCAGTTTTTAATAAAACTATCCATATGCAATGCTCTGAGTTATATCAGTTTTTAATAAAACTATCCATATGCAATGCAATGAGTTATATCAGTTTTTAATAAAACTATCCATATGCAATGCACTGAGTTATATCAGTTTTTAATAAAACTATCCATATGCAATGCAGTGAGTTATATCAGTTTTTAATAAAACTATCCATATGCAATGCAATAAGTTATATCAGTTTTTAATAAAACTATCCATATGCAATGCACTGAGTTATATCAGATTTTAATAAAACTATCCATATGCAATGCACTGAGTTATATCAGTTTTTAATAAAACTATCCATATGCAATGCACTGAGTTATATCAGTTTTTAATAAAACTATCCATATGCAATGCACTGAGTTATATCAGTTTTTAATAAAACTATCCATATGCAATGCTCTGAGTTATATCAGTTTTTAATAAAACTATCCATATGCAATGCTCTGAGTTATATCAGTTTTTAATAAAACTATCCATATGCAATGCACTGAGTTATATCAGTTTTTAATAAAACCATCCATATGCAATGCAGTGAGTTATATCAGTTTTTAATAAAACTATCCATATGCAATGCAATAAGTTATATCAGTTTCTAATAAAACTATCCATATGCAATGCAATAAGTTATATCAGTTTTTTATAAAACTATCCATATGCAATGCACTGAGTTATATCAGTTTTTAATAAAACTATCCATATGCAATGCACTGAGTTATATCAGTTTTTAATAAAACTATCCATATGCAATGCAATAAGTTATATCAGTTTTTAATAAAACTATCCATATGCAATGCAGTGAGTTATATCAGTTTTTAATAAAACTATCCATATGCAATGCAATAAGTTATATCAGTTTTTAATAAAACTATCCATATGCAATGCACTGAGTTATATCAGTTTTTAATAAAACTATCCATATGCAATGCACTGAGTTATATCAGTTTTTAATAAAACTATCCATATGCAATGCACTGAGCTATATCAGTTTTCAATAAAACTATCCATATGCAATGCAGTGAGTTATATCAGTTTTTAATAAAACTATCCATATGCAATGCAATAAGTTATATCAGTTTTTAATAAAACTATCCATATGCAATGCAGAGAGTTATAACAGTTTTTATTAAAACTATCCATATGCAATGCAGTGAGTTATATCAGTTTTTAATAAAACTATCCATATGCAATGCTCTGAGTTATATCAGTTTTTAATAAAACTATCCATATGCAATGCACTGAGTTATATCAGTTTTTAATAAAATTTAATAAAAATATCCATATGCAATGCAATAAGTTATATCAGTTTTTAACAAAACTATCCATATGCAATGCTCTGAGTTATATCAGTTTTTAATAAAACTATCCATATGCAATGCACTGAGTTATATCAGTTTTTAATAAAACTATCCATATGCAATGCACTGAGTTATATCAGTTTTTAATAAAACTATCCATATGCAATGCACTGAGTTATATCAGTTTTTAATAAAACTATCCATATGCAATGCACTGAGTTATATCAGTTTTTAATAAAACTATCCATATGCAATGCTCTGAGTTATATCAGTTTTTAATAAAACTATCCATATGCAATGCACTGAGTTATATCAGTTTTTAATAAAACCATCCATATGCAATGCAGTGAGTTATATCAGTTTTTAATAAAACTATCCATATGCAATGCAATAAGTTATATCAGTTTCTAATAAAACTATCCATATGCA
Organism: Ceratitis rosa; assembly: GCA_037013455.1. Classification (NCBI taxonomy): domain Eukaryota; kingdom Metazoa; phylum Arthropoda; class Insecta; order Diptera; family Tephritidae; genus Ceratitis; species Ceratitis rosa. The sequence continues at coordinate 557,075 of JAWMAG010000023.1, forward strand.
ATGCAGTGAGTTATATCAGTTTTTAATAAAACTATCCATATGCAATGCAATAAGTTATATCAGTTTTTAATAAAACTATCCATATGCAATGCACTGAGTTATATCAGTTTTTAATAAAACTATCCATATGCAATGCAATAAGTTATATCAGTTTTTAATAAAACTATCCATATGCAATGCAATAAGTTATATCAGTTTTTAATAAAACTATCCATATGCAATGCAGTGAGTTATATCAGTTTTTAATAAAACTATCCATATGCAATGCAATAAGTTATATCAGTTTTTAATAAAACTATCCATATGCAATGCACTGAGTTATATCAGTTTTTAATAAAACTATCCATATGCAATGCAATAAGTTATATCAGTTTTTAATAAAACTATCCATATGCAATGCACTGAGTTATATCAGTTTTTAATAAAACTATCCATATGCAATGCAATAAGTTATATCAGTTTTTAATAAAACTATCCATATGCAATGCAATAAGTTATATCAGTTTTTAATAAAACTATCCATATGCAATGCACTGAGTTATATCAGTTTTTAATAAAACTATCCATATGCAATGCAATAAGTTATATCAGTTTTTAATAAAACTATCCATATGCAATGCAATAAGTTATATCAGTTTTTAATAAAACTATCCATATGCAATGCACTGAGTTATATCAGTTTTTAATAAAACTATCCATATGCAATGCAATAAGTTATATCAGTTTTTAATAAAACTATCCATATGCAATGCAATAAGTTATATCAGTTTTTAATAAAACTATCCATATGCAATGCTCTGAGTTATATCAGTTTTTAATAAAACTATCCATATGCAATGCTCTGAGTTATATCAGTTTTTAATAAAACTATCCATATGCAATGCACTGAGTTATATCAGTTTTTAATAAAACTATCCATATGCAATGCAGTGAGTTATATCAGTTTTTAATAAAACTATCCATATGCAATGCAATAAGTTATATCAGTTTCTAATAAAACTATCCATATGCAATGCAGTGAGTTATATCAGTTTTTAATAAAACTATCCATATGCAATGCACTGAGTTATATCAGTTTTTAATAAAACTATCCATATGCAATGCAATAAGTTATATCAGTTTTTAATAAAACTATCCATATGCAATGCAATAAGTTATATCAGTTTTTAATAAAACTATCCATATGCAATGCAGTGAGTTATATCAGTTTTTAATAAAACTATCCATATGCAATGCAATAAGTTATATCAGTTTTTAATAAAACTATCCATATGCAATGCAATAAGTTATATCAGTTTTTAATAAAACTATCCATATGCAATGCAGTGAGTTATATCAGTTTTTAATAAAACTATCCATATGCAATGCAATAAGTTATATCAGTTTTTAATAAAACTATCCATATGCAATGCACTGTGTTATATCAGTTTTTAATAAAACTATCCATATGCAATGCAATAAGTTATATCAGTTTTTAATAAAACTATCCATATGCAATGCAATAAGTTATATCAGTTTTTAATAAAACTATCCATATGCAATGCACTGAGTTATATCAGTTTTTAATAAAACTATCCATATGCAATGCAATAAGTTATATCAGTTTTTAATAAAACTATCCATATGCAATGCAATAAGTTATATCAGTTTTTAATAAAATTATCCATATGCAATGCACTGAGTTATATCAGTTTTTAATAAAACTATCCATATGCAATGCAATAAGTTATATCAGTTTTTAATAAAACTATCCATATGCAATGCAATAAGTTATATCAGTTTTTAATAAAACTATCCATATGCAATGCACTGAGTTATATCAGTTTTTAATAAAACTATCCATATGCAATGCAATAAGTTATATCAGTTTTTAATAAAACTATCCATATGCAATGCAATAAGTTATATCAGTTTTTAAAAAAACTATCCATATGCAATGCAGTGAGTTATATCAGTTTTTAATAAAACTATCCATATGCAATGCAATAAGTTATATCAGTTTTTAATAAAACTATCCATATGCAATGCAATAAGTTATATCAGTTTTTAATAAAACTATCCATATGCAATGCAGTGAGTTATATCAGTTTTTAATAAAACTATCCATATGCAATGCAATAAGTTATATCAGTTTTTAATAAAACTATCCATATGCAATGCACTGAGTTATATCAGTTTTTAATAAAACTATCCATATGCAATGCAATAAGTTATATCAGTTTTTAATAAAACTATCCATATGCAATGCAATAAGTTATATCAGTTTTTAATAAAACTATCCATATGCAATGCACTGAGTTATATCAGTTTTTAATAAAACTATCCATATGCAATGCAATAAGTTATATCAGTTTTTAATAAAACTATCCATATGCAATGCAATAAGTTATATCAGTTTTTAATAAAACTATCCATATGCAATGCACTGAGTTATATCAGTTTTTAATAAAACTATCCATATGCAATGCAATAAGTTATATCAGTTTTTAATAAAACTATCCATATGCAATGCAATAAGTTATATCAGTTTTTAATAAAACTATCCATATGCAATGCACTGAGTTATATCAGTTTTTAATAAAACTATCCATATGCAATGCAATAAGTTATATCAGTTTTTAATAAAACTATCCATATGCAATGCAATAAGTTATATCAGTTTTTAAAAAAACTATCCATATGCAATGCACTGAGTTATATCAGTTTTTAATAAAACTATCCATATGCAATGCAATAAGTTATATCAGTTTTTAATAAAACTATCCATATGCAATGCAATAAGTTATATCAGTTTTTAATAAAACTATCCATATGCAATGCAATAAGTTATATCAGTTTTTAATAAAACTATCCATATGCAATGCACTGAGTTATATCAGTTTTTAATAAAACTATCCATATGCAATGCAATAAGTTATATCAGTTTTTAATAAAACTATCCATATGCAATGCAATAAGTTATATCAGTTTTTAATAAAACTATCCATATGCAATGCAATAAGTTATATCAGTTTTTAATAAAACTATCCATATGCAATGCACTGAGTTATATCAGTTTTTAATAAAACTATCCATATGCAATGCAATAAGTTATATCAGTTTTTAATAAAACTATCCATATGCAATGCAATAAGTTATATCAGTTTTTAATAAAACTATCCATATGCAATGCACTGAGTTATATCAGTTTTTAATAAAACTATCCATATGCAATGCAATAAGTTATATCAGTTTTTAATAAAACTATCCATATGCAATGCTCTGAGTTATATCAGTTTTTAATAAAACTATCCATATGCAATGCACTGAGTTATATCAGTTTTTAATTAAACTATCCATATGCAATGCAATAAGTTATATCAGTTTTTAATAAAACTATCCATATGCAATGCAATAAGTTATATCAGTTTTTAATAAAACTATCCATATGCAATGCAATAAGTTATATCAGTTTTTAATAAAACTATCCATATGCAATGCACTGAGTTATATCAGTTTTTAATAAAACTATCCATATGCAATGCAATAAGTTATATCAGTTTTTAATAAAACTATCCATATGCAATGCAATAAGTTATATCAGTTTTTAATAAAACTATGCATATGCAATGCACTGAGTTATATCAGTTTTTAATAAAACTATCCATATGCAATGCTCTGAGTTATATCAGTTTTTAATAAAACTATCCATATGCAATGCAATAAGTTATATCAGTTTTTAATAAAACTATCCATATGCAATGCACTGAGTTATATCAGTTTTTAATAAAACTATCCATATGCAATGCAATAAGTTATATCAGTTTTTAATAAAACTATCCATATGCAATGCAATAAGTTATATCAGTTTTTAATAAAACTATCCATATGCAATGCAATAAGTTATATCAGTTTTTAATAAAACTATCCATATGCAATGCACTGAGTTATATCAGTTTTTAATAAAACTATCCATATGCAATGCAATAAGTTATATCAGTTTTTAATAAAACTATCCATATGCAATGCAATAAGTTATATCAGTTTTTAATAAAACTATCCATATGCAATGCACTGAGTTATATCAGTTTTTAATAAAACTATCCATATGCAATGCAATAAGTTATATCAGTTTTTAATAAAACTATCCATATGCAATGCAATAAGTTATATCAGTTTTTAATAAAACTATCCATATGCAATGCAATAAGTTATATCAGTTTTTAATAAAACTATCCATATGCAATGCACTGAGTTATATCAGTTTTTAATAAAACTATCCATATGCAATGCAATAAGTTATATCAGTTTTTAATAAAACTATCCATATGCAATGCAATAAGTTATATCAGTTTTTAATAAAACTATCCATATGCAATGCACTGAGTTATATCAGTTTTTAATAAAACTATCCATATGCAATGCAATAAGTTATATCAGTTTTTAATAAAACTATCCATATGCAATGCAATAAGTTATATCAGTTTTTAATAAAACTATCCATATGCAATGCACTGAGTTATATCAGTTTTTAATAAAACTATCCATATGCAATGCAATAAGTTATATCAGTTTTTAATAAAACTATCCATATGCAATGCAATAAGTTATATCAGTTTTTAATAAAACTATCCATATGCAATGCACTGAGTTATATCAGTTTTTAATAAAACTATCCATATGCAATGCAATAAGTTATATCAGTTTTTAATAAAACTATCCATATGCAATGCAATAAGTTATATCAGTTTTTAATAAAACTATCCATATGCAATGCACTGAGTTATATCAGTTTTTAATAAAACTATCCATATGCAATGCAATAAGTTATATCTGTTTTTAATAAAACTATCCATATGCAATGCAATAAGTTATATCAGTTTTTAATAAAACTATCCATATGCAATGCAGTGAGTTATATCAGTTTTTAATAAAACTATCCATATGCAATGCAATAAGTTATATCAGTTTTTAATAAAACTATCCATATGCAATGCACTGAGTTATATCAGTTTTTAATAAAACTATCCATATGCAATGCACTGAGTTATATCAGTTTTTAATAAAACTATCCATATGCAATGCACTGAGCTATATCAGTTTTTAATAAAACTATCCATATGCAATGCAGTGAGTTATATCAGTTTTTAATAAAATTTAATAAAAATATCCATATGCAATGCAATAAGTTATATCAGTTTTTAACAAAACTATCCATATGCAATGCTCTGAGTTATATCAGTTTTTAATAAAACTATCCATATGCAATGCTCTGAGTTATATCAGTTTTTAATAAAACTATCCATATGCAATGCTCTGAGTTATATCAGTTTTTAATAAAACTATCCATATGCAATGCACTGAGTTATATCAGTTTTTAATAAAACTATCCATATGTAATGCACTGAGTTATATCAGTTTTTAATAAAACTATCCATATGCAATGCAGTGAGTTATATCAGTTTTTAATAAAACTATCCATATGCAATGCAATAAGTTATATCAGTTTTTAATAAAACTATCCATATGCAATGCACTGAGTTATATCAGTTTTTAATAAAACTATCCATATGCAATGCACTGAGTTATATCAGTTTTTAATAAAACTATCCATATGCAATGCACTGAGTTATATCAGTTTTTAATAAAACTATCCATATGCAATGCACTGAGTAATATCAGTTTTTAATAAAACTATCCATATGCAATGCTCTGAGTTATAACAGTTTTTAATAAAACTATCCATATGCAATGCTCTGAGTTATATCAGTTTTTAATAAAACTATCCATATGCAATGCACTGAGTTATATCAGTTTTTAATAAAACCATCCATATGCAATGCAGTGAGTTATATCAGTTTTTAATAAAACTATCCATATGCAATGCAATAAGTTATATCAGTTTCTAATAAAACTATCCATATGCAATGCAGTGAGTTATATCAGTTTTTAATAAAACTATCCATATGCAATGCAATAAGTTATATCAGTTTTTAATAAAACTATCCATATGCAATGCACTGAGTTATATCAGTTTTTAATAAAACTATCCATATGCAATGCAATAAGTTATATCAGTTTTTAATAAAACTATCCATATGCAATGCAATAAGTTATATCAGTTTTTAATAAAACTATCCATATGCAATGCAGTGAGTTATATCAGTTTTTAATAAAACTATCCATATGCAATGCAATAAGTTATATCAGTTTTTAATAAAACTATCCATATGCAATGCACTGAGTTATATCAGTTTTTAATAAAACTATCCATATGCAATGCACTGAGTTATATCAGTTTTTAATAAAACTATCCATATGCAATGCACTGAGCTATATCAGTTTTTAATAAAACTATCCATATGCAACGCAGTGAGTTATATCAGTTTTTAATAAAACTATCCATGTGCAATGCACTGAGTTATATCAGTTTATAATAAAACTATCAATATGCAATGCAATAAGTTATATCAGTTTTTAATTACACTATCCATATGCAATGCTCTGAGTTATATCAGTTTTTAATAAAACTATCCATATGCAATGCACTGAGTTATATCAGTTTTTAATAAAACTATCCATATGCAATGCTCTGAGTTATATCAGTTTTTAATAAAACTATCCATATGCAATGCACTGAGTTATATCAGTTTTTAATAAAACTATCCATATGCAATGCAATAAGTTATATCAGTTTTTAATAAAACTATCCATATGCAATGCAGTGAGTTATATCAGTTTTTAATAAAACTATCCATATGCAATGCTCTGAGTGATATCAGTTTTTAATAAAACTATCCATATGCAATGCACTGAGTTATATCAGTTTTTAATAAAACTATCCATATGCAATGCAATAAGTTATATCAGTTTTTTATAAAACTATCCATATGCAATGCACTGAGTTATATCAGTTTTTAATAAAACTATCCATATGCAATGCAATAAGTTATATCAGTTTTTTATAAAACTATCCATATGCAATGCACTGAGTTATATCAGTTTTTAATAAAACTATCCATATGCAATGCACTGAGTTATATCAGTTTTTAATAAAACTATCCATATGCAATGCAATAAGTTATATCAGTTTTTAATAAAACTATCCATATGCAATGCAGTGAGTTATATCAGTTTTTAATAAAACTATCCATATGCAATGCAATAAGTTATATCAGTTTTTAATAAAACTATCCATATGCAATGCACTGAGTTATATCAGTTTTTAATAAAACTATCCATATGCAATGCACTGAGTTATATCAGTTTTTAATAAAACTATCCATATGCAATGCACTGAGCTATATCAGTTTTCAATAAAACTATCCATATGCAATGCAGTGAGTTATATCAGTTTTTAATAAAACTATCCATATGCAATGCAATAAGTTATATCAGTTTTTAATAAAACTATCCATATGCAATGCAGAGAGTTATATCAGTTTTTAATAAAACTATCCATATGCAATGCAATAAGTTATAACAGTTTTTAATAAAACTATCCATATGCAATGCACTGAGTTATATCAGTTGTTAATAAAACTATCCATATGCAATGCAATAAGTTATATCAGTTTTTAATAAAACTATCCATATGCAATGCAATAAGTTATATCAGTTTTTAATAAAACTATCCATATGCAATGCACTGAGTTATATCAGTTTTTAATAAAACTATCCATATGCAATGCAATAAGTTATATCAGTTTTTAATAAAACTATCCATATGCAATGCAGTGAGTTATATCAGTTTTTAATAAAACTATCCATATGCAATGCACTGAGTTATATCAGTTTTTAATAAAACTATCCATATGCAATGCAATAAGTTATATCAGTTTTTAATAAAACTATCCATATGCAATGCAATAAGTTATATCAGTTTTTAATAAAACTATCCATATGCAATGCACTGAGTTATATCAGTTTTTAATAAAACTATCCATATGCAATGCAATAAGTTATATCAGTTTTTAATAAAACTATCCATATGCAATGCAATAAGTTATATCAGTTTTTAATAAAACTATCCATATGCAATGCACTGAGTTATATCAGTTTTTAATAAAACTATCCATATGCAATGCAATAAGTTATATCTGTTTTTAATAAAACTATCCATATGCAATGCAATAAGTTATATCAGTTTTTAATAAAACTATCCATATGCAATGCAGTGAGTTATATCAGTTTTTAATAAAACTATCCATATGCAATGCAATAAGTTATATCAGTTTTTAATAAAACTATCCATATGCAATGCACTGAGTTATATCAGTTTTTAATAAAACTATCCATATGCAATGCACTGAGTTATATCAGTTTTTAATAAAACTATCCATATGCAATGCACTGAGCTATATCAGTTTTTAATAAAACTATCCATATGCAATGCAGTGAGTTATATTAGTTTTTAATAAAATTTAATAAAAATATCCATATGCAATGCAATAAGTTATATCAGTTTTTAACAAAACTATCCATATGCAATGCTCTGAGTTATATCAGTTTTTAATAAAACTATCCATATGCAATGCTCTGAGTTATATCAGTTTTTAATAAAACTATCCATATGCAATGCTCTGAGTTATATCAGTTTTTAATAAAACTATCCATATGCAATGCACTGAGTTATATCAGTTTTTAATAAAACTATCCATATGCAATGCACTGAGTTATATCAGTTTTTAATAAAACTATCCATATGCAATGCAGTGAGTTATATCAGTTTTTAATAAAACTATCCATATGCAATGCAATAAGTTATATCAGTTTTTAATAAAACTATCCATATGCAATGCACTGAGTTATATCAGTTTTTAATAAAACTATCCATATGCAATGCACTGAGTTATATCAGTTTTTAATAAAACTATCCATATGCAATGCACTGAGTTATATCAGTTTTTAATAAAACTATCCATATGCAATGCACTGAGTTATATCAGTTTTTAATAAAACTATCCATATGCAATGCTCTGAGTTATATCAGTTTTTAATAAAACTATCCATATGCAATGCTCTGAGTTATATCAGTTTTTAATAAAACTATCCATATGCAATGCACTGAGTTATATCAGTTTTTAATAAAACCATCCATATGCAATGCAGTGAGTTATATCAGTTTTTAATAAAACTATCCATATGCAATGCAATAAGTTATATCAGTTTCTAATAAAACTATCCATATGCAATGCAGTGAGTTATATCAGTTTTTAATAAAACTATCCATATGCAATGCAATAAGTTATATCAGTTTTTAATAAAACTATCCATATGCAATGCACTGAGTTATATCAGTTTTTAATAAAACTATCCATATGCAATGCAATAAGTTATATCAGTTTTTAATAAAACTATCCATATGCATTGCAATAAGTTATATCAGTTTTTAATAAAACTATCCATATGCAATGCAGTGAGTTATATCAGTTTTTAATAAAACTATCCATATGCAATGCAATAAGTTATATCAGTTTTTAATAAAACTATCCATATGCAATGCACTGAGTTATATCAGTTTTTAATAAAACTATCCATATGCAATGCACTGAGTTATATCAGTTTTTAATAAAACTATCCATATGCAATGCACTGAGCTATATCAGTTTTTAATAAAACTATACATATGCAACGCAGTGAGTTATATCAGTTTTTAATAAAGCTATCCATATGCAATGCACTGAGTTATATCAGTTTATAATAAAACTATCAATATGCAATGCAATAAGTTATATCAGTTTTTAATTACACTATCCATATGCAATGCTCTGAGTTATATCAGTTTTTAATAAAACTATCCATATGCAATGCACTGAGTTATATCAGTTTTTAATAAAACTATCCATATGCAATGCTCTGAGTTATATCAGTTTTTAATAAAACTATCAATGCAATGCACTGAGTTATATCAGTTTTTAATAAAACTATCCATATGCAATGCAATAAGTTATATCAGTTTTTAATAAAACTATCCATATGCAATGCAGTGAGTTATATCAGTTTTTAATAAAACTATCCATATGCAATGCTCTGAGTGATATCAGTTTTTAATAAAACTATCCATATGCAATGCACTGAGTTATATCAGTTTTTAATAAAACTATCCATATGCAATGCAATAAGTTATATCAGTTTTTTATAAAACTATCCATATGCAATGCACTGAGTTATATCAGTTTTTAATAAAACTATCCATATGCAATGCACTGAGTTATATCAGTTTTTAATAAAACTATCCATATGCAATGCAATAAGTTATATCAGTTTTTAATAAAACTATCCATATGCAATGCAGTGAGTTATATCAGTTTTTAATAAAACTATCCATATGCAATGCAATAAGTTATATCAGTTTTTAATAAAACTATCCATATGCAATGCACTGAGTTATATCAGTTTTTAATAAAACTATCCATATGCAATGCACTGAGTTATATCAGTTTTTAATAAAACTATCCATATGCAATGCACTGAGCTATATCAGTTTTCAATAAAACTATCCATATGCAATGCAGTGAGTTATATCAGTTTTTAATAAAACTATCCATATGCAATGCACTGACTTATATCAGTTTTTAGTAAAACTATCCATATGCAAAGCACTGAGTTATATCAGTTTTAAATAAAACTATCCATATGCAATACAATAAGTTATATCAGTTTTTATTAAAACTATCCATATGCAATGCAGTGAGTTATATCAGTTTTTAATAAAACTATCCATATGCAATGCTCTGAGTTATATCAGTTTTTAATAAAACTATCCATATGCAATGCTCTGAGTTATATCAGTTTTTAGTAAAACTATCCATATGCAATGCAGTGAGTTATATCAGTTTTTAATAAAACTATCCATATGCAATGCTCTGAGTTATATCAGTTTTTAATAAAACTATCCATATGCAATGCACTGAGTTATATCAGTTTTTAATAAAACTATCCATATGCAATGCACTGAGCTATATCAGTTTTTAATAAAACTATCCATATGCAATGCAGTGAGTTATATCAGTTTTTAATAAAACTATCCATATGCAATGCACTGAGTTATATCAGTTTATAATAAAACTATCAATATGCAATGCAATAAGTTATATCAGTTTTTAATAACACTATCCATATGCAATGCTCTGAGTTATATCAGTTTTTAATAAAACTATCCATATGCAATGCACTGAGTTATATCAGTTTTTAATAAAACTATCCATATGCAATGCTCTGAGTTATATCAGTTTTTAATAAAACTATCCATATGCAATGCACTGAGTTATATCAGTTTTTAATAAAACTATCCATATGCAATGCAATAAGTTATATCAGTTTTTAATAAAACTATCCATATGCAATGCTCTGAGTTATATCAGTTTTTAATAAAACTATCCATATGCAATGCTCTGAGTTATATCAGTTTTTAATAAAACTATCCATATGCAATGCACTGAGTTATATCAGTTTTTAATAAAACTATCCATATGCAATGCACTGAGTTATATCAGTTTTTAATAAAACTATCCATATGCAATGCACTGAGTTATATCAGTTTTTAATAAAACTATCCATATGCAATGCACTGAGCTATATCAGTTTTTAATAAAACTATCCATATGCAATGCAGTGAGTTATATCAGTTTTTAATAAAACTATCCATATGCAATGCACTGAGTTATATCAGTTTATAATAAAACTATCAATATGCAATGCAATAAGTTATATCAGTTTTTAATAACACTATCCATATGCAATGCTCTGAGTTATATCAGTTTTTAATAAAACTATCCATATGCAATGCACTGAGTTATATCAGTTTTTAATAAAACTATCCATATGCAATGCTCTGAGTTATATCAGTTTTTAATAAAACTATCCATATGCAATGCACTGAGTTATATCAGTTTTTAATAAAACTATCCATATGCAATGCAATAAGTTATATCAGTTTTTAATAAAACTATCCATATGCAATGCAGTGAGTTATATCAGTTTTTAATAAAACTATCCATATGCAATGCAATAAGTTATATCAGTTTTTAATAAAACTATCCATATGCAATGCACTGAGTTATATCAGTTTTTAATAAAACTATCCATATGCAATGCACTGAGTTATATCAGTTTTTAATAAAACTATCCATATGTAATGCTCTGAGTTATATCAGTTTTTAATAAAACTATCCATATGCAATGCAATAAGTTATATCAGTTTTTAATAAAACTATCCATATGCAATGCAGTGAGTTATATCAGTTTTTAATAAAACTATCCATATGCAATGCAATAAGTTATATCAGTTTCTAATAAAACTATCCATATGCAATGCAGTGAGTTATATCAGTTTTTAATAAAACTATCCATATGCAATGCAATAAGTTATATCAGTTTTTAATAAAACTATCCATATGCAATGCACTGAGTTATATCAGTTTTTAATAAAACTATCCATATGCAATGCAATAAGTTATATCAGTTTTTAATAAAACTATCCATATGCAATGCAATAAGTTATATCAGTTTTTAATAAAACTATCCATATGCAATGCAGTGAGTTATATCAGTTTTTAATAAAACTATCCATATGCAATGCACTGAGTTATATCAGTTTTTAATAAAACTATCCATATGCAATGCAATAAGTGATATCAGTTTTTAATAAAACTATCCATATGCAATGCAATAAGTTATATCAGTTTTTAATAAAACTATCCATATGCAATGCACTGAGTTATATCAGTTTTTAATAAAACTATCCATATGCAATGCACTGAGTTATATCAGTTTTTAATAAAACTATCCATATGCAATGCACTGAGTTATATCAGTTTTTAATAAAACTATCCATATGCAATGCACTGAGTTATATCAGTTTTTAATAAAACTATCCATATGCAATGCTCTGAGTTATATCAGTTTTTAATAAAACTATCCATATGCAATGCTCTGACTTATATCAGTTTTTAATAAAACTATCCATATGCAATGCACTGAGTTATATCAGTTTTTAATAAAACCATCCATATGCAATGCAGTGAGTTATATCAGTTTTTAATAAAACTATCCATATGCAATGCAATAAGTTATATCAGTTTCTAATAAAACTATCCATATGCAATGCAGTGAGTTATATCAGTTTTTAATAAAACTATCCATATGCAATGCAATAAGTTATATCAGTTTTTAATAAAACTATCCATATGCAATGCACTGAGTTATATCAGTTTTTAATAAAACTATCCATATGCAATGCAATAAGTTATATCAGTTTTTAATAAAACTATCCATATGCAATGCAATAAGTTATATCAGTTTTTAATAAAACTATCCATATGCAATGCAGTGAGTTATATCAGTTTTTAATAAAACTATCCATATGCAATGCAGTGAGTTATATCAGTTTTTAATAAAACTATCCATATGCAATGCAATAAGTTATATCAGTTTTTAATAAAACTATCCATATGCAATGCACTGAGTTATATCAGTTTTTAATAAAACTATCCATATGCAATGCACTGAGTTATATCAGTTTTTAATAAAACTATCCATATGCAATGCACTGAGCTATATCAGTTTTTAATAAAACTATCCATATGCAATGCAGTGAGTTATATCAGTTTTTAATAAAACTATCCATATGCAATGCACTGAGTTATATCAGTTTATAATAAAACTATCAATATGCAATGCAATAAGTTATATCAGTTTTTAATAACACTATCCATATGCAATGCTCTGAGTTATATCAGTTTTTAATAAAACTATCCATATGCAATGCACTGAGTTATATCAGTTTTTAATAAAACTATCCATATGCAATGCTCTGAGTTATATCAGTTTTTAATAAAACTATCCATATGCAATGCACTGAGTTATATCAGTTTTTAATAAAACTATCCATATGCAATGCAATAAGTTATATCAGTTTTTAATAAAACTATCCATATGCAATGCAGTGAGTTATATCAGTTTTTAATAAAACTATCCATATGCAATGCTCTGAGTTATATCAGTTTTTAATAAAACTATCCATATGCAATGCACTGAGTTATATCAGTTTTTAATAAAACTATCCATATGTAATGCTCTGAGTTATATCAGTTTTTAATAAAACTATCCATATGCAATGCAATAAGTTATATCAGTTTTTAATAAAACTATCCATATGCAATGCAGTGAGTTATATCAGTTTTTAATAAAACTATCCATATGCAATGCAATAAGTTATATCAGTTTCTAATAAAACTATCCATATGCAATGCAGTGAGTTATATCAGTTTTTAATAAAACTATCCATATGCAATGCAATAAGTTATATCAGTTTTTAATAAAACTATCCATATGCAATGCACTGAGTTATATCAGTTTTTAATAAAACTATCCATATGCAATGCAATAAGTTATATCAGTTTTTAATAAAACTATCCATATGCAATGCAATAAGTTATATCAGTTTTTAATAAAACTATCCATATGCAATGCAGTGAGTTATATCAGTTTTTAATAAAACTATCCATATGCAATGCACTGAGTTATATCAGTTTTTAATAAAACTATCCATATGCAATGCAATAAGTTATATCAGTTTTTAATAAAACTATCCATATGCAATGCAATAAGTTATATCAGTTTTTAATAAAACTATCCATATGCAATGCACTGAGTTATATCAGTTTTTAATAAAACTATCCATATGCAATGCACTGAGTTATATCAGTTTTTAATAAAACTATCCATATGCAATGCACTGAGTTATATCAGTTTTTAATAAAACTATCCATATGCAATGCACTGAGTTATATCAGTTTTTAATAAAACTATCCATATGCAATGCTCTGAGTTATATCAGTTTTTAATAAAACTATCCATATGCAATGCTCTGAGTTATATCAGTTTTTAATAAAACTATCCATATGCAATGCACTGAGTTATATCAGTTTTTAATAAAACTATCCATATGCAATGCAATAAGTTATATCAGTTTTTAATAAAACTATCCATATGCAATGCAATAAGTTATATCAGTTTTTAATAAAACTATCCATATGCAATGCTCTGAGTTATATCAGTTTTTAATAAAACTATCCATATGCAATGCTCTGAGTTATATCAGTTTTTAATAAAACTATCCATATGCAATGCACTGAGTTATATCAGTTTTTAATAAAACTATCCATATGCAATGCACTGAGTTATATCAGTTTTTAATAAAACTATCCATATGCAATGCACTGAGTTATATCAGTTTTTAATAAAACTATCCATATGCAATGCACTGAGCTATATCAGTTTTTAATAAAACTATCCATATGCAATGCAGTGAGTTATATCAGTTTTTAATAAAACTATCCATATGCAATGCACTGAGTTATATCAGTTTATAATAAAACTATCAATATGCAATGCAATAAGTTATATCAGTTTTTAATAACACTATCCATATGCAATGCTCTGAGTTATATCAGTTTTTAATAAAACTATCCATATGCAATGCACTGAGTTATATCAGTTTTTAATAAAACTATCCATATGCAATGCTCTGAGTTATATCAGTTTTTAATAAAACTATCCATATGCAATGCACTGAGTTATATCAGTTTTTAATAAAACTATCCATATGCAATGCACTGAGTTATATCAGTTTTTAATAAAACTATCCATATGCAATGCACTGAGCTATATCAGTTTTTAATAAAACTATCCATATGCAATGCAGTGAGTTATATCAGTTTTTAATAAAACTATCCATATGCAATGCACTGAGTTATATCAGTTTATAATAAAACTATCAATATGCAATGCAATAAGTTATATCAGTTTTTAATAACACTATCCATATGCAATGCTCTGAGTTATATCAGTTTTTAATAAAACTATCCATATGCAATGCACTGAGTTATATCAGTTTTTAATAAAACTATCCATATGCAATGCTCTGAGTTATATCAGTTTTTAATAAAACTATCCATATGCAATGCACTGAGTTATATCAGTTTTTAATAAAACTATCCATATGCAATGCAATAAGTTATATCAGTTTTTAATAAAACTATCCATATGCAATGCAGTGAGTTATATCAGTTTTTAATAAAACTATCCATATGCAATGCAATAAGTTATATCAGTTTTTAATAAAACTATCCATATGCAATGCACTGAGTTATATCAGTTTTTAATAAAACTATCCATATGCAATGCACTGAGTTATATCAGTTTTTAATAAAACTATCCATATGTAATGCTCTGAGTTATATCAGTTTTTAATAAAACTATCCATATGCAATGCAATAAGTTATATCAGTTTTTAATAAAACTATCCATATGCAATGCAGTGAGTTATATCAGTTTTTAATAAAACTATCCATATGCAATGCAATAAGTTATATCAGTTTCTAATAAAACTATCCATATGCAATGCAGTGAGTTATATCAGTTTTTAATAAAACTATCCATATGCAATGCAATAAGTTATATCAGTTTTTAATAAAACTATCCATATGCAATGCACTGAGTTATATCAGTTTTTAATAAAACTATCCATATGCAATGCAATAAGTTATATCAGTTTTTAATAAAACTATCCATATGCAATGCAATAAGTTATATCAGTTTTTAATAAAACTATCCATATGCAATGCAGTGAGTTATATCAGTTTTTAATAAAACTATCCATATGCAATGCACTGAGTTATATCAGTTTTTAATAAAACTATCCATATGCAATGCAATAAGTTATATCAGTTTTTAATAAAACTATCCATATGCAATGCAATAAGTTATATCAGTTTTTAATAAAACTATCCATATGCAATGCACTGAGTTATATCAGTTTTTAATAAAACTATCCATATGCAATGCACTGAGTTATATCAGTTTTTAATAAAACTATCCATATGCAATGCACTGAGTTATATCAGTTTTTAATAAAACTATCCATATGCAATGCACTGAGTTATATCAGTTTTTAATAAAACTATCCATATGCAATGCTCTGAGTTATATCAGTTTTTAATAAAACTATCCATATGCAATGCTCTGAGTTATATCAGTTTTTAATAAAACTATCCATATGCAATGCACTGAGTTATATCAGTTTTTAATAAAACCATCCATATGCAATGCAGTGAGTTATATCAGTTTTTAATAAAACTATCCATATGCAATGCAATAAGTTATATCAGTTTCTAATAAAACTATCCATATGCAATGCAGTGAGTTATATCAGTTTTTAATAAATCTATCCATATGCAATGCTCTGAGTTATATCAGTTTTTAATAAAACTATCCATATGCAATGCACTGAGTTATATCAGTTTTTAATAAAACTATCCATATGCAATGCTCTGAGTTATATCAGTTTTTAATAAAACTATCCATATGCAATGCACTGAGTTATATCAGTTTTTAATAAAACTATCCATATGCAATGCAATAAGTTATATCAGTTTTTAATAAAACTATCCATATGCAATGCAGTGAGTTATATCAGTTTTTAATAAAACTATCCATATGCAATGCAATAAGTTATATCAGTTTTTAATAAAACTATCCATATGCAATGCACTGAGTTATATCAGTTTTTAATAAAACTATCCATATGCAATGCACTGAGTTATATCAGTTTTTAATAAAACTATCCATATGTAATGCTCTGAGTTATATCAGTTTTTAATAAAACTATCCATATGCAATGCAATAAGTTATATCAGTTTTTAATAAAACTATCCATATGCAATGCAGTGAGTTATATCAGTTTTTAATAAAACTATCCATATGCAATGCAATAAGTTATATCAGTTTCTAATAAAACTATCCATATGCAATGCAGTGAGTTATATCAGTTTTTAATAAAACTATCCATATGCAATGCAATAAGTTATATCAGTTTTTAATAAAACTATCCATATGCAATGCACTGAGTTATATCAGTTTTTAATAAAACTATCCATATGCAATGCAATAAGTTATATCAGTTTTTAATAAAACTATCCATATGCAATGCAATAAGTTATATCAGTTTTTAATAAAACTATCCATATGCAATGCAGTGAGTTATATCAGTTTTTAATAAAACTATCCATATGCAATGCACTGAGTTATATCAGTTTTTAATAAAACTATCCATATGCAATGCAATAAGTTATATCAGTTTTTAATAAAACTATCCATATGCAATGCAATAAGTTATATCAGTTTTTAATAAAACTATCCATATGCAATGCACTGAGTTATATCAGTTTTTAATAAAACTATCCATATGCAATGCACTGAGTTATATCAGTTTTTAATAAAACTATCCATATGCAATGCACTGAGTTATATCAGTTTTTAATAAAACTATCCATATGCAATGCACTGAGTTATATCAGTTTTTAATAAAACTATCCATATGCAATGCTCTGAGTTATATCAGTTTTTAATAAAACTATCCATATGCAATGCTCTGAGTTATATCAGTTTTTAATAAAACTATCCATATGCAATGCACTGAGTTATATCAGTTTTTAATAAAACCATCCATATGCAATGCAGTGAGTTATATCAGTTTTTAATAAAACTATCCATATGCAATGCAATAAGTTATATCAGTTTCTAATAAAACTATCCATATGCAATGCAGTGAGTTATATCAGTTTTTAATAAATCTATCCATATGCAATGCAATAAGTTATATCAGTTTTTAATAAAACTATCCATATGCAATGCACTGAGTTATATCAGTTTTTAATAAAACTATCCATATGCAATGCAATAAGTTATATCAGTTTTTAATAAAACTATCCATATGCAATGCAATAAGTTATATCAGTTTTTAATAAAACTATCCATATGCAATGCAGTGAGTTATATCAGTTTTTAATAAAACTATCCATATGCAATGCAGTGAGTTATATCAGTTTTTAATAAAACTATCCATATGCAATGCAATAAGTTATATCAGTTTTTAATAAAACTATCCATATGCAATGCACTGAGTTATATCAGTTTTTAATAAAACTATCCATATGCAATGCACTGAGTTATATCAGTTTTTAATAAAACTATCCATATGCAATGCACTGAGCTATATCAGTTTTTAATAAAACTATCCATATGCAATGCAGTGAGTTATATCAGTTTTTAATAAAACTATCCATATGCAATGCACTGAGTTATATCAGTTTATAATAAAACTATCAATATGCAATGCAATAAGTTATATCAGTTTTTAATAACACTATCCATATGCAATGCTCTGAGTTATATCAGTTTTTAATAAAACTATCCATATGCAATGCACTGAGTTATATCAGTTTTTAATAAAACTATCCATATGCAATGCTCTGAGTTATATCAGTTTTTAATAAAACTATCCATATGCAATGCACTGAGTTATATCAGTTTTTAATAAAACTATCCATATGCAATGCAATAAGTTATATCAGTTTTTAATAAAACTATCCATATGCAATGCAGTGAGTTATATCAGTTTTTAATAAAACTATCCATATGCAATGCTCTGAGTTATATCAGTTTTTAATAAAACTATCCATATGCAATGCACTGAGTTATATCAGTTTTTAATAAAACTATCCATATGCAATGCAATAAGTTATATCAGTTTTTAATAAAACTATCCATATGCAATGCACTGAGTTATATCAGTTTTTAATAAAACTATCCATATGCAATGCACTGAGTTATATCAGTTTTTAATAAAACTATCCATATGTAATGCTCTGAGTTATATCAGTTTTTAATAAAACTATCCATATGCAATGCAATAAGTTATATCAGTTTTTAATAAAACTATCCATATGCAATGCAGTGAGTTATATCAGTTTTTAATAAAACTATCCATATGCAATGCAATAAGTTATATCAGTTTCTAATAAAACTATCCATATGCAATGCAGTGAGTTATATCAGTTTTTAATAAAACTATCCATATGCAATGCAATAAGTTATATCAGTTTTTAATAAAACTATCCATATGCAATGCACTGAGTTATATCAGTTTTTAATAAAACTATCCATATGCAATGCAATAAGTTATATCAGTTTTTAATAAAACTATCCATATGCAATGCAATAAGTTATATCAGTTTTTAATAAAACTATCCATATGCAATGCAGTGAGTTATATCAGTTTTTAATAAAACTATCCATATGCAATGCACTGAGTTATATCAGTTTTTAATAAAACTATCCATATGCAATGCAATAAGTTATATCAGTTTTTAATAAAACTATCCATATGCAATGCAATAAGTTATATCAGTTTTTAATAAAACTATCCATATGCAATGCACTGAGTTATATCAGTTTTTAATAAAACTATCCATATGCAATGCACTGAGTTATATCAGTTTTTAATAAAACTATCCATATGCAATGCACTGAGTTATATCAGTTTTTAATAAAACTATCCATATGCAATGCACTGAGTTATATCAGTTTTTAATAAAACTATCCATATGCAATGCTCTGAGTTATATCAGTTTTTAATAAAACTATCCATATGCAATGCTCTGAGTTATATCAGTTTTTAATAAAACTATCCATATGCAATGCACTGAGTTATATCAGTTTTTAATAAAACCATCCATATGCAATGCAGTGAGTTATATCAGTTTTTAATAAAACTATCCATATGCAATGCAATAAGTTATATCAGTTTCTAATAAAACTATCCATATGCAATGCAGTGAGTTATATCAGTTTTTAATAAATCTATCCATATGCAATGCAATAAGTTATATCAGTTTTTAATAAAACTATCCATATGCAATGCACTGAGTTATATCAGTTTTTAATAAAACTATCCATATGCAATGCAATAAGTTATATCAGTTTTTAATAAAACTATCCATATGCAATGCAATAAGTTATATCAGTTTTTAATAAAACTATCCATATGCAATGCAGTGAGTTATATCAGTTTTTAATAAAACTATCCATATGCAATGCAGTGAGTTATATCAGTTTTTAATAAAACTATCCATATGCAATGCAATAAGTTATATCAGTTTTTAATAAAACTATCCATATGCAATGCACTGAGTTATATCAGTTTTTAATAAAACTATCCATATGCAATGCACTGAGTTATATCAGTTTTTAATAAAACTATCCATATGCAATGCACTGAGCTATATCAGTTTTTAATAAAACTATCCATATGCAATGCAGTGAGTTATATCAGTTTTTAATAAAACTATCCATATGCAATGCACTGAGTTATATCAGTTTATAATAAAACTATCAATATGCAATGCAATAAGTTATATCAGTTTTTAATAACACTATCCATATGCAATGCTCTGAGTTATATCAGTTTTTAATAAAACTATCCATATGCAATGCACTGAGTTATATCAGTTTTTAATAAAACTATCCATATGCAATGCTCTGAGTTATATCAGTTTTTAATAAAACTATCCATATGCAATGCACTGAGTTATATCAGTTTTTAATAAAACTATCCATATGCAATGCAATAAGTTATATCAGTTTTTAATAAAACTATCCATATGCAATGCAGTGAGTTATATCAGTTTTTAATAAAACTATCCATATGCAATGCTCTGAGTTATATCAGTTTTTAATAAAACTATCCATATGCAATGCACTGAGTTATATCAGTTTTTAATAAAACTATCCATATGCAATGCAATAAGTTATATCAGTTTTTTATAAAACTATCCATATGCAATGCACTGAGTTATATCAGTTTTTAATAAAACTATCCATATGCAATGCACTGAGCTATATCAGTTTTCAATAAAACTATCCATATGCAATGCAGTGAGTTATATCAGTTTTTAATAAAACTATCCATATGCAATGCAATAAGTTATATCAGTTTTTAATAAAACTATCCATATGCAATGCAGAGAGTTATATCAGTTTTTAATAAAACTATCCATATGCAATGCAATAAGTTATAACAGTTTTTATTAAAACTATCCATATGCAATGCAGTGAGTTATATCAGTTTTTAATAAAACTATCCATATGCAATGCTCTGAGTTATATCAGTTTTTAATAAAACTGTCCATATGCAATGCACTGAGTTATATCAGTTTTTAATAAAATTTAATAAAACTATCCATATGCAATGCTCTGAGTTATATCAGTTTTTAATAAAACTATCCATATGCAATGCTCTGAGTTATATCAGTTTTTAATAAAACTATCCATATGCAATGCACTGAGTTATATCAGTTTTTAATAAAACTATCCATATGCAATGCACTGAGTTATATCAGTTTTTAATAAAACTATCCATATGCAATGCAGTGAGTTATATCAGTTTTTAGTAAAACTATCCATATGCAATGCAATAAGTTATATCAGTTTTTAATAAAACTATCCATATGCAATGCACTGAGTTATATCAGTTTTTAATAAAACTATCCATATGCAATGCACTGAGTTATATCAGTTTTTAATAAAACTATCCATATGTAATGCACTGAGTTATATCAGTTTTTAATAAAACTATCCATATGCAATGCAATAAGTTATATCAGTTTTTAATAAAACTATCCATATGCAATGCAGTGAGTTATATCAGTTTTTAATAAAACTATCCATATGCAATGCAATAAGTTATATCAGTTTCTAATAAAACGATCCATATGCAATGCAGTGAGTTATATCAGTTTTTAATAAAACTATCCATATGCAATGCAATAAGTTATATCAGTTTTTAATAAAACTATCCATATGCAATGCACTGAGTTATATCAGTTTTTAATAAAACTATCCATATGCAATGCAATAAGTTATATCAGTTTTTAATAAAACTACCCATATGCAATGCAATAAGTTATATCAGTTTTTAATAAAACTATCCATATGCAATGCAGTGAGTTATATCAGTTTTTAATAAAACTATCCATATGCAATGCAATAAGTTATATCAGTTTTTAATAAAACTATCCATATGCAATGCACTGAGTTATATCAGTTTTTAATAAAACTATCCATATGCAATGCACTGAGTTATATAAGTTTTTAATAAAACTATCCATATGCAATGCACTGAGCTATATCAGTTTTTAATAAAACTATCCATATGCAATGCACTGAGTTATATCAGTTTTTAATAAAACTATCCATATGCAATGCTCTGAGTTATATCAGTTTTTAATAAAACTATCCATATGCAATGCACTGAGTTATATCAGTTTTTAATAAAACTATCCATATGCAATGCAATAAGTTATATCAGTTTTTTATAAAACTATCCATATGCAATGCACTGAGTTATATCAGTTTTTAATAAAACTATCCATATGCAATGCACTGAGTTATATCAGTTTTTAATAAAACTATCCATATGCAATGCAATAAGTTATATCAGTTTTTAATAAAACTATCCATATGCAATGCAGTGAGTTATATCAGTTTTTAATAAAACTATCCATATGCAATGCAATAAGTTATATCAGTTTTTAATAAAACTATCCATATGCAATGCACTGAGTTATATCAGTTTTTAATAAAACTATCCATATGCAATGCACTGAGTTATATCAGTTTTTAATAAAACTATCCATATGCAATGCACTGAGCTATATCAGTTTTCAATAAAACTATCCATATGCAATGCAGTGAGTTATATCAGTTTTTAATAAAACTATCCATATGCAATGCAATAAGTTATATCAGTTTTTAATAAAACTATCCATATGCAATGCAGAGAGTTATATCAGTTTTTAATAAAACTATCCATATGCAATGCAATAAGTTATAACAGTTTTTATTAAAACTATCCATATGCAATGCAGTGAGTTATATCAGTTTTTAATAAAACTATCCATATGCAATGCTCTGAGTTATATCAGTTTTTAATAAAACTATCCATATGCAATGCACTGAGTTATATCAGTTTTTAATAAAATTTAATAAAACTATCCATATGCAATGCTCTGAGTTATATCAGTTTTTAATAAAACTATCCATGTGCAATGCTCTGAGTTATATCAGTTTTTAATAAAACTATCCATATGCAATGCACTGAGTTATATCAGTTTTTAATAAAACTATCCATATGCAATGCACTGAGTTATATCAGTTTTTAATAAAACTATCCATATGCAATGCAGTGAGTTATATCAGTTTTTAATAAAACTATCCATATGCAATGCAATAAGTTATATCAGTTTTTAATAAAACTATCCATATGCAATGCACTGAGTTATATCAGTTTTTAATAAAACTATCCATATGCAATGCACTGAGTTATATCAGTTTTTAATAAAACTATCCATATGTAATGCACTGAGTTATATCAGTTTTTAATAAAACTATCCATATGCAATGCAATAAGTTATATCAGTTTTTAATAAAACTATCCATATGCAATGCAGTGAGTTATATCAGTTTTTAATAAAACTATCCATATGCAATGCACTGAGTTGTATCAGTTTTTAATAAAACTATCCATATGCAATGCACTGAGTTATATCAGTTTTTAATAAAACTATCCATATGCAATGCAGTGAGTTATATCAGTTTTTAATAAAACTATCCATATGCAATGCAATAAGTTATATCAGTTTTTAATAAAACTATCCATATGCAATGCAGTGAGTTATATCAGTTTTTAATAAAACTATCCATATGCAATGCTCTGAGTTATATCAGTTTTTAATAAAACTATCCATATGCAATGCAATAAGTTATATCAGTTTTTTATAAAACTATCCATATGCAATGCACTGAGTTATATCAGTTTTTAATAAAACTATCCATATGCAATGCAATAAGTTATATCAGTTTTTAATAAAACTATCCATATGCAATGCAATAAGTTATATCAGTTTTTAATAAAACTATCCATATGCAATGCAGTGAGTTATATCAGTTTTTAATAAAACTATCCATATGCAATGCTCTGAGTTATATCAGTTTTTAATAAAACTATCCATATGCAATGCACTGAGTTATATCAGTTTTTAATAAAACTATCCATATGCAATGCACTGAGTTATATCAGTTTTTAATAAAACTATCCATATGCAATGCACTGAGCTATATCAGTTTTTAATAAAACTATCCATATGCAATGCAGTGAGTTATATCCGTTTTTAATAAAACTATCCATATGCAATGCACTGAGTTATATCAGTTTATAATAAAACTATCAATATGCAATGCAATAAGTTATATCAGTTTTTAATAACACTATCCATATGCAATGCTCTGAGTTATATCAGTTTTTAATAAAACTATCCATATGCAATGCACTGAGTTATATCAGTTTTTAATAAAATTATCCATATGCAATGCACTGAGTTATATCAGTTTTTAATAAAACTATCCATATGCAATGCACTGAGCTATATCAGTTTTTAATAAAACTATCCATATGCAATGCACTGAGTTATATCAGTTTATAATAAAACTATCAATATGCAATGCAATAAGTTATATCAGTTTTTAATAACACTATCCATATGCAATGCTCTGAGTTATATCAGTTTTTAATAAAACTATCCATATGCAATGCACTGAGTTATATCAGTTTTTAATAAAACTATCCACATGCAATGCTCTGAGTTATATCAGTTTTTAATAAAACTATCCATATGCAATGCACTGAGTTATATCAGTTTTTAATAAAACTATCCATATGCAATGCAATAAGTTATATCAGTTTTTAATAAAACTATCCATATGCAATGCAGTGAGTTATATCAGTTTTTAATAAAACTATCCATATGCAATGCTCTGAGTTATATCAGTTTTTAATAAAACTATCCATATGCAATGCACTGAGTTATATCAGTTTTTAATAAAACTATCCATATGCAATGCAATAAGTTATATCAGTTTTTTATAAAACTATCCATATGCAATGCACTGAGTTATATCAGTTTTTAATAAAACTATCCATATGCAATGCACTGAGTTATATCAGTTTTTAATAAAACTATCCATATGCAATGCAATAAGTTATATCAGTTTTTTAGTAAAACTATCCATATGCAATGCAGTGAGTTATATCAGTTTTTAATAAAACTATCCATATGCAATGCAATAAGTTATATCAGTTTTTAATAAAACTATCCATATGCAATGCACTGAGTTATATCAGTTTTTAATAAAACTATCCATATGCAATGCACTGAGTTATATCAGTTTTTAATAAAACTATCCATATGCAATGCACTGAGCTATATCAGTTTTTAATAAAACTATCCATATGCAATGCAGAGAGTTATATCAGTTTTTAATAAAACTATCCATATGCAATGCAATAAGTTATAACAGTTTTTATTAAAACTATCCATATGCAATGCAGTGAGTTATATCAGTTTTTAATAAAACTATCCATATGCAATGCTCTGAGTTATATCAGTTTTTAATAAAACTATCCATATGCAATGCATTGAGTTATATCAGTTTTTAATAAAATTTAATAAAAATATCCATATGCAATGCAATAAGTTATATCAGTTTTTAACAAAACTATCCATATGCAATGCTCTGAGTTATATCAGTTTTTAATAAAACTATCCATATGCAATGCTCTGAGTTATATCAGTTTTTAATAAAACTATCCATATGCAATGCTCTGAGTTATATCAGTTTTTAATAAAACTATCCATATGCAATGCACTGAGTTATATCAGTTTTTAATAAAACTATCCATATGCAATGCACTGAGTTATATCAGTTTTTAATAAAACTATCCATATGCAATGCAGTGAGTTATATCAGTTTTTAATAAAACTATCCATATGCAATGCAATAAGTTATATCAGTTTTTAATAAAACTATCCATATGCAATGCACTGAGTTATATCAGTTTTTAATAAAACTATCCATATGCAATGCACTGAGCTATATCAGTTTTTAATAAAACTATCCATATGCAATGCACTGAGTTATATCAGTTTATAATAAAACTATCAATATGCAATGCAATAAGTTATATCAGTTTTTAATAACACTATCCATATGCAATGCTCTGAGTTATATCAGTTTTTAATAAAACTATCCATATGCAATGCACTGAGTTATATCAGTTTTTAATAAAACTATCCATATGCAATGCTCTGAGTTATATCAGTTTTTAATAAAACTATCCATATGCAATGCACTGAGTTATATCAGTTTTTAATAAAACTATCCATATGCAATGCAATAAGTTATATCAGTTTTTAATAAAACTATCCATATGCAATGCAGTGAGTTATATCAGTTTTTAATAAAACTATCCATATGCAATGCTCTGAGTTACATCAGTTTTTAATAAAACTATCCATATGCAATGCACTGAGTTATATCAGTTTTTAATAAAACTATCCATATGCAATGCAATAAGTTATATCAGTTTTTTATAAAACTATCCATATGCAATGCACTGAGTTATATCAGTTTTTAATAAAACTATCCATATGCAATGCACTGAGTTATATCAGTTTTTAATAAAACTATCCATATGCAATGCAATAAGTTATATCAGTTTTTAGTAAAACTATCCATATGCAATGCAGTGAGTTATATCAGTTTTTAATAAAACTATCCATATGCAATGCAATAAGTTATATCAGTTTTTAATAAAACTATCCATATGCAATGCACTGAGTTATATCAGTTTTTAATAAAACTATCCATATGCAATGCACTGAGTTATATCAGTTTTTAATAAAACTATCCATATGCAATGCTCTGAGTTATATCAGTTTTTAATAAAACTATCCATATGCAATGCACTGAGTTATATCAGTTTTTAATAAAACTATCCATATGCAATGCACTGGGTTATATCAGTTTTTAATAAAACTATCCATATGCAATGCAGTGAGTTATATCAGTTTTTAATAAAACTATCCATATGCAATGCAATAAGTTATATCAGTTTTTAATAAAACTATCCATATGCAATGCACTGAGTTATATCAGTTTTTAATAAAACTATCCATATGCAATGCACTGAGCTATATCAGTTTTTAATAAAACTATCCATATGCAATGCACTGAGTTATATCAGTTTATAATAAAACTATCAATATGCAATGCAATAAGTTATATCAGTTTTTAATAACACTATCCATATGCAATGCTCTGAGTTATATCAGTTTTTAATAAAACTATCCATATGCAATGCACTGAGTTATATCAGTTTTTAATAAAACTATCCATATGCAATGCTCTGAGTTATATCAGTTTTTAATAAAACTATCCATATGCAATGCACTGAGTTATATCAGTTTTTAATAAAACTATCCATATGCAATGCACTGAGTTATATCAGTTTTTAATAAAACTATCCATATGCAATGCACTGAGTTATATCAGTTTTTAATAAAACTATCCATATGCAATGCAATAAGTTATATCAGTTTTTTAGTAAAACTATCCATATGCAATGCAGTGAGTTATATCAGTTTTTAATAAAACTATCCATATGCAATGCAATAAGTTATATCAGTTTTTAATAAAACTATCCATATGCAATGCACTGAGTTATATCAGTTTTTAATAAAACTATCCATATGCAATGCACTGAGTTATATCAGTTTTTAATAAAACTATCCATATGCAATGCACTGAGCTATATCAGTTTTTAATAAAACTATCCATATGCAATGCAGAGAGTTATATCAGTTTTTAATAAAACTATCCATATGCAATGCAATAAGTTATAACAGTTTTTATTAAAACTATCCATATGCAATGCAGTGAGTTATATCAGTTTTTAATAAAACTATCCATATGCAATGCTCTGAGTTATATCAGTTTTTAATAAAACTATCCATATGCAATGCACTGAGTTATATCAGTTTTTAATAAAATTTAATAAAAATATCCATATGCAATGCAATAAGTTATATCAGTTTTTAACAAAACTATCCATATGCAATGCTCTGAGTTATATCAGTTTTTAATAAAACTATCCATATGCAATGCTCTGAGTTATATCAGTTTTTAATAAAACTATCCATATGCAATGCTCTGAGTTATATCAGTTTTTAATAAAACTATCCATATGCAATGCACTGAGTTATATCAGTTTTTAATAAAACTATCCATATGCAATGCACTGAGTTATATCAGTTTTTAATAAAACTATCCATATGCAATGCAGTGAGTTATATCAGTTTTTAATAAAACTATCCATATGCAATGCAATAAGTTATATCAGTTTTTAATAAAACTATCCATATGCAATGCACTGAGTTATATCAGTTTTTAATAAAACTATCCATATGCAATGCACTGAGCTATATCAGTTTTTAATAAAACTATCCATATGCAATGCACTGAGTTATATCAGTTTATAATAAAACTATCAATATGCAATGCAATAAGTTATATCAGTTTTTAATAACACTATCCATATGCAATGCTCTGAGTTATATCAGTTTTTAATAAAACTATCCATATGCAATGCACTGAGTTATATCAGTTTTTAATAAAACTATCCATATGCAATGCTCTGAGTTATATCAGTTTTTAATAAAACTATCCATATGCAATGCACTGAGTTATATCAGTTTTTAATAAAACTATCCATATGCAATGCAATAAGTTATATCAGTTTTTAATAAAACTATCCATATGCAATGCAGTGAGTTATATCAGTTTTTAATAAAACTATCCATATGCAATGCTCTGAGTTATATCAGTTTTTAATAAAACTATCCATATGCAATGCACTGAGTTATATCAGTTTTTAATAAAACTATCCATATGCAATGCAATAAGTTATATCAGTTTTTTATAAAACTATCCATATGCAATGCACTGAGTTATATCAGTTTTTAATAAAACTATCCATATGCAATGCACTGAGTTATATCAGTTTTTAATAAAACTATCCATATGCAATGCAATAAGTTATATCAGTTTTTAGTAAAACTATCCATATGCAATGCAGTGAGTTATATCAGTTTTTAATAAAACTATCCATATGCAATGCAATAAGTTATATCAGTTTTTAATAAAACTATCCATATGCAATGCACTGAGTTATATCAGTTTTTAATAAAACTATCCATATGCAATGCACTGAGTTATATCAGTTTTTAATAAAACTATCCATATGCAATGCACTGAGCTATATCAGTTTTTAATAAAACTATCCATATGCAATGCAGAGAGTTATATCAGTTTTTAATAAAACTATCCATATGCAATGCAATAAGTTATAACAGTTTTTATTAAAACTATCCATATGCAATGCAGTGAGTTATATCAGTTTTTAATAAAACTATCCATATGCAATGCTCTGAGTTATATCAGTTTTTAATAAAACTATCCATATGCAATGCACTGAGTTATATCAGTTTTTAATAAAATTTAATAAAAATATCCATATGCAATGCAATAAGTTATATCAGTTTTTAACAAAACTATCCATATGCAATGCTCTGAGTTATATCAGTTTTTAATAAAACTATCCATATGCAATGCTCTGAGTTATATCAGTTTTTAATAAAACTATCCATATGCAATGCTCTGAGTTATATCAGTTTTTAATAAAACTATCCATATACAATGCACTGAGTTATATCAGTTTTTAATAAAACTATCCATATGCAATGCACTGAGTTATATCAGTTTTTAATAAAACTATCCATATGCAATGCAGTGAGTTATATCAGTTTTTAATAAAACTATCCATATGCAATGCAATAAGTTATATCAGTTTTTAATAAAACTATCCATATGCAATGCACTGAGTTATATCAGTTTTTAATAAAACTATCCATATGCAATGCACTGAGTTATATCAGTTTTTAATAAAACTATCCATATGTAATGCACTGAGTTATATCAGTTTTTAATAAAACTATCCATATGCAATGCAATAAGTTATATCAGTTTTTAATAAAACTATCCATATGCAATGCAGTGAGTTATATCAGTTTTTAATAAAACTATCCATATGCAATGCACTGAGTTGTATCAGTTTTTAATAAAACTATCCATATGCAATGCAATAAGTTATATCAGTTTTTTATAAAACTATCCATATGCAATGCACTGAGTTATATCAGTTTTTAATAAAACTATCCATATGCAATGCACTGAGTTATATCAGTTTTTAATAAAACTATCCATATGCAATGCACTGAGTTATATCAGTTTTTAATAAAACTATCCATATGCAATGCACTGAGTTATATCAGTTTTTAATAAAACTATCCATATGCAATGCAATAAGTTATATCAGTTTTTAATAAAACTATCCATATGCAATGCACTGAGTTATATCAGTTTTTAATAAAACTATCCATATGCAATGCACTGAGTTATATCAGTTTTTAATAAAACTATCCATATGCAATGCACTGAGCTATATCAGTTTTTAATAAAACTATCCATATGCAATGCAGAGAGTTATATCAGTTTTTAATAAAACTATCCATATGCAATGCAATAAGTTATAACAGTTTTTATTAAAACTATCCATATGCAATGCAGTGAGTTATATCAGTTTTTAATAAAACTATCCATATGCAATGCTCTGAGTTATATCAGTTTTTAATAAAACTATCCATATGCAATGCACTGAGTTATATCAGTTTTTAATAAAATTTAATAAAAATATCCATATGCAATGCAATAAGTTATATCAGTTTTTAACAAAACAATCCATATGCAATGCTCTGAGTTATATCAGTTTTTAATAAAACTATCCATATGCAATGCTCTGAGTTATATCAGTTTTTAATAAAACTATCCATATGCAATGCTCTGAGTTATATCAGTTTTTAATAAAACTATCCATATGCAATGCACTGAGTTATATCAGTTTTTAATAAAACTATCCATATGCAATGCACTGAGTTATATCAGTTTTTAATAAAACTATCCATATGCAATGCAGTGAGTTATATCAGTTTTTAATAAAACTATCCATATGCAATGCAATAAGTTATATCAGTTTTTAATAAAACTATCCATATGCAATGCACTGAGTTATATCAGTTTTTAATAAAACTATCCATATGCAATGCACTGAGTTATATCAGTTTTTAATAAAACTATCCATATGTAATGCACTGAGTTATATCAGTTTTTAATAAAACTATCCATATGCAATGCAATAAGTTATATCAGTTTTTAATAAAACTATCCATATGCAATGCAGTGAGTTATATCAGTTTTTAATAAAACTATCCATATGCAATGCACTGAGTTGTATCAGTTTTTAATAAAACTATCCATATGCAATGCAATAAGTTATATCAGTTTTTAATAAAACTATCCATATGCAATGCAGTGAGTTATATCAGTTTTTAATAAAACTATCCATATGCAATGCAATAAGTTATATCTGTTTTTAATAAAACTATCCATATGCAATGCACTGAGTTATATCAGTTTTTAATAAAACTATCCATATGCAATGCAATAAGTTATATCAGTTTTTAATAAAACTATCCATATGCAATTCAGTGAGTTATATCAGTTTTTAATAAAACTATCCATATGCAATGCAGTGAGTTATATCAGTTTTAAATAAAACTATCCGTATGCAATGCACTGAGTTATATCAGTTTTTAATAAAACTATCCATATGCAATGCACTGAGTTATATCAGTTTTTAATAAAACTATCCATATGCAATGCAGTGAGTTATATCAGTTTTTAATAAAACTATCCATATGCAATGCACTGAGTTATATCAGTTTTTAATAAAACTATCCATATGCAATGCAATAAGTTATATCAGTTTTTAATAAAACTATCCATATGCAATGCTCTGAGTTATATCAGTTTTTAATAAAACTATCCATATGCAAAGCACTGAGTTATATCAGTTTTTAATAAAACTATCCATATGCAATGCTCTGAGTTATATCAGTTTTTAATAAAACTATCCATATGCAATGCAATAAGTTATATTAGTTTTTAATAAAACTATCCATATGCAATGCACTGAGTTATATCAGTTTTTAATAAAACTATCCATATGCAATGCACTGAGTTATATTAGTTTTTAATAAAACTATCCATATGCAATGCACTGAGCTATATCAGTTTTTAATAAAACTATCCATATCCAATGCAGTGAGTTATATCAGTTTTTAATAAAACTATCCATATGCAATGCAATAAGTTATATCAGTTTTTAATAAAACTATCCATATGCAATGCAGAGAGTTATATCAGTTTTTAATAAAACTATCCATATGCAATGCAATAAGTTATATCAGTTTTTAATAAAACTATCCATATGCAATGCAGTGAGTTATATCAGTTTTTAATAAAACTATCCATATGCAATGCTCTGAGTTATATCAGTTTTTAATAAAACTATCCATATGCAATGCACTGAGTTATATCAGTTTTTAATAAAATTTAATAAAAATATCCATATGCAATGCAATAAGTTATATCAGTTTTTAACAAAACTATCCATATGCAATGCTCTGAGTTATATCAGTTTTTAATAAAACTATCCATATGCAATGTTCTGAGTTATATCAGTTTTTAATAAAACTATCCATATGCAATGCTCTGAGTTATATCAGTTTTTAATAAAACTATCCATATGCAATGCACTGAGTTATATCAGTTTTTAATAAAACTATCCATATGCAATGCACTGAGTTATATCAGTTTTTAATAAAACTATCCATATGCAATGCAGTGAGTTATATCAGTTTTTAATAAAACTATCCATATGCAATGCAATAAGTTATATCAGTTTTTAATAAAACTATCCATATGCAATGCACTGAGTTATATCAGTTTTTAATAAAACTATCCATATGCAATGCAATGAGTTATATCAGTTTTTAATAAAACTATCCATATGCAATGCACTGAGTTATATCAGTTTTTAATAAAACTATCCATATGCAATGCAATAAGTTATATCAGTTTTTAATAAAACTATCCATATGCAATGCAGTGAGTTATATCAGTTTTTAATAAAACTATCCATATGCAATGCACTGAGTTATATCAGTTTTTAATAAAACTATCCATATGCAATGCACTGAGTTATATCAGTTTTTAATAAAACTATCCATATGCAATGCACTGAGTTATATCAGTTTTTAATAAAACTATCCATATTCCATGCACTGAGTTATATCAGTTTTTAATAAAACTATCCATATGCAATGCAATAAGTTATATCAGTTTTTAATAAAACTATCCATATGCAATGCAGTGAGTTATATCAGTTTTTAATAAAACTATCCATATGCAAAGCACTGAGTTATATCAGTTTTTAATAAAATTTAATAAAATTATCCATATGCAATGCAATAAGTTATATCAGTTTTTAACAAAACTATCCATATGCAATGCTCTGAGTTATATCAGTTTTTAATAAAACTATCCATATGCAATGCTCTGAGTTATATCAGTTTATAATGAAACTATCCATATGCAATGCACTGAGTTATATCAGGTTTTAATAAAACTATCCATATGCAATGCACTGAGTTATATCAGTTTTTAATAAAACTATCCATATGCAATGCAATAAGTTATATCAGTTTTTAATAAAACTATCCATATGCAATGCTCTGAGTTATATCAGTTTTTAATAAAACTATCCATATGCAATGTTTTGAGTTATATCAATTTTTAATAAAACTATCCATATGCAATGCTCTGAGTTATATCAGTTTTTAATAAAACTATCCATAGGCAATGCACTGAGTTATATCAGTTTTTAATAAAACTATCCATATGCAATGCAGTGAGTTATATCAGTTTTTAATAAAACTATCCATATGCAATGCAATAAGTTATATCAGTTTTTAATAAAACTATCCATATGCAATGCAGTGAGTTATATCAGTTTTTAATAAAACTATCCATATGCAATGCAATAAGTTATATCAGTTTTTAATAAAACTATCCATATGCAATGCAGTGAGTTATATCAGTTTTTAATAAAACTATCCATATGCAATGCTCTGAGTTATATCAGTTTTTAATAAAACTATCCATATGCAATGCAGTGAGTTATATCAGTTTTTAATAAAACTATCCATATGCAATGCACTGAGTTATATCAGTTTATAATAAAACTATCCATATGCAATGCAATAAGTTATATTAGTTTTTAATAAAACTAACCATATGCAATGCTCTGAGTTATATCAGTTTTTAATAAAACTATCCATATGCAATGCATTGAGTTATATCAGTTTTTAATAAAACTATCCATATGCAATGCTCTGAATTATATCAGTTTTTAATAAAACTATCCATATGCAATGCACTGAGTTATGTCAGTTTTTAATAAAACTATCCATGTGAAATGCAATAAGTTATATCAGTTTTTAATAAAACTATCCATATGCAATGCAGTGAGTTATATCAGTTTTTAATAAAACTATCCATATGCAATGCAATAAGTTATAAAAGTTTTTAATAAAACTATCCATATGCAATGCAGTGAGTTATATCAGTTTTTAATAAAACTATCCATATGCAATGCTCTGAGTTATATCAGTTTTTAGTAAAACTATCCATATGCAATGCAGTGAGTTATATCAGTTTTTAATAAAACTATCCATATGCAATCCACTGAGTTATATCAGTTTTTAATAAAACTATCCATATGCAATGCAATAAGTTATATCAGTTTTTAATAAAACTATCCATATGCAATGCTCTGAGTTATATCAGTTTTTAATAAAACTATCCATATGCAATGCATTGAGTTATATCAGTTTTTAATAAAACTATCCGTATGCAATGCTCTGAGTTATATCAGTTTTTAATAAAACTATCCATATGCAATGCACTGAGTTATGTCAGTTTTTAATAAAACTATCCATATGAAATGCAATAAGTTATATCAGTTTTTAATAAAACTATCCATATGCAATGCAGTGAGTTATATCAGTTTTTAATAAAACTATCCATATGCAATGCACTGAGTTATATCAGTTTTTAATAAAACTATCCATATGAAATGCAATAAGTTATATCAGTTTTTAATAAAACTATCCATATGCAATGCAGTGAGTTATATCAGTTTTTAATAAAACTATCCATAAGCAATGCTCTGAGTTATATCAGTTTTTAATAAAACTATCCATATGCAATGCACTGAGTTATATAAGTTTTTAATAAAACTATCCATATGCAATGCAATAAGTTATATCAGTTTTTTATAAAACTATCCATATGCAATGCACTGAGTTATATCAGTTTTTAATAAAACTATCCATATGCAATGCACTGAGTTATATCAGTTTTTAATAAAACTATCCATATGCAATGCACTGAGTTATGTCAGTTTTTAATAAAACTATCCATATGAAATGCAATAAGTTATATCAGTTTTTAATAAAACTATCCATATGCAATGCAGTGAGTTATATCAGTTTTTAATAAAACTATCCATATGCAATGCAGTGAGTTATATCAGTTTTTAATAAAACTATCCATATGCAATGCAATAAGTTATAAAAGTTTTTAATAAAACTATCCATATGCAATGCAGTGAGTTATATCAGTTTTTAATAAAACTATCCATATGCAATGCTCTGAGTTATATCAGTTTTTAGTAAAACTATCCATATGCAATGCAGTGAGTTATATCAGTTTTTAATAAAACTATCCATATGCAATGCACTGAGTTATATCAGTTTTTAATAAAACTATCCATATGCAATGCAATAAGTTATATCAGTTTTTAATAAAACTATCCATATGCAATGCTCTGAGTTATATCAGTTTTTAATAAAACTATCCATATGCAATGCATTGAGTTATATCAGTTTTTAATAAAACTATCCATATGCAATGCTCTGAGTTATATCAGTTTTTAATAAAACTATCCATATGCAATGCACTGAGTTATGTCAGTTTTTAATAAAACTATCCATATGAAATGCAATAAGTTATATCAGTTTTTAATAAAACTATCCATATGCAATGCAGTGAGTTATATCAGTTTTTAATAAAACTATCCATATGCAATGCACTGAGTTATATCAGTTTTTAATAAAACTATCCATATGAAATGCAATAAGTTATATCAGTTTTTAATAAAACTATCCATATGCAATGCAGTGAGTTATATCAGTTTTTAATAAAACTATCCATAAGCAATGCTCTGAGTTATATCAGTTTTTAATAAAACTATCCATATGCAATGCACTGAGTTATATAAGTTTTTAATAAAACTATCCATATGCAATGCAATAAGTTATATCAGTTTTTTTTTAAAACTATCCATATGCAACGCACTGAGTTATATCAGTTTTTAATAAAACTATCCATATGCAATGCACTGAGTTATATCAGTTTTTAATAAAACTATCCATATGCAATGCAATAAGTTATATCAGTTTTTAATAAAACTATCCATATGCAATGCAGTGAGTTATATCAGTTTTTAATAAAACTATCCATATGCAATGCAATAAGTTATATCAGTTTTTAATAAAACTATCCATATGCAATGCAGTGAGTTATATCAGTTTTTAATAAAACTATCCATATGCAATGCAATAAGTTATATCAGTTTTTAATAAAACTATCCATATGCAATGCAGTGAGTTATATCAGTTTTTAATAAAACTATCCATATGCAATGCTATGAGTTATATCAGTTTTTAATAAAACTATCCATATGCAATGCACTGAGTTATATCAGTTTTTAATAAAATTTAATAAAAATATCCATATGCAATGCAATAAGTTATATCAGTTTTTAACAAAACTATCCATATGCAATGCTCTGAGTTATATCAGTTTTTAATAAAACTATCCATATGCAATGCAATAAGTTATATCAGTTTTTAATAAAACTATCCATATGCAATGCATTGAGTTATATCAGTTTTTAATAAAACTATCCATATGCAATGCTCTGAGTTATATCAGTTTTTAATTAAACTATCCATATGCAATGCACTGAGTTATGTCAGTTTTTAATAAAACTATCCATATGAAATGCAATAAGTTATATCAGTTTTTAATAAAACTATCCATATGCAATGCAGTGAGTTATATCAGTTTTTAATAAAACTATCCATATGCAATGCACTGAGTTATATCAGTTTTTAATAAATCTATCCATATGCAATGCAATAAGTTATATCAGTTTTTAATAAAACTATCCATATGCAATGCACTGAGTTATATCAGTTTTTAATAAAACTAACCATATGCAATGCACTGAGTTATATCAGTTTTTAATAAAACTATCCATATGCAATGCAATAAGTTATATCAGTTTTTAATAAAACTATCCATATGCAATGCTCTGAGTTATATCAGTTTTTAATAAAACTATCCATATGCAATGCATTGAGTTATATCAGTTTTTAATAAAACTATCCATATGCAATGCTCTGAGTTATATCAGTTTTTAATAAAACTATCCATATGCAATGCACTGAGTTATGTCAGTTTTTAATAAAACTATCCATGTGAAATGCAATAAGTTATATCAGTTTTTAATAAAACTATCCATATGCAATGCAGTGAGTTATATCAGTTTTTAATAAAACTATCCATATGCAATGCTCTGAGTTATATCAGTTTTTAATAAAACTATCCATATGCAATGCACTGAGTTATATCAGTTTTTAATAAAACTATCCATATGCAATGCAATAAGTTATATCAGTTTTTTATAAAACTATCCATATGCAATGCACTGAGTTATATCAGTTTTTAATAAAACTATCCATATGCAATGCACTGAGTTATATCAGTTTTTAATAAAACTATCCATATGCAATGCAATAAGTTATATCAGTTTTTAAGAAAACTATCCATATGCAATGCAGTGAGTTATATCAGTTTTTAATAAAACTATCCATATGCAATGCAATAAGTTATATCAGTTTTTAATAAAACTATCCATATGTAATGCAGTGAGTTATATCAGTTTTTAATAAAACTATCCATATGCAATGCAATAAGTTATATCAGTTTTTAATAAAACTATCCATATGCAATGCACTGAGTTATATCAGTTTTTAATAAAACTATCCATATGCAATGCAATAAGTTATATCAGTTTTTAATAAAACTATCCATATGCAATGCAGTGAGTTATATCAGTTTTTAATAAAACTATCCATATGCAATGCAATAAGTTATATCAGTTTTTAATAAAACTATCCATATGCAATGCAGTGAGTTATATCAGTTTTTAATAAAACTATCCATATGCAATGCAATAAGTTATATCAGTTTTTAATAAAACTATCCATATGCAATGCAGTGAGTTATATCAGTTTTTAATAAAACTATCCATATGCAATGCTCTGAGTTATATCAGTTTTTAGTAAAACTATCCATATGCAATGCAGTGAGTTATATCAGTTTTTAATAAAACTATCCATATGCAATGCACTGAGTTATATCAGTTTTTAATAAAACTATCCATATGCAATGCAATAAGTTATATCAGTTTTTAATAAAACTATCCATATGCAATGCTCTGAGTTATATCAGTTTTTAATAAAACTATCCATATGCAATGCATTGAGTTATATCAGTTTTTAATAAAACTATCCATATGCAATGCTCTGAGTTATATCAGTTTTTAATAAAACTATCCATATGCAATGCACTGAGTTATGTCAGTTTTTAATAAAACTATCCATATGAAATGCAATAAGTTATATCAGTTTTTAATAAACCTATCCATATGCAATGCAGTGAGTTATATCAGTTTTTAATAAAACTATCCATATGCAATGCACTGAGTTATATCAGTTTTTAATAAAACTATCCATATGAAATGCAATAAGTTATATCAGTTTTTAATAAAACTATCCATATGCAATGCAGTGAGTTATATCAGTTTTTAATAAAACTATCCATAAGCAATGCTCTGAGTTATATCAGTTTTTAATAAAACTATCCATATGCAATGCACTGAGTTATATAAGTTTTTAATAAAACTATCCATATGCAATGCAATAAGCTATATCAGTTTTTAATAAAACTATCCATATGCAATGCAGTGAGTTATATCAGTTTTTAATAAAACTATCCATATGCAAAGCACTGAGTTATATCAGTTTTTAATAAAATTTAATAAAATTATCCATATGCAGTGCAATAAGTTATATCAGTTTTTAACAAAACTATCCATATGCAATTCTCTGAGTTATATCAGTTTTTAATAAAACTATCCATATGCAATGCTCTGAGTTATATCAGTTTTTAATAAAACTATCCATATGCAATGCACTGAGTTATAACAGTTTTTAATAAAACTATCCATATGCAATGCACTGAGTTATATCAGTTTTTAATAAAACTATCCATATGCAATGCAATAAGTTATATCAGTTTTTAATAAAACTATCCATATGCAATGCTCTGAGTTATATCAGTTTTTAATAAAACTATCCATATGCAATGTTTTGAGTTATATCAATTTTTAATAAAACTATCCATATGCAATGCTCTGAGTTATATCAGTTTTTAATAAAACTATCCATATGCAATGCACTGAGTTATATCAGTTTTTAATAAAACTATCCATATGCAATGCAGTGAGTTATATCAGTTTTTAATAAAACTATCCATATGCAATGCAATAAGTTATATCAGTTTTTAATAAAACTATTCATATGCAATGCAGTGAGTTATATCAGTTTTTAATAAAACTATCCATATGCAATGCAATAAGTTATATCAGTTTATAATAAAACTATCCATATGCAATGCAGTGAGTTATATCAGTTTTTAATAAAACTATCCATATGCAATGCTCTGAGTTATATCAGTTTTTAATAAAACTATCCATATGCAATGCAGTGAGTTATATCAGTTTTTAATAAAACTATCCATATGCAATGCACTGAGTTATATCAGTTTTTAATAAAACTATCCATATGCAATGCAATAAGTTATATCAGTTTTTAATAAAACTATCCATATGCAATGCTCTGAGTTATATCAGTTTTTAATAAAACTATCCATATGCAATGCATTGAGTTATATCAGTTTTTAATAAAACTATCCATATGCAATGCTCTGAGTTATATCAGTTTTTAATAAAACTATCCATATGCAATGCACTGAGTTATGTCAGTTTTTAATAAAACTATCCATGTGAAATGCAATAAGTTATATCAGTTTTTAATAAAAATATCCATATGCAATGCAGTGAGTTATATCAGTTTTTAATAAAACTATCCATATGCAATGCACTGAGTTATATCAGTTTTTAATAAAACTATCCATATGCAATGCACTGAGTTATATCAGTTTTTAATAAAACTATCCATATGCAATGCAATAAGTTATATCAGTTTTTAATAAAACTATCCATATGCAATGCAGTGAGTTATATCAGTTTTTAATAAAACTATCCATATGCAATGCAATAAGTTATATCAGTTTTTAATAAAACTATCCATATGCAATGCAGTGAGTTATATCAGTTTTTAATAAAACTATCCATATGCAATGCTCTGAGTTATATCAGTTTTTAGTAAAACTATCCATATGCAATGCAGTGAGTTATATCAGTTTTTAATAAAACTATCCATATGCAATGCACTGAGTTATATCAGTTTTTAATAAAACTATCCATATGCAATGCAATAAGTTATATCAGTTTTTAATAAAACTATCCATATGCAATGCTCTGAGTTATATCAGTTTTTAATAAAACTATCCATATGCAATGCATTGAGTTATATCAGTTTTTAATAAAACTATCCATATGCAATGCTCTGAGTTATATCAGTTTTTAATAAAACTATCCATATGCAATGCACTGAGTTATGTCAGTTTTTAATAAAACTATCCATATGAAATGCAATAAGTTATATCAGTTTTTAATAAAACTATCCATATGCAATGCAGTGAGTTATATCAGTTTTTAATAAAACTATCCATATGCAATGCACTGAGTTATATCAGTTTTTAATAAAACTATCCATATGAAATGCAATAAGTTATATCAGTTTTTAATAAAACTATCCATATGCAATGCAGTGAGTTATATCAGTTTTTAATAAAACTATCCATAAGCAATGCTCTGAGTTATATCAGTTTTTAATAAAACTATCCATATGCAAT
Organism: Ceratitis rosa; assembly: GCA_037013455.1. Taxonomy (NCBI): domain Eukaryota; kingdom Metazoa; phylum Arthropoda; class Insecta; order Diptera; family Tephritidae; genus Ceratitis; species Ceratitis rosa. The sequence goes on from JAWMAG010000023.1 coordinate 599,042, forward strand.
GCACTGAGTTATATAAGTTTTTAATAAAACTATCCATATGCAATGCAATAAGTTATATCAGTTTTTTAAAAAACTATCCATATGCAATGCACTGAGTTATATCAGTTTTTAATAAAACTATCCATATGCAATGCACTGAGTTATATCAGTTTTTAATAAAACTATCCATATGCAATGCAATAAGTTATATCAGTTTTTAATAAAACTATCCATATGCAATGCAGTGAGTTATATCAGTTTTTAATAAAACTATCCATATGCAATGCAATAAGTTATATCAGTTTTTAATAAAACTATCCATATGCAATGCAGTGAGTTATATCAGTTTTTAATAAAACTATCCATATGCAATGCAATAAGTTATATCAGTTTTTAATAAAACTATCCATATGCAATGCACTGAGTTATATCAGTTTTTAATAAAACTATCCATATGCAATGCTCTGAGTTATATCAGTTTTTAGTAAAACTATCCATATGCAATGCAGTGAGTTATATCAGTTTTTAATAAAACTATCCATATGCAATGCACTGAGTTATATCAGTTTTTAATAAAACTATCCATATGCAATGCAATAAGTTATATCAGTTTTTAATAAAACTATCCATATGCAATGCTCTGAGTTATATCAGTTTTTAATAAAACTATCCATATGCAATGCATTGAGTTATATCAGTTTTTAATAAAACTATCCATATGCAATGCTCTGAGTTATATCAGTTTTTAATAAAACTATCCATATGCAATGCACTGAGTTATGTCAGTTTTTAATAAAACTATCCATATGAAATGCAATAAGTTATATCAGTTTTTAATAAAACTATCCATATGCAATGCAGTGAGTTATATCAGTTTTTAATAAAACTATCCATATGCAATGCACTGAGTTATATCAGTTTTTAATAAAACTATCCATATGAAATGCAATAAGTTATATCAGTTTTTAATAAAACTATCCATATGCAATGCAGTGAGTTATATCAGTTTTTAATAAAACTATCCATAAGCAATGCTCTGAGTTATATCAGTTTTTAATAAAACTATCCATATGCAATGCACTGAGTTATATAAGTTTTTAATAAAACTATCCATATGCAATGCAATAAGTTATATCAGTTTTTTAAAAAACTATCCATATGCAATGCACTGAGTTATATCAGTTTTTAATAAAACTATCCATATGCAATGCACTGAGTTATATCAGTTTTTAATAAAACTATCCATATGCAATGCAATAAGTTATATCAGTTTTTAATAAAACTATCCATATGCAATGCAGTGAGTTATATCAGTTTTTAATAAAACTATCCATATGCAATGCAATAAGTTATATCAGTTTTTAATAAAACTATCCATATGCAATGCAGTGAGTTATATCAGTTTTTAATAAAACTATCCATATGCAATGCAATAAGTTATATCAGTTTTTAATAAAACTATCCATATGCAATGCACTGAGTTATATCAGTTTTTAATAAAACTATCCATATGCAAAGCAAAAAGTTATATCAGTTTTTAATAAAACTATCCATATGCAATGCAGTGAGTTATATCAGTTTTTAATAAAACTATCCATATGCAATGCAATAAGTTATATCAGTTTTTAATAAAACTATCCATATGCAATGCAGTGAGTTATATCAGTTTTTAATAAAACTATCCATATGCAATGCAATAAGTTATATCAGTTTTTAATAAAACTATCCATATGCAATGCACTGAGTTATATCAGTTTTTAATAAAACTATCCATATGCAATGCAATAAGTTATATCAGTTTTTAATAAAACTATCCATATGCAATGCAGTGAGTTATATCAGTTTTTAATAAAACTATCCATATGCAATGCAATAAGTTATATCAGTTTTTAATAAAACTATCCATATGCAATGCACTGAGTTATATCAGTTTTTAATAAAACTATCCATATGCAATGCAGTGAGTTATATCAGTTTTTAATAAAACTATCCATATGCAATGCACTGAGTTATATCAGTTTTTAATAAAACTATCCATATGCAATGCACTGAGTTATATCAGTTTTTAATAAAACTATCCATATGAAATGCAATAAGTTATATCAGTTTTTAATAAAACTATCCATATGCAATGCAGTGAGTTATATCAGTTTTTAATAAAACTATCCATATGCAATGCTCTGAGTTATATCAGTTTTTAATAAAACTATCCATATGCAATGCACTGAGTTATATCAGTTTTTAATAAAACTATCCATATGCAATGCAAGAAGTTATATCAGTTTTTTATAAAACTATCCATATGCAATGCACTGAGTTATATCAGTTTTTAATAAAACTATCCATATGCAATGCACTGAGTTATATCAGTTTTTAATAAAACTATCCATATGCAATGCAATAAGTTATATCAGTTTTTAATAAAACTATCCATATGCAATGCAGTGAGTTATATCAGTTTTTAATAAAACTATCCATATGCAATGCAATAAGTTATATCAGTTTTTAATAAAACTATCCATATGCAATGCAGTGAGTTATATCAGTTTTTAATAAAACTATCCATATGCAATGCTCTGAGTTATATCAGTTTTTAGTAAAACTATCCATATGCAATGCAGTGAGTTATATCAGTTTTTAATAAAACTATCCATATGCAATGCACTGAGTTATATCAGTTTTTAATAAAACTATTCATATGCAATGCAATAAGTTATATCAGTTTTTAATAAAACTATCCATATGCAATGCTCTGAGTTATATCAGTTTTTAATAAAACTATCCATATGCAATGCACTGAGTTATATCAGTTTTTAATAAAACTATTCATATGCAATGCAATAAGTTATATCAGTTTTTAATAAAACTATCCATAAGCAATGCTCTGAGTTATATCAGTTTTTAATAAAACTATCCATATGCAATGCACTGAGTTATATAAGTTTTTAATAAAACTATCCATATGCAATGCAATAAGTTATATCAGTTTTTTAAAAAACTATCCATATGCAATGCACTGAGTTATATCAGTTTTTAATAAAACTATCCATATGCAATGCACTGAGTTATATCAGTTTTTAATAAAACTATCCATATGCAATGCAATAAGTTATATCAGTTTTTAATAAAACTATCCATATGCAATGCAGTGAGTTATATCAGTTTTTAATAAAACTATCCATATGCAATGCAATAAGTTATATCAGTTTTTAATAAAACTATCCATATGCAATGCAGTGAGTTATATCAGTTTTTAATAAAACTATCCATATGCAATGCAATAAGTTATATCAGTTTTTAATAAAACTATACATATGCAATGCACTGAGTTATATCAGTTTTTAATAAAACTATCCATATGCAAAGCAAAAAGTTATATCAGTTTTTAATAAAACTATCCATATGCAATGCAGTGAGTTATATCAGTTTTTAATAAAACTATCCATATGCAATGCAATAAGTTATATCAGTTTTTAATAAAACTATCCATATGCAATGCAGTGAGTTATATCAGTTTTTAATAAAACTATCCATATGCAATGCTCTGAGTTATATCAGTTTTTAATAAAACTGTCCATATGCAATGCACTGAGTTATATCAGTTTTTTATAAAACTATCCATATGCAATGCACTGAGTTATATCAGTTTTTTATAAAACTATCCATATGCAATGCACTGAGTTATATCAGTTTTTAATAAAACTATCCATATGCAATGCACTGAGTTATATCAGTTTTTAATAAAACTATCCATATGCAATGCACTGAGTTATATCAGTTTTTAATAAAACTATCCATATGCAATGCAGTGAGTTATATCAGTTTTTAATAAAACTATCCATATGCAAAGCACTGAGTTATATAAGTTTTTAATAAAACTATCCATATGCAATGCACTGAGTTATATCAGTTTTTAATAAAACTATCCATATGAAATGCAATAAGTTATATCAGTTTTTAATAAAACTATCCATATGCAATGCAGTGAGTTATATCAGTTTTTAATAAAACTATCCATATGCAATGCTCTGAGTTATATCAGTTTTTAATAAAACTATCCATATGCAATGCACTGAGTTATATCAGTTTTTAATAAAACTATCCATATGCAATGCAAGAAGTTATATCAGTTTTTTATAAAACTATCCATATGCAATGCACTGAGTTATATCAGTTTTTAATAAAACTATCCATATGCAATGCACTGAGTTATATCAGTTTTTAATAAAACTATCCATATGCAATGCAATAAGTTATATCAGTTTTTAATAAAACTATCCATATGCAATGCAGTGAGTTATATCAGTTTTTAATAAAACTATCCATATGCAATGCAATAAGTTATATCAGTTTTTAATAAAACTATCCATATGCAATGCAGTGAGTTATATCAGTTTTTAATAAAACTATCCATATGCAATGCTCTGAGTTATATCAGTTTTTAGTAAAACTATCCATATGCAATGCAGTGAGTTATATCAGTTTTTAATAAAACTATCCATATGCAATGCACTGAGTTATATCAGTTTTTAATAAAACTATTCATATGCAATGCAATAAGTTATATCAGTTTTTAATAAAACTATCCATATGCAATGCTCTGAGTTATATCAGTTTTTAATAAAACTATCCATATGCAATGCATTGAGTTATATCAGTTTTTAATAAAACTATCCATATGCAATGCTCTGAGTTATATCAGTTTTTAATAAAACTATCCATATGCAATGCACTGAGTTATGTCAGTTTTTAATAAAACTATCCATATGAAATGCAATAAGTTATATCAGTTTTTAATAAAACTATCCATATGCAATGCAGTGAGTTATATCAGTTTTTAATAAAACTATCCATATGCAATGCACTGAGTTATATCAGTTTTTAATAAAACTATCCATATGAAATGCAATAAGTTATATCAGTTTTTAATAAAACTATCCATATGCAATGCAGTGAGTTATATCAGTTTTTAATAAAACTATCCATATGCAATGCTCTGAGTTATATCAGTTTTTAATAAAACTATCCATATGCAATGCACTGAGTTATATCAGTTTTTAATAAAACTATCCATATGCAATGCAATAAGTTATATCAGTTTTTTATAAAACTATCCATATGCAATGCACTGAGTTATATCAGTTTTTAATAAAACTATCCATATGCAATGCACTGAGTTATATCAGTTTTTAATAAAACTATCCATATGCAATGCAATAAGTTATATCAGTTTTTAATAAAACTATCCATATGCAATCCAGCGAGTTATATCAGTTTTTAATAAAACTATCCATATGCAATGCAATAAGTTATATCAGTTTTTAATAAAACTATCCATATGCAATGCAGTGAGTTATATCAGTTTTTAATAAAACTATCCATATGCAATGCAATAAGTTATATCAGTTTTTAATAAAACTATCCATATGCAATGCAATAAGTTATATCAGTTTTTAATAAAACTATCCATATGCAATGCAGTGAGTTATATCAGTTTTTAATAAAACTATCCATATGCAATGCAATAAGTTATATCAGTTTTTAATAAAACTATCCATATGCAATGCACTGAGTTATATCAGTTTTTAATAAAACTATCCATATGCAATGCAGTGAGTTATATCAGTTTTTAATAAAACTATCCATATGCAATGCACTGAGTTATATCAGTTTTTAATAAAACTATCCATATGCAATGCACTGAGTTATATCAGTTTTTAATAAAACTATCCATATGAAATGCAATAAGTTATATCAGTTTTTAATAAAACTATCCATATGCAATGCAGTGAGTTATATCAGTTTCTAATAAAACTATCCATATGCAATGCTCTGAGTTATATCAGTTTTTAATAAAACTATCCATATGCAATGCACTGAGTTATATCAGTTTTTAATAAAACTATCCATATGCAATGCAATAAGTTATATCAGTTTTTAATAAAACTATCCATATGCAATGCACTGAGTTATATCAGTTTTTAATAAAACTATCCATATGCAATGCAGTGAGTTATATCAGTTTTTAATAAAACTATCCATATGCAATGCACTGAGTTATATCAGTTTTTAATAAAACTATCCATATGCAATGCACTGAGTTATATCAGTTTTTAATAAAACTATCCATATGAAATGCAATAAGTTATATCAGTTTTTAATAAAACTATCCATATGCAATGCAGTGAGTTATATCAGTTTTTAATAAAACTATCCATATGCAATGCTCTGAGTTATATCAGTTTTTAATAAAACTATCCATATGCAATGCACTGAGTTATATCAGTTTTTAATAAAACTATCCATATGCAATGCAATAAGTTATATCAGTTTTTTATAAAACTATCCATATGCAATGCACTGAGTTATATCAGTTTTTAATAAAACTATCCATATGAAATGCAATAAGTTATATCAGTTTTTAATAAAACTATCCATATGCAATGCAGTGAGTTATATCAGTTTTTAATAAAACTATCCATATGCAATGCTCTGAGTTATAACAGTTTTTAATAAAACTATCCATATGCAATGCACTGAGTTATATCAGTTTTTAATAAAACTATCCATATGCAATGCAATAAGTTATATCAGTTTTTTATAAAACTATCCATATGCAATGCACTGAGTTATATCAGTTTTTAATAAAACTATCCATATGCAATGCACTGAGTTATATCAGTTTTTAATAAAACTATCCATATGCAATGCAATAAGTTATATCAGTTTTTAATAAAACTATCCATATGCAATGCAGTGAGTTATATCAGTTTTTAATAAAACTATCCATATGCAATGCAATAAGTTATATCAGTTTTTAATAAAACTATCCATATGCAATGCAGTGAGTTATATCAGTTTTTAGTAAAACTATCCATATGCAATGCAATAAGTTATATCAGTTTTTAATAAAACTATCCATATGCAATGCACTGAGTTATATCAGTTTTTAATAAAACTATCCATATGCAATGCAATAAGTTATATCAGTTTTTAATAAAACTATCCATATGCAATGCAGTGAGTTATATCAGTTTTTAATAAAACTATCCATATGCAATGCAATAAGTTATATCAGTTTTTAATAAAACTATCCATATGCAATGCAGTGAGTTATATCAGTTTTTAATAAAACTATCCATATGCAATGCAATAAGTTATATCAGTTTTTAATAAAACTATCCATATGCAATGCAGTGAGTTATATCAGTTTTTAATAAAACTATCCATATGCAATGCTCTGAGTTATATCAGTTTTTAATAAAACTATCCATATGCAATGCAGTGAGTTATATCAGTTTTTAATAAAACTATCCATATGCAATGCACTGAGTTATATCAGTTTTTAATAAAACTATCCATATGCAATGCAATAAGTTATATCAGTTTTTAATAAAACTATCCATATGCAATGCTCTGAGTTATATCAGTTTTTAATAAAACTATCCATATGCAATGCATTGAGTTATATCAGTTTTTAATAAAACTATCCATATGCAATGCTCTGAGTTATATCAGTTTTTAATAAAACTATCCATATGCAATGCACTGAGTTATGTCAGTTTTTAATAAAACTATCCATATGAAATGCAATAAGTTATATCAGTTTTTAATAAAACTATCCATATGCAATGCAGTGAGTTATATCAGTTTTTAATAAAACTATCCATATGCAATGCTCTGAGTTATATCAGTTTTTAATAAAACTATCCATATGCAATGCACTGAGTTATATCAGTTTTTAATAAAACTATCCATATGCAATGCAATAAGTTATATCAGTTTTTTATAAAACTATCCATATGCAATGCACTGAGTTATATCAGTTTTTAATAAAACTATCCATATGCAATGCACTGAGTTATATCAGTTTTTAATAAAACTATCCATATGCAATGCAATAAGTTATATCAGTTTTTAATAAAACTATCCATATGCAATGCACTGAGTTATATCAGTTTTTAATAAAACTATCCATATGCAATGCAATAAGTTATATCAGTTTTTAATAAAACTATCCATATGCAATGCAGTGAGTTATATCAGTTTTTAATAAAACTATCCATATGCAATGCAATAAGTTATATCAGTTTTTAATAAAACTATCCATATGCAATGCAGTGAGTTATATCAGTTTTTAATAAAACTATCCATATGCAATGCAATAAGTTATATCAGTTTTTAATAAAACTATCCATATGCAATGCACTGAGTTATATCAGTTTTTAATAAAACTATCCATATGCAATGCAGTGAGTTATATCAGTTTTTAATAAAACTATCCATATGCAATGCACTGAGTTATATCAGTTTTTAATAAAACTATCCATATGCAATGCACTGAGTTATATCAGTTTTTAATAAAACTATCCATATGAAATGCAATAAGTTATATCAGTTTTTAATAAAACTATCCATATGCAATGCAGTGAGTTATATCAGTTTTTAATAAAACTATCCATATGCAATGCTCTGAGTTATATCAGTTTTTAATAAAACTATCCATATGCAATGCACTGAGTTATATCAGTTTTTAATAAAACTATCCATATGCAATGCAATAAGTTATATCAGTTTTTTATAAAACTATCCATATGCAATGCACTGAGTTATATCAGTTTTTAATAAAACTATCCATATGAAATGCAATAAGTTATATCAGTTTTTAATAAAACTATCCATATGCAATGCAGTGAGTTATATCAGTTTTTAATAAAACTATCCATATGCAATGCTCTGAGTTATATCAGTTTTTAATAAAACTATCCATATGCAATGCACTGAGTTATATCAGTTTTTAATAAAACTATCCATATGCAATGCAATAAGTTATATCAGTTTTTTATAAAACTATCCATATGCAATGCACTGAGTTATATCAGTTTTTAATAAAACTATCCATATGCAATGCACTGAGTTATATCAGTTTTTAATAAAACTATCCATATGCAATGCAATAAGTTATATCAGTTTTTAATAAAACTATCCATATGCAATGCAGTGAGTTATATCAGTTTTTAATAAAACTATCCATATGCAATGCAGTGAGTTATATCAGTTTTTAATAAAACTATCCATATGCAATGCAATAAGTTATATCAGTTTTTAATAAAACTATCCATATGCAATGCACTGAGTTATATCAGTTTTTAATAAAACTATCCATATGCAATGCAATAAGTTATATCAGTTTTTAATAAAAACTATCCATATGCAATGCAGTGAGTTATATCAGTTTTTAATAAAACTATCCATATGCAATGCAATAAGTTATATCAGTTTTTAATAAAACTATCCATATGCAATGCAGTGAGTTATATCAGTTTTTAATAAAACTATCCATATGCAATGCAATAAGTTATATCAGTTTTTAATAAAACTATCCATATGCAATGCAGTGAGTTATATCAGTTTTTAATAAAACTATCCATATGCAATGCTCTTAGTTATATCAGTTTTTAATAAAACTATCCATATGCAATGCAGTGAGTTATATCAGTTTTTAATAAAACTATCCATATGCAATGCACTGAGTTATATCAGTTTTTAATAAAACTATCCATATGCAATGCAATAAGTTATATCAGTTTTTAATAAAACTATCCATATGCAATGCACTGAGTTATATCAGTTTTTAATAAAACTATCCATATGCAATGCATTGAGTTATATCAGTTTTTAATAAAACTATCCATATGCAATGCTCTGAGTTATATCAGTTTTTAATAAAACTATCCATATGCAATGCACTGAGTTATGTCAGTTTTTAATAAAACTATCCATATGAAATGCAATAACTTATATCAGTTTTTAATAAAACTATCCATATGCAATGCAGTGAGTTATATCAGTTTTTAATAAAACTATCCATATGCAATGCTCTGAGTTATATCAGTTTTTAATAAAACTATCCATATGCAATGCACTGAGTTATATCAGTTTTTAATAAAACTATCCATATGCAATGCAATAAGTTATATCAGTTTTTTATAAAACTATCCATATGCAATGCACTGAGTTATATCAGTTTTTAATAAAACTATCCATATGCAATGCACTGAGTTATATCAGTTTTCAATAAAACTATCCATATGCAATGCAATAAGTTATATCAGTTTTTAATAAAACTATCCATATGCAATGCAGTGAGTTATATCAGTTTTTAATAAAACTATCCATATGCAATGCAATAAGTTATATCAGTTTTTAATAAAACTATCCATATGCAATGCAGTGAGTTATATCAGTTTTTAATAAAACTATCCATATGCAATGCAATAAGTTATATCAGTTTTTAATAAAACTATCCATATGCAATGCACTGAGTTATATCAGTTTTTAATAAAACTATCCATATGCAATGCAATAAGTTATATCAGTTTTTAATAAAACTATCCATATGCAATGCAGTGAGTTATATCAGTTTTTAATAAAACTATCCATATGCAATGCAATAAGTTATATCAGTTTTTAATAAAACTATCCATATGCAATGCAGTGAGTTATATCAGTTTTTAATAAAACTATCCATATGCAATGCAATAAGTTATATCAGTTTTTAATAAAACTATCCATATGCAATGCAGTGAGTTATATCAGTTTTTAATAAAACTATCCATATGCAATGCTCTGAGTTATATCAGTTTTTAGTAAAACTATCCATATGCAATGCAGTGAGTTATATCAGTTTTTAATAAAACTATCCATATGCAATGCACTGAGTTATATCAGTTTTTAATAAAACTATCCATATGCAATGCATTGAGTTATATCAGTTTTTAATAAAACTATCCATATGCAATGCTCTGAGTTATATCAGTTTTTAATAAAACTATCCATATGCAATGCATTGAGTTATATCAGTTTTTAATAAAACTATCCATATGCAATGCTCTGAGTTATATCAGTTTTTAATAAAACTATCCATATGCAATGCACTGAGTTATGTCAGTTTTTAATAAAACTATCCATATGCAATGCACTGAGTTATATCAGTTTTTAATAAAACTATCCATATGCAATGCAGTGAGTTATATCAGTTTTTAATAAAACTATCCATATGCAATGCACTGAGTTATATCAGTTTTTAATAAAACTATCCATATGAAATGCAATAAGTTATATCAGTTTTTAATAAAACTATCCATATGCAATGCAGTGAGTTATATCAGTTTTTAATAAAACTATCCATATGCAATGCTCTGAGTTATATCAGTTTTTAATAAAACTATCCATATGCAATGCACTGAGTTATATCAGTTTTTAATAAAACTATCCATATGCAATGCAATAAGTTATATCAGTTTTTTATAAAACTATCCATATGCAATGCACTGAGTTATATCAGTTTTTAATAAAACTATCCATATGCAAAGCACTGAGTTATATCAGTTTTTAATAAAACTATCCATATGCAATGCAATAAGTTATATCAGTTTTTAATAAAACTATCCATATGCAATGCAGTGAGTTATATCAGTTTTTAATAAAACTATCCATATGCAATGCAATAAGTTATATCAGTTTTTAATAAAACTATCCATATGCAATGCAGTGAGTTATATCAGTTTTTAATAAAACTATCCATATGCAATGCAATAAGTTATATCAGTTTTTAATAAAACTATCCATATGCAATGCACTGAGTTATATCAGTTTTTAATAAAACTATCCATATGCAATGCAGTGAGTTATATCAGTTTTTAATAAAACTATCCATATGCAATGCAATAAGTTATATCAGTTTTTAATAAAACTATCCATATGCAATGCAATAAGTTATATCAGTTTTTAATAAAACTATCCATATGCAATGCAGTGAGTTATATCAGTTTTTAATAAAACTATCCATATGCAATGCAATAAGTTATATCAGTTTTTAATAAAACTATCCATATGCAATGCTCTGAGTTATATCAGTTTTTAATAAAACTATCCATATGCAATGCACTGAGTTATATCAGTTTTTAATAAAACTATCCATATGCAATGCAATAAGTTATATCAGTTTTTTATAAAACTATCCATATGCAATGCACTGAGTTATATCAGTTTTTTATAAAACTATCCATATGCAATGCACTGAGTTATATCAGTTTTTAATAAAACTATCCATATGCAATGCACTGAGTTATATCAGTTTTTAATAAAACTATCCATATGCAATGCAATAAGTTATATCAGTTTTTAATAAAACTATCCATATGCAATGCAGTGAGTTATATCAGTTTTTAATAAAACTATCCATATGCAATGCAATAAGTTATATCAGTTTTTAATAAAACTATCCATATGCAATGCAGTGAGTTATATCAGTTTTTAATAAAACTATCCATATGCAATGCAATAAGTTATATCAGTTTTTAATAAAACTATCCATATGCAATGCACTGAGTTATATCAGTTTTTAATAAAACTATCCATATGCAATGCAATAAGTTATATCAGTTTTTAATAAAACTATCCATAAGCAATGCAGTGAGTTATATCAGTTTTTAATAAAACTATCCATATGCAATGCAGTGAGTTATATCAGTTTTTAATAAAACTATCCATATGCAATGCTCTGAGTTATATCAGTTTTTAATAAAACTATCCATATGCAATGCAGTGAGTTATATCAGTTTTTAATAAAACTATCCATATGCAATGCACTGAGTTATATCAGTTTTTAATAAAACTATCCATATGCAATGCTCTGAGTTATATCAGTTTTTAATAAAACTGTCCATATGCAATGCACTGAGTTATATCAGTTTTTAATAAAACTATCCATATGCAATGCATTGAGTTATATCAGTTTTTAATAAAACTATCCATATGCAATGCTCTGAGTTATATCAGTTTTTAATAAAACTATCCATATGCAATGCACTGAGTTATATCAGTTTTTAATAAAACTATCCATATGCAATGCACTGAGTTATATCAGTTTTTAATAAAACTATCCATATGCAATGCAATAAGTTATATCAGTTTTTTATAAAACTATCCATATGCAATGCACTGAGTTATATCACTTTTTAATAAAACTATCCATATGCAATGCACTGAGTTATATCAGTTTTTAATAAAACTATCCACATGCAATGCAATAAGTTATATCAGTTTTTAATAAAACTATCCATATGCAATGCAGTGAGTTATATCAGTTTTTAATAAAACTATCCATATTCAATGCAATAAGTTATATCAGTTTTTAATAAAACTATCCATATGCAATGCAGTGAGTTATATCAGTTTTTAATAAAACTATCCATATGCAATGCAATAAGTTATATCAGTTTTTAATAAAACTATCCATATGCAATGCAGTGAGTTATATCAGTTTTTAATAAAACTATCCATATGCAATGCAGTGAGTTATATCAGTTTTTAATAAAACTATCCATATGCAATGCTCTGAGTTATATCAGTTTTTAATAAAACTATCCATATGCAATGCAGTGAGTTATATCAGTTTTTAATAAAACTATCCATATGCAATGCACTGAGTTATATCAGTTTTTAATAAAACTATCCATATGCAATGCAATAAGTTATATCAGTTTTTAATAAAACTATCCATATGCAATGCTCTGAGTTATATCAGTTTTTAATAAAACTATCCATATGCAATGCATTGAGTTATATCAGTTTTTAATAAAACTATCCATATGCAATGCTCTGAGTTATATCAGTTTTTAATAAAACTATCCATATGCAATGCACTGAGTTATGTCAGTTTTTAATAAAACTATATATATGAAATGCAATAAGTTATATCAGTTTTTAATAAAACTATCCATATGCAATGCAGTGAGTTATATCAGTTTTTAATAAAACTATCCATATGCAATGCTCTGAGTTATATCAGTTTTTAATAAAACTATCCATATGCAATGCACTGAGTTATATCAGTTTTTAATAAAACTATCCATATGCAATGCAATATGTTATATCAGTTTTTTATAAAACTATCCATATGCAATGCACTGAGTTATATCAGTTTTTAATAAAACTATCCATATGCAATGCACTGAGTTATATCAGTTTTTAATAAAACTATCCATATGCAATGCTCTGAGTTATATCAGTTTTTAATAAAACTATCCATATGCAATGTACTGAGTTATATCAGTTTTTAATAAAACTATCCATATGCAATGCACTGAGTTATATCAGTTTTTAATAAAACTATCCATATGCAATGCACTGAGCTATATCAGTTTTTAATAAAACTATCCATATGCAATGCAGTAAGTTATATAAGTTTTTAATAAAACTATCCATATGCAATGCACTGAGTTATATCAGTTTTTAATAAAACTATCCATATGCAATGCAATAAGTTATATCAGTTTTTAATAAAACTATCCATATGCAATGCAGTGAGTTATATCAGTTTTTAATAAAACTATCCATATGCAATGCAATAAGTTATATCAGTTTTTAATAAAACTATCCGTATACAATGCAGTGAGTTATATCAGTTTTTAAAAAACTATCCATATGCAATGCTCTGAGTTATATCAGTTTTTAATAAAACTATCCATATGCAATGCACTGAGTTATATCAGTTTTTAATAAAACTATCCATATGCAATGCAATAAGTTATATCAGTTTTTTATAAAACTATCCATATGCAATGCACTGAGTTATATCAGTTTTTAATAAAACTATCCATATGCAATGCACTGAGTTATATCAGTTTTTAATAAAACTATCCATATGCAATGCAATAAGTTATATCAGTTTTTAATAAAACTATCCATATGCAATGCAGTGAGTTATATCAATTTTTAATAAAACTATCCATATGCAATGCAATAAGTTATATCAGTTTTTAATAAAACTATCCATATGCAATGCAGTGAGTTATATCAGTTTTTAATAAAACTATCCATATGCAATGCAATAAGTTATATCAGTTTTTTATAAAACTATCCATATGCAATGCACTGAGTTATATCAGTTTTTTATAAAACTATCCATATGCAATGCACTGAGTTATATCAGTTTTTAATAAAACTATCCATATGCAATGCACTGAGTTATATCAGTTTTTAATAAAACTATCCATATGCAATGCAATAAGTTATATCAGTTTTTAATAAAACTATCCATATGCAATGCAGTGAGTTATATCAGTTTTTAATAAAACTATCCATATGCAATGCAATAAGTTATATCAGTTTTTAATAAAACTATCCATATGCAATGCAGTGAGTTATATCAGTTTTTAATAAAACTATCCATATGCAATGCAATAAGTTATATCAGTTTTTAATAAAACTATCCATATGCAATGCACTGAGTTATATCAGTTTTTAATAAAACTATCCATATGCAATGCAATAAGTTATATCAGTTTTTAATAAAACTATCCATATGCAATGCAGTGAGTTATATCAGTTTTTAATAAAACTATCCATATGCAATGCAGTGAGTTATATCAGTTTTTAATAAAACTATCCATATGCAATGCTCTGAGTTATATCAGTTTTTAATAAAACTATCCATATGCAATGCAGTGAGTTATATCAGTTTTTAATAAAACTATCCATATGCAATGCACTGAGTTATATCAGTTTTTAATAAAACTATCCATATGCAATGCTCTGAGTTATATCAGTTTTTAATAAAACTGTCCATATGCAATGCACTGAGTTATATCAGTTTTTTATAAAACTATCCATATGCAATGCACTGAGTTATATCAGTTTTTTATAAAACTATCCATATGCAATGCACTGAGTTATATCAGTTTTTAATAAAACTATCCATATGCAATGCACTGAGTTATATCAGTTTTTAATAAAACTATCCATATGCAATGCAATAAGTTATATCAGTTTTTAATAAAACTATCCATATGCAATGCAGTGAGTTATATCAGTTTTTAATAAAACTATCCATATGCAATGCAGTGAGTTATATCAGTTTTTAATAAAACTATCCATATGCAATGCAATAAGTTATATCAGTTTTTAATAAAACTATCCATATGCAATGCACTGAGTTATATCAGTTTTTAATAAAACTATCCATATGCAATGCACTGAGTTATATCAGTTTTTAATAAAACTATCCATATGCAATGCACTGAGCTATATCAGTTTTCAATAAAACTATCCATATGCAATGCAGTGAGTTATATCAGTTTTTAATAAAACTATCCATATGCAATGCAATAAGTTATATCAGTTTTTAATAAAACTATCCATATGCAATGCAGAGAGTTATATCAGTTTTTAATAAAACTATCCATATGCAATGCAATAAGTTATAACAGTTTTTATTAAAACTATCCATATGCAATGCAGTGAGTTATATCAGTTTTTAATAAAACTATCCATATGCAATGCTCTGAGTTATATCAGTTTTTAATAAAACTATCCATATGCAATGCACTGAGTTATATCAGTTTTTAATAAAATTTAATAAAACTATCCATATGCAATGCTCTGAGTTATATCAGTTTTTAATAAAACTATCCATATGCAATGCTCTGAGTTATATCAGTTTTTAATAAAACTATCCATATGCAATGCACTGAGTTATATCAGTTTTTAATAAAACTATCCATATGCAATGCACTGAGTTATATCAGTTTTTAATAAAACTATCCATATGCAATGCACTGAGTTATATCAGTTTTTAATAAAACTATCCATATGCAATGCACTGAGCTATATCAGTTTTTAATAAAACTATCCATATGCAATGCAGTGAGTTATATCAGTTTTTAATAAAACTATCCATATGCAATGCACTGAGTTATATCAGTTTATAATAAAACTATCAATATGCAATGCAATAAGTTATATCAGTTTTTAATAACACTATCCATATGCAATGCTCTGAGTTATATCAGTTTTTAATAAAACTATCCATATGCAATGCACTGAGTTATATCAGTTTTTAATAAAACTATCCATATGCAATGCTCTGAGTTATATCAGTTTTTAATAAAACTATCCATATGCAATGCACTGAGTTATATCAGTTTTTAATAAAACTATCCATATGCAATGCAATAAGTTATATCAGTTTTTAATAAAACTATCCATATGCAATGCAGTGAGTTATATCAGTTTTTAATAAAACTATCCATATGCAATGCAATAAGTTATATCAGTTTTTAATAAAACTATCCATATGCAATGCACTGAGTTATATCAGTTTTTAATAAAACTATCCATATGCAATGCACTGAGTTATATCAGTTTTTAATAAAACTATCCATATGTAATGCTCTGAGTTATATCAGTTTTTAATAAAACTATCCATATGCAATGCAATAAGTTATATCAGTTTTTAATAAAACTATCCATATGCAATGCAGTGAGTTATATCAGTTTTTAATAAAACTATCCATATGCAATGCAATAAGTTATATCAGTTTCTAATAAAACTATCCATATGCAATGCAGTGAGTTATATCAGTTTTTAATAAAACTATCCATATGCAATGCAATAAGTTATATCAGTTTTTAATAAAACTATCCATATGCAATGCACTGAGTTATATCAGTTTTTAATAAAACTATCCATATGCAATGCAATAAGTTATATCAGTTTTTAATAAAACTATCCATATGCAATGCAATAAGTTATATCAGTTTTTAATAAAACTATCCATATGCAATGCAGTGAGTTATATCAGTTTTTAATAAAACTATCCATATGCAATGCACTGAGTTATATCAGTTTTTAATAAAACTATCCATATGCAATGCAATAAGTTATATCAGTTTTTAATAAAACTATCCATATGCAATGCAATAAGTTATATCAGTTTTTAATAAAACTATCCATATGCAATGCACTGAGTTATATCAGTTTTTAATAAAACTATCCATATGCAATGCACTGAGTTATATCAGTTTTTAATAAAACTATCCATATGCAATGCACTGAGTTATATCAGTTTTTAATAAAACTATCCATATGCAATGCACTGAGTTATATCAGTTTTTAATAAAACTATCCATATGCAATGCACTGAGTTATATCAGTTTTTAATAAAACTATCCATATGCAATGCAATAAGTTATATCAGTTTTTAATAAAACTATCCATATGCAATGCAGTGAGTTATATCAGTTTTTAATAAAACTATCCATATGCAATGCAATAAGTTATATCAGTTTTTAATAAAACTATCCATATGCAATGCAGTGAGTTATATCAGTTTTTAATAAAACTATCCATATGCAATGCAATAAGTTATATCAGTTTTTAATAAAACTATCCATATGCAATGCACTGAGTTATATCAGTTTTTAATAAAACTATCCATATGCAATGCAATAAGTTATATCAGTTTTTAATAAAACTATCCATATGCAATGCAGTGAGTTATATCAGTTTTTAATAAAACTATCCATATGCAATGCAGTGAGTTATATCAGTTTTTAATAAAACTATCCATATGCAATGCTCTGAGTTATATCAGTTTTTAATAAAACTATCCATATGCAATGCAGTGAGTTATATCAGTTTTTAATAAAACTATCCATATGCAATGCACTGAGTTATATCAGTTTTTAATAAAACTATCCAAATGCAATGCTCTGAGTTATATCAGTTTTTAATAAAACTGTCCATATGCAATGCACTGAGTTATATCAGTTTTTAATAAAACTATCCATATGCAATGCATTGAGTTATATCAGTTTTTAATAAAACTATCCATATGCAATGCTCTGAGTTATATCAGTTTTTAATAAAACTATCCATATGCAATGCACTGAGTTATATCAGTTTTTAATAAAACTATCCATATGCAATGCACTGAGTTATATCAGTTTTTAATAAAACTATCCATATGCAATGCAATAAGTTATATCAGTTTTTTATAAAACTATCCATATGCAATGCACTGAGTTATATCAGTTTTTAATAAAACTATCCATATGCAATGCACTGAGTTATATCAGTTTTTAATAAAACTATCCATATGCAATGCAATAAGTTATATCAGTTTTTAATAAAACTATCCATATGCAATGCAGTGAGTTATATCAGTTTTTAATAAAACTATCCATATTCAATGCAATAAGTTATATCAGTTTTTAATAAAACTATCCATATGCAATGCACTGAGTTATATCAGTTTTTAATAAAACTATCCATATGCAATGCAATAAGTTATATCAGTTTTTAATAAAACTATCCATATGCAATGCACTGAGTTATATCAGTTTTTAATAAAACTATCCATATGCAATGCAATAAGTTATATCAGTTTTTAATAAAACTATCCATATGCAATGCAGTGAGTTATATCAGTTTTTAATAAAACTATCCATATGCAATGCTCTGAGTTATATCAGTTTTTAATAAAACTATCCATATGCAATGCAGTGAGTTATATCAGTTTTTAATAAAACTATCCATATGCAATGCACTGAGTTATATCAGTTTTTAATAAAACTATCCATATGCAATGCAATAAGTTATATCAGTTTTTAATAAAACTATCCATATGCAATGCTCTGAGTTATATCAGTTTTTAATAAAACTATCCATATGCAATGCATTGAGTTATATCAGTTTTTAATAAAACTATCCATATGCAATGCTCTGAGTTATATCAGTTTTTAATAAAACTATCCATATGCAATGCACTGAGTTATGTCAGTTTTTAATAAAACTATATATATGAAATGCAATAAGTTATATCAGTTTTTAATAAAACTATCCATATGCAATGCAGTGAGTTATATCAGTTTTTAATAAAACTATCCATATGCAATGCTCTGAGTTATATCAGTTTTTAATAAAACTATCCATATGCAATGCACTGAGTTATATCAGTTTTTAATAAAACTATCCATATGCAATGCAATATGTTATATCAGTTTTTTATAAAACTATCCATATGCAATGCACTGAGTTATATCAGTTTTTAATAAAACTATCCATATGCAATGCACTGAGTTATATCAGTTTTTAATAAAACTATCCATATGCAATGCAATAAGTTATATCAGTTTTTAATAAAACTATCCGTATGCAATGCAGTGAGTTATATCAGTTTTTAATAAAACTATCCATATGCAATGCAATAAGTTATATCAGTTTTTAATAAAACTATCCATATGCAATGCAGTGAGTTATATCAGTTTTTAATAAAACTATCCATATGCAATGCAATAAGTTATATAAGTTTTTAATAAAACTATCCATATGCAATGCACTGAGTTATATCAGTTTTTAATAAAACTATCCATATGCAATGCAATAAGTTATATCAGTTTTTAATAAAACTATCCATATGCAATGCAGTGAGTTATATCAGTTTTTAATAAAACTATCCATATGCAATGCAATAAGTTATATCAGTTTTTAATAAAACTATCCGTATACAATGCAGTGAGTTATATCAGTTTTTAAAAAAACTATCCATATGCAATGCTCTGAGTTATATCAGTTTTTAATAAAACTATCCATATGCAATGCACTGAGTTATATCAGTTTTTAATAAAACTATCCATATGCAATGCAATAAGTTATATCAGTTTTTTATAAAACTATCCATATGCAATGCACTGAGTTATATCAGTTTTTAATAAAACTATCCATATGCAATGCACTGAGTTATATCAGTTTTTAATAAAACTATCCATATGCAATGCAATAAGTTATATCAGTTTTTAATAAAACTATCCATATGCAATGCAGTGAGTTATATCAATTTTTAATAAAACTATCCATATGCAATGCAATAAGTTATATCAGTTTTTAATAAAACTATCCATATGCAATGCAGTGAGTTATATCAGTTTTTAATAAAACTATCCACATGCAATGCAATAAGTTATATCAGTTTTTAATAAAACTATCCATATGCAATGCTCTGAGTTATATCAGTTTTTAATAAAACTATCCATATGCAATGCACTGAGTTATATCAGTTTTTAATAAAACTATCCATATGCAATGCAATAAGTTATATCAGTTTTTAATAAAACTATCCATATGCAATGCACTGAGTTATATCAGTTTTTAATAAAACTATCCATATGCAATGCGATAAGTTATATCAGTTTTTAATAAAACTATCCATATGCAATGCAGTGAGTTATATCAGTTTTTAATAAAACTATCCATATGCAATGCAGTGAGTTATATCAGTTTTTAATAAAACTATCCATATGCAATGCTCTGAGTTATATCAGTTTTTAATAAAACTATCCATATGCAATGCAGTGAGTTATATCAGTTTTTAATAAAACTATCCATATGCAATGCACTGAGTTATATCAGTTTTTAATAAAACTATCCATATGCAATGCAATAAGTTATATCAGTTTTTAATAAAACTATCCATATGCAATGCTCTGAGTTATATCAGTTTTTAATAAAACTATCCATATGCAATGCATTGAGTTATATCAGTTTTTAATAAAACTATCCATATGCAATGCTCTGAGTTATATCAGTTTTTAATAAAACTATCCATATGCAATGCACTGAGTTATGTCAGTTTTTAATAAAACTATCCATATGAAATGCAATAAGTTATATCAGTTTTTAATAAAACTATCCATATGCAATGCAGTGAGTTATATCAGTTTTTAATAAAACTATCCATATGCAATGCTCTGAGTTATATCAGTTTTTAATAAAACTATCCATATGCAATGCACTGAGTTATATCAGTTTTTAATAAAACTATCCATATGCAATGCAATAAGTTATATCAGTTTTTTATAAAACTATCCATATGCAATGCACTGAGTTATATCAGTTTTTAATAAAACTATCCATATGCAATGCACTGAGTTATATCAGTTTTTAATAAAACTATCCATATGCAATGCAATAAGTTATATCAGTTTTTAATAAAACTATCCGTATGCAATGCAGTGAGTTATATCAGTTTTTAATAAAACTATCCATATGCAATGCAATAAGTTATATCAGTTTTTAATAAAACTATCCATATGCAATGCAGTGAGTTATATCAGTTTTTAATAAAACTATCCATATGTAATGCAATAAGTTATATCAGTTTTTAATAAAACTATCCATATGCAATGCAGTGAGTTATATCAGTTTTTAATAAAACTATCCATATGCAATGCAATAAGTTATATCAGTTTTTAATAAAACTATCCATATGCAAAGCAGTGAGTTTTATCAGTTTTTAATAAAACTATCCATATGCAATGCTCTGAGTTATATCAGTTTTTAGTAAAACTATCCATATGCAATGCAGTGAGTTATATCAGTTTTTAATAAAACTATCCATATGCAATGCACTGAGTTATATCAGTTTTTAATAAAACTATCCATATGCAATGCAATAAGTTATATCAGTTTTTAATAAAACTATCCATATGCAATGCTCTGAGTTATATCAGTTTTTAATAAAACTATCCATATGCAATGCATTGAGTTATATCAGTTTTTAATAAAACTATCCATATGCAATGCTCTGAGTTATATCAGTTTTTAATAAAACTATCCATATGCAATGCACTGAGTTATGTCAGTTTTTAATAAAACTATCTATATGAAATGCAATAAGTTATATCAGTTTTTAATAAAACTATCCATATGCAATGCAGTGAGTTATATCAGTTTTTAATAAAACTATCCATATGCAATGCACTGAGTTATATCAGTTTTTAATAAAACTATCCATATGAAATGCAATAAGTTATATCAGTTTTTAATAAAACTATCCATATGCAATGCAGTGAGTTATATCAGTTTTTTATAAAACTATCCATATGCAATGCACTGAGTTATATCAGTTTTTAATAAAACTATCCATATGCAATGCACTGAGTTATATCAGTTTTTAATAAAACTATCCATATGCAATGCAATAAGTTATATCAGTTTTTAATAAAACTATCCGTATGCAATGCAGTGAGTTATATCAGTTTTTAATAAAACTATCCATATGCAATGCAATAAGTTATATCAGTTTTTAATAAAACTATCCATATGCAATGCAGTGAGTTATATCAGTTTTTAATAAAACTATCCATATGCAATGCAATAAGTTATATCAGTTTTTAATAAAACTATCCATATGCAATGCACTGAGTTATATCAGTTTTTAATAAAACTATCCATATGCAATGCAATAAGTTATATCAGTTTTTAATAAAACTATCCATATGCAATGCAGTGAGTTATATCAGTTTTTAATAAAACTATCCATATGCAATGCAATAAGTTATATCAGTTTTTAATAAAACTATCCGTATACAATGCAGTGAGTTATATCAGTTTTTAAAAAAAACTATCCATATGCAATGCTCTGAGTTATATCAGTTTTTAATAAAACTATCCATATGCAATGCACTGAGTTATATCAGTTTTTAATAAAACTATCCATATGCAATGCAATAAGTTATATCAGTTTTTTATAAAACTATCCATATGCAATGCACTGAGTTATATCAGTTTTTAATAAAACTATCCATATGCAATGCACTGAGTTATATCAGTTTTTAATAAAACTATCCATATGCAATGCAATAAGTTATATCAGTTTTTAATAAAACTATCCATATGCAATGCAGTGAGTTATATCAGTTTTTAATAAAACTATCCATATGCAATGCAATAAGTTATATCAGTTTTTAATAAAACTATCCATATGCAATGCAGTGAGTTATATCAGTTTTTAATAAAACTATCCATATGCAATGCACTGAGTTATATCAGTTTTTAATAAAACTATGCATATGCAATGCAGTGAGTTATATCAGTTTTTAATAAAACTATCCATATGCAATGCTCTGAGTTATATCAGTTTTTAATAAAACTATCCATATGCAATGCACTGAGTTATATCAGTTTTTAATAAAACTATCCATATGCAATGCAATAAGTTATATCAGTTTTTTATAAAACTATCCATATGCAATGCACTGAGTTATATCAGTTTTTAATAAAACTATCCATATGCAATGCACTGAGTTATATCAGTTTTTAATAAAACTATCCATATGCAATGCAATAAGTTATATCAGTTTTTAATAAAACTATCCATATGCAATGCAGTGAGTTATATCAGTTTTTAATAAAACTATCCATATGCAATGCAATAAGTTATATCAGTTTTTAATAAAACTATCCATATGCAATGCAGTGAGTTATATCAGTTTTTAATAAAACTATCCATATGCAATGCAATAAGTTATATCAGTTTTTAATAAAACTATCCATATGCAATGCACTGAGTTATATCAGTTTTTAATAAAACTATCCATATGCAATGCAATAAGTTATATCAGTTTTTAATAAAACTATCCATATGCAATGCAGTGAGTTATATCAGTTTTTAATAAAACTATCCATATGCAATGCAATAAGTTATATCAGTTTTTAATAAAACTATCCATATGCAATGCTCTGAGTTATATCAGTTTTTAATAAAACTATCCATATGCAATGCAGTGAGTTATATCAGTTTTTAATAAAACTATCCATATGCAATGCACTGAGTTATATCAGTTTTTAATAAAACTATCCATATGCAATGCTCTGAGTTATATCAGTTTTTAATAAAACTGTCCATATGCAATGCACTGAGTTATATCAGTTTTTAATAAAACTATCCATATGCAATGCATTGAGTTATATCAGTTTTCAATAAAACTATCCATATGCAATGCTCTGAGTTATATCAGTTTTTAATAAAACTATCCATATGCAATGCACTGAGTTATATCAGTTTTTAATAAAACTATCCATATGCAATGCACTGAGTTATATCAGTTTTTAATAAAACTATCCATATGCAATGCAATAAGTTATATCAGTTTTTTATAAAACTATCCATATGCAATGCACTGAGTTATATCAGTTTTTAATAAAACTATCCATATGCAATGCACTGAGTTATATCAGTTTTTAATAAAACTATCCATATGCAATGCAATAAGTTATATCAGTTTTTAATAAAACTATCCATATGCAATGCAGTGAGTTATATCAGTTTTTAATAAAACTATCCATATTCAATGCAATAAGTTATATCAGTTTTTAATAAAACTATCCATATGCAATGCAGTGAGTTATATCAGTTTTTAATAAAACTATCCATATGCAATGCAATAAGTTATATCAGTTTTTAATAAAACTATCCATATGCAATGCACTGAGTTATATCAGTTTTTAATAAAACTATCCATATGCAATGCAATAAGTTATATCAGTTTTTAATAAAACTATCCATATGCAATGCAGTGAGTTATATCAGTTTTTAATAAAACTATCCATATGCAATGCAGTGAGTTATATCAGTTTTTAATAAAACTATCCATATGCAATGCTCTGAGTTATATCAGTTTTTAATAAAACTATCCATATGCAATGCAGTGAGTTATATCAGTTTTTAATAAAACTATCCATATGCAATGCAGTGAGTTATATCAGTTTTTAATAAAACTATCCATATGCAATGCTCTGAGTTATATCAGTTTTTAATAAAACTATCCATATGCAATGCAGTGAGTTATATCAGTTTTTAATAAAACTATCCATATGCAATGCACTGAGTTATATCAGTTTTTAATAAAACTATCCATATGCAATGCAATAAGTTATATCAGTTTTTAATAAAACTATCCGTATGCAATGCAGTGAGTTATATCAGTTTTTAATAAAACTATCCATATGCAATGCAATAAGTTATATCAGTTTTTAATAAAACTATCCATATGCAATGCAGTGAGTTATATCAGTTTTTAATAAAACTATCCATATGCAATGCAATAAGTTATATCAGTTTTTAATAAAACTATCCATATGCAATGCAGTGAGTTATATCAGTTTTTAATAAAACTATCCATATGCAATGCAATAAGTTATATCAGTTTTTAATAAAACTATCCATATGCAATGCACTGAGTTATATCAGTTTTTAATAAAACTATCCATATGCAATGCAATAAGTTATATCAGTTTTTTATAAAACTATCCATATGCAATGCACTGAGTTATATCAGTTTTTAATAAAACTATCCATATGAAATGCAATAAGTTATATCAGTTTTTAATAAAACTATCCATATGCAATGCAGTGAGTTATGTCAGTTTTTAATAAAACTATCCATATGCAATGCTCTGAGTTATATCAGTTTTTAATAAAACTATCCATATGCAATGCACTGAGTTATATCAGTTTTTAATAAAACTATCCATATGCAATGCAATAAGTTATATCAGTTTTTTATAAAACTATCCATATGCAATGCACTGAGTTATATCAGTTTTTAATAAAACTATCCATATGCAATGCACTGAGTTATATCAGTTTTTAATAAAACTATCCATATGCAATGCAATAAGTTATATCAGTTTTTAATAAAACTATCCATATGCAATGCAGTGAGTTATATCAGTTTTTAATAAAACTATCCATATGCAATGCAATAAGTTATATCAGTTTTTAATAAAACTATCCATATGCAATGCAGTGAGTTATATCAGTTTTTAATAAAACTATCCATATGCAATGCAATAAGTTATATCAGTTTTTAATAAAACTATCCATATGCAATGCACTGAGTTATATCAGTTTTTAGTAAAACTATCCATATGCAATGCAATAAGTTATATCAGTTTTTAATAAAACTATCCATATGCAATGCAGTGAGTTATATCAGTTTTTAATAAAACTATCCATATGCAATGCAATAAGTTATATCAGTTTTTAATAAAACTATCCATATGCAATGCAGTGAGTTATATCAGTTTTTAATAAAACTATCCATATGCAATGCAATAAGTTATATCAGTTTTTAATAAAACTATCCATATGCAATGCACTGAGTTATATCAGTTTTTAATAAAGCTATCCATATGCAATGCAATAAGTTATATCAGTTTTTAATAAAACTATCCATATGCAATGCAGTGAGTTATATCAGTTTTTAATAAAACTATCCATATGCAATGCAATAAGTTATATCAGTTTTTAATAAAACTATCCATATGCAATGCACTGAGTTATATCAGTTTTTAATAAAACTATGCATATGCAATGCAGTGAGTTATATCAGTTTTTAATAAAACTATCCATATGCAATGCTCTGAGTTATATCAGTTTTTAATAAAACTATCCATATGCAATGCACAGAGTTATATCAGTTTTTAATAAAACTATCCATATGCAATGCAATAAGTTATATCAGTTTTTTATAAAACTATCCATATGCAATGCACTGAGTTATATCAGTTTTTAATAAAACTATCCATATGCAATGCACTGAGTTATATCAGTTTTTAATAAAACTATCCATATGCAATGCAATAAGTTATATCTGTTTTTAATAAAACTATCCATATGCAATGCAGTGAGTTATATCAGTTTTTAGTAAAACTATCCATATGCAATGCAATAAGTTATATCAGTTTTTAATAAAACTATCCATATGCAATGCAGTGAGTTATATCAGTTTTTAATAAAACTATCCATATGCAATGCAATAAGTTATATCAGTTTTTAATAAAACTATCCATATGCAATGCACTGAGTTATATCAGTTTTTAATAAAACTATCCATATGCAATGCAATAAGTTATATCAGTTTTTAATAAAACTATCCATATGCAATGCATTGAGTTATATCAGTTTTTAATAAAACTATCCATATGCAATGCAATAAGTTATATCAGTTTTTAATAAAACTATCCATATGCAATGCAGTGAGTTATATCAGTTTTTAATTAAACTATCCATATGCAATGCAATAAGTTATATCAGTTTTTAATAAAACTATCCATATGCAATGCACTGAGTTATATCAGTTTTTAATAAAACTATCCATATGCAATGCAATAAGTTATATCAGTTTTTAATAAAACTATCCATATGCAATGCAGTGAGTTATATCAGTTTTTAATAAAACTATCCATATGCAATGCAATAAGTTATATCAGTTTTTAATAAAACTATCCATATGCAATGCACTGAGTTATATCAGTTTTTAATAAAACTATCCATATGCAATGCAGTGAGTTATGTCAGTTTTTAATAAAACTATCCATATGCAATGCACTGAGTTATATCAGTTTTTAATAAAACTATCCATATGCAATGCACTGAGTTATATCAGTTTTTAATAAAACTATCCATATGAAATGCAATAAGTTATATCAGTTTTTAATAAAACTATCCATATGCAATGCAGTGAGTTATATCAGTTTTTAATAAAACTATCCATATGCAATGCTCTGAGTTATATCAGTTTTTAATAAAACTATCCATATGCAATGCACTGAGTTATATCAGTTTTTAATAAAACTATCCATATGCAATGCAATAAGTTATATCAGTTTTTTATAAAACTATCCATATGCAATGCAGTGAGTTATATCAGTTTTTAATAAAACTATCCATATGCAATGCAATAAGTTATATCAGTTTTTAATAAAACTATCCATATGCAATGCAGTGAGTTATATCAGTTTTTAATAAAACTATCCATATGCAATGCAATAAGTTATATCAGTTTTTAATAAAACTATCCATATGCAATGCACTGAGTTATATCAGTTTTTAATAAAACTATCCATATGCAATGCAATAAGTTATATCAGTTTTTAATAAAACTATCCATATGCAATGCAGTGAGTTATATCAGTTTTTAATAAAACTATCCATATGCAATGCAATAAGTTATATCAGTTTTTAATAAAACTATCCATATGCAATGCACTGAGTTATATCAGTTTTTAATAAAACTATCCATATGCAATGCAGTGAGTTATATCAGTTTTTAATAAAACTATCCATATGCAATGCACTGAGTTATATCAGTTTTTAATAAAACTATCCATATGCAATGCAATAAGTTATATCAGTTTTTAATAAAACTATCCATATGCAATGCAGTGAGTTATATCAGTTTTTAATAAAACTATCCATATGCAATGCAATAAGTTATATCAGTTTTTAATAAAACTATCCATATGCAATGCAATAAGTTATATCAGTTTTTAATAAAACTATCCATATGCAATGCAGTGAGTTATATCAGTTTTTAATAAAACTATCCATATGCAATGCAATAAGTTATATCAGTTTTTAATAAAACTATCCATATGCAATGAACTGAGTTATATCAGTTTTTAATAAAACTATCCATATGCAATGCACTGAGTTATATCAGTTTTTAATAAAACTATCCATATGCAATGCAGTGAGTTATATCAGTTTTTAATAAAACTATCCGTATGCAATGCAGTGAGTTATATCAGTTTTTAATAAAACTATCCATATGCAATGCAATAAGTTATATCAGTTTTTAATAAAACTATCCATATGCAATGCTCTGAGTTATATCAGTTTTTAATAAAACTATCCATATGCAATGCACTGAGTTATATCAGTTTTTAATAAAATTTAATAAAAATATCCATATGCAATGCAATAAGTTCTATCAGTTTTTAACAAAACTATCCATATGCAATGCTCTGAGTTATATCAGTTTTTAATAAAACTATCCATATGCAATGTTCTGAGTTATATCAGTTTTTAATAAAACTATCCATATGCAATGCTCTGAGTTATATCAGTTTTTAATAAAACTATCCATATGCAATGCACTGAGTTATATCAGTTTTTAATAAAACTATCCATATGCAATGCAGTGAGTTATATCAGTTTTTAATAAAACTATCCATATGCAATGCACTGAGTTATATCAGTTTTTAATAAAACTATCCATATGCAATGCAATAAGTTATATCAGTTTTTAATAAAACTATCCATATGCAATGCACTGAGTTATATCAGTTTTTAATAAAACTATCCATATGCAATGCAATGAGTTATATCAGTTTTTAATAAAACTATCCATATGCAATGCACTGAGTTATATCAGTTTTTAATAAAACTATCCATATGCAATGCAATAAGTTATATCAGTTTTTAATAAAACTATCCATATGCAATGCAGTGAGTTATATCAGTTTTTAATAAAACTATCCATATGCAATGCACTGAGTTATATCAGTTTTTAATAAAACTATCCATATGCAATGCACTGAGTTATATCAGTTTTTAATAAAACTATCCATATGCAATGCAGTGAGTTATATCAGTTTTTAATAAAACTATCCATATGCAATGCACTGAGTTATATCAGTTTTTAATAAAACTATCCATATGCAATGCAATAAGTTATATCAGTTTTTAATAAAACTATCCATATGCAATGCAGTGAGTTATATCAGTTTTTAATAAAACTATCCATATGCAATGCAATAAGTTATATCAGTTTTTAATAAAACTATCCATATGCAATGCAATAAGTTATATCAGTTTTTAATAAAACTATCCATATGCAATGCAGTGAGTTATATCAGTTTTTAATAAAACTATCCATATGCAATGCAATAAGTTATATCAGTTTTTAATAAAACTATCCATATGCAATGAACTGAGTTATATCAGTTTTTAATAAAACTATCCATATGCAATGCACTGAGTTATATCAGTTTTTAATAAAACTATCCATATGCAATGCAGTGAGTTATATCAGTTTTTAATAAAACTATCCGTATGCAATGCAGTGAGTTATATCAGTTTTTAATAAAACTATCCATATATCAGTTTTTAATAAAACTATCCATATGCAATGCACTGAGTTATATCAGTTTTTAATAAAACTATCCATATGCAATGCAGTGAGTTATATCAGTTTTTAATAAAACTATCCATATGCAATGCACTGAGTTATATCAGTTTTTAATAAAACTATCCATATGCAATGCAATAAGTTATATCAGTTTTTAATAAAACTATCCATATGCAATGCAGTGAGTTATATCAGTTTTTAATAAAACTATCCATATGCAATGCAATAAGTTATATCAGTTTTTAATAAAACTATCCATATGCAATGCAATAAGTTATATCAGTTTTTAATAAAACTATCCATATGCAATGCAGTGAGTTATATCAGTTTTTAATAAAACTATCCATATGCAATGCAATAAGTTATATCAGTTTTTAATAAAACTATCCATATGCAATGAACTGAGTTATATCAGTTTTTAATAAAACTATCCATATGCAATGCACTGAGTTATATCAGTTTTTAATAAAACTATCCATATGCAATGCAGTGAGTTATATCAGTTTTTAATAAAACTATCCGTATGCAATGCAGTGAGTTATATCAGTTTTTAATAAAACTATCCATATGCAATGCAATAAGTTATATCAGTTTTTAATAAAACTATCCATATGCAATGCTCTGAGTTATATCAGTTTTTAATAAAACTATCCATATGCAATGCACTGAGTTATATCAGTTTTTAATAAAATTTAATAAAAATATCCATATGCAATGCAATAAGTTCTATCAGTTTTTAACAAAACTATCCATATGCAATGCTCTGAGTTATATCAGTTTTTAATAAAACTATCCATATGCAATGTTCTGAGTTATATCAGTTTTTAATAAAACTATCCATATGCAATGCTCTGAGTTATATCAGTTTTTAATAAAACTATCCATATGCAATGCACTGAGTTATATCAGTTTTTAATAAAACTATCCATATGCAATGCAGTGAGTTATATCAGTTTTTAATAAAACTATCCATATGCAATGCACTGAGTTATATCAGTTTTTAATAAAACTATCCATATGCAATGCAATAAGTTATATCAGTTTTTAATAAAACTATCCATATGCAATGCACTGAGTTATATCAGTTTTTAATAAAACTATCCATATGCAATGCAATGAGTTATATCAGTTTTTAATAAAACTATCCATATGCAATGCACTGAGTTATATCAGTTTTTAATAAAACTATCCATATGCAATGCAATAAGTTATATCAGTTTTTAATAAAACTATCCATATGCAATGCAGTGAGTTATATCAGTTTTTAATAAAACTATCCATATGCAATGCACTGAGTTATATCAGTTTTTAATAAAACTATCCATATGCAATGCACTGAGTTATATCAGTTTTTAATAAAACTATCCATATGCAATGCAGTGAGTTATATCAGTTTTTAATAAAACTATCCATATGCAATGCACTGAGTTATATCAGTTTTTAATAAAACTATCCATATGCAATGCAATAAGTTATATCAGTTTTTAATAAAACTATCCATATGCAATGCAGTGAGTTATATCAGTTTTTAATAAAACTATCCATATGCAATGCAATAAGTTATATCAGTTTTTAATAAAACTATCCATATGCAATGCAATAAGTTATATCAGTTTTTAATAAAACTATCCATATGCAATGCAGTGAGTTATATCAGTTTTTAATAAAACTATCCATATGCAATGCAATAAGTTATATCAGTTTTTAATAAAACTATCCATATGCAATGAACTGAGTTATATCAGTTTTTAATAAAACTATCCATATGCAATGCACTGAGTTATATCAGTTTTTAATAAAACTATCCATATGCAATGCAGTGAGTTATATCAGTTTTTAATAAAACTATCCGTATGCAATGCAGTGAGTTATATCAGTTTTTAATAAAACTATCCATATGCAATGCAATAAGTTATATCAGTTTTTAATAAAACTATCCATATGCAATGCTCTGAGTTATATCAGTTTTTAATAAAACTATCCATATGCAATGCACTGAGTTATATCAGTTTTTAATAAAATTTAATAAAAATATCCATATGCAATGCAATAAGTTCTATCAGTTTTTAACAAAACTATCCATATGCAATGCTCTGAGTTATATCAGTTTTTAATAAAACTATCCATATGCAATGTTCTGAGTTATATCAGTTTTTAATAAAACTATCCATATGCAATGCTCTGAGTTATATCAGTTTTTAATAAAACTATCCATATGCAATGCACTGAGTTATATCAGTTTTTAATAAAACTATCCATATGCAATGCAGTGAGTTATATCAGTTTTTAATAAAACTATCCATATGCAATGCACTGAGTTATATCAGTTTTTAATAAAACTATCCATATGCAATGCAATAAGTTATATCAGTTTTTAATAAAACTATCCATATGCAATGCACTGAGTTATATCAGTTTTTAATAAAACTATCCATATGCAATGCAATGAGTTATATCAGTTTTTAATAAAACTATCCATATGCAATGCACTTAGTTATATCAGTTTTTAATAAAACTATCCATATGCAATGCAATAAGTTATATCAGTTTTTAATAAAACTATCCATATGCAATGCAGTGAGTTATATCAGTTTTTAATAAAACTATCCATATGCAATGCACTGAGTTATATCAGTTTTTAATAAAACTATCCATATGCAATGCACTGAGTTATATCAGTTTTTAATAAAACTATCCATATGCAATGCACTGAGTTATATCAGTTTTTAATAAAACTATCCATATTCAATGCACTGAGTTATATCAGTTTTTAATAAAACTATCCATATGCAATGCAATAAGTTATATCAGTTTTTAATAAAACTATCCATATGCAATGCAGTGAGTTATATCAGTTTTTAATAAAACTATCCATATGCAAAGCACTGAGTTATATCAGTTTTTAATAAAATTTAATAAAATTATCCATATGCAATGCAATAAGTTATATCAGTTTTTAACAAAACTATCCATATGCAATGCTCTGAGTTATATCAGTTTTTAATAAAACTATCCATATGCAATGCTCTGAGTTATATCAGCTTTAATAAAACTATCCATATGCAATGCACTGAGTTATATCAGTTTTTAATAAAACTATCCATATGCAATGCACTGAGTTATATCAGTTTTTAATAAAACTATCCATATGCAATGCAATAAGTTATATCAGTTTTTAATAAAACTATCCATATGCAATGCTCTGAGTTATATCAGTTTTCAATAAAACTATCCATATGCAATGCAATGAGTTATATCAGTTTTTAATAAAACTATCCATATGCAATGCACTGAGTTATATCAGTTTTTAATAAAACTATCCATATGCAATGCAATAAGTTATATCAGTTTTTAATAAAACTATCCATATGCAATGCAGTGAGTTATATCAGTTTTTAATAAAACTATCCATATGCAATGCACTGAGTTATATCAGTTTTTAATAAAACTATCCATATGCAATGCACTGAGTTATATCAGTTTTTAGTAAAACTATCCATATGCAATGCACTGAGTTATATCAGTTTTTAATAAAACTATCCATATTCAATGCACTGAGTTATATCAGTTTTTAATAAAACTATCCATATGCAATGCAATAAGTTATATCAGTTTTTAATAAAACTATCCATATGCAATGCAGTGAGTTATATCAGTTTTTAATAAAACTATCCATATGCAAAGCACTGAGTTATATCAGTTTTTAATAAAATTTAATAAAATTATCCATATGCAATGCAATAAGTTATATCAGTTTTTAACAAAACTATCCATATGCAATGCTCTGAGTTATATCAGTTTTTAATAAAACTATCCATATGTAATGCTCTGAGTTATATCAGTTTTTAATAAAACTATCCATATGAAATGCACTGAGTTATATCAGTTTTTAATAAAACTATCCATATGCAATGCACTGAGTTATATCAGTTTTTAATAAAACTATCCATATGAAATGCAATAAGTTATATCAGTTTTTAATAAAACTATCCATATGCAATGCAGTGAGTTATATCAGTTTTTAATAAAACTATCCATATGCAATGCTCTGAGTTATATCAGTTTTTAATAAAACTATCCATATGCAATGCACTGAGTTATATCAGTTTTTAATAAAACTATCCATATGCAATGCAATAAGTTATATCAGTTTTTTATAAAACTATCCATATGCAATGCACTGAGTTATATCAGTTTTTAATAAAACTATCCATATGCAATGCACTGAGGTATATCAGTTTTTAATAAAACTATCCATATGCAATGCAATAAGTTATATCAGTTTTTAATAAAACTATCCATATGCAATGCAGTGAGTTATATCAGTTTTTAATAAAACTATCCATATGCAATGCAATAAGTTATATCAGTTTTTAATAAAACTATCCATATGCAATGCAGTGAGTTATATCAGTTTTTAATAAAACTATCCATATGCAATGCAATAAGTTATATCAGTTTTTAATAAAACTATCCATATGCAATGCACTGAGTTATATCAGTTTTTAATAAAACTATCCATATGCAATGCAATAAGTTATATCAGTTTTTAATAAAACTATCCATATGCAATGCAGTGAGTTATATCAGTTTTTAATAAAACTATCCATATGCAATGCAATAAGTTATATCAGTTTTTAATAAAACTATCCATATGCAATGCAGTGAGTTATATCAGTTTTTAATAAAACTATCCATATGCAATGCAATAAGTTATATCAGTTTTTAATAAAACTATCCATATGCAATGCACTGAGTTATATCAGTTTTTAATAAAACTATCCATATGCAATGCAATAAGTTATATCAGTTTTTAATAAAACTATCCATATGCAATGCAGTGAGTTATATCAGTTTTTAATAAAACTATCCATATGCAATGCAATAAGTTATATCAGTTTTTAATAAAACTATCCATATGCAATGCACTGAGTTATATCAGTTTTTAATAAAACTATCCATATGCAATGCAGTGAGTTATATCAGTTTTTAATAAAACTATCCATATGCAATGCTCTGAGTTATATCAGTTTTTAATAAAACTATCCATATGCAATGCACTGAGTTATATCAGTTTTTAATAAAACTATCCATATGCAATGCAATAAGTTATATCAGTTTTTTATAAAACTATCCATATGCAATGCACTGAGTTATATCAGTTTTTAATAAAACTATCCATATGCAATGCAATAAGTTATATCAGTTTTTAATAAAACTATCCATATGCAATGCAGTGAGTTATATCAGTTTTTAATAAAACTATCCATATGCAATGCAATAAGTTATATCAGTTTTTAATAAAACTATCCATATGCAATGCACTGAGTTATATCAGTTTTTAATAAAACTATCCATATGCAATGCAGTGAGTTATATCAGTTTTTAATAAAACTATCCATATGCAATGCTCTGAGTTATATCAGTTTTTAATAAAACTATCCATATGCAATGCACTGAGTTATATCAGTTTTTAATAAAACTATCCATATGCAATGCAATAAGTTATATCAGTTTTTTATAAAACTATCCATATGCAATGCACTGAGTTATATCAGTTTTTAATAAAACTATCCATATGCAATGCAATAAGTTATATCAGTTTTTAATAAAACTATCCATATGCAATGCAGTGAGTTATATCAGTTTTTAATAAAACTATCCATATGCAATGCAATAAGTTATATCAGTTTTTAATAAAACTATCCATATGCAATGCACTGAGTTATATCAGTTTTTAATAAAACTATCCATATGCAATGCAATAAGTTATATCAGTTTTTAATAAAACTATCCATATGCAATGCAGTGAGTTATATCAATTTTTAATAAAACTATCCATATGCAATGCAATAAGTTATATCAGTTTTTAATAAAACTATCCTTATGCAATGCAGTGAGTTATATCAGTTTTTAATTAAACTATCCATATGCAATGCAATAAGTTATATCAGTTTTTAATAAAACTATCCATATGCAATGCACTGAGTTATATCAGTTTTTAATAAAACTATCCATATGCAATGCAATAAGTTATATCAGTTTTTAATAAAACTATCCATATGCAATGCAGTGAGTTATATCAGTTTTTAATAAAACTATCCATATGCAATGCTCCGAGTTATATCAGTTTTTAGTAAAACTATCCATATGCAATGCAGTGAGTTATATCAGTTTTTAATAAAACTATCCATATGCAATGCAATAAGTTATATCAGTTTTTTATAAAACTATCCATATGCAATGCACTGAGTTATATCAGTTTTTAATAAAACTATCCATATGCAATGCACTGAGTTATATCAGTTTTTAATAAAACTATCCATATGCAATGCAATAAGTTATATCAGTTTTTAATAAAACTATCCATATGCAATGCTCTGAGTTATATCAGTTTTTAATAAAACTATCCATATGCAATGCAATAAGTTATATCAGTTTTTAATAAAACTATCCATATGCAATGCAGTGAGTTATATCAGTTTTTAATAAAACTATCCATATGCAATGCAATAAGTTATATCAGTTTTTAATAAAACTATCCATATGCAATGCACTGAGTTATATCAGTTTTTAATAAAACTATCCATATGCAATGCAATAAGTTATATCAGTTTTTAATAAAACTATCCATATGCAATGCAGTGAGTTATATCAGTTTTTAATAAAACTATCTATATGCAATGCAATAAGTTATATCAGTTTTTAATAAAACTATCCATATGCAATGCACTGAGTTATATCAGTTTTTAATAAAACTATCCATATGCAATGCAGTGAGTTATATCAGTTTTTAATAAAACTATCCATATGCAATGCACTGAGTTATATCAGTTTTTAATAAAACTATCCATATGCAATGCAATAAGTTATATCAGTTTTTAATAAAACTATCCATATGCAATGCAATAAGTTATATCAGTTTTTAATAAAACTATCCATATGCAATGCTCTGAGTTATATCAGTTTTTAATAAAACTATCCATATGCAATGCAATAAGTTATATCAGTTTTTAATAAAACTATCCATATGCAATGAACTGAGTTATATCAGTTTTTAATAAAACTATCCATATGCAATGCACTGAGTTATATCAGTTTTTAATAAAACTATCCATATGCAATGCAGTGAGTTATATCAGTTTTTAATAAAACTATCCATATGCAATGCAGTGAGTTATATCAGTTTTTAATAAAACTATCCATATGCAATGCAATAAGTTATATCAGTTTTTAATAAAACTATCCATATGCAATGCTCTGAGTTATATCAGTTTTTAATAAAACTATCCATATGCAATGTTCTGAGTTATATCAGTTTTTAATAAAACTATCCATATGCAATGCTCTGAGTTATATCAGTTTTTAATAAAACTATCCATATGCAATACTGAGTTATATCAGTTTTTAATAAAACTATCCATATGCAATGCAGTGAGTTATATCAGTTTTTAATAAAACTATCCATATGCAATGCACTGAGTTATATCAGTTTTTAATAAAACTATCCATATGCAATGCAATAAGTTATATCAGTTTTTAATAAAACTATCCATATGCAATGCACTGAGTTATATCAGTTTTTAATAAAACTATCCATATGCAATGCTCTGAGTTATATCAGTTTTTAATAAAAATATCCATATGCAATGCAATAAGTTATATCAGTTTTTAACAAAACTATCCATATGCAATGCTCTGAGTTATACCAGTTTTTAATAAAACTATCCATATGCAATGTTCTGAGTTATATCAGTTTTTAATAAAACTATCCATATGCAATGCTCTGAGTTATATCAGTTTTTAATAAAACTATCCATATGCAATGCACTGAGTTATATCAGTTTTTAATAAAACTATCCATATGCAATGCAGTGAGTTATATCAGTTTTTAATAAAACTATCCATATGCAATGCACTGAGTTATATCAGTTTTTAATAAAATTTAATAAAAATATCCATATGCAATGCAATAAGTTCTATCAGTTTTTAACAAAACAATCCATATGCAATGCTCTGAGTTATATCAGTTTTTAATAAAACTATCCATATGCAATGTTCTGAGTTATATCAGTATTTAATAAAACTATCCATATGCAATGCTCTGAGTTATATCAGTTTTTAATAAAACTATCCATATGCAATGCACTGAGTTATATCAGTTTTTAATAAAACTATCCATATGCAATGCAGTGAGTTATATCAGTTTTTAATAAAACTATCCATATGCAATGCACTGAGTTATATCAGTTTTTAATAAAACTATCCATATGCAATGCAATAAGTTATATCAGTTTTTAATAAAACTATCCATATGCAATGCATTGAGTTATATCAGTTTTTAATAAAACTATCCATATGCAATGCAATGAGTTATATCAGTTTTTAATAAAACTATCCATATGCAATGCACTGAGTTATATCAGTTTTTAATAAAACTATCCATATGCAATGCAATAAGTTATATCAGTTTTTAATAAAACTATCCATATGCAATGCAGTGAGTTATATCAGTTTTTAATAAAACTATCCATATGCAATGCACTGAGTTATATCAGTTTTTAATAAAACTATCCATATGCAATGCACTGAGTTATATCAGTTTTTAATAAAACTATCCATATGCAATGCACTGAGTTATATCAGTTTTTAATAAAACTATCCATATTCAATGCACTGAGTTATATCAGTTTTTAATAAAACTATCCATATGCAATGCAATAAGTTATATCAGTTTTTAAAAAAACTATCCATATGCAATGCAGTGAGTTATATCAGTTTTTAATAAAACTATCCATATGCAAAGCACTGAGTTATATCAGTTTTTAATAAAATTTAATAAAATTATCCATATGCAATGCAATAAGTTATATCAGTTTTTAACAAAACTATCCATATGCAATGCTCTGAGTTATATCAGTTTTTAATAAAACTATCCATATGCAATGCTCTGAGTTATATCAGTTTTTAATAAAACTATCCATATGCAATGCACTGAGTTATATCAGTTTTTAATAAAACTATCCATATGCAATGCACTGAGTTATATCAGTTTTTAATAAAACTATCCATATGCAATGCAATAAGTTATATCAGTTTTTAATAAAACTATCCATATGCAATGCTCTGAGTTATATCAGTTTTTAATAAAACTATCCATATGCAATGCAATGAGTTATATCAGTTTTTAATAAAACTATCCATATGCAATGCACTGAGTTATATCAGTTTTTAATAAAACTATCCATATGCAATGCAATAAGTTATATCAGTTTTTAATAAAACTATCCATATGCAATGCAGTGAGTTATATCAGTTTTTAATAAAACTATCCATATGCAATGCACTGAGTTATATCAGTTTTTAATAAAACTATCCATATGCAATGCACTGAGTTATATCAGTTTTTAGTAAAACTATCCATATGCAATGCACTGAGTTATATCAGTTTTTAATAAAACTATCCATATTCAATGCACTGAGTTATATCAGTTTTTAATAAAACTATCCATATGCAATGCAATAAGTTATATCAGTTTTTAATAAAACTATCCATATGCAATGCAGTGAGTTATATCAGTTTTTAATAAAACTATCCATATGCAAAGCACTGAGTTATATCAGTTTTTAATAAAATTTAATAAAATTATCCATATGATATGCAATAAGTTATATCAGTTTTTAACAAAACTATCCATATGCAATGCTCTGAGTTATATCAGTTTTTAATAAAACTATCCATATGCAATGCTCTGAGTTATATCAGTTTTTAATAAAACTATCCATATGCAATGCACTGAGTTATATCAGTTTTTAATAAAACTATCCATATGCAATGCACTGAGTTATATCAGTTTTTAATAAAACTATCCATATGAAATGCAATAAGTTATATCAGTTTTTAATAAAACTATCCATATGCAATGCAGTGAGTTATATCAGTTTTTAATAAAACTATCCATATGCAATGCTCTGAGTTATATCAGTTTTTAATAAAACTATCCATATGCAATGCACTGAGTTATATCAGTTTTTAATAAAACTATCCATATGCAATGCAATAAGTTATATCAGTTTTTTATAAAACTATCCATATGCAATGCACTGAGTTATATCAGTTTTTAATAAAACTATCCATATGCAATGCACTGAGGTATATCAGTTTTTAATAAAACTATCCATATGCAATGCAATAAGTTATATCAGTTTTTAATAAAACTATCCATATGCAATGCAGTGAGTTATATCAGTTTTTAATAAAACTATCCATATGCAATGCAATAAGTTATATCAGTTTTTAATAAAACTATCCATATGCAATGCAGTGAGTTATATCAGTTTTTAATAAAACTATCCATATGCAATGCAATAAGTTATATCAGTTTTTAATAAAACTATCCATATGCAATGCACTGAGTTATATCAGTTTTTAATAAAACTATCCATATGCAATGCAATAAGTTATATCAGTTTTTAATAAAACTATCCATATGCAATGCAGTGAGTTATATCAGTTTTTAATAAAACTATCCATATGCAATGCAATAAGTTATATCAGTTTTTAATAAAACTATCCATATGCAATGCAGTGAGTTATATCAGTTTTTAATAAAACTATCCATATGCAATGCAATAAGTTATATCAGTTTTTAATAAAACTATCCATATGCAATGCACTGAGTTATATCAGTTTTTAATAAAACTATCCATATGCAATGCAATAAGTTATATCAGTTTTTAATAAAACTATCCATATGCAATGCAGTGAGTTATATCAGTTTTTAATAAAACTATCCATATGCAATGCAATAAGTTATATCAGTTTTTAATAAAACTATCCATATGCAATGCACTGAGTTATATCAGTTTTTAATAAAACTATCCATATGCAATGCAGTGAGTTATATCAGTTTTTAATAAAACTATCCATATGCAATGCTCTGAGTTATATCAGTTTTTAATAAAACTATCCATATGCAATGCACTGAGTTATATCAGTTTTTAATAAAACTATCCATATGCAATGCAATAAGTTATATCAGTTTTTTATAAAACTATCCATATGCAATGCACTGAGTTATATCAGTTTTTAATAAAACTATCCATATGCAATGCACTGAGTTATATCAGTTTTTAATAAAACTATCCATATGCAATGCAATAAGTTATATCAGTTTTTAATAAAACTATCCATATGCAATGCAGTGAGTTATATCAGTTTTTAATAAAACTATCCATATGCAATGCAATAAGTTATATCAGTTTTTAATAAAACTATCCATATGCAATGCAGTGAGTTATATCAGTTTTGAATAAAACTATCCATATGCAATGCAATAAGTTATATAAGTTTTTAATAAAACTATCCATATGCAATGCACTGAGTTATATCAG
Source organism: Ceratitis rosa (assembly GCA_037013455.1). Classification (NCBI taxonomy): domain Eukaryota; kingdom Metazoa; phylum Arthropoda; class Insecta; order Diptera; family Tephritidae; genus Ceratitis; species Ceratitis rosa. Next base: position 641,018 of record JAWMAG010000023.1, read on the forward strand.
TTTTTAATAAAACTAACCATATGCAATGCAATAAGTTATATCAGTTTTTAATAAAACTATCCATATGCAATGCAGTGAGTTATATCAATTTTTAATAAAACTATCCATATGCAATGCAATAAGTTATATCAGTTTTTAATAAAACTATCCATATGCAATGCAGTGAGTTACAACAGTTTTTAATTAAACTATCCATATGCAATGCAATAAGTTATATCAGTTTTTAATAAAACTATCCATATGCAATGCACTGAGTTATATCAGTTTTTAATAAAACTATCCATATACAATGCTCTGAGTTATATCAGTTTTTAATAAAACTATCCATATGCAATGTTCTGAGTTATATCAGTTTTTAATAAAACTATCCATATGCAATGCTCTGAGTTATATCAGTTTTTAATAAAACTATCCATATGCAATGCACTGAGTTATATCAGTTTTTAATAAAACTATCCATATGCAATGCAGTGAGTTATATCAGTTTTTAATAAAACTATCCATATGCAATGCACTGAGTTATATCAGTTTTTAATAAAACTATCCATATGCAATGCAATAAGTTATATCAGTTTTTAATAAAACTATCCATATGCAATGCACTGAGTTATATCAGTTTTTAATAAAACTATCCATATGCAATGCTCTGAGTTATATCAGTTTTTAATAAAAATATCCATATGCAATGCAATAAGTTATATCAGTTTTTAACAAAACTATCCATATGCAATGCTCTGAGTTATATCAGTTTTTAATAAAACTATCCATATGCAATGTTCTGAGTTATATCAGTTTTTAATAAAACTATCCATATGCAATGCTCTGAGTTATATCAGTTTTTAATAAAACTATCCATATGCAATGCACTGAGTTATATCAGTTTTTAATAAAACTATCCATATGCAATGCAGTGAGTTATATCAGTTTTTAATAAAACTATCCATATGCAATGCACTGAGTTATATCAGTTTTTAATAAAATTTAATAAAAATATCCATATGCAATGCAATAAGTTCTATCAGTTTTTAACAAAACTATCCATATGCAATGCTCTGAGTTATATCAGTTTTTAATAAAACTATCCATATGCAATGTTCTGAGTTATATCAGTTTTTAATAAAACTATCCATATGCAATGCTCTGAGTTATATCAGTTTTTAATAAAACTATCCATATGCAATGCACTGAGTTATATCAGTTTTTAATAAAACTATCCATATGCAATGCAGTGAGTTATATCAGTTTTTAATAAAACTATCCATATGCAATGCACTGAGTTATATCAGTTTTTAATAAAACTATCCATATGCAATGCAATAAGTTATATCAGTTTTTAATAAAACTGTCCATATGCAATGCACTGAGTTATATCAGTTTTTAATAAAACTATCCATATGCAATGCAATGAGTTATATCAGTTTTTAATAAAACTATCCATATGCAATGCACTGAGTTATATCAGTTTTTAATAAAACTATCCATATGCAATGCAATAAGTTATATCAGTTTTTAATAAAACTATCCATATGCAATGCAGTGAGTTATATCAGTTTTTAATAAAACTATCCATATGCAATGCACTGAGTTATATCAGTTTTTAATAAAACTATCCATATGCAATGCACTGAGTTATATCAGTTTTTAATAAAACTATCCATATGCAATGCACTGAGTTATATCAGTTTTTAATAAAACTATCCATATTCAATGCACTGAGTTATATCAGTTTTTAATAAAACTATCCATATGCAATGCAATAAGTTATATCAGTTTTTAATAAAACTATCCATATGCAATGCAGTGAGTTATATCAGTTTTTTATAAAACTATCCATATGCAAAGCACTGAGTTATATCAGTTTTTAATAAAATTTAATAAAATTATCCATATGCAATGCAATAAGTTATATCAGTTTTTAACAAAACTATCCATATGCAATGCTCTGAGTTATATCAGTTTTTAATAAAACTATCCATATGCAATGCTCTGAGTTATATCAGTTTTTAATAAAACTATCCATATGCAATGCACTGAGTTATATCAGTTTTTAATAAAACTATCCATATGCAATGCACTGAGTTATATCAGTTTTTAATAAAACTATCCATATGCAATGCAATAAGTTATATCAGTTTTTAATAAAACTATCCATATGCAATGCTCTGAGTTATATCAGTTTTTAATAAAACTATCCATATGCAATGCACTGAGTTATATCAGTTTTTAATAAAACTATCCATATGCAATGCACTGAGTTATATCAGTTTTTAGTAAAACTATCCATATGCAATGCACTGAGTTATATCAGTTTTTAATAAAACTATCCATATTCAATGCACTGAGTTATATCAGTTTTTAATAAAACTATCCATATGCAATGCAATAAGTTATATCAGTTTTTAATAAAACTATCCATATGCAATGCAGTGAGTTATATCAGTTTTTAATAAAACTATCCATATGCAAAGCACTGAGTTATATCAGTTTTTAATAAAATTTAATAAAATTATCCATATGCAATGCAATAAGTTATATCAGTTTTTAACAAAACTATCCATATGCAATGCTCTGAGTTATATCAGTTTTTAATAAAACTATCCATATGCAATGCTCTGAGTTATATCAGTTTTTAATAAAACTATCCATATGCAATGCACTGAGTTATATCAGTTTTTAATAAAACTATCCATATGCAATGCACTGAGTTATATCAGTTTTTAATAAAACTATCCATATGAAATGCAATAAGTTATATCAGTTTTTAATAAAACTATCCATATGCAATGCAGTGAGTTATATCAGTTTTTAATAAAACTATCCATATGCAATGCTCTGAGTTATATCAGTTTTTAATAAAACTATCCATATGCAATGCACTGAGTTATATCAGTTTTTAATAAAACTATCCATATGCAATGCAATAAGTTATATCAGTTTTTTATAAAACTATCCATATGCAATGCACTGAGTTATATCAGTTTTTAATAAAACTATCCATATGCAATGCACTGAGGTATATCAGTTTTTAATAAAACTATCCATATGCAATGCAATAAGTTATATCAGTTTTTAATAAAACTATCCATATGCAATGCAGTGAGTTATATCAGTTTTTAATAAAACTATCCATATGCAATGCAATAAGTTATATCAGTTTTTAATAAAACTATCCATATGCAATGCAGTGAGTTATATCAGTTTTTAATAAAACTATCCATATGCAATGCACTGAGTTATATCAGTTTTTAATAAAACTATCCATGTGCAATGCACTGAGTTATATCAGTTTTTAATAAAACTATCCATATGCAATGCAATAAGTTATATCAGTTTTTAATAAAACTATCCATATGCAATGCAGTGAGTTATATCAGTTTTTAATAAAACTATCCATATGCAATGCAATAAGTTATATCAGTTTTTAATAAAACTATCCATATGCAATGCAGTGAGTTATATCAGTTTTTAATAAAACTATCCATATGCAATGCAATAAGTTATATCAGTTTTTAATAAAACTATCCATATGCAATGCACTGAGTTATATCAGTTTTTAATAAAACTATCCATATGCAATGCAATAAGTTATATCAGTTTTTAATAAAACTATCCATATGCAATGCAGTGAGTTATATCAGTTTTTAATAAAACTATCCATATGCAATGCAATAAGTTATATCAGTTTTTAATAAAACTATCCATATGCAATGCACTGAGTTATATCGGTTTTTAATAAAACTATCCATATGCAATGCAGTGAGTTATATCAGTTTTTAATAAAACTATCCATATGCAATGCTCTGAGTTATATCAGTTTTTAATAAAACTATCCATATGCAATGCACTGAGTTATATCAGTTTTTAATAAAACTATCCATATGCAATGCAATAAGTTATATCAGTTTTTTATACAACTATCCATATGCAATGCACTGAGTTATATCAGTTTTTAATAAAACTATCCATATGCAATGCACTGAGTTATATCAGTTTTTAATAAAACTATCCATATGCAATGCAATAAGTTATATCAGTTTTTAATAAAACTATCCATATGCAATGCACTGAGTTATATCGGTTTTTAATAAAACTATCCATATGCAATGCAGCGAGTTATATCAGTTTTTAATAAAACTATCCATATGCAATGCTCTGAGTTATATCAGTTTTTAATAAAACTATCCATATGCAATGCACTGAGTTATATCAGTTTTTAATAAAACTATCCATATGCAATGCAATAAGTTATATCAGTTTTTTATAAAACTATCCATATGCAATGCACTGAGTTATATCAGTTTTTAATAAAACTATCCATATGCAAAACACTGAGTTATATCAGTTTTTAATAAAACTATCCATATGCAATGCAATAAGTTATATCAGTTTTTAATAAAACTATCCATATGCAATGCAGTGAGTTATATCAGTTTTTAATAAAACTATCCATATGCAATGCAATAAGTTATATCAGTTTTTAATAAAACTATCCATATGCAATGCAGTGAGTTATATCAGTTTTTAATAAAACTATCCATATGCAATGCAATAAGTTATATCAGTTTTTAATAAAACTATCCATATGCAATGCACTGAGTTATATCAGTTTTTAATAAAACTATCCATATGCAATGCAATAAGTTATATCAGTTTTTAATAAAACTATCCATATGCAATGCAGTGAGTTATATCAATTTTTAATAAAACTATCCATATGCAATGCAATAAGTTATATCAGTTTTTAATAAAACTATCCATATGCAATGCAGTGAGTTACAACAGTTTTTAATTAAACTATCCATATGCAATGCAATAAGTTATATCAGTTTTTAATAAAACTATCCATATGCAATGCACTGAGTTATATCAGTTTTTAATAAAACTATCCATATGCAATGCAATAAGTTATATCAGTTTTTAATAAAACTATCCATATGCAATGCAGTGAGTTATATCAGTTTTTAATAAAACTATTATGCAATGCAATAAGTTATATCAGTTTTTAATAAAACTATCCATATGCAATGCACTGAGTTATATGCAATGCAATAAGTTATATCAGTTTTTAATAAAACTATCCATATGCAATGCACTGAGTTATATCAGTTTTTAATAAAGCTATCCATATGCAATGCAATAAGTTATATCAGTTTTTTATAAAACTATCCATATGCAATGCACTGAGTTATATCAGTTTTTAATAAAACTATCCATATGCAATGCACTGAGTTATATCAGTTTTTAATAAAACTATCCATATGAAATGCAATAAGTTATATCAGTTTTTAATAAAACTATCCATATGCAATGCAGTGAGTTATATCAGTTTTTAATAAAACTATCCATATGCAATGCTCTGAGTTATATCAGTTTTTAATAAAACTATCCATATGCAATGCACTGAGTTATATCAGTTTTTAATAAAACTATCCATATGCAATGCAATAAGTTATATCAGTTTTTATAAAACTATCCATATGCAATGCACTGAGTTATATCAGTTTTTAATAAAACTATCCATATGCAATGCACTGAGGTATATCAGTTTTTAATAAAACTATCCATATGCAATGCAATAAGTTATATCAGTTTTTAATAAAACTATCCATATGCAATGCAGTGAGTTATATCAGTTTTTAATAAAACTATCCATATGCAATGCAATAAGTTATATCAGTTTTTAATAAAACTATCCATATGCAATGCAGTGAGTTATATCAGTTTTTAATAAAACTATCCATATGCAATGCAATAAGTTATATCAGTTTTTAATAAAACTATCCATATGCAATGCACTGAGTTATATCAGTTTTTAATAAAACTATCCATATGCAATGCAATAAGTTATATCAGTTTTTAATAAAACTATCCATATGCAATGCAGTGAGTTATATCAGTTTTTAATAAAACTATCCATATGCAATGCAATAAGTTATATCAGTTTTTAATAAAACTATCCATATGCAATGCAGTGAGTTATATCAGTTTTTAATAAAACTATCCATATGCAATGCAATAAGTTATATCAGTTTTTAATAAAACTATCCATATGCAATGCACTGAGTTATATCAGTTTTTAATAAAACTATCCATATGCAATGCAATAAGTTATATCAGTTTTTAATAAAACTATCCATATGCAATGCAGTGAGTTATATCAGTTTTTAATAAAACTATCCATATGCAATGCAATAAGTTATATCAGTTTTTAATAAAACTATCCATATGCAATGCACTGAGTTATATCAGTTTTTAATAAAACTATCCATATGCAATGCAGTGAGTTATATCAGTTTTTAATAAAACTATCCATATGCAATGCTCTGAGTTATATCAGTTTTTAATAAAACTATCCATATGCAATGCACTGAGTTATATCAGTTTTTAATAAAACTATCCATATGCAATGCAATAAGTTATATCAGTTTTTTATAAAACTATCCATATGCAATGCACTGAGTTATATCAGTTTTTAATAAAACTATCCATATGCAATGCACTGAGTTATATCAGTTTTTAATAAAACTATCCATATGCAATGCAATAAGTTATATCAGTTTTTAATAAAACTATCCATATGCAATGCAGTGAGTTATATCAGTTTTTAATAAAACTATCCATATGCAATGCAATAAGTTATATCAGTTTTTAATAAAACTATCCATATGCAATGCAGTGAGTTATATCAGTTTTTAATAAAACTATCCATATGCAATGCAATAAGTTATATCAGTTTTTAATAAAACTATCCATATGCAATGCACTGAGTTATATCAGTTTTTAATAAAACTATCCATATGCAATGCAATAAGTTATATCAGTTTTTAATAAAACTATCCATATGCAATGCAGTGAGTTATATCAATTTTTAATAAAACTATCCATATGCAATGCAATAAGTTATATCAGTTTTTAATAAAACTATCCATATGCAATGCAGTGAGTTACATCAGTTTTTAATTAAACTATCCATATGCAATGCAATAAGTTATATCAGTTTTTAATAAAACTATCCATATGCAATGCACTGAGTTATATCAGTTTTTAATAAAACTATCCATATGCAATGCAATAAGTTATATCAATTTTTAATAAAACTATCCATATGCAATGCAGTGAGTTATATCAGTTTTTAATAAAACTATCCATATGCAATGCAATAAGTTATATCAGTTTTTAATAAAACTATCCATATGCAATGCACTGAGTTATATCAGTTTTTAATAAAACTATCCATATGCAATGCAATAAGTTATATCAGTTTTTTATAAAACTATCCATATGCAATGCACTGAGTTATATCAGTTTTTAATAAAACTATCCATATGCAATGCAATAAGTTATATCAGTTTTTAATAAAACTATCCATATGCAATGCAGTGAGTTATATCAGTTTTTAATAAAACTATCCATATGCAATGCAATAAGTTATATCAGTTTTTAATAAAACTATCCATATGCAATGCAGTGAGTTATATCAGTTTTTAATAAAACTATCCATATGCAATGCAATAAGTTACATCAGTTTTTAATAAAACTATCCATATGCAATGCACTGAGTTATATCAGTTTTTAATAAAACTATCCATATGCAATGCAATAAGTTATATCAGTTTTTAATAAAACTATCCATATGCAATGCAGTGAGTTATATCAGTTTTTAATAAAACTATCTATATTCAATGCAATAAGTTATATCAGTTTTTAATAAAACTATCCATATGCAATGCACTGAGTTATATCAGTTTTTAATAAAACTATCCATATGCAATGCAATAAGTTATATCAGTTTTTAATAAAACTATCCATATGCAATGCAATAAGTTATATCAGTTTTTAATAAAACTATCCATATGCAATGCAGTGAGTTATATCAGTTTTTAATAAAACTATCCATATGCAATGCAATAAGTTATATCAGTTTTTAATAAAACTATCCATATGCAATGCAGTGAGTTATATCAGTTTTTAATAAAACTATCCATATGCAATGCAATAAGTTACATCAGTTTTTAATAAAACTATCCATATGCAATGCACTGAGTTATATCAGTTTTTAATAAAACTATCCATATGCAATGCAATAAGTTATATCAGTTTTTAATAAAACTATCCATATGCAATGCAGTGAGTTATATCAGTTTTTAATAAAACTATCTATATTCAATGCAATAAGTTATATCAGTTTTTAATAAAACTATCCATATGCAATGCACTGAGTTATATCAGTTTTTAATAAAACTATCCATATGCAATGCAGTGAGTTATATCAGTTTTTAATAAAACTATCCATATGCAATGCACTGAGTTATATCAGTTTTTAATAAAACTATCCATATGCAATGCAATAAGTTATATCAGTTTTTAATAAAACTATCCATATGCAATGCAATAAGTTATATCAGTTTTTAATAAAACTATCCATATGCAATGCTCTGAGTTATATCAGTTTTTAATAAAACTATCCATATGCAATGCAATAAGTTATATCAATTTTTAATAAAACTATCCATATGCAATGAACTGAGTTATATCAGTTTTTAATAAAACTATCCATATGCAATGCACTGAGTTATATCAGTTTTTAATAAAACTATCCATATGCAATGCAGTGAGTTATATCAGTTTTTAATAAAACTATCCATATGCAATGCAGTGAGTTATATCAGTTTTTAATAAAACTATCCATATGCAATGCAATAAGTTATATCAGTTTTTAATAAAACTATCCATATGCAATGCTCTGAGTTATATCAGTTTTTAATAAAACTATCCATATGCAATGTTCTGAGTTATATCAGTTTTTAATAAAACTATCCATATGCAATGCTCTGAGTTATATCAGTTTTTAATAAAACTATCCATATGCAATGCTCTGAGTTATATCAGTTTTTAATAAAACTATCCATATGCAATGCAGTGAGTTATATCAGTTTTTAATAAAACTATCCATATGCAATGCACTGAGTTATATCAGTTTTTAATAAAACTATCCATATGCAATGCAATAAGTTATATCAGTTTTTAATAAAACTATCCATATGCAATGCACTGAGTTATATCAGTTTTTAATAAAACTATCCATATGCAATGCTCTGAGTTATATCAGTTTTTAATAAAAATATCCATATGCAATGCAATAAGTTATATCAGTTTTTAACAAAACTATCCATATGCAATGCTCTGAGTTATATCAGTTTTTAATAAAACTATCCATATGCAATGTTCTGAGTTATATCAGTTTTTAATAAAACTATCCATATGCAATGCTCTGAGTTATATCAGTTTTTAATAAAACTATCCATATGCAATGCACTGAGTTATATCAGTTTTTAATAAAACTATCCATATGCAATGCAGTGAGTTATATCAGTTTTTAATAAAACTATCCATATGCAATGCACTGAGTTATATCAGTTTTTAATAAAACTATCCATATGCAATGCACTGAGTTATATCAGTTTTTAATAAAACTATCCATATGCAATGCAATAAGTTATATCAGTTTTTAATAAAACTATCCATATGCAATGCACTGAGTTATATCAGTTTTTAATAAAACTATCCATATGCAATGCAATAAGTTATATCAGTTTTTAATAAAACTATCCATATGCAATGCAGTGAGTTATATCAGTTTTTAATAAAACTATCCATATGCAATGCAATAAGTTATATCAGTTTTTAATAAAACTATCCATATGCAATGCACTGAGTTATATCAGTTTTTAATAAAACTATCCATATGCAATGCAGTGAGTTATATCAGTTTTTAATAAAACTATCCATATGCAATGCTCTGAGTTATATCAGTTTTTAATAAAACTATCCATATGCAATGCACTGAGTTATATCAGTTTTTAATAAAACTATCCATATGCAATGCAATAAGTTATATCAGTTTTTTATAAAACTATCCATATGCAATGCACTGAGTTATATCAGTTTTTAATAAAACTATCCATATGCAATGCACTGAGTTATATCAGTTTTTAATAAAACTATCCATATGCAATGCAATAAGTTATATCAGTTTTTAATAAAACTATCCATATGCAATGCAGTGAGTTATATCAGTTTTTAATAAAACTATCCATATGCAATGCAATAAGTTATATCAGTTTTTAATAAAACTATCCATATGCAATGCAGTGAGTTATATCAGTTTTTAATAAAACTATCCATATGCAATGCAATAAGTTATATCAGTTTTTAATAAAACTATCCATATGCAATGCACTGAGTTATATCAGTTTTTAATAAAACTATCCATATGCAATGCAATAAGTTATATCAGTTTTTAATAAAACTATCCATATGCAATGCAGTGAGTTATATCAATTTTTAATAAAACTATCCATATGCAATGCAATAAGTTATATCAGTTTTTAATAAAACTATCCATATGCAATGCAGTGAGTTACATCAGTTTTTAATTAAACTATCCATATGCAATGCAATAAGTTATATCAGTTTTTAATAAAACTATCCATATGCAATGCACTGAGTTATATCAGTTTTTAATAAAACTATCCATATGCAATGCAATAAGTTATATCAATTTTTAATAAAACTATCCATATGCAATGCAGTGAGTTATATCAGTTTTTAATAAAACTATCCATATGCAATGCAATAAGTTATATCAGTTTTTAATAAAACTATCCATATGCAATGCACTGAGTTATATCAGTTTTTAATAAAACTATCCATATGCAATGCAATAAGTTATATCAGTTTTTTATAAAACTATCCATATGCAATGCACTGAGTTATATCAGTTTTTAATAAAACTATCCATATGCAATGCACTGAGTTATATCAGTTTTTAATAAAACTATCCATATGCAATGCAATAAGTTATATCAGTTTTTAATAAAACTATCCATATGCAATGCAGTGAGTTATATCAGTTTTTAATAAAACTATCCATATGCAATGCAATAAGTTATATCAGTTTTTAATAAAACTATCCATATGCAATGCAGTGAGTTATATCAGTTTTTAATAAAACTATCTATATGCAATGCAATAAGTTACATCAGTTTTTAATAAAACTATCCATATGCAATGCACTGAGTTATATCAGTTTTTAATAAAACTATCCATATGCAATGCAATAAGTTATATCAGTTTTTAATAAAACTATCCATATGCAATGCAGTGAGTTATATCAGTTTTTAATAAAACTATCTATATTCAATGCAATAAGTTATATCAGTTTTTAATAAAACTATCCATATGCAATGCACTGAGTTATATCAGTTTTTAATAAAACTATCCATATGCAATGCAGTGAGTTATATCAGTTTTTAATAAAACTATCCATATGCAATGCACTGAGTTATATCAGTTTTTAATAAAACTATCCATATGCAATGCAATAAGTTATATCAGTTTTTAATAAAACTATCCATATGCAATGCAATAAGTTATATCAGTTTTTAATAAAACTATCCATATGCAATGCTCTGAGTTATATCAGTTTTTAATAAAACTATCCATATGCAATGCAATAAGTTATATCAGTTTTTAATAAAACTATCCATATGCAATGAACTGAGTTATATCAGTTTTTAATAAAACTATCCATATGCAATGCACTGAGTTATATCAGTTTTTAATAAAACTATCCATATGCAATGCAGTGAGTTATATCAGTTTTTAATAAAACTATCCATATGCAATGCAGTGAGTTATATCAGTTTTTAATAAAACTATCCATATGCAATGCAATAAGTTATATCAGTTTTTAATAAAACTATCCATATGCAATGCTCTGAGTTATATCAGTTTTTAATAAAACTATCCATATGCAATGTTCTGAGTTATATCAGTTTTTAATAAAACTATCCATATGCAATGCTCTGAGTTATATCAGTTTTTAATAAAACTATCCATATGCAATGCTCTGAGTTATATCAGTTTTTAATAAAACTATCCATATGCAATGCAGTGAGTTATATCAGTTTTTAATAAAACTATCCATATGCAATGCACTGAGTTATATCAGTTTTTAATAAAACTATCCATATGCAATGCTCTGAGTTATATCAGTTTTTAATAAAAATATCCATATGCAATGCAATAAGTTATATCAGTTTTTAACAAAACTATCCATATGCAATGCTCTGAGTTATATCAGTTTTTAATAAAACTATCCATATGCAATGTTCTGAGTTATATCAGTTTTTAATAAAACTATCCATATGCAATGCTCTGAGTTATATCAGTTTTTAATAAAACTATCCATATGCAATGCACTGAGTTATATCAGTTTTTAATAAAACTATCCATATGCAATGCAGTGAGTTATATCAGTTTTTAATAAAACTATCCATATGCAATGCACTGAGTTATATCAGTTTTTAATAAAACTATCCATATGCAATGCACTGAGTTATATCAGTTTTTAATAAAACTATCCATATGCAATGCAATAAGTTATATCAGTTTTTAATAAAACTATCCATATACAATGCACTGAGTTATATCAGTTTTTAATAAAACTATCCATATGCAATGCAATGAGTTATATCAGTTTTTAATAAAACTATCCATATGCAATGCACTGAGTTATATCAGTTTTTAATAAAACTATCCATATGCAATGCAATAAGTTATATCAGTTTTTAATAAAACTATCCATATGCAATGCAGTGAGTTATATCAGTTTTTAATAAAACTATCCATATGCAATGCACTGAGTTATATCAGTTTTTAATAAAACTATCCATATGCAATGCACTGAGTTATATCAGTTTTTAATAAAACTATCCATATGCAATGCACTGAGTTATATCAGTTTTTAATAAAACTATCCATATTCAATGCACTGAGTTATATCAGTTTTTAATAAAACTATCCATATGCAATGCAATAAGTTATATCAGTTTTTAATAAAACTATCCATATGCAATGCAGTGAGTTATATCAGTTTTTAATAAAACTATCCATATGCAAAGCACTGAGTTATATCAGTTTTTAATAAAATTTAATAAAATTATCCATATGCAATGCAATAAGTTATATCAGTTTTTAACAAAACTATCCATATGCAATGCTCTGAGTTATATCAGTTTTTAATAAAACTATCCATATGCAATGCTCTGAGTTATATCAGTTTTTAATAAAACTATCCATATGCAATGCACTGAGTTATATCAGTTTTTAATAAAACTATCCATATGCAATGCACTGAGTTATATCAGTTTTTAATAAAACTATCCATATGCAATGCAATAAGTTATATCAGTTTTTAATAAAACTATCCATATGCAATGCTCTGAGTTATATCAGTTTTTAATAAAACTATCCATATGCAATGCAATGAGTTATATCAGTTTTTAATAAAACTATCCATATGCAATGCACTGAGTTATATCAGTTTTTAATAAAACTATCCATATGCAATGCAATAAGTTATATCAGTTTTTAATAAAACTATCCATATGCAATGCAGTGAGTTATATCAGTTTTTAATAAAACTATCCATATGCAATGCACTGAGTTATATCAGTTTTTAATAAAACTATCCATATGCAAGGCACTGAGTTATATCAGTTTTTAATAAAACTATCCATATGCAATGCACTGAGTTATATCAGTTTTTAATAAAACTATCCATATTCAATGCACTGAGTTATATCAGTTTTTAATAAAACTATCCATATGCAATGCAATAAGTTATATCAGTTTTTAATAAAACTATCCATATGCAATGCAATAAGTTATATCAGTTTTTAATAAAACTATCCATATGCAATGCAGTGAGTTATATCAGTTTTTAATAAAACTATCCATATGCAATGCAATAAGTTATATCAGTTTTTAATAAAACTATCCATATGCAATGCACTGAGTTATATCAGTTTTTAATAAAACTATCCATATGCAATGCAATAAGTTATATCAGTTTTTAATAAAACTATCCATATGCAATGCAGTGAGTTATATCAATTTTTAATAAAACTATCCATATGCAATGCAATAAGTTATATCAGTTTTTAATAAAACTATCCATATGCAATGCAGTGAGTTACATCAGTTTTTAATTAAACTATCCATATGCAATGCAATAAGTTATATCAGTTTTTAATAAAACTATCCATATGCAATGCACTGAGTTATATCAGTTTTTAATAAAACTATCCATATGCAATGCAATAAGTTATATCAATTTTTAATAAAACTATCCATATGCAATGCAGTGAGTTATATCAGTTTTTAATAAAACTATCCATATGCAATGCAATAAGTTATATCAGTTTTTAATAAAACTATCCATATGCAATGCACTGAGTTATATCAGTTTTTAATAAAACTATCCATATGCAATGCAATAAGTTATATCAGTTTTTTATAAAACTATCCATATGCAATGCACTGAGTTATATCAGTTTTTAATAAAACTATCCATATGCAATGCACTGAGTTATATCAGTTTTTAATAAAACTATCCATATGCAATGCAATAAGTTATATCAGTTTTTAATAAAACTATCCATATGCAATGCAGTGAGTTATATCAGTTTTTAATAAAACTATCCATATGCAATGCAATAAGTTATATCAGTTTTTAATAAAACTATCCATATGCAATGCAGTGAGTTATATCAGTTTTTAATAAAACTATCTATATGCAATGCAATAAGTTACATCAGTTTTTAATAAAACTATCCATATGCAATGCACTGAGTTATATCAGTTTTTAATAAAACTATCCATATGCAATGCAATAAGTTATATCAGTTTTTAATAAAACTATCCATATGCAATGCAGTGAGTTATATCAGTTTTTAATAAAACTATCTATATTCAATGCAATAAGTTATATCAGTTTTTAATAAAACTATCCATATGCAATGCACTGAGTTATATCAGTTTTTAATAAAACTATCCATATGCAATGCAGTGAGTTATATCAGTTTTTAATAAAACTATCCATATGCAATGCACTGAGTTATATCAGTTTTTAATAAAACTATCCATATGCAATGCAATAAGTTATATCAGTTTTTAATAAAACTATCCATATGCAATGCAATAAGTTATATCAGTTTTTAATAAAACTATCCATATGCAATGCTCTGAGTTATATCAGTTTTTAATAAAACTATCCATATGCAATGCAATAAGTTATATCAGTTTTTAATAAAACTATCCATATGCAATGAACTGAGTTATATCAGTTTTTAATAAAACTATCCATATGCAATGCACTGAGTTATATCAGTTTTTAATAAAACTATCCATATGCAATGCAGTGAGTTATATCAGTTTTTAATAAAACTATCCATATGCAATGCAGTGAGTTATATCAGTTTTTAATAAAACTATCCATATGCAATGCAATAAGTTATATCAGTTTTTAATAAAACTATCCATATGCAATGCTCTGAGTTATATCAGTTTTTAATAAAACTATCCATATGCAATGTTCTGAGTTATATCAGTTTTTAATAAAACTATCCATATGCAATGCTCTGAGTTATATCAGTTTTTAATAAAACTATCCATATGCAATGCTCTGAGTTATATCAGTTTTTAATAAAACTATCCATATGCAATGCAGTGAGTTATATCAGTTTTTAATAAAACTATCCATATGCAATGCACTGAGTTATATCAGTTTTTAATAAAACTATCCATATGCAATGCTCTGAGTTATATCAGTTTTTAATAAAAATATCCATATGCAATGCAATAAGTTATATCAGTTTTTAACAAAACTATCCATATGCAATGCTCTGAGTTATATCAGTTTTTAATAAAACTATCCATATGCAATGTTCTGAGTTATATCAGTTTTTAATAAAACTATCCATATGCAATGCTCTGAGTTATATCAGTTTTTAATAAAACTATCCATATGCAATGCACTGAGTTATATCAGTTTTTAATAAAACTATCCATATGCAATGCAGTGAGTTATATCAGTTTTTAATAAAACTATCCATATGCAATGCACTGAGTTATATCAGTTTTTAATAAAACTATCCATATGCAATGCACTGAGTTATATCAGTTTTTAATAAAACTATCCATATGCAATGCACTGAGTTATATCAGTTTTTAATAAAACTATCCATATGCAATGTACTGAGCTATATCAGTTTTTAATAAAACTATCCATATGCAATGCAGTGAGCTATATCAGTTTTTAATAAAACTATCTATATGCAATGCAGTGAGTTATATCAGTTTTTAATAAAACTATCCATATGCAATGCAATAAGTTATATCAGTTTTTAATAAAACTATCCATATGCAATGCAATAAGTTATATCAGTTTTTAATAAAACTATCCATATGCAATGCAGTGAGTTATATCAGTTTTTAATAAAACTATCCATATGCAATGCAATAAGTTATATCAGTTTTTAATAAAACTATCCATATGCAATGCTCTGAGTTATATCAGTTTTTAATAAAACTATCCATATGCAATGCACTGAGTTATATCAGTTTTTAATAAAATTTAATAAAAATATCCATATGCAATGCAATAAGTTATATCAGTTTTTAACAAAACTATCCATATGCAATGCTCTGAGTTATATCAGTTTTTAATAAAACTATCCATATGCAATGTTCTGAGTTATATCAGTTTTTAATAAAACTATCTATATGCAATGCTCTGAGTTATATCAGTTTTTAATAAAACTATCCATATGCAATGCACTGAGTTATATCAGTTTTTAATAAAACTATCCATATGCAATGCACTGAGTTATATCAGTTTTTAATAAAACTATCCATATGCAATGCAGTGAGTTATATCAGTTTTTAATAAAACTATCCATATGCAATGCAATAAGTTATATCAGTTTTTAATAAAACTATCCATATGCAATGCACTGAGTTATATCAGTTTTTAATAAAACTATCCATATGCAATGCAGTGAGTTATATCAGTTTTTAATAAAACTATCCATATGCAATGCACTGAGTTATATCAGTTTTTAATAAAACTATCCATATGCAATGCAGTGAGTTATATCAGTTTTTAATAAAACTATCCATATGCAATGCAATAAGTTATATCAGTTTTTAATAAAACTATCCATATGCAATGCACTGAGTTATATCAGTTTTTAATAAAACTATCCATATGCAATGCAATAAGTTATATCAGTTTTTAATAAAACTATCCATATGCAATGCAGTGAGTTATATCAGTTTTTAATAAAACTATCCATATGCAATGCAATAAGTTATATCAGTTTTTAATAAAACTATCCATATGCAATGCACTGAGTTATATCAGTTTTTAATAAAACTATCCATATGCAATGCAGTGAGTTATATCAGTTTTTAATAAAACTATCCATATGCAATGCTCTGAGTTATATCAGTTTTTAATAAAACTATCCATATGCAATGCACTGAGTTATATCAGTTTTTAATAAAACTATCCATATGCAATGCAATAAGTTATATCAGTTTTTTATAAAACTATCCATATGCAATGCACTGAGTTATATCAGTTTTTAATAAAACTATCCATATGCAATGCACTGAGTTATATCAGTTTTTAATAAAACTATCCATATGCAATGCAATAAGTTATATCAGTTTTTAATAAAACTATCCATATGCAATGCAGTGAGTTATATCAGTTTTTAATAAAACTATCCATATGCAATGCAATAAGTTATATCAGTTTTTAATAAAACTATCCATATGCAATGCAGTGAGTTATATCAGTTTTTAATAAAACTATCCATATGCAATGCAATAAGTTATATCAGTTTTTAATAAAACTATCCATATGCAATGCACTGAGCTATATCAGTTTTTAATAAAACTATCCATATGCAATGCAATAAGTTATATCAGTTTTTAATAAAACTATCCATATGCAATGCAGTGAGTTATATCAATTTTTAATAAAACTATCCATATGCAATGCAATAAGTTATATCAGTTTTTAATAAAACTATCCATATGCAATGCAGTGAGTTACATCAGTTTTTAATTAAACTATCCATATGCAATGCAATAAGTTATATCAGTTTTTAATAAAACTATCCATATGCAATGCACTGAGTTATATCAGTTTTTAATAAAACTATCCATATGCAATGCAATAAGTTATATCAATTTTTAATAAAACTATCCATATGCAATGCAGTGAGTTATATCAGTTTTTAATAAAACTATCCATATGCAATGCAATAAGTTATATCAGTTTTTAATAAAACTATCCATATGCAATGCACTGAGTTATATCAGTTTTTAATAAAACTATCCATATGCAATGCAATAAGTTATATCAGTTTTTTATAAAACTATCCATATGCAATGCACTGAGTTATATCAGTTTTTAATAAAACTATCCATATGCAATGCACTGAGTTATATCAGTTTTTAATAAAACTATCCATATGCAATGCAATAAGTTATATCAGTTTTTAATAAAACTATCCATATGCAATGCAGTGAGTTATATCAGTTTTTAATAAAACTATCCATATGCAATGCAATAAGTTATATCAGTTTTTAATAAAACTATCCATATGCAATGCAGTGAGTTATATCAGTTTTTAATAAAACTATCCATATGCAATGCAATAAGTTACATCAGTTTTTAATAAAACTATCCATATGCAATGCACTGAGTTATATCAGTTTTTAATAAAACTATCCATATGCAATGCAATAAGTTATATCAGTTTTTAATAAAACTATCCATATGCAATGCAGTGAGTTATATCAGTTTTTAATAAAACTATCTATATGCAATGCAATAAGTTATATCAGTTTTTAATAAAACTATCCATATGCAATGCACTGAGTTATATCAGTTTTTAATAAAACTATCCATATGCAATGCAGTGAGTTATATCAGTTTTTAATAAAACTATCCATATGCAATGCACTGAGTTATATCAGTTTTTAATAAAACTATCCATATGCAATGCAATAAGTTATATCAGTTTTTAATAAAACTATCCATATGCAATGCAATAAGTTATATCAGTTTTTAATAAAACTATCCATATGCAATGCTCTGAGTTATATCAGTTTTTAATAAAACTATCCATATGCAATGCAATAAGTTATATCAGTTTTTAATAAAACTATCCATATGTAATGAACTGAGTTATATCAGTTTTTAATAAAACTATCCATATGCAATGCACTGAGTTATATCAGTTTTTAATAACACTATCCATATGCAATGCAGTGAGTTATATCAGTTTTTAATAAAACTATCCATATGCAATGCAGTGAGTTATATCAGTTTTTAATAAAACTATCCATATGCAATGCAATAAGTTATATCAGTTTTTAATAAAACTATCCATATGCAATGCTCTGAGTTATATCAGTTTTTAATAAAACTATCCATATGCAATGTTCTGAGTTATATCAGTTTTTAATAAAACTATCCATATGCAATGCTCTGAGTTATATCAGTTTTTAATAAAACTATCCATATGCAATGCTCTGAGTTATATCAGTTTTTAATAAAACTATCCATATGCAATGCAGTGAGTTATATCAGTTTTTAATAAAACTATCCATATGCAATGCACTGAGTTATATCAGTTTTTAATAAAACTATCCACATGCAATGCAATAAGTTATATCAGTTTTTAATAAAACTATCCATATGCAATGCACTGAGTTATATCAGTTTTTAATAAAACTATCCATATGCAATGCTCTGAGTTATATCAGTTTTTAATAAAAATATCCATATGCAATGCAATAAGTTATATCAGTTTTTAACAAAACTATCCATATGCAATGCTCTGAGTTATATCAGTTTTTAATAAAACTATCCATATGCAATGTTCTGAGTTATATCAGTTTTTAATAAAACTATCCATATGCAATGCTCTGAGTTATATCAGTTTTTAATAAAACTATCCATATGCAATGCACTGAGTTATATCAGTTTTTAATAAAACTATCCATATGCAATGCAGTGAGTTATATCAGTTTTTAATAAAACTATCCATATGCAATGCACTGAGTTATATCAGTTTTTAATAAAACTATCCATATGCAATGCACTGAGTTATATCAGTTTTTAATAAAACTATCCATATGCAATGCAATAAGTTATATCAGTTTTTAATAAAACTATCCATATGCAATGCACTGAGTTATATCAGTTTTTAATAAAACTATCCATATGCAATGCAATGAGTTATATCAGTTTTTAATAAAACTATCCATATGCAATGCACTGAGTTATATCAGTTTTTAATAAAACTATCCATATGCAATGCAATAAGTTATATCAGTTTTTAATAAAACTATCCATATGCAATGCAGTGAGTTATATCAGTTTTTAATAAAACTATCCATATGCAATGCACTGAGTTATATCAGTTTTTAATAAAACTATCCATATGCAATGCACTGAGTTATATCAGTTTTTAATAAAACTATCCATATGCAATGCACTGAGTTATATCAGTTTTTAATAAAACTATCCATATTCAATGCACTGAGTTATATCAGTTTTTAATAAAACTATCCATATGCAATGCAATAAGTTATATCAGTTTTTAATAAAACTATCCATATGCAATGCAGTGAGTTATATCAGTTTTTAATAAAACTATCCATATGCAAAGCACTGAGTTATATCAGTTTTTAATAAAATTTAATAAAATTATCCATATGCAATGCAATAAGTTATATCAGTTTTTAACAAAACTATCCATATGCAATGCTCTGAGTTATATCAGTTTTTAATAAAACTATCCATATGCAATGCTCTGAGTTATATCAGTTTTTAATAAAACTATCCATATGCAATGCACTGAGTTATATCAGTTTTTAATAAAACTATCCATATGCAATGCACTGAGTTATATCAGTTTTTAATAAAACTATCCATATGCAATGCAATAAGTTATATCAGTTTTTAATAAAACTATCCATATGCAATGCTCTGAGTTATATCAGTTTTTAATAAAACTATCCATATGCAATGCAATGAGTTATATCAGTTTTTAATAAAACTATCCATATGCAATGCACTGAGTTATATCAGTTTTTAATAAAACTATCCATATGCAATGCAATAAGTTATATCAGTTTTTAATAAAACTATCCATATGCAATGCAGTGAGTTATATCAGTTTTTAATAAAACTATCCATATGCAATGCACTGAGTTATATCAGTTTTTAATAAAACTATCCATATGCAAGGCACTGAGTTATATCAGTTTTTAATAAAACTATCCATATGCAATGCACTGAGTTATATCAGTTTTTAATAAAACTATCCATATTCAATGCACTGAGTTATATCAGTTTTTAATAAAACTATCCATATGCAATGCAATAAGTTATATCAGTTTTTAATAAAACTATCCATATGCAATGCAGTGAGTTATATCAGTTTTTAGTAAAACTATCCATATGCAAATCACTGAGTTATATCAGTTTTTAATAAAATTTAATAAAATTATCCATATGCAATGCAATAAGTTATATCAGTTTTTAACAAAACTATCCATATGCAATGCTCTGAGTTATATCAGTTTTTAATAAAACTATCCATATGCAATGCTCTGAGTTATATCAGTTTTTAATAAAACTATCCATATGCAATGCACTGAGTTATATCAGTTTTTAATAAAACTATCCATATGCAATGCACTGAGTTATATCAGTTTTTAATAAAACTATCCATATGCAATGCAATAAGTTATATCAGTTTTTAATAAAACTATCCATATGCAATGCTCTGAGTTATATCAGTTTTTAATAAAACTATCCATATGCAATGTTTTGAGTTATATCAATTTTTAATAAAACTATCCATATGCAATGCACTGAGTTATATCAGTTTTTAATAAAACTATCCATATGCAATGCACTGAGCTATATCAGTTTTTAATAAAACTATCCATATGCAATGCAGTGAGTTATATCAGTTTTTAATAAAACTATCCATATGCAATGCAATAAGTTATATCAGTTTTTAATAAAACTATCCATATGCAATGCTCTGAGTTATATCAGTTTTTAATAAAACTATCCATATGCAATGCACTGAGTTATATCAGTTTTTAATAAAATTTAATAAAAATATCCATATGCAATGCAATAAGTTATATCAGTTTTTAACAAAACTATCCATATGCAATGCTCTGAGTTATATCAGTTTTTAATAAAACTATCCATATGAAATGCAATAAGTTATATCAGTTTTTAATAAAACTATCCATATGCAATGCAGTGAGTTATATCAGTTTTTAATAAAACTATCCATATGCAATGCTCTGAGTTATATCAGTTTTTAATAAAACTATCCATATGCAATGCACTGAGTTATATCAGTTTTTAATAAAACTATCCATATGCAATGCAATAAGTTATATCAGTTTTTTATAAAACTATCCATATGCAATGCTCTGAGTTATATCAGTTTTTAATAAAACTATCCATATGCAATGCACTGGGTTATATCAGTTTTTAATAAAACTATCCATATGCAATGCAATAAGTTATATCAGTTTTTAATAAAACTATCCATATGCAATGCAGTGAGTTATATCAGTTTTTAATAAAACTATCCATATGCAATGCAATAAGTTATATCAGTTTTTAATAAAACTATCCATATGCAATGCAGTGAGTTATATCAGTTTTTAATAAAACTATCCATATGCAATGCAGTGAGTTATATCAGTTTTTAATAAAACTATCCATATGCAATGCAGAGAGTTATATCAGTTTTTAATAAAACTATCCATATGCAATGCAATAAGTTATATCAGTTTTTAATAAAACTATCCATATGCAATGCAGTGAGTTATATCAGTTTTTAATAAAACTATCCATATGCAATGCAATAAGTTATATCAATTTTAATAAAACTATCCATATGCAATGCAGTGAGTTATATCAGTTTTTAATAAAACTATCCATATGCAATGCAGTGAGTTATATCAGTTTTTAATAAAACTATCCATATGCAATGCAGAGAGTTATATCAGTTTTTAATAAAACTATCCATATGCAATGCAATAAGTTATATCAGTTTTTAATAAAACTATCCATATGCAATGCAGTGAGTTATATCAGTTTTTAATAAAACTATCCATATGCAATGCAATAAGTTATATCAGTTTTTAATAAAACTATCCATATGCAATGCACTGAGTTATATCAGTTTTTAATAAAACTATCCATATGCAATGCAGTGAGTTATATCAGTTTTTAATAAAACTATCCATATGCAATGCACTGAGTTATATCAGTTTTTAATAAAACTATCCATATGCAATGCAATAAGTTATATCAGTTTTTAATAAAACTATCTATATGCAATGCAGTGAGTTATATCAGTTTTTAATAAAACTATCCATATGCAATGCAATAAGTTATATCAGTTTTTAATAAAACTATCCATATGCAATGCAATAAGTTATATCAGTTTTTAATAAAACTATCCATATGCAATGCAGTGAGTTATATCAGTTTTTAATAAAACTATCCATATGCAATGCAATAAGTTATATCAGTTTTTAATAAAACTATCCATATGCAATGAACTGAGTTATATCAGTTTTTAATAAAACTATCCATATGCAATGCACTGAGTTATATCAGTTTTTAATAAAACTATCCATATGCAATGTACTGAGCTATATCAGTTTTTAATAAAACTATCCATATGCAATGCAGTGAGCTATATCAGTTTTTAATAAAACTATCTATATGCAATGCAGTGAGTTATATCAGTTTTTAATAAAACTATCCATATGCAATGCAATAAGTTATATCAGTTTTTAATAAAACTATCCATATGCAATGCAATAAGTTATATCAGTTTTTAATAAAACTATCCATATGCAATGCAGTGAGTTATATCAGTTTTTAATAAAACTATCCATATGCAATGCAATAAGTTATATCAGTTTTTAATAAAACTATCCATATGCAATGCTCTGAGTTATATCAGTTTTTAATAAAACTATCCATATGCAATGCACTGAGTTATATCAGTTTTTAATAAAATTTAATAAAAATATCCATATGCAATGCAATAAGTTATATCAGTTTTTAACAAAACTATCCATATGCAATGCTCTGAGTTATATCAGTTTTTAATAAAACTATCCATATGCAATGTTCTGAGTTATATCAGTTTTTAATAAAACTATCTATATGCAATGCTCTGAGTTATATCAGTTTTTAATAAAACTATCCATATGCAATGCACTGAGTTATATCAGTTTTTAATAAAACTATCCATATGCAATGCACTGAGTTATATCAGTTTTTAATAAAACTATCCATATGCAATGCAGTGAGTTATATCAGTTTTTAATAAAACTATCCATATGCAATGCAATAAGTTATATCAGTTTTTAATAAAACTATCCATATGCAATGCACTGAGTTATATCAGTTTTTAATAAAACTATCCATATGCAATGCAATGAGTTATATCAGTTTTTAATAAAACTATCCATATGCAATGCACTGAGTTATATCAGTTTTTAATAAAACTATCCATATGCAATGCAATAAGTTATATCAGTTTTTAATAAAACTATCCATATGCAATGCAGTGAGTTATATCAGTTTTTAATAAAACTATCCATATGCAATGCACTGAGTTATATCAGTTTTTAATAAAACTATCCATATGCAATGCACTGAGTTATATCAGTTTTTAATAAAACTATCCATATGCAATGCACTGAGTTATATCAGTTTTTAATAAAACTATCCATATTCAATGCACTGAGTTATATCAGTTTTTAATAAAACTATCCATATGCAATGCAATAAGTTATATCAGTTTTTAATAAAACTATCCATATGCAATGCAGTGAGTTATATCAGTTTTTAATAAAACTATCCATATGCAAAGCACTGAGTTATAACAGTTTTTACTAAAATTTAATAAAATTATCCATATGCAATGCAATAAGTTATATCAGTTTTTAACAAAACTATCCATATGCAATGCTCTGAGTTATATCAGTTTTTAATAAAACTATCCATATGCAATGCTCTGAGTTATATCAGTTTTTAATAAAACTATCCATATGCAATGCACTGAGTTATATCAGTTTTTAATAAAACTATCCATATGCAATGCACTGAGTTATATCAGTTTTTAATAAAACTATCCATATGCAATGCAATAAGTTATATCAGTTTTTAATAAAACTATCCATATGCAATGCTCTGAGTTATATCAGTTTTTAATAAAACTATCCATATGCAATGCACTGAGTTATATCAGTTTTTAATAAAACTATCCATATGCAATGCACTGAGTTATATCAGTTTTTAATAAAACTATCCATATGCAATGCAGTGAGTTATATCAGTTTTTAATAAAACTATCCATATGCAATGCAATAAGTTATATCAGTTTTTAATAAAACTATCCATATGCAATGCACTGAGTTATATCAGTTTTTAATAAAACTATCCATATGCAATGCAATGAGTTATATCAGTTTTTAATAAAACTATCCATATGCAATGCACTGAGTTATATCAGTTTTTAATAAAACTATCCATATGCAATGCAATAAGTTATATCAGTTTTTAATAAAACTATCCATATGCAATGCAGTGAGTTATATCAGTTTTTAATAAAACTATCCATATGCAATGCACTGAGTTATATCAGTTTTTAATAAAACTATCCATATGCAATGCACTGAGTTATATCAGTTTTTAATAAAACTATCCATATGCAATGCACTGAGTTATATCAGTTTTTAATAAAATTATCCATATTCAATGCACTGAGTTATATCAGTTTTTAATAAAACTATCCATATGCAATGCAATAAGTTATATCAGTTTTTAATAAAACTATCCATATGCAATGCAGTGAGTTATATCAGTTTTTAATAAAACTATCCATATGCAAAGCACTGAGTTATAACAGTTTTTAATAAAATTTAATAAAATTATCCATATGCAATGCAATAAGTTATATCAGTTTTTAACAAAACTGTCCATATGCAATGCTCTGAGTTATATCAGTTTTTAATAAAACTATCCATATGCAATGCTCTGAGTTATATCAGTTTTTAATAAAACTATCCATATGCAATGCACTGAGTTATATCAGTTTTTAATAAAACTATCCATATGCAATGCACTGAGTTATATCAGTTTTTAATAAAACTATCCATATGCAATGCTCTGAGTTATATCAGTTTTTAATAAAACTATCCATATGCAATGCAGTGAGTTATATCAGTATTTAATAAAACTATCCATATGCAATGCAATAAGTTATATCAGTTTTTAATAAAACTATCCATATGCAATGCAGTGAGTTATATCAGTTTTTAATAAAACTATCCATATGCAATGCTCTGAGTTATATCAGTTTTTAATAAAACTATCCATATGCAATGCAGTGAGTTATATCAGTTTTTAATAAAACTATCCATATGCAACGCACTGAGTTATATCAGTTTTTAATAAAACTATCCATATGCAATGCAATAAGTTATATCAGTTTTTAATAAAACTATCCATATGCAATGCTCTGAGTTATATCAGTTTTTAATAAAACTATCCATATGCAATGCATTGAGTTATATCAGTTTTTAATAAAACTATCCATATGCAATGCTCTGAGTTATATCAGTTTTTAATAAAACTATCCATATGCAATGCACTGAGTTATGTCAGTTTTTAATAAAACTATCCATATGAAATTCAATAAGTTATATCAGTTTTTAATAAAACTATCCATATGCAATGCAGTGAGTTATATCAGTTTTTAATAAAACTATCCATATGCAATGCTCTGAGTTATATCAGTTTTTAATAAAACTATCCATATGCAATGCACTGAGTTATATCAGTTTTTAATAAAACTATCCATATGCAATGCAATAAGTTATATCAGTTTTTTATAAAACTATCCATATGCAATGCACTGAGTTATATCAGTTTTTAATAAAACTATCCATATGCAATTCACTGAGTTATATCAGTTTTTAATAAAACTATCCATATGCAATGCAATAAGTTATATCAGTTTTTAATAAAACTATCCATATGCAATGCAGTGAGTTATATCAGTTTTTAATAAAACTATCCATATGCAATGCAATAAGTTATATCAGTTTTTAATAAAACTATCCATATGCAATGCAGTGAGTTATATCAGTTTTTAATAAAACTATCCATATGCAATGCAATAAGTTATATCAGTTTTTAATAAAACTATCCATATGCAATGCACTGAGTTATATCAGTTTTTAATAAAACTATCCATATGCAATGCAATAAGTTATATCAGTTTTTAATAAAACTATCCATATGCAATGCAGTGAGTTATATCAGTTTTTAATAAAACTATCCATATGCAATGCAATAAGTTATATCAGTTTTTAATAAAACTATCCATATGCAATGCAGTGAGTTATATCAGTTTTTAATAAAACTATCCATATGCAATGCAATAAGTTATATCAGTTTTTAATAAAACTATCCATATGCAATGCAGTGAGTTATATCAGTTTTTAATAAAACTATCCATATGCAATGCTCCGAGTTATATCAGTTTTTAGTAAAACTATCCATATGCAATGCAGTGAGTTATATCAGTTTTTAATAAAACTATCCATATGCAATGCACTGAGTTATATCAGTTTTTAATAAAACTATCCATATGCAATGCAATAAGTTATATCAGTTTTTAATAAAACTATCCATATGCAATGCTCTGAGTTATATCAGTTTTTAATAAAACTATCCATATGCAATGCACTGAGTTATATCAGTTTTTAATAAAACTATCCATATGCAATGCTCTGAGTTATATCAGTTTTTAATAAAACTATCCATATGCAATGCACTGAGTTATGTCAGTTTTTAATAAAACTATCCATATGAAATGCAATAAGTTATATCAGTTTTTAATAAAACTATCCATATGCAATGCAGTGAGTTATATCAGTTTTTAATAAAACTATCCATATGCAATGCACTGAGTTATATCAGTTTTTAATAAAACTATCCATATGCAATGCAATAAGTTATATCAGTTTTTAATAAAACTGTCCATATGCAATGCAGTGAGTTATATCAGTTTTTAATAAAACTATCCATATGCAATGCTCTGAGTTATATCAGTTTTTAATAAAACTATCCATATGCAATGCACTGAGTTATATCAGTTTTTAATAAAACTATCCATATGCAATGCAATAAGTTATATCAGTTTTTTATAAAACTATCCATATGCAATGCACTGAGTTATATCAGTTTTTAATAAAACTATCCATATGCAATGCACTGAGTTATATCAGTTTTTAATAAAACTATCCATATGCAATGCAATAAGTTATATCAGTTTTTAATAAAACTATCCATATGCAATGCAGTGAGTTATATCAGTTTTTAATAAAACTATCCATATGCAATGCAATAAGTTATATCAGTTTTTAATAAAACTATCCATATGCAATGCAGTGAGTTATATCAGTTTTTAATAAAACTATCCATATGCAATGCAATAAGTTATATCAGTTTTTAATAAAACTATCCATATGCAATGCACTGAGTTATATCAGTTTTTAATAAAACTATCCATATGCAATGCAATAAGTTATATCAGTTTTTAATAAAACTATCCATATGCAATGCAGTGAGATATATCAGTTTTTAATAAAACTATCCATATGCAATGCAATAAGTTATATCAGTTTTTAATAAAACTATCCATATGCAATGCAGTGAGTTATATCAGTTTTTAATAAAACTATCCATATGCAATGCAATAAGTTATATCAGTTTTTAATAAAACTATCCATATGCAATGCAGTGAGTTATATCAGTTTTTAATAAAACTATCCATATGCAATGCTCCGAGTTATATCAGTTTTTAGTAAAACTATCCATATGCAATGCAGTGAGTTATATCAGTTTTTAATAAAACTATCCATATGCAATGCAATGAGTTATATCAGTTTTTAATAAAACTATCCATATGCAATGCAATAAGTTATATCAGTTTTTAATAAAACTATCCATATGCAATGCTCTGAGTTATATCAGTTTTTAATAAAACTATCCATATGCAATGCATTGAGTTATATCAGTTTTTAATAAAACTATCCATATGCAATGCTCTGAGTTATATCAGTTTTTAATAAAACTATCCATATGCAATGCACTGAGTTATGTCAGTTTTTAATAAAACTATCCATATGAAATGCAATAAGTTATATCAGTTTTTAATAAAACTATCCATATGCAATGCAGTGAGTTATATCAGTTTTTAATAAAACTATCCATATGCATTGCACTGAGTTATATCAGTTTTTAACAAAACTATCCATATGAAATGCAATAAGTTATATCAGTTTTTAATAAAACTATCCATATGCAATGCAGTGAGTTATATCAGTTTTTAGTAAAACTATCCATATGCAATGCTCTGAGTTATATCAGTTTTTAATAAAACTATCCATATGCAATACACTGAGTTATATCAGTTTTTAATAAAACTATCCATATGCAATGCAATAAGTTATATCAGTTTTTTATAAAACTATCCATATGCAATGCACTGAGTTATATCAGTTTTTAATAAAACTATCCATATGCAATGCACTGAGTTATATCAGTTTTTAATAAAACTATCCATATGCAATGCAATAAGTTATATCAGTTTTTAATAAAACTATCCATATGCAATGCAGTGAGTTATATCAGTTTTTAATAAAACTATCCATATGCAATGCAATAAGTTATATCAGTTTTTAATAAAACTATCCATATGCAATGCAGTGAGTTATATCAGTTTTTAATAAAACTATCCATATGCAATGCAATAAGTTATATCAGTTTTTAATAAAACTATCCATATGCAATGCACTGAGTTATATCAGTTTTTAATAAAACTATCCATATGCAATGCAGTGAGTTATATCAGTTTTTAATAAAACTATCCATATGCAATGCAATAAGTTATATCAGTTTTTAATAAAACTATCCATATGCAATGCAGTGAGTTATATCAGTTTTTAATAAAACTATCCATATGCAATGCAATAAGTTATATCAGTTTTTAATAAAACTATCCATATGCAATGCAGTGAGTTATATCAGTTTTTAATAAAACTATCCATATGCAATGCAATAAGTTATATCAGTTTTTAATAAAACTATCCATATGCAATGCACTGAGTTATATCAGTTTTTAATAAAACTATCCATATGCAATGCAATAAGTTATATCAGTTTTTAATAAAACTATCCATATGCAATGCAGTGAGTTATATCAGTTTTTAATAAAACTATCCATATGCAATGCAATAAGTTATATCAGTTTTTAATAAAACTATCCATATGCAATGCACTGAGTTATATCAGTTTTTAATAAAACTATCCATATGCAATGCTCTGAGTTATATCAGTTTTTAATAAAACTATCCATATGCAATGCACTGAGTTATATCAGTTTTTAATAAAACTATCCATATGCAATGCACTGAGTTATATCAGTTTTTAATAAAACTATCCATATGAAATGCAATAAGTTATATCAGTTTTTAATAAAACTATCCATATGCAATGCAGTGAGTTATATCAGTTTTTAATAAAACTATCCATATGCAATGCTCTGAGTTATATCAGTTTTTAATAAAACTATCCATATGCAATGCACTGAGTTATATCAGTTTTTAATAAAACTATCCATATGCAATGCAATAAGTTATATCAGTTTTTTATAAAACTATCCATATGCAATGCACTGAGTTATATCAGTTTTTAATAAAACTATCCATATGCAATGCACTGAGTTATATCAGTTTTTAATAAAACTATCCATATGCAATGCTCTGAGTTATATCAGTTTTTAATAAAACTATCCATATGCAATGCAGTGAGTTATATCAGTATTTAATAAAACTATCCATATGCAATGCAATAAGTTATATCAGTTTTTAATAAAACTATCAATATGCAATGCAGTGAGTTATATCAGTTTTTAATAAAACTATCCATATGCAATGCAATAAGTTATATCAGTTTTTAATAAAACTATCCATATGCAATGCACTGAGTTATATCAGTTTTTAATAAAACTATCCATATGCAATGCAATAAGTTATATCAGTTTTTAATAAAACTATCCATATGCAATGCAGTGAGTTATATCAGTTTTTAATAAAGATATCCATATGCAATGCAATAAGTTATATCAGTTTTTAATAAAACTATCCATATGCAATGCAATAAGTTATATCAGTTTTTAATAAAACTATCCATATGCAATGCAGTGAGTTATATCAGTTTTTAATAAAACTATCCATATGCAATGCTCCGAGTTATATCAGTTTTTAGTAAAACTATCCATATGCAATGCAGTGAGTTATATCAGTTTTTAATAAAACTATCCATATGCAATGCACTGAGTTATATCAGTTTTTAATAAAACTATCCATATGCAATGCAATAAGTTATATCAGTTTTTAATAAAACTATCCATATGCAATGCTCTGAGTTATATCAGTTTTTAATAAAACTATCCATATGCAATGCATTGAGTTATATCAGTTTTTAATAAAACTATCCATATGCAATGCTCTGAGTTATATCAGTTTTTAATAAAACTATCCATATGCAATGCACTGAGTTATGTCAGTTTTTAATAAAACTATCCATATGAAATGCAATAAGTTATATCAGTTTTTAATAAAACTATCCATATGCAATGCAGTGAGTTATATCAGTTTTTAATAAAACTATCCATATGCAATGCACTGAGTTATATCAGTTTTTAATAAAACTATCCATATGAAATGCAATAAGTTATATCAGTTTTTAATAAAACTGTCCATATGCAATGCAGTGAGTTATATCAGTTTTTAATAAAACTATCCATATGCAATGCTCTGAGTTATATCAGTTTTTAATAAAACTATCCATATGCAATGCACTGAGTTATATCAGTTTTTAATAAAACTATCCATATGCAATGCAATAAGTTATATCAGTTTTTTATAAAACTATCCATATGCAATGCACTGAGTTATATCAGTTTTTAATAAAACTATCCATATGCAATGCACTGAGTTATATCAGTTTTTAATAAAACTATCCATATGCAATGCAATAAGTTATATCAGTTTTTAATAAAACTATCCATATGCAATGCAGTGAGTTATATCAGTTTTTAATAAAACTATCCATATGCAATGCAATAAGTTATATCAGTTTTTAATAAAACTATCCATATGCAATGCAGTGAGTTATATCAGTTTTTAATAAAACTATCCATATGCAATGCAATAAGTTATATCAGTTTTTAATAAAACTATCCATATGCAATGCACTGAGTTATATCAGTTTTTAATAAAACTATCCATATGCAATGCAATAAGTTATATCAGTTTTTAATAAAACTATCCATATGCAATGCAGTGAGATATATCAGTTTTTAATAAAACTATCCATATGCAATGCAATAAGTTATATCAGTTTTTAATAAAACTATCCATATGCAATGCAGTGAGTTATATCAGTTTTTAATAAAACTATCCATATGCAATGCAATAAGTTATATCAGTTTTTAATAAAACTATCCATATGCAATGCAGTGAGTTATATCAGTTTTTAATAAAACTATCCATATGCAATGCTCCGAGTTATATCAGTTTTTAGTAAAACTATCCATATGCAATGCAGTGAGTTATATCAGTTTTTAATAAAACTATCCATATGCAATGCAATGAGTTATATCAGTTTTTAATAAAACTATCCATATGCAATGCAATAAGTTATATCAGTTTTTAATAAAACTATCCATATGCAATGCTCTGAGTTATATCAGTTTTTAATAAAACTATCCATATGCAATGCATTGAGTTATATCAGTTTTTAATAAAACTATCCATATGCAATGCTCTGAGTTATATCAGTTTTTAATAAAACTATCCATATGCAATGCACTGAGTTATGTCAGTTTTTAATAAAACTATCCATATGAAATGCAATAAGTTATATCAGTTTTTAATAAAACTATCCATATGCAATGCAGTGAGTTATATCAGTTTTTAATAAAACTATCCATATGCATTGCACTGAGTTATATCAGTTTTTAACAAAACTATCCATATGAAATGCAATAAGTTATATCAGTTTTTAATAAAACTATCCATATGCAATGCAGTGAGTTATATCAGTTTTTAGTAAAACTATCCATATGCAATGCTCTGAGTTATATCAGTTTTTAATAAAACTATCCATATGCAATACACTGAGTTATATCAGTTTTTAATAAAACTATCCATATGCAATGCAATAAGTTATATCAGTTTTTTATAAAACTATCCATATGCAATGCACTGAGTTATATCAGTTTTTAATAAAACTATCCATATGCAATGCACTGAGTTATATCAGTTTTTAATAAAACTATCCATATGCAATGCAATAAGTTATATCAGTTTTTAATAAAACTATCCATATGCAATGCAGTGAGTTATATCAGTTTTTAATAAAACTATCCATATGCAATGCAATAAGTTATATCAGTTTTTAATAAAACTATCCATATGCAATGCAGTGAGTTATATCAGTTTTTAATAAAACTATCCATATGCAATGCAATAAGTTATATCAGTTTTTAATAAAACTATCCATATGCAATGCACTGAGTTATATCAGTTTTTAATAAAACTATCCATATGCAATGCAGTGAGTTATATCAGTTTTTAATAAAACTATCCATATGCAATGCAATAAGTTATATCAGTTTTTAATAAAACTATCCATATGCAATGCAGTGAGTTATATCAGTTTTTAATAAAACTATCCATATGCAATGCAATAAGTTATATCAGTTTTTAATAAAACTATCCATATGCAATGCAGTGAGTTATATCAGTTTTTAATAAAACTATCCATATGCAATGCAGTGAGTTATATCAGTTTTTAATAAAACTATCCATATGCAATGCACTGAGTTATATCAGTTTTTAATAAAACTATCCATATGCAATGCAATAAGTTATATCAGTTTTTAATAAAACTATCCATATGCAATGCAGTGAGTTATATCAGTTTTTAATAAAACTATCCATATGCAATGCAATAAGTTATATCAGTTTTTAATAAAACTATCCATATGCAATGCACTGAGTTATATCAGTTTTTAATAAAACTATCCATATGCAATGCTCTGAGTTATATCAGTTTTTAATAAAACTATCCATATGCAATGCACTGAGTTATATCAGTTTTTAATAAAACTATCCATATGCAATGCACTGAGTTATATCAGTTTTTAATAAAACTATCCATATGAAATGCAATAAGTTATATCAGTTTTTAATAAAACTATCCATATGCAATGCAGTGAGTTATATCAGTTTTTAATAAAACTATCCATATGCAATGCTCTGAGTTATATCAGTTTTTAATAAAACTATCCATATGCAATGCACTGAGTTATATCAGTTTTTAATAAAACTATCCATATGCAATGCAATAAGTTATATCAGTTTTTTATAAAACTATCCATATGCAATGCACTGAGTTATATCAGTTTTTAATAAAACTATCCATATGCAATGCACTGAGTTATATCAGTTTTTAATAAAACTATCCATATGCAATGCTCTGAGTTATATCAGTTTTTAATAAAACTATCCATATGCAATGCAGTGAGTTATATCAGTATTTAATAAAACTATCCATATGCAATGCAATAAGTTATATCAGTTTTTAATAAAACTATCAATATGCAATGCAGTGAGTTATATCAGTTTTTAATAAAACTATCCATATGCAATGCAATAAGTTATATCAGTTTTTAATAAAACTATCCATATGCAATGCACTGAGTTATATCAGTTTTTAATAAAACTATCCATATGCAATGCAATGAGTTATATCAGTTTTTAATAAAACTATCCATATGCAATGCAATAAGTTATATCAGTTTTTAATAAAACTATCCATATGCAATGCAGTGAGTTATATCAGTTTTTAATAAAACTATCCATATGCAATGCTCCGAGTTATATCAGTTTTTAGTAAAACTATCCATATGCAATGCAGTGAGTTATATCAGTTTTTAATAAAACTATCCATATGCAATGCAATGAGTTATATCAGTTTTTAATAAAACTATCCATATGCAATGCAATAAGTTATATCAGTTTTTAATAAAACTATCCATATGCAATGCTCTGAGTTATATCAGTTTTTAATAAAACTATCCATATGCAATGCATTGAGTTATATCAGTTTTTAATAAAACTATCCATATGCAATGCTCTGAGTTATATCAGTTTTTAATAAAACTATCCATATGCAATGCACTGAGTTATGTCAGTTTTTAATAAAACTATCCATATGAAATGCAATAAGTTATATCAGTTTTTAATAAAACTATCCATATGCAATGCAGTGAGTTATATCAGTTTTTAATAAAACTATCCATATGCATTGCACTGAGTTATATCAGTTTTTAACAAAACTATCCATATGAAATGCAATAAGTTATATCAGTTTTTAATAAAACTATCCATATGCAATGCAGTGAGTTATATCAGTTTTTAGTAAAACTATCCATATGCAATGCTCTGAGTTATATCAGTTTTTAATAAAACTATCCATATGCAATACACTGAGTTATATCAGTTTTTAATAAAACTATCCATATGCAATGCAATAAGTTATATCAGTTTTTTATAAAACTATCCATATGCAATGCACTGAGTTATATCAGTTTTTAATAAAACTATCCATATGCAATGCACTGAGTTATATCAGTTTTTAATAAAACTATCCATATGCAATGCAATAAGTTATATCAGTTTTTAATAAAACTATCCATATGCAATGCAGTGAGTTATATCAGTTTTTAATAAAACTATCCATATGCAATGCAATAAGTTATATCAGTTTTTAATAAAACTATCCATATGCAATGCAGTGAGTTATATCAGTTTTTAATAAAACTATCCATATGCAATGCAATAAGTTATATCAGTTTTTAATAAAACTATCCATATGCAATGCACTGAGTTATATCAGTTTTTAATAAAACTATCCATATGCAATGCAGTGAGTTATATCAGTTTTTAATAAAACTATCCATATGCAATGCAATAAGTTATATCAGTTTTTAATAAAACTATCCATATGCAATGCAGTGAGTTATATCAGTTTTTAATAAAACTATCCATATGCAATGCAATAAGTTATATCAGTTTTTAATAAAACTATCCATATGCAATGCAGTGAGTTATATCAGTTTTTAATAAAACTATCCATATGCAATGCAGTGAGTTATATCAGTTTTTAATAAAACTATCCATATGCAATGCACTGAGTTATATCAGTTTTTAATAAAACTATCCATATGCAATGCAATAAGTTATATCAGTTTTTAATAAAACTATCCATATGCAATGCAGTGAGTTATATCAGTTTTTAATAAAACTATCCATATGCAATGCAATAAGTTATATCAGTTTTTAATAAAACTATCCATATGCAATGCACTGAGTTATATCAGTTTTTAATAAAACTATCCATATGCAATGCTCTGAGTTATATCAGTTTTTAATAAAACTATCCATATGCAATGCACTGAGTTATATCAGTTTTTAATAAAACTATCCATATGCAATGCACTGAGTTATATCAGTTTTTAATAAAACTATCCATATGAAATGCAATAAGTTATATCAGTTTTTAATAAAACTATCCATATGCAATGCAGTGAGTTATATCAGTTTTTAATAAAACTATCCATATGCAATGCTCTGAGTTATATCAGTTTTTAATAAAACTATCCATATGCAATGCACTGAGTTATATCAGTTTTTAATAAAACTATCCATATGCAATGCAATAAGTTATATCAGTTTTTTATAAAACTATCCATATGCAATGCACTGAGTTATATCAGTTTTTAATAAAACTATCCATATGCAATGCACTGAGTTATATCAGTTTTTAATAAAACTATCCATATGCAATGCTCTGAGTTATATCAGTTTTTAATAAAACTATCCATATGCAATGCAGTGAGTTATATCAGTATTTAATAAAACTATCCATATGCAATGCAATAAGTTATATCAGTTTTTAATAAAACTATCAATATGCAATGCAGTGAGTTATATCAGTTTTTAATAAAACTATCCATATGCAATGCAATAAGTTATATCAGTTTTTAATAAAACTATCCATATGCAATGCACTGAGTTATATCAGTTTTTAATAAAACTATCCATATGCAATGCAATAAGTTATATCAGTTTTTAATAAAACTATCCATATGCAATGCAGTGAGTTATATCAGTTTTTAATAAAGATATCCATATGCAATGCAATAAGTTATATCAGTTTTTAATAAAACTATCCATATGCAATGCACTGAGTTATATCAGTTTTTAATAAAACTATCCATATGCAATGCAGTGAGTTATATCAGTTTTTAATAAAACTATCCATATGCAATGCACTGAGTTATATCAGTTTTTAATAAAACTATCCATATGCAATGCAATAAGTTATATCAGTTTTTAATAAAACTATCCATATGCAATGCAGTGAGTTATATCAGTTTTTAATAAAACTATCCATATGCAATGCAATAAATTATATCAGTTTTTAATAAAACTATCCATATGCAATGCAATAAGATATATCAGTTTTTAATAAAACTATCCATATGCAATGCACTGAGTTATACCAGTTTTTAATAAAATTTAATAAAAATATCCATATGCAATGCAATAAGTTATATCAGTTTTTAATAAAACTATCCATATGCAATGCAGTGAGTTATATCAGTTTTTAATAAAACTATCCATATGCAATGCTCTGAGTTATATCAGTTTTTAATAAAACTATCCATATGCAATGCACTGAGTTATATCAGTTTTTAATAAAATTTAATAAAAATATCCATATGCAATGCAATAAGTTATATCAGTTTTTAACAAAACTATCCATATGCAATGCTCTGAGTTATATCAGTTTTTAATAAAACTATCCATATGCAATGCTCTGAGTTATATCAGTTTTTAATAAAACTATCCATATGCAATGCTCTGAGTTATATCAGCTTTTAATAAAACTATCCATATGCAATGCACTGAGTTATATCAGTTTTTAATAAAACTATCCATATGCAATGCACTGAGTTATATCAGTTTTTAATAAAACTATCCATATGCAATGCAATAAGTTATATCAGTTTTTAATAAAACTATCCATATGCAATGCAGTGAGTTATATCAGTTTTTAATAAAACTATCCATATGCAATGCAATAAGTTATATCAGTTTTTAATAAAACTATCCATATGCAATGCACTGAGTTATATCATTTTTTAATAAAACTATCCATATGCAATGCAATAAGTTATATCAGTTTTTAATAAAACTATCCATATGCAATGCAGTGAGTTATATCAGTTTTTAATAAAACTATCCATATGCAATGCAATAAGTTATATCAGTTTTTAATAAAACTATCCATATGCAATGCACTGAGTTATATCAGTTTTTAATAAGACTATCCATTTGCAATGCAGTGAGTTATATCAGTTTTTAATAAAACTATCCATATGCAATGCACTGAGTTATATCAGTTTTTAATAAAACTATCGATATGCAATGCACTGAGTTATATCAGTTTTTAATAAAACTATCCATATGAAATGCAATAAGTTATATCAGTTTTTAATAAAACTATCCATATGCAATGCAGTGAGTTATATCAGTTTTTAATAAAACTATCCATATGCAATGCTCTGAGTTATATCAGTTTTTAATAAAACTATCCATATGCAATGCACTGAGTTATATCAGTTTTTAATAAAACTATCCATATGCAATGCAATAAGTTATATCAGTTTTTTACAAAACTATCCATATGCAATGCACTGAGTTATATCAGTTTTTAATAAAACTATCCATATGCAATGCACTGAGTTATATCAGTTTTTAATAAAACTATCCATATGCAATGCAATAAGTTATATCAGTTTTTAATAAAACTATCCATATGCAATGCAGTGAGTTATATCAGTTTTTAATAAAACTATCCATATGCAATGCAATAAGTTATATCAGTTTTTAATAAAACTATCCATATGCAATGCAGTGAGTTATATCAGTTTTTAATAAAACTATCCATATGCAATGCAATAAGTTATATCAGTTTTTAATAAAACTATCCATATGCAATGCACTGTGTTATATCAGTTTTTAATAAAACTATCCATATGCAATGCAATAAGTTATATCAGTTTTTAATAAAACTATCCATATGCAATGCAGTGAGTTATATCAGTTTTTAATAAAACTATCCATATGCAATGCAATAAGTTATATCAGTTTTTAATAAAACTATCCATATGCAATGCACTGAGTTATATCAGTTTTTAATAAAACTATCCATATGCAATGCAGTGAGTTATATCAGTTTTTAATAAAACTATCCATATGCAATGCACTGAGTTATATCAGTTTTTAATAAAACTATCCATATGCAATGCAATAAGTTATATCAGTTTTTAATAAAACTATCCATATGCAATGCAGTGAGTTATATCAGTTTTTAATAAAACTATCCATATGCAATGCAATAAGTTATATCAGTTTTTAATAAAACTATCCATATGCAATGCAATAAGTTATATCAGTTTTTAATAAAACTATCCATATGCAATGCAGTGAGTTATATCAGTTTTTAATAAAACTATCCATATGCAATGCAATAAGTTATATCAGTTTTTAATAAAACTATCCATATGCAATGAACTGAGTTATATCAGTTTTTAATAAAACTATCCATATGCAATGCACTGAGTTATATCAGTTTTTAATAAAACTATTCAGATGCAATGCACTGAGCTATATCAGTTTTTAATAAAACTATCCATATGCAATGCAATAAGTTATATCAGTTTTCAATAAAACTATCCATATGCAATGCAATAAGTTATATCAGTTTTTAATAAAACTATCCATATGCAATGCACTGAGTTATATCAGTTTTTAATAAAACTATCCATATGCAATGCACTGAGTTATATCAGTTTTTAATAAAATTTAATAAAAATATCCATATGCAATGCAATAAGTTATATCAGTTTTTAATAAAACTATCCATATGCAATGCAGTGAGTTATATCAGTTTTTAATAAAACTATCCATATGCAATGCTCTGAGTTATATCAGTTTTTAATAAAACTATCCATATGCAATGCACTGAGTTATATCAGTTTTTAATAAAATTTAATAAAAATATCCATATGCAATGCAATAAGTTATATCAGTTTTTAACAAAACTATCCATATGCAATGCTCTGAGTTATATCAGTTTTTAATAAAACTATCCATATGCAATGCTCTGAGTTATATCAGCTTTTAATAAAACTATCCATATGCAATGCACTGAGTTATATCAGTTTTTAATAAAACTATCCATATGCAATGCACTGAGTTATATCAGTTTTTAATAAAACTATCCATATGCAATGCACTGAGTTATATCAGTTTTTAATAAAACTATCCATATGCAATGCAGTGAGTTATATCAGTTTTTAATAAATTTATCCATATGCAATGCAATAAGTTATATCAGTTTTTAATAAAACTATCCATATGCAATGCACTGAGTTATATCAGTTTTTAATAAAACTATCCATATGCAATGCACTGAGTTATATCAGTTTTTAATAAAACTATCCATATGCAATGCACTGAGCTATATCAGTTTTTAATAAAACTATCCATATGCAATGCAATAAGTTATATCAGTTTTTAATAAAACTATCCATATGCAATGCACTGAGTTATATCAGTTTTTAGTAAAACTATCCATATGCAATGCACTGAGTTATATCAGTTTTTAATAAAACTATCCATATGCAATGCAGTGAGTTATATCAGTTTTTAATAAAACTATCCATATGCAATGCACTGAGTTATATCAGTTTTTAATAAAACTATCCATATGCAATGCTCTGAGTTATATCAGTTTTTAATAAAACTATCCATATGCAATGCAATAAGTTATATCAGTTTTTAATAAAACTATCCATATGCAATGCAATAAGTTATATCAGTTTTTAATAAAACTATCCATATGCAATGCACTGAGTTATATCAGTTTTTAATAAAACTATCCATATGCAATGCACTGAGTTATATCAGTTTTTAATAAAACTATCCATATGCAATGCAATAAGTTATATCAGTTTTTAATAAAACTATCCATATGCAATGCAATAAGTTATATCAGTTTTTAATAAAACTATCCATATGCAATACACTGAGTTATATCAGTTTTTAGTAAAACTATCCATATGCAATGCACTGAGTTATATCTGTTTTTAATAATACTATCCATATTCAATGCAGTGAGTTATATCAGTTTTTAATAAAACTATCCATATGCAATGCAGTGAGTTATATCAGTTTTTAATAAAACTATCCATATGCATTGCTCTGAGTTATATCAGTTTTTAATAAAACTATCCATATGCAATGCAATAAGTTATATCAGTTTTTAATAAAACTATCCATATGCAATGCACTGAGTTATATCAGTTTTTAATAAAACTATCCATATGCAATGCAGTGAGTTATATCAGTTTTTAATAAAACTATCCATATGCAATGCTCTGAGTTATATCAGTTTTTAATAAAACTATCCATATGCAATGCACTGAGTTATATCAGTTTTTAATAAAACTATCCATATGCAATGCAATAAAATATATCAGTTTTTAATAAAACTATCCATATGCAATGCAATAAGTTATATCAGTTTTTAATAAAACTATCCATATGCAATGCAGTGAGTTATATCAGTTTTTAATAAAACTATCCATATGCAATGCAGTGAGTTATATCAGTTTTTAATAAAACTATCCATATGCAATGCTCTGAGTTATATCAGTTTTCAATAAAACTATCCATATGCAATGCAATAAGTTATATCAGTTTTTAATAAAACTATCCATATGCAATGCAGTGAGTTATATCAGTTTTTAATAAAACTATCCATATGCAATGCAATAAGTTATATCAGTTTTTAATAAAACTATCCATATGCAATGCACTGAGTTATATCAGTTTTTAATAAAACTATCCCTACGCAATGCAATAAGTTATATCAGTTTTTAATAAAACTATCCATATGCAATGCACTGAGTTATATCAGTTTTTAATTAAACTAACCATATGCAATGCACTGAGTTATATCAGTTTTTAATAAAACTATCCATATGCAATGCAATAAGTTATATCAGTTTTTAATAAAACTATCCATATGCAATGCAATAAGTTATATCAGTTTTTAATAAAACTATCCATATGCAATGCAGTGAGTTATATCAGTTTTTAATAAAACTATCCATATGCAATGCAGTGAGTTATATCAGTTTTTAATAAAACTAACCATATGCAATGCACTGAGTTATATCAGTTTTTAGTAAAACTATCCATATGCACTGCTCTGAGTTATATCAGTTTTTAATAAAACTATCCATATGCAATGCAGTGAGTTATATCAGTTTTTAATAAAACTATCCATATGCAATGCAATAAGTTATATCAGTTTTTAATAAAACTATCCATATGCAATGCACTGAGTTATATCAATTTTTAATAAAACTATCCCTACGCAATGCAATAAGTTATATCAGTTTTTAATAAAACTATCCATATGCAATGCACTGAGTTATATCAGTTTTTAATTAAACTAACCATATGCAATGCACTGAGTTATATCAGTTTTTAATGAAACTATCCATATGCAATGCAATAAGTTATATCAGTTTTTAATAAAACTATCCATATGCAATGCAATAAGTTATATCAGTTTTTAATAAAACTATCCATATGCAATGCAGTGAGTTATATCAGTTTTTAATAAAACTATCCATATGCAATGCAGTGAGTTATATCAGGTTTTAATAAAACTAACCATATGCAATGCACTGAGTTATATCAGTTTTTAATAAAACTATCCATATGCAATGCAGTGAGTTATATCAGTTTTTAATAAAACTATCCATATGCAATGCAATAAGTTATATCAGTTTTTAATAAAACTATCCATATGCAATGCACTGAGTTATATCAGTTTTTAATAAAACTATCCATATGCAATGCACTGAGTTATATCAGTTTTTAATAAAACTTTCCATATGCAATGCACTGAGTTATATCAGTTTTTAGTAAAACTATTCATATGCAATGCAATAAGTTATATCAGTTTTTAATAAAACTATCCATATGCAATGCAGTGAGTTATATCAGTTTTTAATAAAACTATCCATATGCAATGCTCTGAGTTATATCAGTTTTTAATAAAACCATCCATATGCAATGTACTGAGTTATATCGGTTTTTAATAAAACTATCCATATGCAATGCAATAAGTTATATCAGTTTTTAATAAAACTATCCATATGCAATGCAATAAGTTATATCAGTTTTTAATAAAACTATCCATATGCAATGCAGTGAGTTATATCAGTTTTTAATAAAACTATCCATATGCAATGCAGTGAGTTATATCAGTTTTTAATAAAACTAACCATATGCAATGCACTGAGTTATATCAGTTTTTAATAAAACTATCCATATGCAATGCAATAAGTTATATCAGTTTTTAATAAAACTATCCATATGCAATGCAGTGAGTTATATCAGTTTTTAATAAAACTATCCATATGCAATGCAGTGAGTTATATCAGTTTTTAATAAAACTATCCATATGCAATGCACTGAGTTATATCAGTTTTTAATAAAACTATCCCTACGCAATGCAATAAGTTATATCAGTTTTTAATAAAACTATCCATATGCAATGCACTGAGTTATATCAGTTTTTAATTAAACTAACCATATGCAAAGCACTGAGTTATATCAGTTTTTAATAAAACTATCCATATGCAATGCAATAAGTTATATCAGTTTTTAATAAAACTATCCATATGCTATGCAATAAGTTATATCAGTTTTTAATAAAACTATCCATATGCAATGCAGTGAGTTATATCAGTTTTTAATAAAACTATCCATATGCAATGCAGTGAGTTATATCAGTTTTTAATAAAACTAACCATATGCAATGCACTGAGTTATATCAGTTTTTAATAAAACTATCCATATGCAACGCAGTGAGTTATATCAGTTTTTAATCAAACTATCCATATGCAATGCAATAAGTTATATCAGTTTTTAATAAAACTATCCATATGCAATGCAGTGAGTTATATCAGTTTTTAATAAAACTATCCATATGCAATGCAATAAGTTATATCAGTTTTTAATAAAACTATCCATATGCAATGCACTGAGTTATATCAGTTTTTAATAAAACTATCCATATGCAATGCAATAAGTTATATCAGTTTTTAATAAAACTATCCATATGCAATGCACTGAGTTATATCAGTTTTTAATAAAACTAACCATATGCAATGCACTGAGTTATATCAGGTTTTAATAAAACTATCCATATGCAATGCAATAAGTTATATCAGTTTTTAATAAAACTATCCATATGCAATGCAATAAGTTATATCAGTTTTTAATAAAACTATCCATATGCAATGCAGTGAGTTATATCAGTTTTTAATAAAACTATCCATATGCAATGCTCTGAGTTATATCAGTTTTTAATAAAACTATCCATATGCAATGCACTGAGTTATATCAGTTTTTAATAAAAC
The DNA here is from genome assembly GCA_037013455.1 of Ceratitis rosa. Taxonomy (NCBI): domain Eukaryota; kingdom Metazoa; phylum Arthropoda; class Insecta; order Diptera; family Tephritidae; genus Ceratitis; species Ceratitis rosa. Next base: position 685,723 of record JAWMAG010000023.1, read on the forward strand.
TATCCATATGCAATGCAGTGAGTTATATCAGTTTTTAATAAAACTTTAAAACTTATGCAATAAGTTATATCAGTTTTTAATAAAACTATCCATATGCAATGCACTGAGTTATATCAGTTTTTAATAAAACTATCCATATGCAATGCAAAAAGTTATATCAGTTTTTAATAAAACTATCCATATGCAATGCAGTGAGTTATATCAGTTTTTAATAAAACTATCCCTTTGCAATGCACTGAGTTATATCAGTTTTTAATAAATGCACTGAGTTATATCAGTTTTTAATAAAACTATCCATTTGCAATGCACTGAGTTATATCAGTTTTTAATAAAACTATGCATATGCAATGCAGTGAGTTATATCAGTTTTTAATAAAACTATCCATATGCAATACAATAAGTTATATCAGTTTTTAATAAAACTATCCATATGCAATGCACTGAGTTATATCAGTTTTTAAAAAAACTATCCATATGCAATGCACTGAGTTATATCAGTTTTTAATAAAACTATCCATATGCAATGCACTAAGTTATATCAGTTTTTAATAAAACTATCCATATGCAATGCAATAAGTTATATCAGTTTTTAATAAAACTATCCATATGCAATGCAGTGAGTTATATCAGTTTTTAATAAAACTATCCATATGCAATGCAATAAGTTATATCAGTTTTTAATAAAACTATCCATATGCAATGCAGTGACTTATATCAGTTTTTAATAAAACTATCCATATGCAATGCAATAAGTTATATCAGTTTTTAATAAAACTATCCATATGCAATGCACTGAGTTATATCAGTTTTTAATAAAACTATCCATATGCAATGCACTGAGTTATATCAGTTTTTAATAAAACTATCCATATGCAATGCACTGAGTTATATCAGTTTTCAATAAAACTATCCATATGCAATGCAATTAGTTATATCAGTTTTTAATAAAACTATCCATATGCAATGCAGTGAGTTATATCAGTTTTTAATAAAACTATCCATATGCAATGCAATAAGTTATATCAGTTTTTAATAAAACTATCCATATGCAAAGCAATAAGTTATATCAGTTTTTAATAAAACTATCCATATGCAATGCACTGAGTTATATCAGTTTTTAGTAAAACTATCCATATGCAATGCACTGAGTCATATCAGTTTTTAATAAAACTATCCATATGCAATGCAATAAGTTATATCAGTTTTTAGTAAAACTATCCATATGCAATGCACTGAGTTATATCAGTTTTTAGTAAAACTATCCATATGCAATGCACTGAGTTAAATCAGTTTTTAATAAAACTATCCATATGCAATGCAACAAGTTATATCAGTTTTTAATAAAACTATCCATATGCAATGCAATAAGTTATATCAGTTTTTAGTAAAACTATCCATATGCAATGCACTGAGTTATATCAGTTTTTAGTAAAACTATCCATATGCAATGCACTGAGTTAAATCAGTTTTTAGTAAAACTATCCATATGCAATGCACTGAGTCATATCAGTTTTTAATAAAACTATCCATATGCAATGCAATAAGTTATATCAGTTTTTAGTAAAACTATCCATATGCAATGCACTGAGTTATATCAGTTTTTAGTAAAACTATCCATATGCAATGCACTGAGTTAAATCAGTTTTTAATAAAACTATCCATATGCAATGCAATAAGTTATATCAGTTTTTAATAAAACTATCCATATGCAATGCACTGAGTTTTATCAGTTTTTAGTAAAACTATCCATATGCAATGCACTGAGTTATATCAGTTTTTAATAAAACTATCCATATGCAATGCAATAAGTTATATCAGTTTTTAATAAAACTATCCATATGCAATGCAGCGAGTTATATCAGGTTTTAATAAAACTATCCATATGCAATGCACTGAGTTATATCAGTTTTTAGTAAAACTATCAATATGCAATGCAGTGAGTTATATCAGTTTATAATAAAACTATCCATATGCAATGCTCCGAGTTATATCAGTTTTTAATAAAACTATCCATATGCAATGCAATAAGTTATATCAGTTTTTAATAAAACTATCCATATGCAATGCACTGAGTTATATCAGTTTTTAGTAAAACTATCCATATGCAATGTACTGAGTTATATCAGGTTTTAATAAAACTATCCATATGCAATGCACTGAGTTATATCAGTTTTTAATAAAACTAACCATATGCAATGCACTGAGTTATATCAGGTTTTAATAAAACTATCCATATGCAATGCAATAAGTTATATCAGTTTTTAATAAAACTATCCATATGCAATGCAATAAGTTATATCAGTTTTTAATAAAACTATCCATATGCAATGCAGTGAGTTATATCAGTTTTTAATAAAACTATCCATATGCAATGCTCTGAGTTATATCAGTTTTTAATAAAACTATCCATATGCAATGCACTGAGTTATATCAGTTTTTAATAAAACTATCCATATGCAATGCAGTGAGTTATATCAGTTTTTAATAAAACTTTAAAACTTATGCAATAAGTTATATCAGTTTTTAATAAAACTATCCATATGCAATGCACTGAGTTATATCAGTTTTTAATAAAACTATCCATATGCAATGCAAAAAGTTATATCAGTTTTTAATAAAACTATCCATATGCAATGCAGTGAGTTATATCAGTTTTTAATAAAACTATCCCTTTGCAATGCACTGAGTTATATCAGTTTTTAATAAATGCACTGAGTTATATCAGTTTTTAATAAAACTATCCATTTGCAATGCACTGAGTTATATCAGTTTTTAATAAAACTATGCATATGCAATGCAGTGAGTTATATCAGTTTTTAATAAAACTATCCATATGCAATACAATAAGTTATATCAGTTTTTAATAAAACTATCCATATGCAATGCACTGAGTTATATCAGTTTTTAAAAAAACTATCCATATGCAATGCACTGAGTTATATCAGTTTTTAATAAAACTATCCATATGCAATGCACTAAGTTATATCAGTTTTTAATAAAACTATCCATATGCAATGCAATAAGTTATATCAGTTTTTAATAAAACTATCCTTATGCAATGCAGTGAGTTATATCAGTTTTTAATAAAACTATCCATATGCAATGCAATAAGTTATATCAGTTTTTAATAAAACTATCCATATGCAATGCAGTGACTTATATCAGTTTTTAATAAAACTATCCATATGCAATGCAATAAGTTATATCAGTTTTTAATAAAACTATCCATATGCAATGCACTGAGTTATATCAGTTTTTAATAAAACTATCCATATGCAATGCACTGAGTTATATCAGTTTTTAATAAAACTATCCATATGCAATGCACTGAGTTATATCAGTTTTCAATAAAACTATCCATATGCAATGCAATTAGTTATATCAGTTTTTAATAAAACTATCCATATGCAATGCAGTGAGTTATATCAGTTTTTAATAAAACTATCCATATGCAATGCAATAAGTTATATCAGTTTTTAATAAAACTATCCATATGCAATGCACTGAGTTATATCAGTTTTTAATAAAACTATCCATATGCAAAGCAATAAGTTATATCAGTTTTTAATAAAACTATCCATATGCAATGCACTGAGTTATATCAGTTTTTAGTAAAACTATCCATATGCAATGCACTGAGTCATATCAGTTTTTAATAAAACTATCCATATGCAATGCAATAAGTTATATCAGTTTTTAGTAAAACTATCCATATGCAATGCACTGAGTTATATCAGTTTTTAGTAAAACTATCCATATGCAATGCACTGAGTTAAATCAGTTTTTAATAAAACTATCCATATGCAATGCAATAAGTTATATCAGTTTTTAATAAAACTATCCATATGCAATGCACTGAGTTTTATCAGTTTTTAGTAAAACTATCCATATGCAATGCACTGAGTTATATCAGTTTTTAATAAAACTATCCATATGCAATGCAATAAGTTATATCAGTTTTTAATAAAACTATCCATATGCAATGCAGCGAGTTATATCAGGTTTTAATAAAACTATCCATATGCAATGCACTGAGTTATATCAGTTTTTAGTAAAACTATCAATATGCAATGCAGTGAGTTATATCAGTTTATAATAAAACTATCCATATGCAATGCTCCGAGTTATATCAGTTTTTAATAAAACTATCCATATGCAATGCAATAAGTTATATCAGTTTTTAATAAAACTATCCATATGCAATGCACTGAGTTATATCAGTTTTTAGTAAAACTATCCATATGCAATGTACTGAGTTATATCAGGTTTTAATAAAACTATCCATATGCAATGCACTGAGTTATATCAGTTTTTAGTAAAACTATCCATATGCAATGCAGTGAGTTATATCAGTTTTTAATAAAACTATCCATATGCAATGCTCTGAGTTATATCAGTTTTTAATAAAACTATCCATATGCAATGCAATAAGTTATATCAGTTTTTAGTAAAACTATCCATATGCAATGCAGTGAGTTATATCAGTTTTTAGTAAAACTATCCATATGCAATGCAGTGAGTTATATCAGTTTTTAATAAAACTATCCATATGCAATGCAATAAGTTATATCAGTTTTTATTTAAACTATCCATATGCAATGCAGCGAGTTATATCAGTTTTTAATAAAACTATCCATATGCTATGCACTGAGTTATATCAGTTTTTAGTAAAACTATCCATATGCAATGCAGTGAGTTATATCAGTTTTTATTAAAACTATCCATATGCAATGCAATAAGTTATATCAGTTTTTAATAAAACTATCCATATGCAATGCACTGAGTTATATCAGTTTTTAATAAAACTATCCATATGCAATGCAATAAGTTATATCAGTTTTTAATAAAACTATCCATATGCAATGCACTGAGTTATATCAGTTTTTAGTAAAACTATCCATATGCAATGCACTGAGTTATATCAGTTTTTAATAAAACTATCCATATGCAATGCAATAAGTTATATCAGTTTTTAATAAAACTATCCATATGCAATGCTCTGAGTTATATCAGTTTTTAATAAAACTATCCATATGCAATGCAATAAGTTATATCAGTTTTTAGTAAAACTATCCATATGCAATGCAGTGAGTTATATCAGTTTTTAGTAAAACTATCCATATGCAATGCAGTGAGTTATATCAGTTTTTAATAAAACTATCCATATGCAATGCAATAAGTTATATCAGTTTTTATTTAAACTATCCATATGCAATGCAGCGAGTTATATCAGTTTTTAATAAAACTATCCATATGCAATGCAATAAGTTATATCAGTTTTTAATAAAACTATCCATATGCAATGCACTGAGTTATATCAGTTTTTAATAAAACTATCCATATGCAATGCAATAAGTTATATCAGTTTTTAATAAAACTATCCATATGCAATGCAGCGAGTTATATCAGGTTTTAATAAAACTATCCATATGCAATGCACTGAGTTATATCAGTTTTTAGTAAAACTATCCATATGCAATGCAGTGAGTTATATCAGTTTATAATAAAACTATCCATATGCAATGCTCCGAGTTATATCAGTTTTTAATAAAACTATCCATATGCAATGCAATAAGTTATATCAGTTTTTAATAAAACTATCCATATGCAATGCACTGAGTTATATCAGTTTTTAGTAAAACTATCCATATGCAATGTACTGAGTTATATCAGGTTTTAATAAAACTATCCATATGCAATGCACTGATTTATATCAGTTTTTAGTAAAACTATCCATATGCAATGCAGTGAGTTATATCAGTTTTTAATAAAACTATCCATATGCAATGCTCTGAGTTATATCAGTTTTTAATAAAACTATCCATATGCAATGCAATAAGTTATATCAGTTTTTAGTAAAACTATCCATATGCAATGCAGTGAGTTATATCAGTTTTTAGTAAAACTATCCATATGCAATGCAGTGAGTTATATCAGTTTTTAATAAAACTATCCATATGCAATGCAATAAGTTATATCAGTTTTTATTTAAACTATCCATATGCAATGCAGCGAGTTATATCAGTTTTTAATAAAACTATCCATATGCTATGCACTGAGTTATATCAGTTTTTAGTAAAACTATCCATATGCAATGCAGTGAGTTATATCAGTTTTTATTAAAACTATCCATATGCAATGCAATAAGTTATATCAGTTTTTAATAAAACTATCCATATGCAATGCACTGAGTTATATCAGTTTTTAATAAAACTATCCATATGCAATGCAATAAGTTATATCAGTTTTTAATAAAACTATCCATATGCAATGCACTGAGTTATATCAGTTTTTAGTAAAACTATCCATATGCAATGCACTGAGTTATATCAGTTTTTAATAAAACTATCCATATGCAATGCAATAAGTTATATCAGTTTTTAATAAAACTATCCATATGCAATGCTCTGAGTTATATCAGTTTTTAATAAAACTATCCATATGCAATGCAATAAGTTATATCAGTTTTAAGTAAAACTATCCATATGCAATGCAGTGAGTTATATCAGTTTTTAGTAAAACTATCCATATGCAATGCAGTGAGTTATATCAGTTTTTAATAAAACTATCCATATGCAATGCAATAAGTTATATCAGTTTTTATTTAAACTATCCATATGCAATGCAGCGAGTTATATCAGTTTTTAATAAAACTATCCATATGCAATGCAATAAGTTATATCAGTTTTTAATAAAACTATCCATATGCAATGCACTGAGTTATATCAGTTTTTAATAAAACTATCCATATGCAATGCAATAAGTTATATCAGTTTTTAATAAAACTATCCATATGCAATGCACTGAGTTATATCAGTTTTTAGTAAAACTATCCATATGCAATGCACTGAGTTATATCAGTTTTTATTTAAACTATCCATATGCAATGCAGCGAGTTATATCAGTTTTTAATAAAACTATCCATATGCAATGCACTGAGTTATATCAATTTTTAGTAAAACTATCCATATGCAATGCACTGAGTTATATCAGTTTTTAATAAAACTATCCATATGCAATGCAATAAGTTATATCAGTTTTTAATAAAACTATCCATATGCAATGCACTGAGTTTTATCAGTTTTTAGTAAAACTATCCATATGCAATGCACTGAGTTATATCAGTTTTTAATAAAACTATCCATATGCAATGCAATAAGTTATATCAGTTTTTAATAAAACTATCCATATGCAATGCAGCGAGTTATATCAGGTTTTAATAAAACTATCCATATGCAATGCACTGAGTTATATCAGTTTTTAGTAAAACTATCCATATGGAATGCAGTGAGTTATATCAGTTTTTAATAAAACTATCCATATGCAATGCTCCGAGTTATATCAGTTTTTAATAAAACTATCCATATGCAATGCAATAAGTTATATCAGTTTTTATTTAAACTATCCATATGCAATGCAGCGAGTTATATCAGTTTTTAATAAAACTATCCATATGCTATGCACTGAGTTATATCAGTTTTTAGTAAAACTATCCATATGCAATGCAGTGAGTTATATCAGTTTTTATTAAAACTATCCATATGCAATGCAATAAGTTATATCAGTTTTTAATAAAACTATCCATATGCAATGCACTGAGTTATATCAGTTTTTAATAAAACTATCCATATGCAATGCAATAAGTTATATCAGTTTTTAATAAAACTATCCATATGCAATGCACTGAGTTATATCAGTTTTTAGTAAAACTATCCATATGCAATGCACTGAGTTATATCAGTTTTTAATAAAACTATCCATATGCAATGCAATAAGTTATATCAGTTTTTAATAAAACTATCCATATGCAATGCAGCGAGTTATATCAGTTTTTAATAAAACTATCCATATGCTATGCACTGAGTTATATCAGTTTTTAATAAACCTATCCATATGCTATGCACTGAGTTATATCAGTTTTTAATAAAACTATCCATATGCAATGCAATAAGTTATATCAGTTTTTAATAAAACTATCCATATGCAATGCACTGAGTTATATCAGTTTTTAATAAAACTATCCATATGCAATGCAATAAGTTATATCAGTTTTTAATAAAACTATCCATATGCAATGCACTGAGTTATATCAGTTTTTAGTAAAACTATCCATATGCAATGCACTGAGTTATATCAGTTTTTAATAAAACTATCCATATGCAATGCAATAAGTTATATCAGTTTTTAGTAAAACTATCCATATGCAATGCACTGAGTTATATCAGTTTTTAGTAAAACTATCCATATGCAATGCACTGAGTTAAATCAGTTTTTAATAAAACTATCCATATGCAATGCAATAAGTTATATCAGTTTTTAATAAAACTATCCATATGCAATGCACTGAGTTTTATCAGTTTTTAGTAAAACTATCCATATGCAATGCAGTGAGTTATATCAGTTTTTAATAAAACTATCCATATGCAATGCTCCGAGTTATATCAGTTTTTAATAAAACTATCCATATGCAATGCAATAAGTTATATCAGTTTTAATAAAACTATCCATATGCAATGCACTGAGTTATATCAGTTTTTAGTAAAACTATCCATATGCAATGCAGTGAGTTATATCAGTTTTTAATAAAACTATCCATATGCAATGCAGCGAGTTATATCAGTTTTTAATAAAACTATCCATATGTAATGCAATAAGTTATATCAGTTTTTAATAAAACTATCCATATGCAATGCACTGAGTTATATCAGTTTTTAGTAAAACTATCCATATGCAATGCACTGAGTTATATCAGTTTTTAGTAAAACTATCCATATGCAATGCGGTGAGTTATATCAGTTTTTAATAAAACTATCCATATGCAATGCTCTGAGTTATATCAGTTTTTAATAAAACTATCCATATGCAATGCAATAAGTTATATCAGTTTTTAATAAAACTAGCCATTTGCAATGCAATAATTTATATCAGTTTTTAATAAAACTATCCATATGCCATGCAGCGAGTTATATCAGGTTTTAATAAAACTATCCATATGCAATGCACTGAGTTATATCAGTTTTTAGTAATACTATCCATATGCAATGCAGTGAGTTATATCAGTTTTTAATAAAACTATCCATATGCAATGCAGTGAGTTATATCAGTTTTTAATAAAACTTTAAAACTTATGCAATAAGTTATATCAGTTTTTAATAAAACTATCCATATGCAATGCACTGAGTTATATCAGTTTTTAATAAAACTATCCATATGCAATGCAAAAAGTTATATCAGTTTTTAATAAAACTATCCATATGCAATGCAGTGAGTTATATCAGTTTTTAATAAAACTATCCCTTTGCAATGCACTGAGTTATATCAGTTTTTAATAAATGCACTGAGTTATATCAGTTTTTAATAAAACTATCCATTTGCAATGCACTGAGTTATATCAGTTTTTAATAAAACTATGCATATGCAATGCAGTGAGTTATATCAGTTTTTAATAAAACTATCCATATGCAATACAATAAGTTATATCAGTTTTTAATAAAACTATCCATATGCAATGCACTGAGTTATATCAGTTTTTAAAAAAACTATCCATATGCAATGCACTGAGTTATATCAGTTTTTAATAAAACTATCCATATGCAATGCACTAAGTTATATCAGTTTTTAATAAAACTATCCATATGCAATGCAATAAGTTATATCAGTTTTTAATAAAACTATCCATATGCAATGCAGTGAGTTATATCAGTTTTTAATAAAACTATCCATATGCAATGCAATAAGTTATATCAGTTTTTAATAAAACTATCCATATGCAATGCAGTGACTTATATCAGTTTTTAATAAAACTATCCATATGCAATGCAATAAGTTATATCAGTTTTTAATAAAACTATCCATATGCAATGCACTGAGTTATATCAGTTTTTAATAAAACTATCCATATGCAATGCACTGAGTTATATCAGTTTTTAATAAAACTATCCATATGCAATGCACTGAGTTATATCAGTTTTCAATAAAACTATCCATATGCAATGCAATTAGTTATATCAGTTTTTAATAAAACTATCCATATGCAATGCAGTGAGTTATATCAGTTTTTAATAAAACTATCCATATGCAATGCAATAAGTTATATCAGTTTTTAATAAAACTATCCATATGCAAAGCAATAAGTTATATCAGTTTTTAATAAAACTATCCATATGCAATGCACTGAGTTATATCAGTTTTTAGTAAAACTATCCATATGCAATGCACTGAGTCATATCAGTTTTTAATAAAACTATCCATATGCAATGCAATAAGTTATATCAGTTTTTAGTAAAACTATCCATATGCAATGCACTGAGTTATATCAGTTTTTAGTAAAACTATCCATATGCAATGCACTGAGTTAAATCAGTTTTTAATAAAACTATCCATATGCAATGCAACAAGTTATATCAGTTTTTAATAAAACTATCCATATGCAATGCAATAAGTTATATCAGTTTTTAGTAAAACTATCCATATGCAATGCACTGAGTTATATCAGTTTTTAGTAAAACTATCCATATGCAATGCACTGAGTTAAATCAGTTTTTAGTAAAACTATCCATATGCAATGCACTGAGTCATATCAGTTTTTAATAAAACTATCCATATGCAATGCAATAAGTTATATCAGTTTTTAGTAAAACTATCCATATGCAATGCACTGAGTTATATCAGTTTTTAGTAAAACTATCCATATGCAATGCACTGAGTTAAATCAGTTTTTAATAAAACTATCCATATGCAATGCAATAAGTTATATCAGTTTTTAATAAAACTATCCATATGCAATGCACTGAGTTTTATCAGTTTTTAGTAAAACTATCCATATGCAATGCACTGAGTTATATCAGTTTTTAATAAAACTATCCATATGCAATGCAATAAGTTATATCAGTTTTTAATAAAACTATCCATATGCAATGCAGCGAGTTATATCAGGTTTTAATAAAACTATCCATATGCAATGCACTGAGTTATATCAGTTTTTAGTAAAACTATCAATATGCAATGCAGTGAGTTATATCAGTTTATAATAAAACTATCCATATGCAATGCTCCGAGTTATATCAGTTTTTAATAAAACTATCCATATGCAATGCAATAAGTTATATCAGTTTTTAATAAAACTATCCATATGCAATGCACTGAGTTATATCAGTTTTTAGTAAAACTATCCATATGCAATGTACTGAGTTATATCAGGTTTTAATAAAACTATCCATATGCAATGCACTGAGTTATATCAGTTTTTAATAAAACTAACCATATGCAATGCACTGAGTTATATCAGGTTTTAATAAAACTATCCATATGCAATGCAATAAGTTATATCAGTTTTTAATAAAACTATCCATATGCAATGCAATAAGTTATATCAGTTTTTAATAAAACTATCCATATGCAATGCAGTGAGTTATATCAGTTTTTAATAAAACTATCCATATGCAATGCTCTGAGTTATATCAGTTTTTAATAAAACTATCCATATGCAATGCACTGAGTTATATCAGTTTTTAATAAAACTATCCATATGCAATGCAGTGAGTTATATCAGTTTTTAATAAAACTTTAAAACTTATGCAATAAGTTATATCAGTTTTTAATAAAACTATCCATATGCAATGCACTGAGTTATATCAGTTTTTAATAAAACTATCCATATGCAATGCAAAAAGTTATATCAGTTTTTAATAAAACTATCCATATGCAATGCAGTGAGTTATATCAGTTTTTAATAAAACTATCCCTTTGCAATGCACTGAGTTATATCAGTTTTTAATAAATGCACTGAGTTATATCAGTTTTTAATAAAACTATCCATTTGCAATGCACTGAGTTATATCAGTTTTTAATAAAACTATGCATATGCAATGCAGTGAGTTATATCAGTTTTTAATAAAACTATCCATATGCAATACAATAAGTTATATCAGTTTTTAATAAAACTATCCATATGCAATGCACTGAGTTATATCAGTTTTTAAAAAAACTATCCATATGCAATGCACTGAGTTATATCAGTTTTTAATAAAACTATCCATATGCAATGCACTAAGTTATATCAGTTTTTAATAAAACTATCCATATGCAATGCAATAAGTTATATCAGTTTTTAATAAAACTATCCTTATGCAATGCAGTGAGTTATATCAGTTTTTAATAAAACTATCCATATGCAATGCAATAAGTTATATCAGTTTTTAATAAAACTATCCATATGCAATGCAGTGACTTATATCAGTTTTTAATAAAACTATCCATATGCAATGCAATAAGTTATATCAGTTTTTAATAAAACTATCCATATGCAATGCACTGAGTTATATCAGTTTTTAATAAAACTATCCATATGCAATGCACTGAGTTATATCAGTTTTTAATAAAACTATCCATATGCAATGCACTGAGTTATATCAGTTTTCAATAAAACTATCCATATGCAATGCAATTAGTTATATCAGTTTTTAATAAAACTATCCATATGCAATGCAGTGAGTTATATCAGTTTTTAATAAAACTATCCATATGCAATGCAATAAGTTATATCAGTTTTTAATAAAACTATCCATATGCAATGCACTGAGTTATATCAGTTTTTAATAAAACTATCCATATGCAAAGCAATAAGTTATATCAGTTTTTAATAAAACTATCCATATGCAATGCACTGAGTTATATCAGTTTTTAGTAAAACTATCCATATGCAATGCACTGAGTCATATCAGTTTTTAATAAAACTATCCATATGCAATGCAATAAGTTATATCAGTTTTTAGTAAAACTATCCATATGCAATGCACTGAGTTATATCAGTTTTTAGTAAAACTATCCATATGCAATGCACTGAGTTAAATCAGTTTTTAATAAAACTATCCATATGCAATGCAATAAGTTATATCAGTTTTTAATAAAACTATCCATATGCAATGCACTGAGTTTTATCAGTTTTTAGTAAAACTATCCATATGCAATGCACTGAGTTATATCAGTTTTTAATAAAACTATCCATATGCAATGCAATAAGTTATATCAGTTTTTAATAAAACTATCCATATGCAATGCAGCGAGTTATATCAGGTTTTAATAAAACTATCCATATGCAATGCACTGAGTTATATCAGTTTTTAGTAAAACTATCAATATGCAATGCAGTGAGTTATATCAGTTTATAATAAAACTATCCATATGCAATGCTCCGAGTTATATCAGTTTTTAATAAAACTATCCATATGCAATGCAATAAGTTATATCAGTTTTTAATAAAACTATCCATATGCAATGCACTGAGTTATATCAGTTTTTAGTAAAACTATCCATATGCAATGTACTGAGTTATATCAGGTTTTAATAAAACTATCCATATGCAATGCACTGAGTTATATCAGTTTTTAGTAAAACTATCCATATGCAATGCAGTGAGTTATATCAGTTTTTAATAAAACTATCCATATGCAATGCTCTGAGTTATATCAGTTTTTAATAAAACTATCCATATGCAATGCAATAAGTTATATCAGTTTTTAGTAAAACTATCCATATGCAATGCAGTGAGTTATATCAGTTTTTAGTAAAACTATCCATATGCAATGCAGTGAGTTATATCAGTTTTTAATAAAACTATCCATATGCAATGCAATAAGTTATATCAGTTTTTATTTAAACTATCCATATGCAATGCAGCGAGTTATATCAGTTTTTAATAAAACTATCCATATGCTATGCACTGAGTTATATCAGTTTTTAGTAAAACTATCCATATGCAATGCAGTGAGTTATATCAGTTTTTATTAAAACTATCCATATGCAATGCAATAAGTTATATCAGTTTTTAATAAAACTATCCATATGCAATGCACTGAGTTATATCAGTTTTTAATAAAACTATCCATATGCAATGCAATAAGTTATATCAGTTTTTAATAAAACTATCCATATGCAATGCACTGAGTTATATCAGTTTTTAGTAAAACTATCCATATGCAATGCACTGAGTTATATCAGTTTTTAATAAAACTATCCATATGCAATGCAATAAGTTATATCAGTTTTTAATAAAACTATCCATATGCAATGCTCTGAGTTATATCAGTTTTTAATAAAACTATCCATATGCAATGCAATAAGTTATATCAGTTTTTAGTAAAACTATCCATATGCAATGCAGTGAGTTATATCAGTTTTTAGTAAAACTATCCATATGCAATGCAGTGAGTTATATCAGTTTTTAATAAAACTATCCATATGCAATGCAATAAGTTATATCAGTTTTTATTTAAACTATCCATATGCAATGCAGCGAGTTATATCAGTTTTTAATAAAACTATCCATATGCAATGCAATAAGTTATATCAGTTTTTAATAAAACTATCCATATGCAATGCACTGAGTTATATCAGTTTTTAATAAAACTATCCATATGCAATGCAATAAGTTATATCAGTTTTTAATAAAACTATCCATATGCAATGCAGCGAGTTATATCAGGTTTTAATAAAACTATCCATATGCAATGCACTGAGTTATATCAGTTTTTAGTAAAACTATCCATATGCAATGCAGTGAGTTATATCAGTTTATAATAAAACTATCCATATGCAATGCTCCGAGTTATATCAGTTTTTAATAAAACTATCCATATGCAATGCAATAAGTTATATCAGTTTTTAATAAAACTATCCATATGCAATGCACTGAGTTATATCAGTTTTTAGTAAAACTATCCATATGCAATGTACTGAGTTATATCAGGTTTTAATAAAACTATCCATATGCAATGCACTGATTTATATCAGTTTTTAGTAAAACTATCCATATGCAATGCAGTGAGTTATATCAGTTTTTAATAAAACTATCCATATGCAATGCTCTGAGTTATATCAGTTTTTAATAAAACTATCCATATGCAATGCAATAAGTTATATCAGTTTTTAGTAAAACTATCCATATGCAATGCAGTGAGTTATATCAGTTTTTAGTAAAACTATCCATATGCAATGCAGTGAGTTATATCAGTTTTTAATAAAACTATCCATATGCAATGCAATAAGTTATATCAGTTTTTATTTAAACTATCCATATGCAATGCAGCGAGTTATATCAGTTTTTAATAAAACTATCCATATGCTATGCACTGAGTTATATCAGTTTTTAGTAAAACTATCCATATGCAATGCAGTGAGTTATATCAGTTTTTATTAAAACTATCCATATGCAATGCAATAAGTTATATCAGTTTTTAATAAAACTATCCATATGCAATGCACTGAGTTATATCAGTTTTTAATAAAACTATCCATATGCAATGCAATAAGTTATATCAGTTTTTAATAAAACTATCCATATGCAATGCACTGAGTTATATCAGTTTTTAGTAAAACTATCCATATGCAATGCACTGAGTTATATCAGTTTTTAATAAAACTATCCATATGCAATGCAATAAGTTATATCAGTTTTTAATAAAACTATCCATATGCAATGCTCTGAGTTATATCAGTTTTTAATAAAACTATCCATATGCAATGCAATAAGTTATATCAGTTTTAAGTAAAACTATCCATATGCAATGCAGTGAGTTATATCAGTTTTTAGTAAAACTATCCATATGCAATGCAGTGAGTTATATCAGTTTTTAATAAAACTATCCATATGCAATGCAATAAGTTATATCAGTTTTTATTTAAACTATCCATATGCAATGCAGCGAGTTATATCAGTTTTTAATAAAACTATCCATATGCAATGCAATAAGTTATATCAGTTTTTAATAAAACTATCCATATGCAATGCACTGAGTTATATCAGTTTTTAATAAAACTATCCATATGCAATGCAATAAGTTATATCAGTTTTTAATAAAACTATCCATATGCAATGCACTGAGTTATATCAGTTTTTAGTAAAACTATCCATATGCAATGCACTGAGTTATATCAGTTTTTATTTAAACTATCCATATGCAATGCAGCGAGTTATATCAGTTTTTAATAAAACTATCCATATGCAATGCACTGAGTTATATCAATTTTTAGTAAAACTATCCATATGCAATGCACTGAGTTATATCAGTTTTTAATAAAACTATCCATATGCAATGCAATAAGTTATATCAGTTTTTAATAAAACTATCCATATGCAATGCACTGAGTTTTATCAGTTTTTAGTAAAACTATCCATATGCAATGCACTGAGTTATATCAGTTTTTAATAAAACTATCCATATGCAATGCAATAAGTTATATCAGTTTTTAATAAAACTATCCATATGCAATGCAGCGAGTTATATCAGGTTTTAATAAAACTATCCATATGCAATGCACTGAGTTATATCAGTTTTTAGTAAAACTATCCATATGGAATGCAGTGAGTTATATCAGTTTTTAATAAAACTATCCATATGCAATGCTCCGAGTTATATCAGTTTTTAATAAAACTATCCATATGCAATGCAATAAGTTATATCAGTTTTTATTTAAACTATCCATATGCAATGCAGCGAGTTATATCAGTTTTTAATAAAACTATCCATATGCTATGCACTGAGTTATATCAGTTTTTAGTAAAACTATCCATATGCAATGCAGTGAGTTATATCAGTTTTTATTAAAACTATCCATATGCAATGCAATAAGTTATATCAGTTTTTAATAAAACTATCCATATGCAATGCACTGAGTTATATCAGTTTTTAATAAAACTATCCATATGCAATGCAATAAGTTATATCAGTTTTTAATAAAACTATCCATATGCAATGCACTGAGTTATATCAGTTTTTAGTAAAACTATCCATATGCAATGCACTGAGTTATATCAGTTTTTAATAAAACTATCCATATGCAATGCAATAAGTTATATCAGTTTTTAATAAAACTATCCATATGCAATGCAGCGAGTTATATCAGTTTTTAATAAAACTATCCATATGCTATGCACTGAGTTATATCAGTTTTTAATAAACCTATCCATATGCTATGCACTGAGTTATATCAGTTTTTAATAAAACTATCCATATGCAATGCAATAAGTTATATCAGTTTTTAATAAAACTATCCATATGCAATGCACTGAGTTATATCAGTTTTTAATAAAACTATCCATATGCAATGCAATAAGTTATATCAGTTTTTAATAAAACTATCCATATGCAATGCACTGAGTTATATCAGTTTTTAGTAAAACTATCCATATGCAATGCACTGAGTTATATCAGTTTTTAATAAAACTATCCATATGCAATGCAATAAGTTATATCAGTTTTTAGTAAAACTATCCATATGCAATGCACTGAGTTATATCAGTTTTTAGTAAAACTATCCATATGCAATGCACTGAGTTAAATCAGTTTTTAATAAAACTATCCATATGCAATGCAATAAGTTATATCAGTTTTTAATAAAACTATCCATATGCAATGCACTGAGTTTTATCAGTTTTTAGTAAAACTATCCATATGCAATGCAGTGAGTTATATCAGTTTTTAATAAAACTATCCATATGCAATGCTCCGAGTTATATCAGTTTTTAATAAAACTATCCATATGCAATGCAATAAGTTATATCAGTTTTAATAAAACTATCCATATGCAATGCACTGAGTTATATCAGTTTTTAGTAAAACTATCCATATGCAATGCAGTGAGTTATATCAGTTTTTAATAAAACTATCCATATGCAATGCAGCGAGTTATATCAGTTTTTAATAAAACTATCCATATGTAATGCAATAAGTTATATCAGTTTTTAATAAAACTATCCATATGCAATGCACTGAGTTATATCAGTTTTTAGTAAAACTATCCATATGCAATGCACTGAGTTATATCAGTTTTTAGTAAAACTATCCATATGCAATGCGGTGAGTTATATCAGTTTTTAATAAAACTATCCATATGCAATGCTCTGAGTTATATCAGTTTTTAATAAAACTATCCATATGCAATGCAATAAGTTATATCAGTTTTTAATAAAACTAGCCATTTGCAATGCAATAATTTATATCAGTTTTTAATAAAACTATCCATATGCCATGCAGCGAGTTATATCAGGTTTTAATAAAACTATCCATATGCAATGCACTGAGTTATATCAGTTTTTAGTAAAACTATCCATATGCAATGCAGTGAGTTATATCAGTTTTTAAAAAAACTATCCATATGCAATGCTCTGAGTTATATCAGTTTTTAATAAAACTATCCATATGCAATGCAATAAGTTATATCAATTTTTAATAAAACTATCCATATGCAATGCAATAAGTTATATCAGTTTTTAATAAAACTATCCATATGCAATGCGCTGAGTTATATTAGTTTTTAGTAAAACTATCCATATGCAATGCAGTGAGTTATATCAGTTTTTAATAAAACTATCCATATGCAATGCAATAAGTTATATCAGTTTTTAATAAAACTATCCATATGCAATGCAGCGAGTTATATCAGGTTTTAATAAAACTATCCATATGCAATGCACTGAGTTATATCAGTTTTTAGTAATACTATCCATATGCAATGCAGTGAGTTATATCAGTTTTTAATAAAACTATCCATATGCAATGCTCTGAGTTATATCAGTTTTTAAAAAAACTATCCATATGCAATGCAATAAGTTATATCAGTTTTTAATAAAACTATCCATATGCAATGCAGCGAGTTTTATCAGGTTTTAATAAAACTATCCATGTGCAATGCACTGAGTTATATCAGTTTTTAGTAAAACTATCCATATGCAATGCAGTGAGTTATATCAGTTTTTAATAAAACTATCCATATGCAATGCTCTGAGTTATATCAGTTTTTAATAAAACTATCCATATGCAATGCAATAAGTTATATAAGTTTTTAATAAAACTATCCATATGCAATGCAGCGAGTTATATCAGGTTTTAATAAAACTATCCATATGCAATGCAATAAGTTATATCAGTTTCTAGTAAAACTATCCATATGCAATGCACTGAGTTATATCAGTTTTTAATAAAACTATCCATATGCAATGCTCTGAGTTATATCAGTTTTTAATAAAACTATCCATATGCAATGCAATAAGTTATATCAGTTTTTAATAAAACTATCCATATGCAATGCACTGAGTTATATCAGTTTTTAGTAAAACTATCCATATGCAATGCACTGAGTTATATCAGGTTTTAATAAAACTACCCATATGCAATGCAATAAGTTATATCAGTTTTTAGTAAAACTATCCATATGCAATGCAGTGAGATATATCAGTTTTTAATAAAACTATCCATATGCAATGCTCTGAGTTATATCAGTTTTTAATAAAACTATCCATATGCAATGCAGCGAGTTATATCAGGTTTTAATAAAACTATCCATATGCAATGCAATAAGTTATATCAGTTTTTAGTAAAACTATCCATATGCAATGCAGTGAGTTATATCAGTTTTTAATAAAACTATCCATATGCAATGCTCTGAGTTATATCAGTTTTTAATAAAACTATCCATATGCAATGCAATAAGTTATATCAGTTTTTAATAAAACTATCCATATGCAATGCAGCGAGTTATATCAGGTTTTAATAAAACTATCCATATGCAATGCAATAAGTTATATCAGTTTTTAGTAAAACTATCCATATGCAATGCAGTGAGTTATATCAGTTTTTAATAAAACTATCCATATGCAATGCTCTGAGTTATATCAGTTTTTAATAAAACTATCCATATGCAATGCAATAAGTTATATCAGTTGTTAGTAAAACTATCCATATGCAATGCAGTGAGTTATATCAGTTTTTAATAAAAATATCCATATGCAATGCAATAAGTTATATTAGTTTTTAGTAAAACTATCCATATGCAATGCAGTGAGTTATATCAGTTTTTAATAAAACTATCCATATGCAATGCAGTGAGTTATATCAGTTTTTAATAAAACTATCCATATGCAATGCTCTGAGTTATATCAGTTTTTAATAAAACTATCCATATGCAATGCAATAAGTTATATCAGTTTTTAGTAAAACTATCCATATGCAATGCAGTGAGTTATATCAGTTTTTAATAAAACTATCCATATGCAATGCAATAAGTTATATCAGTTTTTAGTAAAACTATCCATATGCAATGCAGCGAGTTATATCAGGTTTTAATAAAACTATCCATATGCAATGCAGAGTTATATCAGTTTTTAATAAAACTATCCATATGCAATGCAATAAGTTATATCAGTTTTTAGTAAAACTATCCATATGCAATGCAGTGAGTTATATCAGTTTTTAATAAAACTATCCATATGCAATGCAGCGAGTTATATTAGTTTTCAATAAAACTATCCATATGCAATGCACTGAGTTATATCAGCTTTTAATAAAACTATCCATATGCAATGCAATAAGTTATATCAGTTTTTAATAAAACTATCCATATGCAATGCAATAAGTAATATCAGTTTTTAGTAAAACTATCCATATGCAATGCAGCGAGTTATATCAGGTTTTAATAAAACTATCCATATGCAATGCAGTGAGTTATATCAGTTTTTAGTAAAACTATCCATATGCAATGCTCTGAGTTATATCAGTTTTTAATAAAACTATCCATATGCAATGCAGTGAGTTATATCAGTTTTTAACAAAACTATCCATATGCAATGCTCTGAGTTATATCAGTTTTTAATAAAACTATCCATATGCAATGCAATAAGTTATATCAGTTTTAAGTAAAACTATCCATATGCAATGCAATAAGTTATATCAGTTTTTAATAAAACTATCCATATGCAATGCTCTGAGTTATATCAGTTTTTAATAAAACTATCCATATGCAATGCAGTGAGTTATATCAGTTTTTAATAAAACTATCCATATGCAATGCTCTGAGTTATATCAGTTTTTAATAAAACTATCCATATGCAATGCTCTGAGTTATATCAGTTTTTAGTAAAACTATCCATATGCAATGCAGTGAGTTATATCAGTTTTTAATAAAATTATCCATATGCAATGCAATTAGTTATATCAGTTTTTAATAAAACTATCCATATGCAATGCACTGAGTTATATCAGTTTTTAGTAAAACTATCCATATGCAATGCACTGAGTTATATCAGGTTTTAATAAAACTATCCATATGCAATGCAATAAGTTATATCAGTTTTTAGTAAAACTATCCATATGCAATGCAGTGAGTTATATCAGTTTTTAATAAAACTATCCATATGCAATGCTCTGAGTTATATCAGTTTTTAATAAAACTATCCATATGCAATGCAATAAGTTATATCAGTTTTTAATAAAACTATCCATATGCAATGCAGTGAGTTATATCAGTTTTTAATAAAACTATCCATATGCAATGCAATAAGTTATATCAGTTTTTAGTAAAACTATCCATATGCAATGCAGTGAGTTATATCAGTTTTTAATAAATTTATCTATATGCAATGCAGTGAGTTATATCAGTTTTTAATAAAACTATCCATATGCAATGCTCTGAGTTATATCAGTTTTTAATAAAACTATCCATATGCAATGCTATAAGTTATATCAGTTTTTAGTAAAACTATCCATATGCAATGCAATAAGTTATATCAGTTTTTAGTAAAACTATCCATATGCAATGCTCTGAGTTGTATCAGTTTTTAATAAAACTATCCATATGCAATGCAATAAGTTATATCAGTTTTTAATAAAACTATCCATATGCAATGCAGCGAGTTATATCAGGTTTTAATAAAACTATCCATATGCAATGCACTGAGTTATATCAGTTTTTAGTAAAACTATCCATATGCAATGTAGCGAGTTATATCAGGTTTTAATAAAACTATCCATATGCAATGCAATAAGTTATACCAGTTTTTAGTAAAACTATCCATATGCAATGCAGTGAGTTATATCAGTTTTTAATAAAACTATCCATATGCAATGCTCTGAGTTATATCAGTTTTTAATAAAACTATCCATATGCAATGCAATAAGTTATATCAGTTTTTAGTAAAACTATCCATATGCAATGCAGTGAGTTATATCAGTTTTTAATAAAATTATCCATATGCAATGCAATAAGTTATATCAGTTTTTAATAAAACTATCCATATGCAATGCACTGAGTTATATCAGTTTTTAGTAAAACTATCCATATGCAATGCACTGAGTTATATCAGGTTTTAATAAAACTATCCATATGCAATGCAATAAGTTATATCAGTTTTTAGTAAAACTATCCATATGCAATGCAGTGAGTTATATCAGTTTTTAATAAAACTATCCATATGCAATGCTCTGAGTTATATCAGTTTTTAATAAAACTATCCATATGCAATGCAATAAGTTATATCAGTTTTTAATAAAACTATCCATATGCAATGCAGCGAGTTATATCAGGTTTTAATAAAACTATCCATATGCAATGCAATAAGTTATATCAGTTTTTAGTAAAACTATCCATATGCAATGCAGTGAGTTATATCAGTTTTTAATAAAACTATCCATATGCAATGCTCTGAGTTATATCAGTTTTTAATAAAACTATCCATATGCAATGCAATAAGTTATATCTGTTTTTAATAAAACTATCCATATGCAATGCAGCGAGTTATATCAGGTTTTAATAAAACTATCCATATGCAATGCAGTAAGTTATATCAGTTTTTAGTAAAACTATCCATATGCAATGCAGTGAGTTATATCAGTTTTTAATAAAACTATCCATATGCAATGCTCTGAGTTATATCAGTTTTTAATAAAATTATCCATATGCAATGCAATAAGTTATATCAGTTGTTAGTAAAACTATCCATATGCAATGCAGTGAGTTATATCAGTTTTTAATAAAACTATCCATATGCAATGCTATAAGTTATATCAGTTTTTAGTAAAACTATCCATATGCAATGCAATAAGTTATATCAGTTTTTAGTTAAACTATCCATATGCAATGCACTGAGTTAAATCAGTTTTTTTATAAAACTATCCATATGCAATGCAATAAGTTATATCAGGTTTTAGTAAAACTATCCATATGCAATGCAGCGAGTTATATCAGGTTTTAATAAAACTATCCATATGCAATGCAGTGAGTTATATCAGTTTTTAGTAAAACTATCCATATGCAATGCTCTGAGTTATATCAGTTTTTAATAAAACTATCCATATGCAATGCTCTGAGTTATATCAGTTTTTAATAAAACTATCCATATGCAATGCAATAAGTTATATCAGTTTTTAATAAAACTATCCATATGCAATGCAGCGAGTTATATCAGGTTTTAATAAAACTATCCATATGCAATGCAATAAGTTATATTAGTTTTTAGTAAAACTGTCCATATGCAATGCAGTGAGTTATATCAGTTTTTAATAAAACTATCCATATGCAATGCTCTGAGTTATATCAGTTTTTAATAAAACTATCCATATGCAATGCAATAAGTTATATCAGTTGTTAGTAAAACTATCCATATGCAATGCAGTGAGTTATATCAGTTTTTAATAAAACTATCCATATGCAATGCAATAAGTTATATCAGTTTTTAGTAAAACTATCCATATGCAATGCAGTGAGTTATATCAGTTTTTAATAAAACTATCCATATGCAATGCAGTGAGTTATATCAGTTTTTAATAAAACTATCCATATGCAATGCTCTGAGTTATATCAGTTTTTAATAAAACTATCCATATGCAATGCAATAAGTTATATCAGTTTTTAGTAAAACTATCCATATGCAATGCAGTGAGTTATATCAGTTTTTAATAAAACTATCCATATGCAATGCAATAAGTTATATCAGTTTTTAGTAAAACTATCCATATGCAATGCAATAAGTTATATCAGTTTTTAATAAAACTATCCATATGCAATGCAGCGAGTTATATCAGGTTTTAATAAAACTATCCATATGCAATGCAATAAGTTATATCAGTTTTTAGTAAAACTATCCATATGCAATGCAGTGAGTTATATCAGTTTTTAATAAAACTATCCATATGCAATGCTCTGAGTTATATCAGTTTTTAATAAAACTATCCATATGCAATGCAATAAGTTATATCAGCTGTTAGTAAAACTATCCATATGCAATGCAGTGAGTTATATCAGTTTTTAATAAAACTATCCATATGCAATGCAATAAGTTATATTAGTTTTTAGTAAAACTATCCATATGCAATGCAGTGAGTTATATCAGTTTTTAATAAAACTATCCATATGCAATGCAGTGAGTTATATCAGTTTTTAATAAAACTATCCATATGCAATGCTCTGAGTTATATCAGTTTTTAATAAAACTATCCATATGCAATGCAATAAGTTATATCAGTTTTTAGTAAAACTATCCATATGCAATGCAGCGAGTTATATCAGGTTTTAATAAAACTATCCATATGCAATGCAGAGTTATATCAGTTTTTAATAAAACTATCCATATGCAATGCAATAAGTTATATCAGTTTTTAATAAAACTATCCATATGCAATGCAGCGAGTTATATCAGGTTTTAATAAAACTATCCATATGCAATGCAGTGAGTTATATCAGTTTTTAGTAAAACTATCCATATGTAATGCACTGAGTTATATCAGCTTTTAATAAAACTATCCATATGCAATGCAATAAGTTATATCAGTTTTTAATAAAACTATCCATATGCAATGCAATAAGTAATATCAGTTTTTAGTAAAACTATCCATATGCAATGCAGCGAGTTATATCAGGTTTTAATAAAACTATCCATATGCAATGCAGTGAGTTATATCAGTTTTTAGTAAAACTATCCATATGCAATGCTCTGAGTTATATCAGTTTTTAATAAAACTATCCATATGCAATGCAGTGAGTTATATCAGTTTTTAACAAAACTATCCATATGCAATGCTCTGAGTTATATCAGTTTTTAATAAAACTATCCATATGCAATGCAATAAGTTATATCAGTTTTTAGTAAAACTATCCATATGCAATGCAATAAGTTATATCAGTTTTTAATAAAACTATCCATATGCAATGCTCTGAGTTATATCAGTTTTGAATAAAACTATCCATATGCAATGCAATAAGTTATATCAGTTGTTAGTAAAACTATCCATATGCAATGCAGTGAGTTATATCAGTTTTTAATAAAACTATCCATATGCAATGCAATAAGTTATATCAGTTTTTAGTAAAACTATCCATATGCAATGCAGTGAGTTATATCAGTTTTTAATAAATTTATCCATATGCAATGCAGTGAGTTATATCAGTTTTTAATAAAACTATCCATATGCAATGCTCTGAGTTATATCAGTTTTTAATAAAACTATCCATATGCAATGCTATAAGTTATATCAGTTTTTAGTAAAACTATCCATATGCAATGCAATAAGTTATATCAGTTTTTAGTAAAACTATCCATATGCAATGCTCTGAGTTGTATCAGTTTTTAATAAAACTATCCATATGCAATGCAATAAGTTATATCAGTTTTTAATAAAACTATCCATATGCAATGCAGCGAGTTATATCAGGTTTTAATAAAACTATCCATATGCAATGCACTGAGTTATATCAGTTTTTAGTAAAACTATCCATATGCAATGTAGCGAGTTATATCAGGTTTTAATAAAACTATCCATATGCAATGCAATAAGTTATACCAGTTTTTAGTAAAACTATCCATATGCAATGCAGTGAGTTATATCAGTTTTTAATAAAACTATCCATATGCAATGCTCTGAGTTATATCAGTTTTTAATAAAACTATCCATATGCAATGCAATAAGTTATATCTGTTTTTAATAAAACTATCCATATGCAATGCAGCGAGTTATATCAGGTTTTAATAAAACTATCCATATGCAATGCAGTAAGTTATATCAGTTTTTAGTAAAACTATCCATATGCAATGCAGCGAGTTATATCAGGTTTTAATAAAACTATCCATATGCAATGCTCTGAGTTATATCAGTTTTTAATAAAACTATCCATAT
Organism: Ceratitis rosa; assembly: GCA_037013455.1. Lineage (NCBI taxonomy): Eukaryota > Metazoa > Arthropoda > Insecta > Diptera > Tephritidae > Ceratitis > Ceratitis rosa. Next base: position 711,663 of record JAWMAG010000023.1, read on the forward strand.
GCAATGCAATAAGTTATATCAGTTGTTAGTAAAACTATCCATATGCAATGCAGTGAGTTATATCAGTTTTTAATAAAACTATCCATATGCAATGCAATAAGTTATATCAGTTTTTAGTAAAACTATCCATATGCAATGCAGTGAGTTATATCAGTTTTTAATAAAACTATCCATATGCAATGCAGTGAGTTATATCAGTTTTTAATAAAACTATCCATATGCAATGCTCTGAGTTATATCAGTTTTTAATAAAACTATCCATATGCAATGCAATAAGTTATATCAGTTTTTAGTAAAACTATCCATATGCAATGCAGTGAGTTATATCAGTTTTTAATAAAACTATCCATATGCAATGCAATAAGTTATATCAGTTTTTAGTAAAACTATCCATATGCAATGCAATAAGTTATATCAGTTTTTAATAAAACTATCCATATGCAATGCAGCGAGTTATATCAGGTTTTAATAAAACTATCCATATGCAATGCAATAAGTTATATCAGTTTTTAGTAAAACTATCCATATGCAATGCAGTGAGTTATATCAGTTTTTAATAAAACTATCCATATGCAATGCTCTGAGTTATATCAGTTTTTAATAAAACTATCCATATGCAATGCAATAAGTTATATCAGTTTTTAATAAAACTATCCATATGCAATGCAGCGAGTTATATCAGGTTTTAATAAAACTATCCATATGCAATGCAATAAGTTATATCAGTTTTTAGTAAAACTATCCATATGCAATGCAGTGAGTTATATCAGTTTTTAATAAAACTATCCATATGCAATGCTCTGAGTTATATCAGTTTTTAATAAAACTATCCATATGCAATGCAATAAGTTATATCAGCTGTTAGTAAAACTATCCATATGCAATGCAGTGAGTTATATCAGTTTTTAATAAAACTATCCATATGCAATGCAATAAGTTATATTAGTTTTTAGTAAAACTATCCATATGCAATGCAGTGAGTTATATCAGTTTTTAATAAAACTATCCATATGCAATGCAGTGAGTTATATCAGTTTTTAATAAAACTATCCATATGCAATGCTCTGAGTTATATCAGTTTTTAATAAAACTATCCATATGCAATGCAATAAGTTATATCAGTTTTTAGTAAAACTATCCATATGCAATGCAGCGAGTTATATCAGGTTTTAATAAAACTATCCATATGCAATGCAGAGTTATATCAGTTTTTAATAAAACTATCCATATGCAATGCAATAAGTTATATCAGTTTTTAATAAAACTATCCATATGCAATGCAGCGAGTTATATCAGGTTTTAATAAAACTATCCATATGCAATGCAGTGAGTTATATCAGTTTTTAGTAAAACTATCCATATGCAATGCACTGAGTTATATCAGCTTTTAATAAAACTATCCATATGCAATGCAATAAGTTATATCAGTTTTTAATAAAACTATCCATATGCAATGCAATAAGTAATATCAGTTTTTAGTAAAACTATCCATATGCAATGCAGCGAGTTATATCAGGTTTTAATAAAACTATCCATATGCAATGCAGTGAGTTATATCAGTTTTTAGTAAAACTATCCATATGCAATGCTCTGAGTTATATCAGTTTTTAATAAAACTATCCATATGCAATGCAGTGAGTTATATCAGTTTTTAACAAAACTATCCATATGCAATGCTCTGAGTTATATCAGTTTTTAATAAAACTATCCATATGCAATGCAATAAGTTATATCAGTTTTTAGTAAAACTATCCATATGCAATGCAATAAGTTATATCAGTTTTTAATAAAACTATCCATATGCAATGCTCTGAGTTATATCAGTTTTGAATAAAACTATCCATATGCAATGCAATAAGTTATATCAGTTGTTAGTAAAACTATCCATATGCAATGCAGTGAGTTATATCAGTTTTTAATAAAACTATCCATATGCAATGCAATAAGTTATATCAGTTTTTAGTAAAACTATCCATATGCAATGCAGTGAGTTATATCAGTTTTTAATAAATTTATCCATATGCAATGCAGTGAGTTATATCAGTTTTTAATAAAACTATCCATATGCAATGCTCTGAGTTATATCAGTTTTTAATAAAACTATCCATATGCAATGCTATAAGTTATATCAGTTTTTAGTAAAACTATCCATATGCAATGCAATAAGTTATATCAGTTTTTAGTAAAACTATCCATATGCAATGCTCTGAGTTGTATCAGTTTTTAATAAAACTATCCATATGCAATGCAATAAGTTATATCAGTTTTTAATAAAACTATCCATATGCAATGCAGCGAGTTATATCAGGTTTTAATAAAACTATCCATATGCAATGCACTGAGTTATATCAGTTTTTAGTAAAACTATCCATATGCAATGTAGCGAGTTATATCAGGTTTTAATAAAACTATCCATATGCAATGCAATAAGTTATACCAGTTTTTAGTAAAACTATCCATATGCAATGCAGTGAGTTATATCAGTTTTTAATAAAACTATCCATATGCAATGCTCTGAGTTATATCAGTTTTTAATAAAACTATCCATATGCAATGCAATAAGTTATATCTGTTTTTAATAAAACTATCCATATGCAATGCAGCGAGTTATATCAGGTTTTAATAAAACTATCCATATGCAATGCAGTAAGTTATATCAGTTTTTAGTAAAACTATCCATATGCAATGCAGCGAGTTATATCAGGTTTTAATAAAACTATCCATATGCAATGCAATAAGTTATATCAGTTTTTAGTAAAACTATCCATATGCAATGCAGTGAGTTATATCAGTTTTTAATAAAACTATCCATATGCAATGCTCTGAGTTATATCAGTTTTTAATAAAACTATCCATATGCAATGCAATAAGTTATATCAGCTGTTAGTAAAACTATCCATATGCAATGCAGTGAGTTATATCAGTTTTTAATAAAACTATCCATATGCAATTGAATAAGTTATATTAGTTTTTAGTAAAACTATCCATATGCAATGCAGTGAGTTATATCAGTTTTTAATAAAACTATCCATATGCAATGCAGTGAGTTATATCAGTTTTTAATAAAACTATCCATATGCAATGCAGTGAGTTATATCAGTTTTTAATAAAACTATCCATATGCAATGCAATAAGTTATATCAGTTTTTAGTAAAACTATCCATATGCAATGCAATAAGTTATATCAGTTTTTAATAAAACTATCCATATGCAATGCAGCGAGTTATATCAGGTTTTAATAAAACTATCCATATGCAATGCAATAAGTTATATCAGTTTTTAGTAAAACTATCCATATGCAATGCAGTGAGTTATATCAGTTTTTAATAAAACTATCCATATGCAATGCTCTGAGTTATATCAGTTTTTAATAAAACTATCCATATGCAATGCAATAAGTTATATCAGTTTTTAATAAAACTATCCATATGCAATGCAGCGAGTTATATCAGGTTTTAATAAAACTATCCATATGCAATGCAATAAGTTATATCAGTTTTTAGTAAAACTATCCATATGCAATGCAGTGAGTTATATCAGTTTTTAATAAAACTATCCATATGCAATGCTCTGAGTTATATCAGTTTTTAATAAAACTATCCATATGCAATGCAATAAGTTATATCAGCTGTTAGTAAAACTATCCATATGCAATGCAGTGAGTTATATCAGTTTTTAATAAAACTATCCATATGCAATGCAATAAGTTATATTAGTTTTTAGTAAAACTATCCATATGCAATGCAGTGAGTTATATCAGTTTTTAATAAAACTATCCATATGCAATGCAGTGAGTTATATCAGTTTTTAATAAAACTATCCATATGCAATGCTCTGAGTTATATCAGTTTTTAATAAAACTATCCATATGCAATGCAATAAGTTATATCAGTTTTTAGTAAAACTATCCATATGCAATGCAGCGAGTTATATCAGGTTTTAATAAAACTATCCATATGCAATGCAGAGTTATATCAGTTTTTAATAAAACTATCCATATGCAATGCAATAAGTTATATCAGTTTTTAATAAAACTATCCATATGCAATGCAGCGAGTTATATCAGGTTTTAATAAAACTATCCATATGCAATGCAGTGAGTTATATCAGTTTTTAGTAAAACTATCCATATGCAATGCACTGAGTTATATCAGCTTTTAATAAAACTATCCATATGCAATGCAATAAGTTATATCAGTTTTTAATAAAACTATCCATATGCAATGCAATAAGTAATATCAGTTTTTAGTAAAACTATCCATATGCAATGCAGCGAGTTATATCAGGTTTTAATAAAACTATCCATATGCAATGCAGTGAGTTATATCAGTTTTTAGTAAAACTATCCATATGCAATGCTCTGAGTTATATCAGTTTTTAATAAAACTATCCATATGCAATGCAGTGAGTTATATCAGTTTTTAACAAAACTATCCATATGCAATGCTCTGAGTTATATCAGTTTTTAATAAAACTATCCATATGCAATGCAATAAGTTATATCAGTTTTTAGTAAAACTATCCATATGCAATGCAATAAGTTATATCAGTTTTTAATAAAACTATCCATATGCAATGCTCTGAGTTATATCAGTTTTGAATAAAACTATCCATATGCAATGCAATAAGTTATATCAGTTGTTAGTAAAACTATCCATATGCAATGCAGTGAGTTATATCAGTTTTTAATAAAACTATCCATATGCAATGCAATAAGTTATATCAGTTTTTAGTAAAACTATCCATATGCAATGCAGTGAGTTATATCAGTTTTTAATAAATTTATCCATATGCAATGCAGTGAGTTATATCAGTTTTTAATAAAACTATCCATATGCAATGCTCTGAGTTATATCAGTTTTTAATAAAACTATCCATATGCAATGCTATAAGTTATATCAGTTTTTAGTAAAACTATCCATATGCAATGCAATAAGTTATATCAGTTTTTAGTAAAACTATCCATATGCAATGCTCTGAGTTGTATCAGTTTTTAATAAAACTATCCATATGCAATGCAATAAGTTATATCAGTTTTTAATAAAACTATCCATATGCAATGCAGCGAGTTATATCAGGTTTTAATAAAACTATCCATATGCAATGCACTGAGTTATATCAGTTTTTAGTAAAACTATCCATATGCAATGTAGCGAGTTATATCAGGTTTTAATAAAACTATCCATATGCAATGCAATAAGTTATACCAGTTTTTAGTAAAACTATCCATATGCAATGCAGTGAGTTATATCAGTTTTTAATAAAACTATCCATATGCAATGCTCTGAGTTATATCAGTTTTTAATAAAACTATCCATATGCAATGCAATAAGTTATATCTGTTTTTAATAAAACTATCCATATGCAATGCAGCGAGTTATATCAGGTTTTAATAAAACTATCCATATGCAATGCAGTAAGTTATATCAGTTTTTAGTAAAACTATCCATATGCAATGCAGCGAGTTATATCAGGTTTTAATAAAACTATCCATATGCAATGCAATAAGTTATATCAGTTTTTAGTAAAACTATCCATATGCAATGCAGTGAGTTATATCAGTTTTTAATAAAACTATCCATATGCAATGCTCTGAGTTATATCAGTTTTTAATAAAACTATCCATATGCAATGCAATAAGTTATATCAGCTGTTAGTAAAACTATCCATATGCAATGCAGTGAGTTATATCAGTTTTTAATAAAACTATCCATATGCAATTGAATAAGTTATATTAGTTTTTAGTAAAACTATCCATATGCAATGCAGTGAGTTATATCAGTTTTTAATAAAACTATCCATATGCAATGCAGTGAGTTATATCAGTTTTTAATAAAACTATCCATATGCAATGCTCTGAGTTATATCAGTTTTTAATAAAACTATCCATATGCAATGCAATAAGTTATATCAGTTTTTAGTAAAACTATCCATATGCAATGCAGTGAGTTATATCAGTTTTTAATAAAACTATCCATATGCAATGCAATAAGTTATATCAGTTTTTAGTAAAACTATCCATATGCAATGCAGCGAGTTATATCAGGTTTTAATAAAACTATCCATATGCAATGCAGAGTTATATCAGTTTTTAATAAAACTATCCATATGCAATGCAATAAGTTATATCAGTTTTTAATAAAACTATCCATATGCAATGCAGCGAGTTATATCAGGTTTTAATAAAACTATCCATATGCAATGCAGTGAGTTATATCAGTTTTTAGTAAAACTATCCATATGCAATGCACTGAGTTATATCAGCTTTTAATAAAACTATCCATATGCAATGCAATAAGTTATATCAGTTTTTAATAAAACTATCCATATGCAATGCAATAAGTAATATCAGTTTTTAATAAAACTATCCATATGCAATGCTCTGAGTTATATCAGTTTTTAATAAAACTATCCATATGCAATGCAATAAGTTATATCAGTTTTTAGTAAAACTATCCATATGCAATGCAGTGAGTTATATCAGTTTTTAATAAAATTATCCATATGCAATGCAATAAGTTATATCAGTTTTTAATAAAACTATCCATATGCAATGCACTGAGTTATATCAGTTTTTAGTAAAACTATCCATATGCAATGCACTGAGTTATATCAGGTTTTAATAAAACTATCCATATGCAATGCAATAAGTTATATCAGTTTTTAGTAAAACTATCCATATGCAATGCAGTGAGTTATATCAGTTTTTAATAAAACTATCCATATGCAATGCTCTGAGTTATATCAGTTTTTAATAAAACTATCCATATGCAATGCAATAAGTTATATCAGTTTTTAATAAAACTATCCATATGCAATGCAGCGAGTTATATCAGGTTTTAATAAAACTATCCATATGCAATGCAATAAGTTATATCAGTTTTTAGTAAAACTATCCATATGCAATGCAGTGAGTTATATCAGTTTTTAATAAAACTATCCATATGCAATGCTCTGAGTTATATCAGTTTTTAATAAAACTATCCATATGCAATGCAATAAGTTATATCTGTTTTTAATAAAACTATCCATATGCAATGCAGCGAGTTATTTCAGGTTTTAATAAAACTATCCATATGCAATGCAGTAAGTTATATCAGTTTTTAGTAAAACTATCCATATGCAATGCAGTGAGTTATATCAGTTTTTAATAAAACTATCCATATGCAATGCTCTGAGTTATATCAGTTTTTAATAAAATTATCCATATGCAATGCAATAAGTTATATCAGTTGTTAGTAAAACTATCCATATGCAATGCAGTGAGTTATATCAGTTTTTAATAAAACTATCCATATGCAATGCTATAAGTTATATCAGTTTTTAGTAAAACTATCCATATGCAATGCAATAAGTTATATCAGTTTTTAGTAAAACTATCCATATGCAATGCAGTGAGTTATATCAGTTTTTAATAAAACTATCCATATGCAATGCTCTGAGTTATATCAGTTTTTAATAAAACTATCCATATGCAATGCAGTGAGTTATATCAGTTTTTAATAAAACTATCCATATGCAATGCAGCGAGTTATATCAGGTTTTAATAAAACTATCCATATGCAATGCAATAAGTTATATTAGTTTTTAGTAAAACTATCCATATGCAATGCAGTGAGTTATATCAGTTTTTAATAAAACTATCCATATGCAATGCTCTGAGTTATATCAGTTTTTAATAAAACTATCCATATGCAATGCAATAAGTTATATCAGTTTTTAGTAAAACTATCCATATGCAATGTAGCGAGTTATATCAGGTTTTAATAAAAATATCCATATGCAATGCAGAGTTATATCAGTTTTTAATAAAACTATCCATATGCAATGCAATAAGTTATATCAGTTTTTAATAAAACTATCCATATGCAATGCAGCGAGTTATATCAGGTTTTAATAAAACTATCCATATGCAATGCTCTGAGTTATATCACTTTTTAATAAAACTATCCATATGCAATGCAGTGAGTTGTATCAGTTTTTAACAAAACTATCCATATGCAATGCTCTGAGTTATATCAGTTTTTAATAAAACTATCCATATGCAATGCAATAAGTTATATCAGTTTTTAGTAAAACTATCCATATGCAATGCAATAAGTTATATCAGTTTTTAATAAAACTATCCATATGCAATGCTCTGAGTTATATCAGTTTTTAATAAAACTATCCATATGCAATGCAATAAGTTATATCAGTTGTTAGTAAAACTATCCATATGCAATGCAGTGAGTTATATCAGTTTTTAATAAAACTATCCATATGCAATGCAATAAGTTATATCAGTTTTTAGTAAAACTATCCATATGCAATGCAGTGAGTTATATCAGTTTTTAATAAATTTATCCATATGCAATGCAGTGAGTTATATCAGTTTTTAATAAAACTATCCATATGCAATGCTCTGAGTTATATCAGTTTTTAATAAAACTATCCATATGCAATGCTATAAGTTATATCAGTTTTTAGTAAAACTATCCATATGCAATGCAATAAGTTATATCAGTTTTTAGTAAAACTATCCATATGCAATGCTCTGAGTTGTATCATTTTTTAATAAAACTATCCATATGCAATGCAATAAGTTATATCAGTTTTTAATAAAACTATCCATATGCAACGCAGCGAGTTATATCAGGTTTTAATAAAACTATCCATATGCAATGCACTGAGTTATATCAGTTTTTAGTAAAACTATCCATATGCAATGCAGCGAGTTATATCAGGTTTTAATAAAACTATCCATATGCAATGCAATAAGTTATACCAGTTTTTAGTAAAACTATCCATATGCAATGCAGTGAGTTATATCAGTTTTTAATAAAACTATCCATATGCAATGCTCTGAGTTATATCAGTTTTTAATAAAACTATCCATATGCAATGCAATAAGTTATATCAGTTTTTAGTAAAACTATCCATATGCAATGCAGTGAGTTATATCAGTTTTTAATAAAATTATACATATGCAATGCAATAAGTTATATCAGTTTTTAATAAAACTATCCATATGCAATGCACTGAGTTATATCAGTTTTTAGTAAAACTATCCATATGCAATGCACTGAGTTATATCAGGTTTTAATAAAACTATCCATATGCAATGCAATAAGTTATATCAGTTTTTAGTAAAACTATCCATATGCAATGCAGTGAGTTATATCAGTTTTTAATAAAACTATCCATATGCAATGCAGTGAGTTATATCAGTTTTTAATAAAACTATCCATATGCAATGCAATAAGTTATATCAGTTTTTAATAAAACTATCCATATGCAATGCAGCGAGTTATATCAGGTTTTAATAAAACTATCCATATGCAATGCAATAAGTTATATCAGTTTTTAGTAAAACTATCCATATGCAATGCAGTGAGTTATATCAGTTTTTAATAAAACTATCCATATGCAATGCTCTGAGTTATATCAGTTTTTAATAAAACTATCCATATGCAATGCAATAAGTTATATCTGTTTTTAATAAAACTATCCATATGCAATGCAGCGAGTTATATCAGGTTTTAATAAAACTATCCATATGCAATGCAGTAAGTTATATCAGTTTTTAGTAAAACTATCCATATGCAATGCAGTGAGTTATATCAGTTTTTAATAAAACTATCCATATGCAATGCTCTGAGTTATATCAGTTTTTAATAAAACTATCCATATGCAATGCAATAAGTTATATCAGTTATTAGTAAAACTATCCATATGCAATGCAGTGAGTTATATCAGTTTTTAATAAAACTATCCATATGCAATGCAATAAGTTATATCAGTTTTTAGTAAAACTATCCATATGCAATGCAGTGAGTTATATCAGTTTTTAATAAAATTATCCATATGCAATGCAGTGAGTTATATCAGTTTTTAATAAAACTATCCATATGCAATGCTCTGAGTTATATCAGTTTTTAATAAAACTATCCATATGCAATGCTATAAGTTATATCAGTTTTTAGTAAAACTATCCATATGCAATGCAATAAGTTATATCAGTTTTTAGTAAAACTATCCATATGCAATGCAGGGAGTTAAATCAGTTTTTTTATAAAACTATCCATATGCAATGCAATAAGTTATATCAGGTTTTAGAAAAACTATCCATATGCAATGCAGCGAGTTATATCAGGTTTTAATAAAACTATTCATATGCAATGCAGTGAGTTATATCAGTTTTTAGTAAAACTATCCATATGCAATGCTCTGAGTTATATCAGTTTTTAATAAAACTATCCATATGCAATGCAGTGAGTTATATCAGTTTTTAATAAAACTATCCATATGCAATGCTCTGAGTTATATCAGTTTTTAATAAAACTATCCATATGCAATGCAATAAGTTATATCAGTTTTTAGTAAAACTATCCATATGCAATGCAGTGAGTTATATCAGTTTTTAATAAAACTATCCATATGCAATGCAATAAGTTATATCAGTTTTTAGTAAAACTATCCATATGCAATGCAGCGAGTTATATCAGGTTTTAATAAAACTATCCATATGCAATGCAGTGCAATGCAGAGTTATATCAGTTTTTAATAAAACTATCCATATGCAATGCAATAAGTTATATCAGTTTTTAATAAAACTATCCATATGCAATGCAGCGAGTTATATCAGGTTTTAATAAAACTATCCATATGCAATGCAGTGAGTTATATCAGTTTTTAGTATAACTATCCATATGCAATGCACTGAGTTATATCAGCTTTTAATAAAACTATCCATATGCAATGCAATAAGTTATATCAGTTTTTAATAAAACTATCCATATGCAATGCAATAAGTAATATCAGTTTTTAGTAAAACTATCCATATGCAATGCAGCGAGTTATATCAGGTTTTAATAAAACTATCCATATGCAATGCAGTGAGTTATATCAGTTTTTAGTAAAACTATCCATATGCAATGCTCTGAGTTATATCAGTTTTTAATAAAACTATCCATATGCAATGCAGTGAGTTATATCAGTTTTTAACAAAACTATCCATATGCAATGCTCTGAGTTATATCAGTTTTTAATAAAACTATCCATATGCAATGCAATAAGTTATATCAGTTTTTAGTAAAACTATCCATATGCAATGCAGTGAGTTATATCAGTTTTTAATAAAACTATCCATATGCAATGCAATAAGTTATATCAGTTTTTAGTGAAACTATCCATATGCAATGCAGCGAGTTATATCAGGTTTTAATAAAACTATCCATATGCAATGCAGTGAGTTATATCAGTTTTTAGTAAAACTATCCATATGCAATGCTCTGAGTTATATCAGTTTTTAATAAAACTATCCATATGCAATGCAGCGAGTTATATCAGGTTTTAATAAAACTATCCATATGCAATGCAGTGAGTTATATCAGTTTTTAGTAAAACTATCCTTATGCAATGCTCTGAGTTATATCAGTTTTTAATAAAACTATCCATATGCAATGCAATAAGTTATATCAGTTTTTAGTAAAACTATCCATATTCAATGCAGCGAGTTATATCAGGTTTTAATAAAACTATCCATATGCAATGCAGTGAGTTATATCAGTTTTTAGTAAAACTATCCATATGCAATGCTCTGAGTTATATCAGTTTTTAGTAAAACTATCCATATGCAATGCAGCGAGTTATATCAGGTTTTAATAAAACTATCCATATGCAATGCAGTGAGTTATATCAGTTTTAAGTAAAACTATCCATATGCAATGCTCTGAGTTATATCAGTTTTTAATAAAACTATCCATATGCAATGCAATAAGTTATATCAGTTTTTAGTAAAACTGTCCATATGCAATGCAGCGAGTTATATCAGGTTTTAATAAAACTATCCATATGCAATGCATTGAGTTATATCAGTTTTTAATAAAACTATCCATATGCAATGCTCTGAGTTATATCACTTTTTAATAAAACTATCCATATGCAATGCAATAAGTTATATCAGTTTTTAATAAAACTATCCATATGCAATGCTCTGAGTTATATCAGTTTTTAATAAAACTATCCATATGCAATGCAGTGAGTTATATCAGTTTTTAATAAAACTATCCATATGCAATGCTCTGAGTTATATCAGTTTTTAATAAAACTATCCATATGCAATGCAATAAGTCATATCAGTTTTTAGTAAAACTATCCATATGCAATGCAGCGAGTTATATCAGGTTTTAATAAAACTATCCATATGCAATGCAGTGAGTTATACCAGTTTTTAGTAAAACTATCCATATGCAATGCTCTGAGTTATATCAGTTTTTAATAAAACTATCCATATGCAATGCACTAAGTTATATCAGTTTTTAATAAAACTATCCATATGCAATGCTCTGAGTTATATCAGTTTTTAATAAAACTATCCATATGCAATGCAATAAGTTATATCAGTTTTTAGTAAAACTATCCATATGCAATGCAGTGAGTTATATCAGTTTTTAATAAAACTATCCATATGCAATGCAATAAGTTATATCAGTTTTTAGTAAAACTATCCATATGCAATGCAATAAGTTATATCAGTTTTTAATAAAACTATCCATATGCAATGCAGCGAGTTATATCAGGTTTTAATAAAACTATCCATATGCGATGCAGTGAGTTATATCAGTTTTTAGTATAACTATCCATATGCAATGCACTGAGTTATATCAGCTTTTAATAAAACTATCCATATGCAATGCAATAAGTTATATCAGTTTTTAATAAAACTATCCATATGCAATGCAATAAGTAATATCAGTTTTTAGTAAAACTATCCATATGCAATGCAGCGAGTTATATCAGGTATTAATAAAACTATCCATATGCAATGCAGTGAGTTATATCAGTTTTTAGTAAAACTATCCATATGCAATGCTCTGAGTTATATCAGTTTTTAATAAAACTATCCATATGCAATGCAGTGAGTTATATCAGTTTTTAACAAAACTATCCATATGCAATGCTCTGAGTTATATCAGTTTTTAATAAAACTATCCATATGCAATGCAATAAGTTATATCAGTTTTTAGTAAAACTATCCATATGCAATGCAGTGAGTTATATCAGTTTTTAATAAAACTATCCATATGCAATGCAATAAGTTATATCAGTTTTTAGTGAAACTATCCATATGCAATGCAGCGAGTTCTATCAGGTTTTAATAAAACTATCCATATGCAATGCAGTGAGTTATACCAGTTTTTAGTAAAACTATCCATATGCAATGCTCTGAGTTATATCAGTTTTTAATAAAACTATCCATATGCAATGCACTGAGTTATATCAGTTTTTAATAAAACTATCCATATGCAATGCTCTGAGTTATATCAGTTTTTAATAAAACTATCCATATGCAATGCAATAAGTTATATCAGTTTTTAGTAAAACTATCCATATGCAATGCAGTGAGTTATATCAGTTTTTAATAAAACTATCCATATGCAATGCAATAAGTTATATCAGTTTTTAGTAAAACTATCCATATGCAATGCAATAAGTTATATCAGTTTTTAATAAAACTATCCATATGCAATGCAGTGAGTTATATCAGTTTTTAACAAAACTATCCATATGCAATGCTCTGAGTTATATCAGTTTTTAATAAAACTATCCATATGCAATGCAATAAGTTATATCAGTTTTTAGTAAAACTATCCATATGCAATGCAGTGAGTTATATCAGTTTTTAATAAAACTATCTATATGCAATGCAATAAGTTATATCAGTTTTTAGTGAAACTATCCATATGCAATGCAGCGAGTTCTATCAGGTTTTAATAAAACTATCCATATGCAATGCAGTGAGTTATACCAGTTTTTAGTAAAACTATCCATATGCAATGCTCTGAGTTATATCAGGTTTTAATAAAACTATCCATATGCAATGCAGTGAGTTATATCAGTTTTAAGTAAAACTATCCATATGCAATGCTCTGAGTTATATCAGTTTTTAATAAAACTATCCATATGCAATGCAATAAGTTATATCAGTTTTTAGTAAAACTGTCCATATGCAATGCAGCGAGTTATATCAGGTTTTAATAAAACTATCCATATGCAATGCATTGAGTTATATCAGTTTTTAATAAAACTATCCATATGCAATGCTCTGAGTTATATCACTTTTTAATAAAACTATCCATATGCAATGCAATAAGTTATATCAGTTTTTAATAAAACTATCCATATGCAATGCTCTGAGTTATATCAGTTTTTAATAAAACTATCCATATGCAATGCAGTGAGTTATATCAGTTTTTAATAAAACTATCCATATGCAATGCTCTGAGTTATATCAGTTTTTAATAAAACTATCCATATGCAATGCAATAAGTCGTATCAGTTTTTAGTAAAACTATCCATATGCAATGCAGTGAGTTATATCAGTTTTTAATAAAACTATCCATATGCAATGCAATAAGTTATATCAGTTTTTAGTAAAACTATCCATATGCAATGCAGCGAGTTATATCAGGTTTTAATAAAACTATCCATATGCAATGCAGTGAGTTATACCAGTTTTTAGTAAAACTATCCATATGCAATGCTCTGAGTTATATCAGTTTTTAATAAAACTATCCATATGCAATGCACTGAGTTATATCAGTTTTTAATAAAACTATCCATATGCAATGCTCTGAGTTATATCAGTTTTTAATAAAACTATCCATATGCAATGCAATAAGTTATATCAGTTTTTAGTAAAACTATCCATATGCAATGCAGTGAGTTATATCAGTTTTTAATAAAACTATCCATATGCAATGCAATAAGTTATATCAGTTTTTAGTAAAACTATCCATATGCAATGCAATAAGTTATATCAGTTTTTGATAAAACTATCCATATGCAATGCAGCGAGTTATATCAGGTTTTAATAAAACTATCCATATGCGATGCAGTGAGTTATATCAGTTTTTAGTATAACTATCCATATGCAATGCACTGAGTTATATCAGCTTTTAATAAAACTATCCATATGCAATGCAATAAGTTATATCAGTTTTTAATAAAACTATCCATATGCAATGCAATAAGTAATATCAGTTTTTAGTAAAACTATCCATATGCAATGCAGCGAGTTATATCAGGTATTAATAAAACTATCCATATGCAATGCAGTGAGTTATATCAGTTTTTAGTAAAACTATCCATATGCAATGCTCTGAGTTATATCAGTTTTTAATAAAACTATCCATATGCAATGCAGTGAGTTATATCAGTTTTTAACAAAACTATCCATATGCAATGCAGTGAGTTATATCAGTTTTTAATAAAACTATCCATATGCAATGCAATAAGTTATATCAGTTTTTAGTAAAACTATCCATATGCAATGCAGTGAGTTATATCAGTTTTTAATAAAACTATCCATATGCAATGCAATAAGTTATATCAGTTTTTAGTGAAACTATCCATATGCAATGCAGCGAGTTCTATCAGGTTTTAATAAAACTATCCATATGCAATGCAGTGAGTTATACCAGTTTTTAGTAAAACTATCCATATGCAATGCTCTGAGTTATATCAGTTTTTAATAAAACTATCCATATGCAATGCACTGAGTTATATCAGTTTTTAATAAAACTATCCATATGCAATGCTCTGAGTTATATCAGTTTTTAATAAAACTATCCATATGCAATGCAATAAGTTATATCAGTTTTTAGTAAAACTATCCATATGCAATGCAATAAGTTATATCAGTTTTTAATAAAACTATCCATATGCAATGCAGCGAGTTATATCAGTTTTTAACAAAACTATCCATATGCAATGCTCTGAGTTATATCAGTTTTTAATAAAACTATCCATATGCAATGCAATAAGTTATATCAGTTTTTAGTAAAACTATCCATATGCAATGCAGTGAGTTATATCAGTTTTTAATAAAACTATCCATATGCAATGCAATAAGTTATATCAGTTTTTAGTGAAACTATCCATATGCAATGCAGCGAGTTCTATCAGGTTTTAATAAAACTATCCATATGCAATGCAGTGAGTTATATCAGTTTTTAGTAAAGCTATCCATATGCAATGCTCTGAGTTATATCAGTTTTTAATAAAACTATCCATATGCAATGCAGCGAGTTATATCAGGTTTTAATAAAACTATCCATATGCAATGCAGTGAGTTATATCAGTTTTTAGTAAAACTATCCTTATGCAATGCTCTGAGTTATATCAGTTTTTAATAAAACTATCCATATGCAATGCAATAAGTTATATCAGTTTTTAGTAAAACTATCCATATGCAATGCAGCGAGTTATATCAGGTTTTAATAAAACTATCCATATGCAATGCAGTGAGTTATATCAGTTTTTAGTAAAACTATCCATATGCAATGCTCTGAGTTATATCAGTTTTTAATAAAACTATCCATATGCAATGCAATAAGTTATATCAGTTTTTAATAAAACTATCCATATGCAATGCTCTGAGTTATATCAGTTTTTAATAAAACTATCCATATGCAATGCAATAAGTTATATCAGTTTTTAATAAAACTATCCATATGCAATGCTCTGAGTTATATCAGTTTTTAATAAAACTATCCATATGCAATGCAGTGAGTTATATCAGTTTTTAATAAAACTATCCATATGCAATGCTCTGAGTTATATCAGTTTTTAATAAAACTATCCATATGCAATGCAATAAGTCATATCAGTTTTTAGTAAAACTATCCATATGCAATGCAGTGAGTTATATCAGTTTTTAATAAAACTATCCATATGCAATGCAATAAGTTATATCAGTTTTTAGTAAAACTATCCATATGCAATGCAGCGAGTTATATCAGGTTTTAATAAAACTATCCATATGCAATGCAGTGAGTTATACCAGTTTTTAGTAAAACTATCCATATGCAATGCTCTGAGTTATATCAGTTTTTAATAAAACTATCCATATGCAATGCACTGAGTTATATCAGTTTTTAATAAAACTATCCATATGCAATGCTCTGAGTTATATCAGTTTTTAATAAAACTATCCATATGCAATGCAATAAGTTATATCAGTTTTTAGTAAAACTATCCATATGCAATGCAGTGAGTTATATCAGTTTTTAATAAAACTATCCATATGCAATGCAATAAGTTATATCAGTTTTTAGTAAAACTATCCATATGCAATGCAATAAGTTATATCAGTTTTTAATAAAACTATCCATATGCAATGCAGCGAGTTATATCAGGTTTTAATAAAACTATCCATATGCAATGCAGTGAGTTATATCAGTTTTTAGTATAACTATCCATATGCAATGCACTGAGTTATATCAGCTTTTAATAAAACTATCCATATGCAATGCAATAAGTTATATCAGTTTTTAATAAAACTATCCATATGCAATGCAATAAGTAATATCAGTTTTTAGTAAAACTATCCATATGCAATGCAGCGAGTTATATCAGGTTTTAATAAAACTATCCATATGCAATGCAGTGAATTATATCAGTTTTTAGTAAAACTATCCATATGCAATGCTCTGAGTTATATCAGTTTTTAATAAAACTATCCATATGCAATGCAGTGAGTTATATCAGTTTTTAACAAAACTATCCATATGCAATGCTCTGAGTTATATCAGTTTTTAATAAAACTATCCATATGCAATGCAATAAGTTATATCAGTTTTTAGTAAAACTATCCATATGCAATGCAGTGAGTTATATCAGTTTTTAATAAAACTATCCATATGCAATGCAATAAGTTATATCAGTTTTTAGTGAAACTATCCATATGCAATGCAGCGAGTTCTATCAGGTTTTAATAAAACTATCCATATGCAATGCAGTGAGTTATATCAGTTTTTAGTAAAACTATCCATATGCAATGCTCTGAGTTATATCAGTTTTTAATAAAACTATCCATATGCATTGCAGCGAGTTATATCAGGTTTTAATAAAACTATCCATATGCAATGCAGTGAGTTATATCAGTTTTTAGTAAAACTATCCTTATGCAATGCTCTGAGTTATATCAGTTTTTAATAAAACTATCCATATGCAATGCAATAAGTTATATCAGTTTTTAGTAAAACTATCCATATGCAATGCAGCGAGTTATATCAGGTTTTAATAAAACTATCCATATGCAATGCAGTGAGTTATATCAGTTTTTAGTAAAACTATCCATATGCAATGCTCTTAGTTATATCAGTTTTTAGTAAAACTATCCATATGCAATGCAGCGAGTTATATCAGGTTTTAATAAAACCATCCATATGCAATGCAGTGAGTTATATCAGTTTTAAGTAAAACTATCCATATGCAATGCTCTGAGTTATATCAGTTTTTAATAAAACTATCCATATGCAATGCAATAAGTTATATCAGTTTTTAATAAAACTATCCATATGCAATGCTCTGAGTTATATCAGTTTTTAATAAAACTATCCATATGCAATGCAGTGAGTTATATCAGTTTTTAATAAAACTATCCATATGCAATGCTCTGAGTTATATCAGTTTTTAATAAAACTATCCATATGCAATGCAATAAGTTATATCAGTTTTTAGTAAAACTATCCATATGCAATGCAGCGAGTTATATCAGGTTTTAATAAAACTATCCATATGCAATGCAGTGAGTTATATCAGTTTTTAGTAAAACTATCCATTAGCAATGCTCTGAGTTATATCAGTTTTTAATAAAACAATCCATATGCAATGCAATAAGTTATATCAGTTTTTAATAAAACAATCCATATGCAATGCAATAAGTTATATCAGTTTTTAATAAAACTATCCATATGCAATGCAGTGAGTTATATCAGTTTTTAATAAAACTATCCATATGCAATGCAATAAGTTATATCAGTTTTTAGTAAAACTATCCATATGCAATGCAGCGAGTTATATCAGGTTTTAATAAAACTATCCATATGCAATGCAGTGAGTTATACCAGTTTTTAGTAAAACTATCCATATGCAATGCTCTGAGTTATATCAGTTTTTAATAAAACTATCCATATGCAATGCAATAAGCTATATCAGTTTTTAATAAAACTATCCATATGCAATGCAGCGAGTTATATCAGGTTTTAATAAAACTATCCATATGCAATGCACTGAGTTATATCAGTTTTTAGTAAAACTATCCATATGCAATGCACTGAGTTATATCAGGTTTTAATAAAACTATCCATATGCAATGCACTGAGTTATATCAGTTTTTAATAAAACTATCTATATGCAATGCTCTGAGTTATATCAGTTTTTAATAAAACTATCCATATGCAATGCAATAAGTTATATCAGTTTTTAGTAAAACTATCCATATGCAATGCAGTGAGTTATATCAGTTTTTAATAAAACTATCCATATGCAATGCAATAAGTTATATCAGTTTTTAGTAAAACTATCCATATGCAATGCAGCGAGTTATATCAGGTTTTAATAAAACTATCCATATGCAATGCAGTGAGTTATATCAGTTTTTAGTAAAACTATCCATATGCAATGCTCTGAGTTATATCAGTTTTTAATAAAACTATCCATATGCAATGCAATAAGTTATATCAGTTTTTAATAAAACTATCCATATGCAATGCAGCGAGTTATATCAGGTTTTAATAAAACTATCCATATGCAATGCAATAAGTTATATCAGTTTTTAGTAAAACTATCCATATGCAATGCAGTGAGTTATATCAGTTTTTAATAAAACTATCCATATGCAATGCTCTAAGTTATATCAGTTTTTAATAAAACTATCCATATGCAATGCAATAAGTTATATCAGTTTTTAATAAAACTATCCATATGCAATGCAGCGAGTTATATCAGGTTTTAATAAAACTATCCATATGCAATGCAGTAAGTTATATCAGTTTATAGTAAAACTATCCATATGCAATGCAGTGAGTTATATCAGTTTTTAATAAAACTATCCATATGCAATGCTCTGAGTTATATCAGTTTTTAATAAAACTATCCATATGCAATGCTATAAGTTATATCAGTTTTTAGTAAAACTATTTATATGCAATGCAATAAGTTATATCAGTTTTTAGTAAAACTATCCATATGCAATGCAGTGAGTTAAATCAGTTTTTTTATAAAACTATCCATATGCAATGCAATAAGTTATATCAGGTTTTAGTAAAACTATCCATATGCAATGCAGCGAGTTATATCAGGTTTTAATAAAACTATCCATATGCAATGCAGTGAGTTATATCAGTTTTTAGTAAAACTATCCATATGCAATGCAGCGAGTTATATCAGGTTTTAATAAAACTATCCATATGCAATGCAGTGAGTTATATCAGTTTTTAGTAAAACTATCCATATGCAATGCTCTGAGTTATATCAGTTTTTAGTAAAACTATCCATATGCAATGCAGCGAGTTATATCAGGTTTTAATAAAACTATCCATATGCAATGCAGTGAGTTATATCAGTTTTAAGTAAAACTATCCATATGCAATGCTCTGAGTTATATCAGTTTTTAATAAAACTATCCATATGCAATGCAATAAGTTATATCAGTTTTTAGTAAAACTATCCATATGCAATGCAGCGAGTTATATCAGGTTTTAATAAAACTATCCATATGCAATGCAGTGAGTTATATCAGTTTTTAGTAAAACTATCCATATGCAATGCTCTGAGTTATATCAGTTTTTAATAAAACTATCCATATGCAATGCAATAAGTTATATCAGTTTTTAATAAAACTATCCATATGCAATGCTCTGAGTTATATCAGTTTTTAATAAAACTATCCATATGCAATGCAGTGAGTTATATCAGTTTTTAATAAAACTATCCATATGCAATGCTCTGAGTTATATCAGTTTTTAATAAAACTATCCATATGCAATGCAATAAGTCATATCAGTTTTTAGTAAAACTATCCATATGCAATGCAGCGAGTTATATCAGGTTTTAATAAAACTATCCATATGCAATGCAGTGAGTTATACCAGTTTTTAGTAAAACTATCCATATGCAATGCTCTGAGTTATATCAGGTTTTAATAAAACTATCCATATGCAATGCACTGAGTTATATCAGTTTTTAGTAAAACTATCCATATGCAATGCACTGAGTTATATCAGGTTTTAATAAAACTATCCATATGCAATGCACTGAGTTATATCAGTTTTTAATAAAACTATCCATATGCAATGCTCTGAGTTATATCAGTTTTTAATAAAACTATCCATATGCAATGCTCTGAGTTATATCAGTTTTTAATAAAACTATCCATATGCAATGCAATAAGTTATATCAGTTTTTAATAAAACTATCCATATGCAATGCAATAAGTTATATCAGTTTTTAGTAACACTATCCATATGCAATGCAGCGAGTTATATCAGGTTTTAATAAAACTATCCATATGCAATGCAGTGAGTTATATCTGTTTTTAGTAAAACTATCCATATGCAATGCTCTGAGTTATATCAGTTTTTAATAAAACTATCCATATGCAATGCAATAAGTTATATCAGTTTTTAATAAAACTATCCATATGCAATGCAGCGAGTTATATCAGGTTTTAATAAAACTATCCATATGCAATGCAATAAGTTATATCAGTTTTTAGTAAAACTATCCATATGCAATGCAGTGAGTTATATCAGTTTTTAATAAAACTATCCATATGCAATGCTCTGAGTTATATCAGTTTTTAATAAAACTATCCATATGCAATGCAATAAGTTATATCAGTTTTTAATAAAACAATCCATATGCAATGCAGCGAGTTATATCAGGTTTTAATAAAACTATCCATATGCAATGCAGTAAGTTATATCAGTTTTTAGTAAAACTATCCATATGCAATGCAGTGAGTTATATCAGTTTTTAATAAAACTATCCATATGCAATGCTCTGAGTTATATCAGTTTTTAATAAAACTATCCATATGCAATGCTATAAGTTATATCAGTTTTTAGTAAAACTATTTATATGCAATGCAATAAGTTATATCAGTTTTTAGTAAAACTATCCATATGCAATGCAGTGAGTTAAATCAGTTTTTTTATAAAACTATCCATATGCAATGCAATAAGTTATATCAGGTTTTAGTAAAACTATCCATATGCAATGCAGCGAGTTATATCAGGTTTTAATAAAACTATCCATATGCAATGCAGTGAGTTATATCAGTTTTTAGTAAAACTATCCATATGCAATGCTCTGAGTTATATCAGTTTTTAATAAAACTATTCATATGCAATGCAGTGAGTTATATCAGTTTTTAATAAAACTATCCATATGCAATGCTCTGAGTTATATCAGTTTTTAATAAAACTATCCATATGCAATGCAATAAGTTATATCAGTTTTTAGTTAAACTATCCATATGCAATGCAGTGAGTTATATCAGTTTTTAATAAAACTATCCATATGCAATGCAATAAGTTATATCAGTTTTTAGTAAAACTATCCATATGCAATGCAGCGAGTTATATCAGGTTTTAATAAAACTATCCATATGCAATGCAGTGCAATGCAGAGTTATATCAGTTTTTAATAAAACTATCCATATGCAATGCAATAAGTTATATCAGTTTTTAATAAAACTATCCATATGCAATGCAGCGAGTTATATCAGGTTTTAATAAAACTATCCATATGCAATGCAGTGAGTTATATCAGTTTTTAGTATAACTATCCATATGCAATGCACTGAGTTATATCAGCTTTTAATAAAACTATCCATATGCAATGCAATAAGTTATATCAGTTTTTAATAAAACTATCCATATGCAATGCAATAAGTAATATCAGTTTTTAGTAAAACTATCCATATGAAATGCAGCGAGTTATATCAGGTTTTAATAAAACTATCCATATGCAATGCAGTGAGTTATATCAGATTTTAGTAAAACTATCCATATGCAATACTCTGAGTTATATCAGTTTTTAATAAAACTATCCATATGCAATGCAGTGAGTTATATCAGTTTTTAACAAAACTATCCATATGCAATGCTCTGAGTTATATCAGTTTTTAATAAAACTATCCATATGCAATGCAATAAGTTATATCAGTTTTTAGTAAAACTATCCATATGCAATGCAGTGAGTTATATCAGTTTTTAATAAAACTATCCATATGCAATGCAATAAGTTATATCAGTTTTTAGTGAAACTATCCATATGCAATGCAGCGAGTTATATCAGGTTTTAATAAAACTATCCATATGCAATGCAATAAGTTATATCAGTTTTTAGTAAAACTATCCATATGCAATGCTCTGAGTTATATCAGTTTTTAATAAAACTATCCATATGCAATGCAGCGAGTTATATCAGGTTTTACTAAAACTATCCATATGCAATGCAATAAGTTATATCAGTTTTTAATAAAACTATCCATATGCAATGCAATAAGTTATATCAGTTTTTAATAAAACTATCCATATGCAATGCAGCGAGTTATATCAGGTTTTAATAAAACTATCCATATGCAATGCAATAAGTTATATCAGTTTTTAGTAAAACTATCCATATGCAATGCAGTGAGTTATATCAGTTTTTAATAAAACTATCCATATGCAATGCTCTGAGTTATATCAGTTTTTAATAAAACTATCCATATGCAATGCAATAAGTTATATCAGTTTTTAATAAAACAATCCATATGCAATGCAGCGAGTTATATCAGGTTTTAATAAAACTATCCATATGCAATGCAGTAAGTTATATCAGTTTTTAGTAAAACTATCCATATGCAATGCAGTGAGTTATATCAGTTTTTAATAAAACTATCCATATGCAATGCTCTGAGTTATATCAGTTTTTAATAAAACTATCCATATGCAATGCTATAAGTTATATCAGTTTTTAGTAAAACTATTTATATGCAATGCAATAAGTTATATCAGTTTTTAGTAAAACTATCCATATGCAATGCAGTGAGTTAAATCAGTTTTTTTATAAAACTATCCATATGCAATGCAATAAGTTATATCAGGTTTTAGTAAAACTATCCATATGCAATGCAGCGAGTTATATCAGGTTTTAATAAAACTATCCATATGCAATGCAGTGAGTTATATCAGTTTTTAGTAAAACTATCCATATGCAATGCTCTGAGTTATATCAGTTTTTAATAAAACTATTCATATGCAATGCAGTGAGTTATATCAGTTTTTAATAAAACTATCCATATGCAATGCTCTGAGTTATATCAGTTTTTAATAAAACTATCCATATGCAATGCAATAAGTTATATCAGTTTTTAGTTAAACTATCCATATGCAATGCAGTGAGTTATATCAGTTTTTAATAAAACTATCCATATGCAATGCAATAAGTTATATCAGTTTTTAGTAAAACTATCCATATGCAATGCAGCGAGTTATATCAGGTTTTAATAAAACTATCCATATGCAATGCAGTGCAATGCAGAGTTATATCAGTTTTTAATAAAACTATCCATATGCAATGCAATAAGTTATATCAGTTTTTAATAAAACTATCCATATGCAATGCAGCGAGTTATATCAGGTTTTAATAAAACTATCCATATGCAATGCAGTGAGTTATATCAGTTTTTAGTATAACTATCCATATGCAATGCACTGAGTTATATCAGCTTTTAATAAAACTATCCATATGCAATGCAATAAGTTATATCAGTTTTTAATAAAACTATCCATATGCAATGCAATAAGTAATATCAGTTTTTAGTAAAACTATCCATATGAAATGCAGCGAGTTATATCAGGTTTTAATAAAACTATCCATATGCAATGCAGTGAGTTATATCAGATTTTAGTAAAACTATCCATATGCAATACTCTGAGTTATATCAGTTTTTAATAAAACTATCCATATGCAATGCAATAAGTTATATCAGTTTTTAGTAAAACTATCCATATGCAATGCAGTGAGTTATATCAGTTTTTAATAAAACTATCCATATGCAATGCTCTAAGTTATATCAGTTTTTAATAAAACTATCCATATGCAATGCAATAAGTTATATCAGTTTTTAATAAAACTATCCATATGCAATGCAGCGAGTTATATCAGGTTTTAATAAAACTATCCATATGCAATGCAGTAAGTTATATCAGTTTATAGTAAAACTATCCATATGCAATGCAGTGAGTTATATCAGTTTTTAATAAAACTATCCATATGCAATGCTCTGAGTTATATCAGTTTTTAATAAAACTATCCATATGCAATGCTATAAGTTATATCAGTTTTTAGTAAAACTATTTATATGCAATGCAATAAGTTATATCAGTTTTTAGTAAAACTATCCATATGCAATGCAGTGAGTTAAATCAGTTTTTTTATAAAACTATCCATATGCAATGCAATAAGTTATATCAGGTTTTAGTAAAACTATCCATATGCAATGCAGCGAGTTATATCAGGTTTTAATAAAACTATCCATATGCAATGCAGTGAGTTATATCAGTTTTTAGTAAAACTATCCATATGCAATGCAGCGAGTTATATCAGGTTTTAATAAAACTATCCATATGCAATGCAGTGAGTTATATCAGTTTTTAGTAAAACTATCCATATGCAATGCTCTGAGTTATATCAGTTTTTAGTAAAACTATCCATATGCAATGCAGCGAGTTATATCAGGTTTTAATAAAACTATCCATATGCAATGCAGTGAGTTATATCAGTTTTAAGTAAAACTATCCATATGCAATGCTCTGAGTTATATCAGTTTTTAATAAAACTATCCATATGCAATGCAATAAGTTATATCAGTTTTTAGTAAAACTATCCATATGCAATGCAGCGAGTTATATCAGGTTTTAATAAAACTATCCATATGCAATGCAGTGAGTTATATCAGTTTTTAGTAAAACTATCCATATGCAATGCTCTGAGTTATATCAGTTTTTAATAAAACTATCCATATGCAATGCAATAAGTTATATCAGTTTTTAATAAAACTATCCATATGCAATGCTCTGAGTTATATCAGTTTTTAATAAAACTATCCATATGCAATGCAGTGAGTTATATCAGTTTTTAATAAAACTATCCATATGCAATGCTCTGAGTTATATCAGTTTTTAATAAAACTATCCATATGCAATGCAATAAGTCATATCAGTTTTTAGTAAAACTATCCATATGCAATGCAGCGAGTTATATCAGGTTTTAATAAAACTATCCATATGCAATGCAGTGAGTTATACCAGTTTTTAGTAAAACTATCCATATGCAATGCTCTGAGTTATATCAGGTTTTAATAAAACTATCCATATGCAATGCACTGAGTTATATCAGTTTTTAGTAAAACTATCCATATGCAATGCACTGAGTTATATCAGGTTTTAATAAAACTATCCATATGCAATGCACTGAGTTATATCAGTTTTTAATAAAACTATCCATATGCAATGCTCTGAGTTATATCAGTTTTTAATAAAACTATCCATATGCAATGCTCTGAGTTATATCAGTTTTTAATAAAACTATCCATATGCAATGCAATAAGTTATATCAGTTTTTAATAAAACTATCCATATGCAATGCAATAAGTTATATCAGTTTTTAGTAACACTATCCATATGCAATGCAGCGAGTTATATCAGGTTTTAATAAAACTATCCATATGCAATGCAGTGAGTTATATCTGTTTTTAGTAAAACTATCCATATGCAATGCTCTGAGTTATATCAGTTTTTAATAAAACTATCCATATGCAATGCAATAAGTTATATCAGTTTTTAATAAAACTATCCATATGCAATGCAGCGAGTTATATCAGGTTTTAATAAAACTATCCATATGCAATGCAATAAGTTATATCAGTTTTTAGTAAAACTATCCATATGCAATGCAGTGAGTTATATCAGTTTTTAATAAAACTATCCATATGCAATGCTCTGAGTTATATCAGTTTTTAATAAAACTATCCATATGCAATGCAATAAGTTATATCAGTTTTTAATAAAACAATCCATATGCAATGCAGCGAGTTATATCAGGTTTTAATAAAACTATCCATATGCAATGCAGTAAGTTATATCAGTTTTTAGTAAAACTATCCATATGCAATGCAGTGAGTTATATCAGTTTTTAATAAAACTATCCATATGCAATGCTCTGAGTTATATCAGTTTTTAATAAAACTATCCATATGCAATGCTATAAGTTATATCAGTTTTTAGTAAAACTATTTATATGCAATGCAATAAGTTATATCAGTTTTTAGTAAAACTATCCATATGCAATGCAGTGAGTTAAATCAGTTTTTTTATAAAACTATCCATATGCAATGCAATAAGTTATATCAGGTTTTAGTAAAACTATCCATATGCAATGCAGCGAGTTATATCAGGTTTTAATAAAACTATCCATATGCAATGCAGTGAGTTATATCAGTTTTTAGTAAAACTATCCATATGCAATGCTCTGAGTTATATCAGTTTTTAATAAAACTATTCATATGCAATGCAGTGAGTTATATCAGTTTTTAATAAAACTATCCATATGCAATGCTCTGAGTTATATCAGTTTTTAATAAAACTATCCATATGCAATGCAATAAGTTATATCAGTTTTTAGTTAAACTATCCATATGCAATGCAGTGAGTTATATCAGTTTTTAATAAAACTATCCATATGCAATGCAATAAGTTATATCAGTTTTTAGTAAAACTATCCATATGCAATGCAGCGAGTTATATCAGGTTTTAATAAAACTATCCATATGCAATGCAGTGCAATGCAGAGTTATATCAGTTTTTAATAAAACTATCCATATGCAATGCAATAAGTTATATCAGTTTTTAATAAAACTATCCATATGCAATGCAGCGAGTTATATCAGGTTTTAATAAAACTATCCATATGCAATGCAGTGAGTTATATCAGTTTTTAGTATAACTATCCATATGCAATGCACTGAGTTATATCAGCTTTTAATAAAACTATCCATATGCAATGCAATAAGTTATATCAGTTTTTAATAAAACTATCCATATGCAATGCAATAAGTAATATCAGTTTTTAGTAAAACTATCCATATGAAATGCAGCGAGTTATATCAGGTTTTAATAAAACTATCCATATGCAATGCAGTGAGTTATATCAGATTTTAGTAAAACTATCCATATGCAATACTCTGAGTTATATCAGTTTTTAATAAAACTATCCATATGCAATGCAGTGAGTTATATCAGTTTTTAACAAAACTATCCATATGCAATGCTCTGAGTTATATCAGTTTTTAATAAAACTATCCATATGCAATGCAATAAGTTATATCAGTTTTTAGTAAAACTATCCATATGCAATGCAGTGAGTTATATCAGTTTTTAATAAAACTATCCATATGCAATGCAATAAGTTATATCAGTTTTTAGTGAAACTATCCATATGCAATGCAGCGAGTTATATCAGGTTTTAATAAAACTATCCATATGCAATGCAATAAGTTATATCAGTTTTTAGTAAAACTATCCATATGCAATGCTCTGAGTTATATCAGTTTTTAATAAAACTATCCATATGCAATGCAGCGAGTTATATCAGGTTTTACTAAAACTATCCATATGCAATGCAGTGAGTTATATCAGTTTTTAGTAAAACTATCCTTATGCAATGCTCTGAGTTATATCAGTTTTTAATAAAACTATCCATATGCAATGCAATAAGTTATATCAGTTTTTAGTAAAACTATCCATATGCAATGCAGCGAGTTATATCAGGTTTTAATAAAACTATCCATATGCAATGCAGTGAGTTATACCAGTTTTTAGTAAAACTATCCATATGCAATGCTCTGAGTTATATCAGTTTTTAATAAAACTATCCATATGCAATGCACTGAGTTATATCAGTTTTTAATAAAACTATCCATATGCAATGCTCTGAGTTATATCAGTTTTTAATAAAACTATCCATATGCAATGCAATAAGTTATATCAGTTTTTAGTAAAACTATCCATATGCAATGCAATAAGTTATATCAGTTTTTAGTAAAACTATCCATATGCAATGCAGCGAGTTATATCAGTTTTTAATAAAACTATCCATATGCAATACAGCGAGTTATATCAGGTTTTAATAAAACTATCCATATGCAATGCAATAAGTTATATCAGTTTTTAGTAAAACTATCCATATGCAATGCAGTGAGTTATATCAGTTTTAAATAAAACTATCCATATGCAATGCTCTGAGTTATATCAGTTTTTAATAAAACTATCCATATGCAATGCAATAAGTTATATCAGTTTTTAATAAAACTATCCATATGCAATACAGCGAGTTATATCAGGTTTTAATAAAACTATCCATATGCAATGCAATAAGTTATATCAGTTTTTAGTAAAACTATCCATATGCAATGCAGTGAGTTATATCAGTTTTTAATAAAACTATCCATATGCAATGCTCTGAGTTATATCAGGTTTTAATAAAACTATCCATATGCAATGCAATAAGTTATATCAGTTTTTAGTAAAACTATCCATATGCAATGCAGTGAGTTATATCAGGTTTTAATAAAACTATCCATATGCAATGCAATAAGTTATATCAGTTTTTAGTAAAACTATCCATATGCAATGCAGTGAGTTATATCAGCTTTTAATAAAACTATCCATATGCAATGCTCTGAGTTATATCAGTTTTTAATAAAACTATCCATATGCAATGCAATAAGTTATATCAGTTTTTAATAAAACTATCCATATGCAATGCAGCGAGTTATATCAGGTTTTAATAAAACTATCCATATGCAATGCACTGAGTTATATCAGTTTTTAGTAAAACTATCCATATGCAATGCAGTGAGTTATATCAGTTTTTAATAAAACTATCCATATGCAATGCTCTGAGTTATATCAGGTTTTAATAAAACTATCCATATGCAATGCAATAAGTTATATCAGTTTTTAATAAAACTATCCATATGCAATGCAGTGAGTTATATCAGTTTTTAGTAAAACTATCCATATGCAATGCACTGAGTTATATCAGGTTTTAATAAAACTATCCATATGCAATGCACTGAGTTATATCAGTTTTTAGTAAAACTATCCATATGCAATGCAGTGAGTTATATCAGTTTTTAATAACACTATCCATATGCAATGCTCTGAGTTATATCAGTTTTTAATAAAACTATCCATATGCAATGCAATAAGTTATATCAGTTTTTAATAAAACTATCCATATGCAATGCAGCGAGTTATATCAGGTTTTAATAAAACTATCCATATGCAATGCAGTGAGTTATATCAGTTTTTAGTAAAACTATCCATATGCAATGCTCTGAGTTATATCAGTTTTTAATAAAACAATCCATATGCAATGCAATAAGTTATATCAGGTTTTAATAAAACTATCCATATGCAATGCAGCGAGTTATATCAGGTTTTAATAAAACTATCCATATGCAATGCAATAAGTTATATCGGTTTTTGGTAAAACTATCCATATGCAATGCAGTGAGTTATATCAGTTTTAAATAAAACTATCCATATGCAATGCTCTGAGTTATATCAGTTTTTAATAAAACTATCCATATGCAATGCAATAAGTTATATCAGTTTTTAATAAAACTATCCATATGCAATACAGCAAGTTATATCAAGTTTTAATAAAACTATCCATATGCAATGCAATAAGTTATATCAGTTTTTAGTAAAACTATCCATATGCAATGCAGTGAGTGAAATCAGTTTTTAATAAAACTATCCATATGCAATGCTCTGAGTTATATCAGGTTTTAATAAAACTATCCATATGCAATGCAATAAGTTATATCAGTTTTTAGTAAAACTATCCATATGCAATGCAGTGAGTTATACCAGGTTTTAATAAAACTATCCATATGCAATGCAATAAGTTATATCAGTTTTTAGTAAAACTATCCATATGCAATGCAGTGAGTTATATCAGTTTTTAATAAAACTATCCATATGCAATGCTCTGAGTTATATCAGTTTTTAATAAAACTATCCATATGCAATGCAATAAGTTATATCAGTTTTTAATAAAACTATCCATATGCAATGCAGCGAGTTATATCAGTTTTTAATTAAACTATCCATATGCAATGCACTGAGTTATATCAGTTTTTAGTAAAACTATCCATATGCAATGCAGTGAGTTATATCAGTTTTTAATAAAACTATCCATATGCAATGCTCTGAGTTATATCAGTTTTTAATAAAACTATCCATATGCAATGCAATAAGTTATATCAGTTTTTAATAAAACTATCCATATGCAATGCAGTGAGTTATGTCAGTTTTTAGTAAAACTATCCATATGCAATGCACTGAGTTATATCAGGTTTTAATAAAACTATCCATATGCAATGCACTGAGTTATATCAGTTTTTAGTAAAACTATCCATATGCAATGCAGTGAGTTATATCAGTTTTTAATAACACTATCCATATGCAATGCTCTGAGTTATATCAGTTTTTAATAAAACTATCCATATGCAGTGCAATAAGTTATATCAGTTTTTAATAAAACTATCCATATGCAATGCACTGAGTTATATCAGTTTTTAGTAAAACTATCCATATGCAATGCACTGAGTTATATCAGTTTTTAGTAAAACTATCCATATGCAATGCAGTGAGTTATATCAGTTTTTAATAAAACTATCCATATGCAATGCTCTGAGTTATATCAGTTTTTAATAAAACTATCCATTAGCAATGCAATAAGTTATATCAGTTTTTAATAAAACTATCCATATGCAATGCAATAAGTTATATCAGTTTTTAATAAAACTATCCATATGCAATGCAGCGAGTTATATCAGGTTTTAATAAAACTATCCATATGCAATGCACTGAGTTATATCAGTGTTTAGTAAAACTATCCATATGCAATGCAGTGAGTTATATCAGTTTTTAATAAAACTACCCATATGCAATGCTTTGAGTTATATCAGTTTTTAATAAAACTATCCATATGCAATGCAATGAGTTATATCAGTTTTTAGTAAAACTATCCATATGCAATGCAGTGAGTTATATCAGTTTTTAATAAAACTATCCATATGCAATGCTCTGAGTTTTATCAGTTTTTAATAAAACTATCCATATGCAATGCAATAAGTCATATCAGTTTTTAGTAAAACTATCCATATGCAATGCAGTGAGTTATATCAGTTTTTAATAAAACTATCCATATGCAATGCAATAAGTTATATCAGTTTTTAGTAAAACTATCCATATGCAATGCAGCGAGTTATATCAGGTTTTAATAAAACTATCCATATGCAATGCAGTGAGTTATACCAGTTTTTAGTAAAACTATCCATATGCAATGCTCTGAGTTATATCAGTTTTTAATAAAACTATCCATATGCAATGCACTGAGTTATATCAGTTTTTAATAAAACTATCCATATGCAATGCTCTGAGTTATATCAGTTTTTAATAAAACTATCCATATGCAATGCAATAAGTTATATCAGTTTTTAGTAAAACTATCCATATGCAATGCAGTGAGTTATATCAGTTTTTAATAAAACTATCCATATGCAATGCAATAAGTTATATCAGTTTTTAGTAAAACTATCCATATGCAATGCAGTGAGTTATATCAGTTTTTAATAAAACTATCCATATGCAATGCAATAAGTTATATCAGTTTTTAGTAAAACTATCCATATGCAATGCTCTGAGTTATATCAGTTTTTAATAAAACTATCCATATGCAATGCAATAAGTTATATCAGTTTTTAATAAAACTATCCATATGCAATGCAGCGAGTTATAACAGGTTTTAAATAAACTATCCATATGCAATGCACTGAGTTATATCAGGTTTTAATAAAACTATCCATATGCAATGCAATAAGTTATATCAGTTTTTAATAAAACTATCCATATGCAATGCTCTGAGTTATATCAGTTTTTAATAAAACTATCCATATGCAATGCAATAAGTTATATCAGTTTTTAATAAAACTATCCATATGCAATGCAGTGAGTTATATCAGTTTTTAGTAAAACTATCCATATGCAATGCACTGAGTTATATCAGGTTTTAATAAAACTATCCATATGCAATGCACTGAGTTATATCAGTTTTTAGTAAAACTATCCATATGCAATGCAGTGAGTTATATCAGTTTTTAATAACACTATCCATATGCAATGCTCTGAGTTATATCAGTTTTTAATAAAACTATCCATATGCAATGCAATAAGTTATATCAGTTTTTAATAAAACTATCCATATGCAATGCACTGAGTTATATCAGTTTTTAGTAAAACTATCCATATGCAATGCACTGAGTTATATCAGTTTTTAGTAAAACTATCCATATGCAATGCAATAAGTTATATCAGTTTTTAGTAAAACTATCCATATGCAATGCAGTGAGTTATATCAGTTTTTAATAAAACTATCCATATGCAATGCTTTGAGTTATATCAGTTTTTAATAAAACTATCCATATGCAATGCAATAAGTTATATCAGTTTTTAATAAAACTATCCATATGCAATGCAATAAGTTATAACATTTTTTAATAAAACTATCCATATGCAATGCAATAAGTTATATCAGTTTTTAATAAAACTATCCATATGCAATGCACTGAGTTATATCAGTTTTTAGTAAAACTATCCATATGCAATGCTCTGAGTTATATCAGTTTTTAATAAAACTATCCATATGCAATGCAGCGAGTTATATCAGGTTTTAATAAAACTATCCATATGCAATGCAATAAGTTATATCAGTTTTTAATAAAACTATCCATATGCAATGCAATAAGTTATATCATTTTTTAATAAAACTATCCATATGCAATGCAATAAGTTATATCAGTTTTTAATAAAACTATCCATATGCAATGCAATAAGTTATATCAGTGTTTAATAAAACTATCCATATGCAATGCACTGAGTTATATCAGTTTTTAATAAAACTATCCATATGCAATGCAATAAGTTATATCAGTTTTTAGTAAAACTATCCATATGCAATGCAGTGAGTTATATCAGTTTTTAATAAAACTATCCATATGCAATGCAATAAGTTATATCAGTTTTTAGTAAAACTATCCATATGCAATGCAGCGAGTTATATCAGGTTTTAATAAAACTATCCATATGCAATGCAGTGAGTTATGTCAGTTTTTAGTAAAACTATCCATATGCAATGCTCTGAGTTATATCAGCTTTTAATAAAACAATCCATATGCAATGCAATAAGTTATATCAGTTTTTAATAAAACTATCCATATGCAATGCAGCGAGTTATATCAGGTTTTAATAAAACTATCCATATGCAATGCAATAAGTTATATCAGTTTTTAGTAAAACTATCCATATGCAATGCAGTGAGTTATATCAGTTTTTAATAAAACTATTCATATGCAATGCTCTGAGTTATATCAGATTTTAATAAAACTATCCATATGCAATGCAATAAGTTATATCAGTTTTTAGTAAAACTATCCATATGCAATGCAGTGAGTTATATCAGGTTTTAATAAAACTATCCATATGCAATGCAATAAGTTATATCAGTTTTTAGTAAAACTATCCATATGCAATGCAGTGAGTTATATCAGTTTTTAATAAAACTATCCATATGCAATGCTCTGAGTTTTATCAGTTTTTAATAAAACTATCCATATGCAATGCAATAAGTCATATCAGTTTTTAGTAAAACTATCCATATGCAATGCAGTGAGTTATATCAGTTTTTAATAAAACTATCCATATGCAATGCAATAAGTTATATCAGTTTTTAGTAAAACTATCCATATGCAATGCAGCGAGTTATATCAGATTTTAATAAAACTATCCATATGCAATGCAGTGAGTTATACCAGTTTTTAGTAAAACTATCCATATGCAATGCTCTGAGTTATATCAGTTTTTAATAAAACTATCCATATGCAATGCACTGAGTTATATCAGTTTTTAATAAAACTATCCATATGCAATGCTCTGAGTTATATCAGTTTTTAATAAAACTATCCATATGCAATGCAATAAGTTATATCAGTTTTTAGTAAAACTATCCATATGCAATGCAGTGAGTTATATCAGTTTTTAATAAAACTATCCATATGCAATGCAATAAGTTATATCAGTTTTTAGTAAAACTATCCATATGCAATGCAGCGAGTTAT
The DNA here is from genome assembly GCA_037013455.1 of Ceratitis rosa. Taxonomy (NCBI): domain Eukaryota; kingdom Metazoa; phylum Arthropoda; class Insecta; order Diptera; family Tephritidae; genus Ceratitis; species Ceratitis rosa. The sequence goes on from JAWMAG010000023.1 coordinate 746,734, forward strand.
ATCAGGTTTTAATAAAACTATCCATATGCAATGCAGTGAGTTATATCAGTTTTTAGTAAAACTATCCATATGCAATGCTCTGAGTTATATCAGTTTTTAATAAAACAATCCATATGCAATGCAATAAGTTATATCAGTTTTTAATAAAACTATCCATATGCAATGCAGCGAGTTATATCAGGTTTTAATAAAACTATCCATATGCAATGCAATAAGTTATATCAGTTTTTAATAAAACTATCCATATGCAATGCAATAAGTTATATCATTTTTTAATAAAACTATCCATATGCAATGCAATTAGTTATATCATTTTTTAATAAAACTATCCATATGCAATGCAATAAGTTATATCAGTTTTTAATAAAACTATCCATATGCAATGCAATAAGTTATATCAGTTTTTAATAAAACTATCCATATGCAATGCTCTGAGTTATATCAGCTTTTAATAAAACAATCCATATGCAATGCAGTGAGTTATATCAGTTTTTAATAAAACTATCCATATGCAATGCAATAAGTTATATCAGTTTTTAGTAAAACTATCCATATGCAATGCAGCGAGTTATATCAGGTTTTAATAAAACTATCCATATGCAATGCAGTGAGTTATACCAGTTTTTAGTAAAACTATCCATATGCAATGCTCTGAGTTATATCAGTTTTTAATAAAACTATCCATATGCAATGCACTGAGTTATATCAGTTTTTAATAAAACTATCCATATGCAATGCTCTGAGTTATATCAGTTTTTAATAAAACTATCCATATGCAATGCTCTGAGTTATATCAGTTTTTAATAAAACTATCCATATGCAATGCAATAAGTTGTATCAGTTTTTAGTAAAACTATCCATATGCAATGCAGTGAGTTATATCAGTTTTTAATAAAACTATCCATATGCAATGCAATAAGTTATATCAGTTTTTAGTAAAACTATCCATATGCAATGCAGCGAGTTATATCAGGTTTTAATAAAACTATCCATATGCAATGCAATAAGTTATATCAGTTTTTAATAAAACTATCCATATGCAATGCACTGAGTTCTATCAGTTTTTAGTAAAACTATCCATATGCAATGCACTGAGTTATATCAGTTTTTAATAAAACTATCCATATGCAATGCAGCGAGTTATATCAGGTTTTAATAAAACTATCCATATGCAATGCAATAAGTTATATCAGTTTTTAGTAAAACTATCCATATGCAATGCAGTGAGTTATATCAGTTTTAAATAAAACTATCCATATGCAATGCTCTGAGTTATATCAGTTTTTAATAAAACTATCCATATGCAATGCAATAAGTTATATCAGTTTTTAATAAAACTATCCATATGCAATACAGCGAGTTATATCAGGTTTTAATAAAACTATCCATATGCAATGCAATAAGTTATATCAGTTTTTAGTAAAACTATCCATATGCAATGCAGTGAGTTATATCAGTTTTTAATAAAACTACCCATATGCAATGCTCTGAGTTATATCAGGTTTTAATAAAACTATCCATATGCAATGCAATAAGTTATATCAGTTTTTAATAAAACTATCCATATGCAATGCAGTGAGTTATATCAGGTTTTAATAAAACTATCCATATGCAATGCAATAAGTTATATCAGTTTTTAGTAAAACTATCCATATGCAATGCAGTGAGTTATATCAGTTTTTAATAAAACTATCCATATGCAATGCTCTGAGTTATATCAGTTTTTAATAAAACTATCCATATGCAATGCAATAAGTTATATCAGTTTTAAATAAAACTATCCATATGCAATGCGGCGAGCTATATCAGGTTTTAATAAAACTATCCATATGCAATGCACTGAGTTATATCAGTTTTTAGTAAAACTATCCATATGCAATGCAGTGAGTTATATCAGTTTTTAATAAAACTATCCATATGCAATGCTCTGAGTTATATCAGTTTTTAATAAAACTATCCATATGCAATGCAATAAGTTATATCAGTTTTTAATAAAACTATCCATATGCAATGCAGCGAGTTATATCAGGTTTTAATTAAACTATCCATATGCAATGCACTGAGTTATATCAGGTTTTAATAAAACTATCCATATGCAATGCAATAAGTTATATCAGTTTTTAATAAAACTATCCATATGCAATGCTCTGAGTTATATCAGTTTTTAATAAAACTATCCATATGCAATGCTCTGAGTTATATCAGTTTTTAATAAAACTATCCATATGAAATGCAATAAGTTATATCAGTTTTTAATAAAACTATCCATATGCAATGCAGTGAGTTATATCAGTTTTTAGTAAAATTATCCATATGCAATGCACTGAGTTATATCAGGTTTTAATAAAACTATCCATATGCAATGCACTGAGTTATATCAGTTTTTAGTAAAACTATCCATATGCAATGCAGTGAGTTATATCAGTTTTTAATAACACTATCCATATGCAATGCTCTGAGTTATATCAGTTTTTAATAAAACTATCCATATGCAATGCTCTGAGTTATATCAGTTTTTAATAAAACTATCCATATGCAATGCACTGAGTTATATCAGTTTTTAGTAAAACTATCCATATGCAATGCACTGAGTTATTTCAGTTTTTAGTAAAACTATCCATATGCAATGGAGTGAGTTATATCAGTTTTTAATAAAACTATCCATATGCAATGCTCTGAGTTATATCAGTTTTTAATAAAACTATCCATATGCAATGCAATAAGTTATATCAGTTTTTAATAAAACTATCCATATGCAATGCAATAAGTTATATCAGTTTTTAATAAAACTATCCATATGCAATGCAGCGAGTTATATCAGGTTTTAATAAAACTATCCATATGCAATGCACTGAGTTATATCAGTTTTTAGTAAAACTATCCATATGCAATGCAGTGAGTTATATCAGTTTTTAATAAAACTATCCATATGCAATGCTTTGAGTTATATCAGTTTTTAATAAAACTATCCATATGCAATGCAATAAGTTATATCAGTTTTTAATAAAACTATCCATATGCAATGCAATAAGTTATATCATTTTTTAATAAAACTATCCATATGCAATGCAATAAGTTATATCAGTTTTTAATAAAACTATCCATATGCAATACACTGAGTTATATCAGTTTTTAGTAAAACTATCCATATGCAATGTTCTGAGTTATATCAGTTTTTAATAAAACTATCCATATGCAATGCAGCGAGTTAAATCAGGTTTTAATAAATCTATCCATATGCAATGCAATAAGTTATATCAGTTTTTAATAAAACTATCCATATGCAATGCAATAAGTTATATCATTTTTTAATAAAACTATCCATATGCAATGCAATAAGTTATATCAGTTTTTAATAAAACTATCCATATGCAATGCAATAAGTTATATCAGTTTTTAATAAAACTATCCATATGCAATGCACTGAGTTATATCAGTTTTTAATAAAACTATCCATATGCAATGCAATAAGTTATATCAATTTTTAGTAAAACTATCCATATGCAATGCAGTGAGTTATATCAGTTTTTAATAATACTATCCATATGCAATGCAATAAGTTATATCAGTTTTTAGTAAAACTATCCATATGCAATGCAGTGAGTTATATCAGTTTTTAATAAAACTATCCATACGCAATGCAATAAGTTATATCATTTTTTAATAAAACTATCCATATGCAATGCAATAAGTTATATCAGTTTTTAATAAAACTATCCATATGCAATGCAATAAGTTATATCAGTTTTTAATAAAACTATCCATATGCAATGCACTGAGTTATATCAGTTTTTAATAAAACTATCCATATGCAATGCAATAAGTTATATCAGTTTTTAGTAAAACTATCCATATGCAATGCAGTGAGTTATATCAGTTTTTAATAAAACTATCCATATGCAATGCAATAAGTTATATCAGTTTTTAGTAAAACTATCCATATGCAATGCAGTGAGTTATATCAGTTTTTAATAAAACTATCCATATGCAATGCAATAAGTTATATCAGTTTTTAGTAAAACTATCCATATGCAATGCAGCGAGTTATATCAGGTTTTAATAAAACTATCCATATGCAATGCAGTGAGTTATGTCAGTTTTTAGTAAAACTATCCATATGCAATGCTCTGAGTTATATCAGCTTTTAATAAAACAATCCATATGCAATGCAATAAGTTATATCAGTTTTTAATAAAACTATCCATATGCAATGCAGCGAGTTATATCAGGTTTTAATAAAACTATCCATATGCAATGCAATAAGTTATATCAGTTTTTAGTAAAACTATCCATATGCAATGCAGTGAGTTATATCAGTTTTTAATAAAACTATCCATATGCAATGCTCTGAGTTATATCAGTTTTTAATAAAACTATCCATATGCAATGCAATAAGTTATATCAGTTTTTAATAAAACTATCCATATGCAATACAGCGAGTTATATCAGGTTTTAATAAAACTATCCATATGCAATGCAATAAGTTATATCAGTTTTTAGTAAAACTATCCATATGCAATGCAGTGAGTTATATCAGTTTTTAATAAAACTATTCATATGCAATGCTCTGAGTTATATCAGGTTTTAATAAAACTATCCATATGCAATGCAATAAGTTATATCAGTTTTTAGTAAAACTATCCATATGCAATGCAGTGAGTTACATCAGGTTTTAATAAAACTATCCATATGCAATGCAATAAGTTATATCAGTTTTTAGTAAAACTATCCATATGCAATGCAGTGAGTTATATCAGTTTTTAATAAAACTATCCATATGCAATGCTCTGAGTTTTATCAGTTTTTAATAAAACTATCCATATGCAATGCAATAAGTCATATCAGTTTTTAGTTAAACTATCCATATGCAATGCAGTGAGTTATATCAGTTTTTAATAAAACTATCCATATGCAATGCAATAAGTTATATCAGTTTTTAGTAAAACTATCCATATGCAATGCAGCGAGTTATATCAGGTTTTAATAAAACTATACATATGCAATGCAGTGAGTTATACCAGTTTTTAGTAAAACTATCCATATGCAATGCTCTGAGTTATATCAGTTTTTAATAAAACTATCCATATGCAATGCACTGAGTTATATCAGTTTTTAATAAAACTATCCATATGCAATGCTCTGAGTTATATCAGTTTTTAGTAAAACTATCCATATGCAATGCAGCGAGTTATATCAGGTTTTAATAAAACTATCCATATGCAATGCAGTGAGTTATACCAGTTTTTAGTAAAACTATCCATATGCAATGCTCTGAGTTATATCAGTTTTTAATAAAACTATCCATATGCAATGCAGTGAGTTATATCAGTTTTTAATAAAACTATTCATATGCAATGCAATAAGTTATATCAGTTTTTAATAAAACTATCCATATGCAATGCAGTGAGTTATATCAGTTTTTAGTAAAACTATCCATATGCAATGCAGTGAGTTATATCAGTTTTTAATAAAACTATCCATATGCAATGCAATAAGTTATATCAGTTTTTAGTAAAACTATCCATATGCAATGCAGCGAGTTATATCAGGTTTTAATAAAACTATCCATATGCAATGCAGTGAGTTATATCAGTTTTTAGTAAAACTATCCATATGCAATGCTCTGAGTTATATCAGTTTTTAATAAAACAATCCATATGCAATGCAATAAGTTATATCAGTTTTTAATAAAACTATCCATATGCAATGCAGCGAGTTATATCAGGTTTTAATAAAACTATCCATATGCAATGCAATAAGTTATATCAGTTTTTAGTAAAACTATCCATATGCAATGCAGTGAGTTATATCTGTTTTAAATAAAACTATCCATATGCAATGCTCTGAGTTATATCAGTTTTTAATAAAACTATCCATATGCAATGCAATAAGTTATATCAGATTTTAATAAAACTATCCATATGCAATACAGCGAGTTATATCAAGTTTTAATAAAACTATCCATATGCAATGCAATAAGTTATATCAGTTTTTAGTAAAACTATCCATATGCAATGCAGTGAGTTATATCAGTTTTTAATAAAACTATCCATATGCAATGCTCTGAGTTATATCAGGTTTTAATAAAACTATCCATATGCAATGCAATAAGTTATATCAGTTTTTAGTAAAACTATCCATATGCAATGCAGTGAGTTATATCAGGTTTTAATAAAACTATCCATATGCAATGCAATAAGTTATATCAGTGTTTAGTAAAACTATCCATATGCAATGCAGTGAGTTATATCATTTTTTAATAAAACTATCCATATGCAATGCTCTGAGTTATATCAGTTTTTAATAAAACTATCAATATGCAATGCAATAAGTTATATCAGTTTTTAATAAAACTTTCCATATGCAATGCAGCGAGCTATATCAGGTTTTAATAAAACTATCCATATGCAATGCACTGAGTTATATCAGTTTTTAGTAAAACTATCCATATGCAATGCAGTGAGTTATATCAGTTTTTAATAAAACTATCCATATGCAATGCTCTGAGTTATATCAGTTTTTAATAAAACTATCCATATGCAATGCAATAAGTTATATCAGTTTTTAATAAAACTATCCATATGCAATGCAGTGAGTTATATCAGTTTTTAGTAAAACTATCCATATGCAATGCACTGAGTTATATCAGGTTTTAATAAAACTATCCATATGCAATGCAATAAGTTATATCAGTTTTTAATAAAACTATCCATATGCAATGCAATAAGTTATATCAGTTTTTAATAAAACTATCCATATGCAATGCAGTGAGTTATATCAGTTTTTAGTAAAACTATCCATATGCAATGCTCTGAGTTATATCAGTTTTTAATAAAACTATCCATATGCAATGCAATAAGTTATATCAGTTTTTAATAAAACTATCCATATGCAATGCACTGAGTTATATCAGTTTTTAGTAAAACTATCCATATGCAATGCACTGAGTTATATCAGTTTTTAGTAAAACTATCCATATGCAATGCAGTGAGTTATATCAGTTTTTAATAAAACTATCCATATGCAATGCAATAAGTTATATCAGTTTTTAATAAAACTATCCATATGCAATGCAATAAGTTATATCAGTTTTTAATAAAACTATCCATATGCAATGCAATAAGTTATATCAGTTTTTAATAAAACTATCCATATGCAATACAGCGAGTTATATCAGGTTTTAATAAAACTATCCATATGCAATGCACTGAGTTATATCAGTTTTTAGTAAAACTATCCATATGCAATGCAGTGAGTTATATCAGTTTTTAATAAAACTATCCATATGCAATGCTCTGAGTTATATCAGGTTTTAATAAAACTATCCATATGCAATGCAATAAGTTATATCAGTTTTTAATCAAACTATCCATATGCAATGCAATAAGTTATATCAGTTTTTAATAAAACTATCCATATGCAATGCAGTGAGTTATATCAGTTTTTAGTAAAACTATCCATATGCAATGCACTGAGTTATATCAGTTTTTAATAAAACTATCCATATGCAATGCAGTGAGTTATATCAGTTTTTAGTAAAACTATCCATATGCAATGCACTGAGTTATATCAGTTTTTAATAAAACTATCCATATGCAATGCAATAAGTTATATCAGTTTTTAATAAAACTATCCATATGCAATGCACTGAGTTATATCAGTTTTTAGTAAAACTATCCATATGCAATGCAGTGAGTTATATCAGTTTTTAATAACACTATCCATATGCAATGCTCTGAGTTATATCAGTTTTTAATAAAACTATCCATATGCAATGCAATAAGTTATATCAGTTTTTAATAAAACTATCCATATGCAATGCACTGAGTTATATCAGTTTTTAGTAAAACTATCCATATGCAATGCACTGAGTTATATCAGTTTTTAGTAAAACTATCCATATGCAATGCAATAAGTTATATCAGTTTTTAGTAAAACTATCCATATGCAATGCAGTGAGTTATATCAGTTTTTAATAAAACTATCCATATGCAATGCAATAAGTTATATCAGTTTTTAATAAAACTATCCATATGCAATGCAATAAGTTATATCAGTTTTTAATAAAACTATCCATATGCAATGCAATAAGTTATATCAGTTTTTAATAAAACTATCCATATGCAATACAGCGAGTTATATCAGGTTTTAATAAAACTATCCATATGCAATGCACTGAGTTATATCAGTTTTTAGTAAAACTATCCATATGCAATGCAGTGAGTTATATCAGTTTTTAATAAAACTATCCATATGCAATGCTCTGAGTTATATCAGGTTTTAATAAAACTATCCATATGCAATGTAATAAGTTATATCAGTTTTTAGTAAAACTATCCATATGCAATGCAGTGAGTTATATCAGGTTTTAATAAAACTATCCATATGCAATGCAATAAGTTATATCAGTTTTTAGTAAAACTATCCATATGCAATGCAGTGAGTTATATCAGTTTTTAATAAAACTATCCATATGCAATGCTCTGAGTTTTATCAGTTTTTAATAAAACTATCCATATGCAATGCAATAAGTCATATCAGTTTTTAGTAAAACTATCCATATGCAATGCAGTGAGTTATATCAGTTTTTAATAAAACTATCCATATGCAATGCAATAAGTTATATCAGTTTTTAATAAAACTATCCATATGCAATGCAGTGAGTTATATCAGTTTTTAATAAAACTATCCATATGCAATGCTCTGAGTTATATCAGTTTTTAATAAAACTATCCATATGCAATGCAATAAGTTATATCAGTTTTTAATAAAACTATCCATATGCAATGCAGCGAGCTATATCAGGTTTTAATAAAACTATCCATATGCAATGCACTGAGTTATATCAGTTTTTAGTAAAACTATCCATATGCAATGCAGTGAGTTATATCAGTTTTTAATAAAACTATCCATATGCAATGCTCTGAGTTATATCAGTTTTTAATAAAACTATCCATATGCAATGCAATAAGTTATATCAGTTTTTAATAAAACTATCCATATGCAATGCAGTGAGTTATATCAGTTTTTAGTAAAACTATCCATATGCAATGCACTGAGTTATATCAGGTTTTAATAAAACTATCCATATGCAATGCAATAAGTTATATCAGTTTTTAATAAAACTATCCATATGCAATGCAATAAGTTATATCAGTTTTTAATAAAACTATCCATATGCAATGCAGTGAGTTATATCAGTTTTTAGTAAAACTATCCATATGCAATGCTCTGAGTTATATCAGTTTTTAATAAAACTATCCATATGCAATGCAATAAGTTATATCAGTTTTTAATAAAACTATCCATATGCAATGCACTGAGTTATATCAGTTTTTAGTAAAACTATCCATATGCAATGCACTGAGTTATATCAATTTTTAGTAAAACTATCCATATGCAATGCAGTGAGTTATATCAGTTTTTAATAAAACTATCCATATGCAATGCAATAAGTTATATCAGTTTTTAATAAAACTATCCATATGCAATGCAATAAGTTATATCAGTTTTTAATAAAACTATCCATATGCAATGCAATAAGTTATATCAGTTTTTAATAAAACTATCCATATGCAATACAGCGAGTTATATCAGGTTTTAATAAAACTATCCATATGCAATGCACTGAGTTATATCAGTTTTTAGTAAAACTATCCATATGCAATGCAGTGAGTTATATCAGTTTTTAATAAAACTATCCATATGCAATGCTCTGAGTTATATCAGGTTTTAATAAAACTATCCATATGCAATGCAATAAGTTATATCAGTTTTTAATAAAACTATCCATATGCAATGCAATAAGTTATATCAGTTTTTAATAAAACTATCCATATGCAATGCAGTGAGTTATATCAGTTTTTAGTAAAACTATCCATATGCAATGCACTGAGTTATATCAGTTTTTAATAAAACTATCCATATGCAATGCAGTGAGTTATATCAGTTTTTAGTAAAACTATCCATATGCAATGCACTGAGTTATATCAGTTTTTAATAAAACTATCCATATGCAATGCAATAAGTTATATCAGTTTTTAATAAAACTATCCATATGCAATGCACTGAGTTATATCAGTTTTTAGTAAAACTATCCATATGCAATGCAGTGAGTTATATCAGTTTTTAATAACACTATCCATATGCAATGCTCTGAGTTATATCAGTTTTTAATAAAACTATCCATATGCAATGCAATAAGTTATATCAGTTTTTAATAAAACTATCCATATGCAATGCACTGAGTTATATCAGTTTTTAGTAAAACTATCCATATGCAATGCACTGAGTTATATCAGTTTTTAGTAAAACTATCCATATGCAATGCAATAAGTTATATCAGTTTTTAGTAAAACTATCCATATGCAATGCAGTGAGTTATATCAGTTTTTAATAAAACTATCCATATGCAATGCAATAAGTTATATCAGTTTTTAATAAAACTATCCATATGCAATGCAATAAGTTATATCAGTTTTTAATAAAACTATCCATATGCAATGCAATAAGTTATATCAGTTTTTAATAAAACTATCCATATGCAATACAGCGAGTTATATCAGGTTTTAATAAAACTATCCATATGCAATGCACTGAGTTATATCAGTTTTTAGTAAAACTATCCATATGCAATGCAGTGAGTTATATCAGTTTTTAATAAAACTATCCATATGCAATGCTCTGAGTTATATCAGGTTTTAATAAAACTATCCATATGCAATGCAATAAGTTATATCAGTTTTTAGTAAAACTATCCATATGCAATGCAGTGAGTTATATCAGGTTTTAATAAAACTATCCATATGCAATGCAATAAGTTATATCAGTTTTTAGTAAAACTATCCATATGCAATGCAGTGAGTTATATCAGTTTTTAATAAAACTATCCATATGCAATGCTCTGAGTTTTATCAGTTTTTAATAAAACTATCCATATGCAATGCAATAAGTCATATCAGTTTTTAGTAAAACTATCCATATGCAATGCAGTGAGTTATATCAGTTTTTAATAAAACTATCCATATGCAATGCAATAAGTTATATCAGTTTTTAATAAAACTATCCATATGCAATGCTCTGAGTTATATCAGTTTTTAATAAAACTATCCATATGCAATGCACTGAGTTATATCAGTTTTTAATAAAACTATCCATATGCAATGCACTGAGTTATATCAGTTTTTAATAAAACTATCCATATGCAATGCAGTGAGTTATATCAGTTTTTAATAAAACTATCCATATGCAATGCAATAAGTTATATCAGTTTTTAGTAAAACTATCCATATGCAATGCAGCGAGTTATATCAGGTTTTAATAAAACTATCCATATGCAATGCAGTGAGTTATATCAGTTTTTAGTAAAACTATCCATATGCAATGCTCTGAGTTATATCAGTTTTTAATAAAACTATCCATATGCAATGCAATAAGTTATATCAGTTTTTAATAAAACTATCCATATGCAATGCACTGAGTTATATCAGTTTTTAGTAAAACTATCCATATGCAATGCACTGAGTTATATCAATTTTTAGTAAAACTATCCATATGCAATGCAGTGAGTTATATCAGTTTTTAATAAAACTATCCATATGCAATGCAATAAGTTATATCAGTTTTTAATAAAACTATCCATATGCAATGCAATAAGTTATATCAGTTTTTAATAAAACTATCCATATGCAATGCAATAAGTTATATCAGTTTTTAATAAAACTATCCATATGCAATACAGCGAGTTATATCAGGTTTTAATAAAACTATCCATATGCAATGCACTGAGTTATATCAGTTTTTAGTAAAACTATCCATATGCAATGCAGTGAGTTATATCAGTTTTTAATAAAACTATCCATATGCAATGCTCTGAGTTATATCAGGTTTTAATAAAACTATCCATATGCAATGCAATAAGTTATATCAGTTTTTAATAAAACTATCCATATGCAATGCAATAAGTTATATCAGTTTTTAATAAAACTATCCATATGCAATGCAGTGAGTTATATCAGTTTTTAGTAAAACTATCCATATGCAATGCACTGAGTTATATCAGTTTTTAATAAAACTATCCATATGCAATGCAGTGAGTTATATCAGTTTTTAGTAAAACTATCCATATGCAATGCACTGAGTTATATCAGTTTTTAATAAAACTATCCATATGCAATGCAATAAGTTATATCAGTTTTTAATAAAACTATCCATATGCAATGCACTGAGTTATATCAGTTTTTAGTAAAACTATCCATATGCAATGCAGTGAGTTATATCAGTTTTTAATAACACTATCCATATGCAATGCTCTGAGTTATATCAGTTTTTAATAAAACTATCCATATGCAATGCAATAAGTTATATCAGTTTTTAATAAAACTATCCATATGCAATGCACTGAGTTATATCAGTTTTTAGTAAAACTATCCATATGCAATGCACTGAGTTATATCAGTTTTTAATAAAACTATCCATATGCAATGCAATAAGTTATATCAGTTTTTAATAAAACTATCCATATGCAATGCAATAAGTTATATCAGTTTTTAATAAAACTATCCATATGCAATACAGCGAGTTATATCAGGTTTTAATAAAACTATCCATATGCAATGCACTGAGTTATATCAGTTTTTAGTAAAACTATCCATATGCAATGCAGTGAGTTATATCAGTTTTTAATAAAACTATCCATATGCAATGCTCTGAGTTATATCAGGTTTTAATAAAACTATCCATATGCAATGCAATAAGTTATATCAGTTTTTAGTAAAACTATCCATATGCAATGCAGTGAGTTATATCAGGTTTTAATAAAACTATCCATATGCAATGCAATAAGTTATATCAGTTTTTAGTAAAACTATCCATATGCAATGCAGTGAGTTATATCAGTTTTTAATAAAACTATCCATATGCAATGCTCTGAGTTTTATCAGTTTTTAATAAAACTATCCATATGCAATGCAATAAGTCATATCAGTTTTTAGTAAAACTATCCATATGCAATGCAGTGAGTTATATCAGTTTTTAATAAAACTATCCATATGCAATGCAATAAGTTATATCAGTTTTTAATAAAACTATCCATATGCAATGCTCTGAGTTATATCAGTTTTTAATAAAACTATCCATATGCAATGCACTGAGTTATATCAGTTTTTAATAAAACTATCCATATGCAATGCACTGAGTTATATCAGTTTTTAATAAAACTATCCATATGCAATGCAGTGAGTTATATCAGTTTTTAATAAAACTATCCATATGCAATGCAATAAGTTATATCAGTTTTTAGTAAAACTATCCATATGCAATGCAGCGAGTTATATCAGGTTTTAATAAAACTATCCATATGCAATGCAGTGAGTTATATCAGTTTTTAGTAAAACTATCCATATGCAATGCTCTGAGTTATATCAGTTTTTAATAAAACTATCCATATGCAATGCAATAAGTTATATCAGTTTTTAATAAAACTATCCATATGCAATGCACTGAGTTATATCAGTTTTTAGTAAAACTATCCATATGCAATGCACTGAGTTATATCAATTTTTAGTAAAACTATCCATATGCAATGCAGTGAGTTATATCAGTTTTTAATAAAACTATCCATATGCAATGCAATAAGTTATATCAGTTTTTAATAAAACTATCCATATGCAATGCAATAAGTTATATCAGTTTTTAATAAAACTATCCATATGCAATGCAATAAGTTATATCAGTTTTTAATAAAACTATCCATATGCAATACAGCGAGTTATATCAGGTTTTAATAAAACTATCCATATGCAATGCACTGAGTTATATCAGTTTTTAGTAAAACTATCCATATGCAATGCAGTGAGTTATATCAGTTTTTAATAAAACTATCCATATGCAATGCTCTGAGTTATATCAGGTTTTAATAAAACTATCCATATGCAATGCAATAAGTTATATCAGTTTTTAATAAAACTATCCATATGCAATGCAATAAGTTATATCAGTTTTTAATAAAACTATCCATATGCAATGCAGTGAGTTATATCAGTTTTTAGTAAAACTATCCATATGCAATGCACTGAGTTATATCAGTTTTTAATAAAACTATCCATATGCAATGCAGTGAGTTATATCAGTTTTTAGTAAAACTATCCATATGCAATGCACTGAGTTATATCAGTTTTTAATAAAACTATCCATATGCAATGCAATAAGTTATATCAGTTTTTAATAAAACTATCCATATGCAATGCACTGAGTTATATCAGTTTTTAGTAAAACTATCCATATGCAATGCAGTGAGTTATATCAGTTTTTAATAACACTATCCATATGCAATGCTCTGAGTTATATCAGTTTTTAATAAAACTATCCATATGCAATGCAATAAGTTATATCAGTTTTTAATAAAACTATCCATATGCAATGCACTGAGTTATATCAGTTTTTAGTAAAACTATCCATATGCAATGCACTGAGTTATATCAGTTTTTAGTAAAACTATCCATATGCAATGCAATAAGTTATATCAGTTTTTAGTAAAACTATCCATATGCAATGCAGTGAGTTATATCAGTTTTTAATAAAACTATCCATATGCAATGCAATAAGTTATATCAGTTTTTAATAAAACTATCCATATGCAATGCAATAAGTTATATCAGTTTTTAATAAAACTATCCATATGCAATGCAATAAGTTATATCAGTTTTTAATAAAACTATCCATATGCAATACAGCGAGTTATATCAGGTTTTAATAAAACTATCCATATGCAATGCACTGAGTTATATCAGTTTTTAGTAAAACTATCCATATGCAATGCAGTGAGTTATATCAGTTTTTAATAAAACTATCCATATGCAATGCTCTGAGTTATATCAGGTTTTAATAAAACTATCCATATGCAATGCAATAAGTTATATCAGTTTTTAGTAAAACTATCCATATGCAATGCAGTGAGTTATATCAGGTTTTAATAAAACTATCCATATGCAATGCAATAAGTTATATCAGTTTTTAGTAAAACTATCCATATGCAATGCAGTGAGTTATATCAGTTTTTAATAAAACTATCCATATGCAATGCTCTGAGTTTTATCAGTTTTTAATAAAACTATCCATATGCAATGCAATAAGTTATATCAGTTTTTAATAAAACTATCCATATGCAATGCAGCGAGCTATATCAGGTTTTAATAAAACTATCCATATGCAATGCACTGAGTTATATCAGTTTTTAGTAAAACTATCCATATGCAATGCAGTGAGTTATATCAGTTTTTAATAAAACTATCCATATGCAATGCTCTGAGTTATATCAGTTTTTAATAAAACTATCCATATGCAATGCAATAAGTTATATCAGTTTTTAATAAAACTATCCATATGCAATGCAGTGAGTTATATCAGTTTTTAGTAAAACTATCCATATGCAATGCACTGAGTTATATCAGGTTTTAATAAAACTATCCATATGCAATGCAATAAGTTATATCAGTTTTTAATAAAACTATCCATATGCAATGCAATAAGTTATATCAGTTTTTAATAAAACTATCCATATGCAATGCAGTGAGTTATATCAGTTTTTAGTAAAACTATCCATATGCAATGCTCTGAGTTATATCAGTTTTTAATAAAACTATCCATATGCAATGCAATAAGTTATATCAGTTTTTAATAAAACTATCCATATGCAATGCACTGAGTTATATCAGTTTTTAGTAAAACTATCCATATGCAATGCACTGAGTTATATCAATTTTTAGTAAAACTATCCATATGCAATGCAGTGAGTTATATCAGTTTTTAATAAAACTATCCATATGCAATGCAATAAGTTATATCAGTTTTTAATAAAACTATCCATATGCAATGCAATAAGTTATATCAGTTTTTAATAAAACTATCCATATGCAATGCAATAAGTTATATCAGTTTTTAATAAAACTATCCATATGCAATACAGCGAGTTATATCAGGTTTTAATAAAACTATCCATATGCAATGCACTGAGTTATATCAGTTTTTAGTAAAACTATCCATATGCAATGCAGTGAGTTATATCAGTTTTTAATAAAACTATCCATATGCAATGCTCTGAGTTATATCAGGTTTTAATAAAACTATCCATATGCAATGCAATAAGTTATATCAGTTTTTAATAAAACTATCCATATGCAATGCAATAAGTTATATCAGTTTTTAATAAAACTATCCATATGCAATGCAGTGAGTTATATCAGTTTTTAGTAAAACTATCCATATGCAATGCACTGAGTTATATCAGTTTTTAATAAAACTATCCATATGCAATGCAGTGAGTTATATCAGTTTTTAGTAAAACTATCCATATGCAATGCACTGAGTTATATCAGTTTTTAATAAAACTATCCATATGCAATGCAATAAGTTATATCAGTTTTTAATAAAACTATCCATATGCAATGCACTGAGTTATATCAGTTTTTAGTAAAACTATCCATATGCAATGCAGTGAGTTATATCAGTTTTTAATAACACTATCCATATGCAATGCTCTGAGTTATATCAGTTTTTAATAAAACTATCCATATGCAATGCAATAAGTTATATCAGTTTTTAATAAAACTATCCATATGCAATGCACTGAGTTATATCAGTTTTTAGTAAAACTATCCATATGCAATGCACTGAGTTATATCAGTTTTTAGTAAAACTATCCATATGCAATGCAATAAGTTATATCAGTTTTTAGTAAAACTATCCATATGCAATGCAGTGAGTTATATCAGTTTTTAATAAAACTATCCATATGCAATGCAATAAGTTATATCAGTTTTTAATAAAACTATCCATATGCAATGCAATAAGTTATATCAGTTTTTAATAAAACTATCCATATGCAATGCAATAAGTTATATCAGTTTTTAATAAAACTATCCATATGCAATACAGCGAGTTATATCAGGTTTTAATAAAACTATCCATATGCAATGCACTGAGTTATATCAGTTTTTAGTAAAACTATCCATATGCAATGCAGTGAGTTATATCAGTTTTTAATAAAACTATCCATATGCAATGCTCTGAGTTATATCAGGTTTTAATAAAACTATCCATATGCAATGCAATAAGTTATATCAGTTTTTAGTAAAACTATCCATATGCAATGCAGTGAGTTATATCAGGTTTTAATAAAACTATCCATATGCAATGCAATAAGTTATATCAGTTTTTAGTAAAACTATCCATATGCAATGCAGTGAGTTATATCAGTTTTTAATAAAACTATCCATATGCAATGCTCTGAGTTTTATCAGTTTTTAATAAAACTATCCATATGCAATGCAATAAGTCATATCAGTTTTTAGTAAAACTATCCATATGCAATGCAGTGAGTTATATCAGTTTTTAATAAAACTATCCATATGCAATGCAATAAGTTATATCAGTTTTTAATAAAACTATCCATATGCAATGCTCTGAGTTATATCAGTTTTTAATAAAACTATCCATATGCAATGCACTGAGTTATATCAGTTTTTAATAAAACTATCCATATGCAATGCACTGAGTTATATCAGTTTTTAATAAAACTATCCATATGCAATGCAGTGAGTTATATCAGTTTTTAATAAAACTATCCATATGCAATGCAATAAGTTATATCAGTTTTTAGTAAAACTATCCATATGCAATGCAGCGAGTTATATCAGGTTTTAATAAAACTATCCATATGCAATGCAGTGAGTTATATCAGTTTTTAGTAAAACTATCCATATGCAATGCTCTGAGTTATATCAGTTTTTAATAAAACAATCCATATGCAATGCAATAAGTTATATCAGTTTTTAATAAAACTATCCATATGCAATGCAGCGAGTTATATCAGGTTTTAATAAAACTATCCATATGCAATGCAATAAGTTATATCAGTTTTTAGTAAAACTATCCACATGCAATGCACTGAGTTATATCAGTTTTAAATAAAACTATCCATATGCAATGCTCTGAGTTATATCAGTTTTTAATAAAACTATCCATATGCAATGCAGTAAGTTATATCAGTTTTTAATAAAACTATCCATATGCAATACAGCGAGTTATATCAGGTTTTAATAAAACTATCCATATGCAAAGCAATAAGTTATATCAGTTTTTAGTAAAACTATCCATATGCAATGCAGTGAGTTATATCAGTTTTTAATAAGACTATCCATATGCAATGCTCTGAGTTATATCAGGTTTTAATAAAACTATCCATATGCAATGCAATAAGTTATATCAGTTTTTAATAAAACTATCCATATGCAATGCAATAAGTTATATCAGTTTTTAGTAAAACTATCCATATGCAATGCAGTGAGTTATATCAGTTTTTAATAAAACTATCCATATGCAATGCTCTGAGTTATATCAGTTTTTAATAAAACTATCCATATGCAATGCAATAAGTTATATCAGTTTTTAATAAAACTATCCATATGCAATGCAGCGAGTTATATCAGGTTTTAATAAAACTATCCATATGCAATGCACTGAGTTATATCAGTTTTTAGTAAAACTATCCATATGCAATGCAGTGAGTTATATCAGTTTTTAATAAAACTATCCATATGCAATGCTCTGAGTTATATCAGTTTTTAATAAAACTATCCATATGCAATGCAATAAGTTATATCAGTTTTTAATAAAACTATCCATATGAAATGCAGTGAGTTATATCAGTTTTTAGTAAAACTATCCATATGCAATGCACTGAGTTATATCAGGTTTTAATAAAACTATCCATATGCAATGCACTGAGTTATATCAGTTTTTAGTAAAACTATCCATATGCAATGCAGTGAGTTATATCAGTTTTTAATAAAACTATCCATATGCAATGCTCTGAGTTTTATCAGTTTTTAATAAAACTATCCATATGCAATGCAATAAGTCATATCAGTTTTTAGTAAAACTATCCATATGCAATGCAGTGAGTTATATCAGTTTTTAATAAAACTATCCATATGCAATGCAATAAGTTATATCAGTTTTTAATAAAACTATCCATATGCAATGCTCTGAGTTATATCAGTTTTTAATAAAACTATCCATATGCAATGCACTGAGTTATATCAGTTTTTAATAAAACTATCCATATGCAATGCACTGAGTTATATCAGTTTTTAATAAAACTATCCATATGCAATGCAGTGAGTTATATCAGTTTTTAATAAAACTATCCATATGCAATGCAATAAGTTATATCAGTTTTTAGTAAAACTATCCATATGCAATGCAGCGAGTTATATCAGGTTTTAATAAAACTATCCATATGCAATGCAGTGAGTTATATCAGTTTTTAGTAAAACTATCCATATGCAATGCTCTGAGTTATATCAGTTTTTAATAAAACAATCCATATGCAATGCAATAAGTTATATCAGTTTTTAATAAAACTATCCATATGCAATGCAGCGAGTTATATCAGGTTTTAATAAAACTATCCATATGCAATGCAATAAGTTATATCAGTTTTTAGTAAAACTATCCACATGCAATGCACTGAGTTATATCAGTTTTAAATAAAACTATCCATATGCAATGCTCTGAGTTATATCAGTTTTTAATAAAACTATCCATATGCAATGCAGTAAGTTATATCAGTTTTTAATAAAACTATCCATATGCAATACAGCGAGTTATATCAGGTTTTAATAAAACTATCCATATGCAATGCAATAAGTTATATCAGTTTTTAGTAAAACTATCCATATGCAATGCAGTGAGTTATATCAGTTTTTAATAAGACTATCCATATGCAATGCTCTGAGTTATATCAGGTTTTAATAAAACTATCCATATGCAATGCAATAAGTTATATCAGTTTTTAGTAAAACTATCCATATGCAATGCAGTGAGTTATATCAGGTTTTAATAAAACTATCCATATGCAATGCAATAAGTTATATCAGTTTTTAGTAAAACTATCCATATGCAATGCAGTGAGTTATATCAGTTTTTAATAAAACTATCCATATGCAATGCTCTGAGTTATATCAGTTTTTAATAAAACTATCCATATGCAATGCAATAAGTTATATCAGTTTTTAATAAAACTATCCATATGCAATGCAGCGAGTTATATCAGGTTTTAATAAAACTATCCATATGCAATGCACTGAGTTATATCAGTTTTTAGTAAAACTATCCATATGCAATGCAGTGAGTTATATCAGTTTTTAATAAAACTATCCATATGCAATGCTCTGAGTTATATCAGTTTTTAATAAAACTATCCATATGCAATGCAATAAGTTATATCAGTTTTTAATAAAACTATCCATATGAAATGCAGTGAGTTATATCAGTTTTTAGTAAAACTATCCATATGCAATGCACTGAGTTATATCAGGTTTTAATAAAACTGTCCATATGCAATGCACTGAGTTATATCAGTTTTTAGTAAAACTATCCATATGCAATGCAGTGAGTTATATCAGTTTTTAGTAACACTATTTATATGCAATGCTCTGAGTTATATCAGTTTTTAATAAAACTATCCATATGCAATGCAATAAGTTATATCAGTTTTTAATAAAACTATCCATATGCAATGCACTGAGTTATATCAGTTTTTAGTAAAACTATCCATATGCAATGCACTGAGTTATATCAGTTTTTAGTAAAGCTATCCATATGCAATGCAATAAGTTATATCAGTTTTTAATAAAACTATCCATATGCAATGCAATAAGTTATATCAGTTTTTAATAAAACTATCCATATGCAATACAGCGAGTTATATCAGGTTTTAATAAAACTATCCATATGCAATGCAATAAGTTATATCAGTTTTTAGTAAAACTATCCATATGCAATGCAGTGAGTTATATCAGTTTTTAATAAAACTATCCATATGCAATGCTCTGAGTTATATCAGGTTTTAATAAAACTATCCATATGCAATGCAATAAGTTATATCAGTTTTTAGTAAAACTATCCATATGCAATGCAGTGAGTTATATCAGGTTTTAATAAAACTATCCATATGCAATGCAATAAGTTATATCAGTTTTTAGTAAAACTATCCATATGCAATGCAGTGAGTTATATCAGTTTTTAATAAAACTATCCATATGCAATGCTCTGAGTTATATCAGTTTTTAATAAAACTATCCATATGCAATGCAATAAGTTATATCAGTTTTTAATAAAACTATCCATATGCAATGCAGCGAGTTATATCAGGTTTTAATAAAACTATCCATATGCAATGCACTGAGTTATATCAGTTTTTAGTAAAACTATCCATATGCAATGCAGTGAGTTATATCAGTTTTTAATAAAACTATCCATATGCAATGCTCTGAGTTATATCAGTTTTTAATAAAACTATCCATATGCAATGCAATAAGTTATATCAGTTTTTAATAAAACTATCCATATGCAATGCAGTGAGTTATATCAGTTTTTAGTAAAACTATCCATATGCAATGCACTGAGTTATATCAGGTTTTAATAAAACTATCCATATGCAATGCACTGAGTTATATCAGTTTTTAGTAAAACTATCCATATGCAATGCAGTGAGTTATATCAGTTTTTAATAACACTATCCATATGCAATGCTCTGAGTTATATCAGTTTTTAATAAAACTATCCATATGCAATGCAATAAGTTATATCAGTTTTTAATAAAACTATCCATATGCAATGCACTGAGTTATATCAGTTTTTAGTAAAACTATCCATATGCAATGCACTGAGTTATATCAGTTTTTAATAAAACTATCCATATGCAATGCAATAAGTTATATCAGTTTTTAATAAAACTATCCATATGCAATGCAGTGAGTTATATCAGTTTTAAGTAAAACTATCCATATGCAATGCTCTGAGTTATATCAGTTTTTAATAAAACTATCCATATGCAATGCAATAAGTTATATCAGTTTTTAGTAAAACTATCCATATGCAATGCAGCGAGTTATATCAGGTTTTAATAAAACTATCCATATGCAATGCAGTGAGTTATATCAGTTTTTAGTAAAACTATCCATATGCAATGCCCTGACTTATATAAGTTTTTAATAAAACTATCCATATGCAATGCAATAAGTTATATCAGGTTTTAATAAAACTATCCATATGCAATGCAGTGAGTTATATCAGTTTTAAGTAAAACTATCCATATGCAATGCTCTGAGTTATATCAGTTTTTAATAAAACTATCCATATGCAATGCAATAAGTTATATCAGTTTTTAGTAAAACTATCCATATGCAATGCAGCGAGTTATATCAGGTTTTAATAAAACTATCCATATGCAATGCAGTGAGTTATATCAGTTTTTAGTAAAACTATCCATATGCAATGCTCTGAGTTATATCAGTTTTTAATAAAACTATCCATATGCAATGCTCTGAGTTATATCAGTTTTTAGTAAAACTATCCATATGCAATGCAGTGAGTTATATCAGTTTTTAATAAAACTATCCATATGCAATGCTCTGAGTTATATAAGTTTTTAATAAAACTATCCATATGCAATGCAATAAGTCATATCAGTTTTTAGTAAAACTATCCATATGCAATGCAGTGAGTTATATCAGTTTTTAATAAAACTATCCATATGCAATGCAATAAGTTATATCAGTTTTTAGTAAAACTATCCATATGCAATGCAGCGAGTTATATCAGGTTTTAATAAAACTATCCATATGCAATGCAGTGAGTTATACCAGTTTTTAGTAAAACTATCCATATGCAATGCTCTGAGTTATATCAGTTTTTAATAAAACTATCCATATGCAATGCACTGAGTTATATCAGTTTTTAATAAAACTATCCATATGCAATGCTCTGAGTTATATCAGTTTTTAATAAAACTATCCATATGCAATGCAATAAGTTATATCAGTTTTTAGTAAAACTATCCATATGCAATGCAATAAGTTATATCAGTTTTTAGTAAAACTATCCATATGCAATGCAGTGAGTTATATCAGTTTTTAATAAAACAATCCATATGCAATGCAATAAGTTATATCAGTTTTTAATAAAACTATCCACATGCAATGCAGCGAGTTATATCAGGTTTTAATAAAACTATCCATATGCAATGCAATAAGTTATATCAGTTTTTAGTAAAACTATCCATATGCAATGCAGTGAGTTATATCAGTTTTAAATAAAACTATCCATATGCAATGCTCTGAGTTATATCAGTTTTTAATAAAACTATCCATATGCAATGCAATAAGTTATATCAGTTTTTAATAAAACTATCCATATGCAATACAGCGAGTTATATCAGGCTTTAATAAAACTATCCATATGCAATGCAATAAGTTATATCAGTTTTTTGTAAAACTATCCATATGCAATGCAGTGAGTTATATCAGTTTTTAATAAAACTATCCATATGCAATGCTCTGAGTTATATCAGGTTTTAATAAAACTATCCATATGCAATGCAATAAGTTATATCAGTCTTTAGTAAAACTATCCATATGCAATGCAGTGAGTTATATCAGGTTTTAATAAAACTATCCATATGCAATGCAATAAGTTATATCAGTTTTTAATAAAACTATCCATATGCAATGCAATAAGTTATATCAGTTTTTAATAAAACTATCCATATGCAATGCAGCGAGTTATATCAGGTTTTAATAAAACTATCCATATGCAATGCACTGAGTTATATCAGTTTTTAATAAAACTATCCATATGCAATGCAATAAGTTATATCAGTTTTTTATAAAACTATCCATATGCAATGCACTGAGTTATATCAGTTTTTAATAAAACTATCCATATGCAATGCACTGAGTTATATCAGTTTTTAATAAAACTATCCATATGCAATGCACTGAGTTATATCAGTTTTTAGAAAAACTATCCATATGCAATGCACTGAGTTATATCAGGTTTTAATAAAACTATCCATATGCAATGCACTGAGTTATATCAGTTTTTAGTAAAACTATCCATATGCAATGCAGTGAGTTATATCAGTTTTTAATAACACTATCCATATGCAATGCTCTGAGTTATATCAGTTTTTAATAAAACTATCCATATGCAATGCAATAAGTTATATCAGTTTTTAATAAAACTATCCATATGCAATGCACTGAGTTATATCAGTTTTTAGTAAAACTATCCATATGCAATGCACTGAGTTATATCAGTTTTTAGTAAAACTATCCATATGCAATGCAGTGAGTTATATCAGTTTTTAATAAAACTATCCATATGCAATGCAATAAGTTATATCAGTTTTTAATAACACTATCCATATGCAATGCTCTGAGTTATATCAGTTTTTAATAAAACTATCCATATGCAATGCACTGAGTTATATCAGTTTTTAGTAAAACTATCCATATGCAATGCACTGAGTTATATCAGTTTTTAGTAAAACTATCCATATGCAATGCAGTGAGTTATATCAGTTTTTAATAAAACTATCCATATGCAATGCTCTGAGTTATATCAGTTTTTAATAAAACTATCCATATGCAATGCAATAAGTTATATCAGTTTTTAATAACACTATCCATATGCAATGCTCTGAGTTATATCAGTTTTTAATAAAACTATCCATATGCAATGCAATAAGTTATATCAGTTTTTAATAAAACTATCCATATGCAATGCAATAAGTTATATCAGGTTTTAATAAAACTATCCATATGCAATGCAGTGAGTTATATCAGTTTTTAGTAAAACTATCCATATGCAATGCTATAAGTTATATCAGTTTTTAATAAAACTATCCATATGCAATGCACTGAGTTATATCAGTTTTTAGTAAAACTATCCATATGCAATGCACTGAGTTATATCAGTTTTTAATAAAACTATCCATATGCAATGCAATAAGTTATATCAGTTTTTAATAAAACTATCCATATGCAATGCAGTGAGTTATATCAGTTTTAAGTAAAACTATCCATATGCAATGCTCTGAGTTATATCAGTTTTTAATAAAACTATCCATATGCAATGCAATAAGTTATATCAGTTTTTAGTAAAACTATCCATATGCAATGCAGCGAGTTATATCAGGTTTTAATAAAACTATCCATATGCAATGCAGTGAGTTATATCAGTTTTTAGTAAAACGATCCATATGCAATGCCCTGACTTATATCAGTTTTTAATAAAACTATCCATATGCAATGCAATAAGTTATATCAGGTTTTAATAAAACTATCCATATGCAATGCAGTGAGTTATATCAGTTTTAAGTAAAACTATCCATATGCAATGCTCTGAGTTATATCAGTTTTTAATAAAACTATCCATATGCAATGCAATAAGTTATATCAGTTTTTAGTAAAACTATCCATATGCAATGCAGCGAGTTATATCAGGTTTTAATAAAACTATCCATATGCAATGCAGTGAGTTATATCAGTTTTTAGTAAAACTATCCATATGCAATGCTCTGAGTTATATCAGTTTTTAATAAAACTATCCATATGCAATGCTCTGAGTTATATCAGTTTTTAGTAAAACTATCCATATGCAATGCAGTGAGTTATATCAGTTTTTAATAAAACTATCCATATGCAATGCTCTGAGTTATATCAGTTTTTAATAAAACTATCCATATGCAATGCAATAAGTCATATCAGTTTTTAGTAAAACTATCCATATGCAATGCAGTGAGTTATATCAGTTTTTAATAAAACTATCCATATGCAATGCAATAAGTTATATCAGTTTTTAGTAAAACTATCCATATGCAATGCAGCGAGTTATATCAGGTTTTAATAAAACTATCCATATGCAATGCAGTGAGTTATACCAGTTTTTAGTAAAACTATCCATATGCAATGCTCTGAGTTATATCAGTTTTTAATAAAACTATCCATATGCAATGCACTGAGTTATATCAGTTTTTAATAAAACTATCCATATGCAATGCTCTGAGTTATATCAGTTTTTAATAAAACTATCCATATGCAATGCAATAAGTTATATCAGTTTTTAGTAAAACTATCCATATGCAATGCAATAAGTTATATCAGTTTTTAGTAAAACTATCCATATGCAATGCAGTGAGTTATATCAGTTTTTAATAAAACAATCCATATGCAATGCAATAAGTTATATCAGTTTTTAATAAAACTATCCACATGCAATGCAGCGAGTTATATCAGGTTTTAATAAAACTATCCATATGCAATGCAATAAGTTATATCAGTTTTTAGTAAAACTATCCATATGCAATGCAGTGAGTTATATCAGTTTTAAATAAAACTATCCATATGCAATGCTCTGAGTTATATCAGTTTTTAATAAAACTATCCATATGCAATGCAATAAGTTATATCAGTTTTTAATAAAACTATCCATATGCAATACAGCGAGTTATATCAGGCTTTAATAAAACTATCCATATGCAATGCAATAAGTTATATCAGTTTTTTGTAAAACTATCCATATGCAATGCAGTGAGTTATATCAGTTTTTAATAAAACTATCCATATGCAATGCTCTGAGTTATATCAGGTTTTAATAAAACTATCCATATGCAATGCAATAAGTTATATCAGTTTTTAGTAAAACTATCCATATGCAATGCAGTGAGTTATATCAGGTTTTAATAAAACTATCCATATGCAATGCAATAAGTTATATCAGTTTTTAATAAAACTATCCATATGCAATGCAATAAGTTATATCAGTTTTTAATAAAACTATCCATATGCAATGCAGCGAGTTATATCAGGTTTTAATAAAACTATCCATATGCAATGCACTGAGTTATATCAGTTTTTAGTAAAACTATCCATATGCAATGCAGTGAGTTATATCAGTTTTTAATAAAACTATCCATATGCAATGCTCTGAGTTATATCAGTTTTTAATAAAACTATCCATATGCAATGCAATAAGTTATATCAGTTTTTAATAAAACTATCCATATGCAATGCAGTGAGTTATATCAGTTTTTAGTGAAACTATCCATATGCAATGCACTGAGTTATATCAGGTTTTAATAAAACTATCCATATGCAATGCACTGAGTTATATCAGTTTTTAGTAAAACTATCCATATGCAATGCAGTGAGTTATATCAGTTTTTAATAACACTATCCATATGCAATGCTCTGAGTTATATCAGTTTTTAATAAAACTATCCATATGCAATGCAATAAGTTATATCAGTTTTTAATAAAACTATCCATATGCAATGCACTGAGTTATATCAGTTTTTAGTAAAACTATCCATATGCAATGCACTGAGTTATATCAGTTTTTAGTAAAACTATCCATATGCAATGCAGTGAGTTATATCAGTTTTTAATAAAACTATCCATATGCAATGCTCTGAGTTATATCAGTTTTTAATAAAACTATCCATATGCAATGCAATAAGTTATATCAGTTTTTAATAAAACTATCCATATGCAATGCAATAAGTTATATCAGTTTTTAATAAAACTATCCATATGCAATGCAGCGAGTTATATCAGGTTTTAATAAAACTATCCATATGCAATGCACTGAGTTATATCAGTTTTTGTAAAACTATCCATATGCAATGCAGTGAGTTATATCAGTTTTTAATAAAACTATCCATATGCAATGCTTTGAGTTATATCAGTTTTTAATAAAACTATCCATATGCAATGCAATAAGTTATATCAGTTTTTAATAAAACTATCCATATGCAATGCAGTGAGTTATATCATTTTTTAATAAAACTATCCATATGCGATGCAATAAGTTATATCAGTTTTTAATAAAACTATCCATATGCAATGCAGCGAGTTATATCAGGTTTTAATAAAACTATCCATATGCAATGCACTGAGTTATATCAGTTTTTAATAAAACTATCCATATGCAATGCAGCGAGTTATATCAGGGTTTAATAAAACTATCCATATGCAATGCACTGAGTTATATCAGTTTTTAATAAAACTATCCATATGCAATGCAATAAGTTATATCAGTTTTTAATAAAACTATCCATATGCAATGCACTGAGTTATATCAGTTCTTAATAAAACTATCCATATGCAATGCAATAAGTTGTATCAGTTTTTAGTAAAACTATCCATATGCAATGCAGTGAGTGATATCAGTTTTTAATAAAACTATCCATATGCAATGCTCTGAGTTATATCAGTTTTTAGTAAAACTATCCATATGCAATGCAGCGAGTTATATCAGGTTTTAATAAAACTATCCATATGCAATGCAGTGAGTTATGTCAGTTTTTAGTAAAACTATCCATATGCAATGCTCTGAGTTATATCAGCTTTTAATAAAACAATCCATATGCAATGCAATAAGTTATATCAGTTTTTAATAAAACTGTCCATATGCAATGCAGCGAGTTATATCAGGTTTTAATAAAACTATCCATATGCAATGCAATAAGTTATATCAGTTTTTAGTAAAACTATCCATATGCAATGCAGTGAGTTATATCAGTTTTTAATAAAAATATCCATATGCAATGCTCTGAGTTATATCAGTTTTTAATAAAACTATCCATATGCAATGCTCTGAGTTATATCAGTTTTTAATAAAACTATCCATATGCAATGCAATAAGTTATATCAGTTTTTAATAAAACTATCCATATGCAATGCAGTGAGTTATATCAGTTTTTAGTAAAACTATCCATATGCAATGCACTGAGTTATATCAGGTTTTAATAAAACTATCCATATGCAATGCACTGAGTTATATCAGTTTTTAGTAAAACTATCCATATGCAATGCAGTGAGTTATATCAGTTTTTAATAACACTATCCATATGCAATGCTCTGAGTTATATCAGTTTTTAATAAAACTATCCATATGCAATGCAATAAGTTATATCAGTTTTTAATAAAACTATCCATATGCAATGCACTGAGTTATATCAGTTTTTAGTAAAACTATCCATATGCAATGCACTGAGTTATATCAGTTTTTAGTAAAACTATCCATATGCAATGCAGTGAGTTATATCAGTTTTTAATAAAACTATCCATATGCAATGCTCTGAGTTATATCAGTTTTTAATAAAACTATCCATATGCAATGCAATAAGTTATATCAGTTTTTAATAAAACTATCCATATGCAATGCAATAAGTTATATCAGTTTTTAATAAAACTATCCATATGCAATGCAGCGAGTTATATCAGGTTTTAATAAAACTATCCATATGCAATGCACTGAGTTATATCAGTTTTTGTAAAACTATCCATATGCAATGCAGTGAGTTATATCAGTTTTTAATAAAACTATCCATATGCAATGCTTTGAGTTATATCAGTTTTTAATAAAACTATCCATATGCAATGCAATAAGTTATATCAGTTTTTAATAAAACTATCCATATGCAATGCAATAAGTTATATCATTTTTTAATAAAACTATCCATATGCGATGCAATAAGTTATATCAGTTTTTAATAAAACTATCCATATGCAATGCACTGAGTTATATCAGGTTTTAATAAAACTATCCATATGCAATGCACTGAGTTATATCAGTTTTTAGTAAAACTATCCATATGCAATGCAGTGAGTTATATCAGTTTTTAATAACACTATCCATATGCAATGCTCTGAGTTATATCAGTTTTTAATAAAACTATCCATATGCAATGCAATAAGTTATATCAGTTTTTAATAAAACTATCCATATGCAATGCACTGAGTTATATCAGTTTTTAGTAAAACTATCCATATGCAATGCACTGAGTTATATCAGTTTTTAGTAAAACTATCCATATGCAATGCAGTGAGTTATATCAGTTTTTAATAAAACTATCCATATGCAATGCTCTGAGTTATATCAGTTTTTAATAAAACTATCCATATGCAATGCAATAAGTTATATCAGTTTTTAATAAAACTATCCATATGCAATGCAATAAGTTATATCAGTTTTTAATAAAACAATCCATATGCAATGCAATAAGTTATATCAGTTTTTAATAAAACTATCCACATGCAATGCAGCGAGTTATATCAGGTTTTAATAAAACTATCCATATGCAATGCAATAAGTTATATCAGTTTTTAGTAAAACTATCCATATGCAATGCAGTGAGTTATATCAGTTTTAAATAAAACTATCCATATGCAATGCTCTGAGTTATATCAGTTTTTAATAAAACTATCCATATGCAATGCAATAAGTTATATCAGTTTTTAATAAAACTATCCATATGCAATACAGCGAGTTATATCAGGCTTTAATAAAACTATCCATATGCAATGCAATAAGTTATATCAGTTTTTTGTAAAACTATCCATATGCAATGCAGTGAGTTATATCAGTTTTTAATAAAACTATCCATATGCAATGCTCTGAGTTATATCAGGTTTTAATAAAACTATCCATATGCAATGCAATAAGTTATATCAGTTTTTAGTAAAACTATCCATATGCAATGCAGTGAGTTATATCAGGTTTTAATAAAACTATCCATATGCAATGCAATAAGTTATATCAGTTTTTAATAAAACTATCCATATGCAATGCAATAAGTTATATCAGTTTTTAATAAAACTATCCATATGCAATGCAGCGAGTTATATCAGGTTTTAATAAAACTATCCATATGCAATGCACTGAGTTATATCAGTTTTTGTAAAACTATCCATATGCAATGCAGTGAGTTATATCAGTTTTTAATAAAACTATCCATATGCAATGCTTTGAGTTATATCAGTTTTTAATAAAACTATCCATATGCAATGCAATAAGTTATATCAGTTTTTAATAAAACTATCCATATGCAATGCAGTGAGTTATATCATTTTTTAATAAAACTATCCATATGCGATGCAATAAGTTATATCAGTTTTTAATAAAACTATCCATATGCAATGCAGCGAGTTATATCAGGTTTTAATAAAACTATCCATATGCAATGCACTGAGTTATATCAGTTTTTAATAAAACTATCCATATGCAATGCAGCGAGTTATATCAGGGTTTAATAAAACTATCCATATGCAATGCACTGAGTTATATCAGTTTTTAATAAAACTATCCATATGCAATGCAATAAGTTATATCAGTTTTTAATAAAACTATCCATATGCAATGCACTGAGTTATATCAGTTCTTAATAAAACTATCCATATGCAATGCAATAAGTTGTATCAGTTTTTAGTAAAACTATCCATATGCAATGCAGTGAGTGATATCAGTTTTTAATAAAACTATCCATATGCAATGCTCTGAGTTATATCAGTTTTTAGTAAAACTATCCATATGCAATGCAGCGAGTTATATCAGGTTTTAATAAAACTATCCATATGCAATGAAGTGAGTTATGTCAGTTTTTAGTAAAACTATCCATATGCAATGCTCTGAGTTATATCAGCTTTTAATAAAACAATCCATATGCAATGCAATAAGTTATATCAGTTTTTAATAAAACTATCCATATGCAATGCAGCGAGTTATATCAGGTTTTAATAAAACTATCCATATGCAATGCAATAAGTTATATCAGTTTTTAGTAAAACTATCCATATGCAATGCAGTGAGTTATATCAGTTTTTAATAAAAATATCCATATGCAATGCTCTGAGTTATATCAGTTTTTAATAAAACTATCCATATGCAATGCTCTGAGTTATATCAGTTTTTAATAAAACTATCCATATGCAATGCAATAAGTTATATCAGTTTTTAATAAAACTATCCATATGCAATGCAGTGAGTTATATCAGTTTTTAGTAAAACTATCCATATGCAATGCACTGAGTTATATCAGGTTTTAATAAAACTATCCATATGCAATGCACTGAGTTATATCAGTTTTTAGTAAAACTATCCATATGCAATGCAGTGAGTTATATCAGTTTTTAATAACACTATCCATATGCAATGCTCTGAGTTATATCAGTTTTTAATAAAACTATCCATATGCAATGCAATAAGTTATATCAGTTTTTAATAAAACTATCCATATGCAATGCACTGAGTTATATCAGTTTTTAGTAAAACTATCCATATGCAATGCACTGAGTTATATCAGTTTTTAGTAAAACTATCCATATGCAATGCAGTGAGTTATATCAGTTTTTAATAAAACTATCCATATGCAATGCTCTGAGTTATATCAGTTTTTAATAAAACTATCCATATGCAATGCAATAAGTTATATCAGTTTTTAATAAAACTATCCATATGCAATGCAATAAGTTATATCAGTTTTTAATAAAACTATCCATATGCAATGCAGCGAGTTATATCAGGTTTTAATAAAACTATCCATATGCAATGCACTGAGTTATATCAGTTTTTGTAAAACTATCCATATGCAATGCAGTGAGTTATATCAGTTTTTAATAAAACTATCCATATGCAATGCTTTGAGTTATATCAGTTTTTAATAAAACTATCCATATGCAATGCAATAAGTTATATCAGTTTTTAATAAAACTATCCATATGCAATGCAGTGAGTTATATCATTTTTTAATAAAACTATCCATATGCGATGCAATAAGTTATATCAGTTTTTAATAAAACTATCCATATGCAATGCAGCGAGTTATATCAGGTTTTAATAAAACTATCCATATGCAATGCACTGAGTTATATCAGTTTTTAATAAAACTATCCATATGCAATGCAGCGAGTTATATCAGGGTTTAATAAAACTATCCATATGCAATGCACTGAGTTATATCAGTTTTTAATAAAACTATCCATATGCAATGCAATAAGTTATATCAGTTTTTAATAAAACTATCCATATGCAATGCACTGAGTTATATCAGTTCTTAATAAAACTATCCATATGCAATGCAATAAGTTGTATCAGTTTTTAGTAAAACTATCCATATGCAATGCAGTGAGTGATATCAGTTTTTAATAAAACTATCCATATGCAATGCAATAAGTTATATCAGTTTTTAGTAAAACTATCCATATGCAATGCAGCGAGTTATATCAGGTTTTAATAAAACTATCCATATGCAATGCAGTGAGTTATGTCAGTTTTTAGTAAAACTATCCATATGCAATGCTCTGAGTTATATCAGCTTTTAATAAAACAATCCATATGCAATGCAATAAGTTATATCAGGTTTTAATAAAACTATCCATATGCAATGCAGCGAGTTATATCAGGTTTTAATAAAACTATCCATATGCAATGCAATAAGTTATATCAGTTTTTAGTAAAACTATCCATATGCAATGCAGTGAGTTATATCAGTTTTTAATAAAAATATCCATATGCAATGCTCTGAGTTATATCAGTTTTTAATAAAACTATCCATATGCAATGCAATAAGTTATATCAGTTTTTAATAAAACTATCCATATGCAATACAGCGAGTTATATCAGGTTTTAATAAAACTATCCATATGCAATGCAATAAGTTATATCAGTTTTTAGTAAAACTATCCATATGCAATGCAGTGAGTTATATCAGTTTTTAATAAAACTATCCATATGCAATGCTCTGAGTTATATCAGGTTTTAATAAAACTATCCATATGCAATGCAATAAGTTATATCATTTTTTAATAAAACTATCCATATGCAATGCAATAAGTTATATCAGTTTTTAATAAAACTATCCATATGCAATGCACTGAGTTATATCAGTTTTTAGTAAAACTATCCATATGCAATGCTCTGAGTTATATCAGTTTTTAATAAAACTATCCATATGCAATGCAGCGAGTTATATCAGGTTTTAATAAAACTATCCATATGCAATGCACTGTGTTATATCAGTTTTTAATAAAACTATCCATATGCAATGCAGCGAGTTATATCAGGTTTTAATAAAACTATCCATATGCAATGCAATAAGTTATATCAGTTTTTAATAAAACTATCCATATGCAATGCAATAAGTTATATCAGTTTTTAATAAAACTATCCATACGCAATGCAATAAGTTATATCAGTTTTTAATAAAACTATCCATATGCAATGCACTGAGTTATATCAGTTTTTAGTAAAACTATCCATATGCAATGCTCTGAGTTATATCAGTTTTTAATAAAACTATCCATATGCAATGCAGCGAGTTATATCAGGTTTTAATAAAACTATCCATATGCAATGCAATAAGTTATATCAGTTTTTAATAAAACTATCCATATGCAATGCAGCGAGTTATATCAGGGTTTAATAAAACTATCCATATGCAATGCACTGAGTTATATCAGTTTTTAATAAAACTATCCATATGCAATGCAATAAGTTATATCAGTTTTTAATAAAACTATCCATATGCAATGCTCTGAGTTATATCAGGTTTTAATAAAACTATCCATATGCAATGCAATAAGTTATATCAGTTTTTAGTAAAACTATCCATATGCAATGCAGTGAGTTATATCAGGTTTTAATAAAACTATCCATATGCAATGCAATAAGTTATATCAGTTTTTAGTAAAACTATCCATATGCAATGCAATAAGTTATATCAGTTTTTAGTAAAACTATCCATATGCAATGCAGCGAGTTATATCAGGTTTTAATAAAACTATCCATATGCAATGCAGCGAGTTATATCAGGTTTTAATAAAACTATCCATATGCAATGCAGTGAGTTATATCAGTTTTTAGTAAAACTATCCATATGCAATGCCCTGACTTATATCAGTTTTTATTAAAACTATCCATATGCAATGCAATAAGTTATATCAGGTTTTAATAAAACTATCCATATGCAATGCAGTGAGTTATATCAGTTTTAAGTAAAACTATCCATATGCAATGCTCTGAGTTATATCAGTTTTTAATAAAACTATCCATATGCAATGCAATAAGTTATATCAGTTTTTAGTAAAACTATCCATATGCAATGCAGCGAGTTATATCAGGTTTTAATAAAACTATCCATATGCAATGCAGTGAGTTATATCAGTTTTTAGTAAAACTATCCATATGCAATGCTCTGAGTTATATCAGTTTTTAATAAAACTATCCATATGCAATGCTCTGAGTTATATCAGTTTTTAGTAAAACTATCCATATGCAATGCAGTGAGTTATATAAGTTTTTAATAAAACTATCCATATGCAATGCTCTGAGTTATATCAGTTTTTAATAAAACTATCCATATGCAATGCAATAAGTCATATCAGTTTTTAGTAAAACTATCCATATGCAATGCAGTGAGTTATATCAGTTTTTAATAAAACTATCCATATGCAATGCACTGAGTTATATCAGTTTTTAATAAAACTATCCATATGCAATGCTCTGAGTTATATCAGTTTTTAATAAAACTATCCATATGCAATGCTCTGAGTTATATCAGTTTTTAGTAAAACTATCCATATGCAATGCAGTGAGTTATATCAGTTTTTAGTAAAACTATCCATATGCAATGCTCTGAGTTATATCAGTTTTTAATAAAACTATCCATATGCAATGCTCTGAGTTATATCAGTTTTTAGTAAAACTATCCATATGCAATGCAATAAGTTATATCAGTTTTTAGTAAAACTATCCATATGCAATGCAGCGAGTTATATCAGGTTTTAATAAAACTATCCATATGCAATGCAGTGAGTTATACCAGTTTTTAGTAAAACTATCCATATGCAATGCTCTGAGTTATATCAGTTTTTAATAAAACTATCCATATGCAATGCACTGAGTTATATCAGTTTTTAATAAAACTATCCATATGCAATGCTCTGAGTTATATCAGTTTTTAATAAAACTATCCATATGCAATGCAATAAGTTATATCAGTTTTTAGTAAAACTATCCATATGCAATGCAATAAGTTATATCAGTTTTTAGTAAAACTATCCATATGCAATGCAGCGAGTTATATCAGGTTTTAATAAAACTATCCATATGCAATGCAGTGAGTTATATCAGTTTTTAGTAAAACTATCCATATGCAATGCTCTGAGTTATATCAGTTTTTAATAAAACAATCCATATGCAATGCAATAAGTTATATCAGTTTTCAATAAAACTATCCATATGCAATGCAGCGAGTTATATCAGGTTTTAATAAAACTATCCATATGCAATGCAATAAGTTATATCAGTTTTTAGTAAAACTATCCATATGCAATGCAGTGAGTTATATCAGTTTTAAATAAAACTATCCATATGCAATGCTCTGAGTTATATCAGTTTTTAATAAAACTATGCATATGCAATGCAATAAGTTATATCAGTTTTTAATAAAACTATCCATATGCAATACAGCGAGTTATATCAGGTTTTAATAAAACTATCCATATGCAATGCAATAAGTTATATCAGTTTTTAGTAAAACTATCCATATGCAATGCAGTGAGTTATATCAGTTTTTAATAAAACTATCCATATGCAATGCTCTGAGTTATATCAGGTTTTAATAAAACTATCCATATGCAATGCAATAAGTTATATCAGTTTTTAGTAAAACTATCCATATGCAATGCAGTGAGTTATATCAGTTTTTAATAAAACTATCCATATGCAATGCAATAAGTTATATCAGTTTTTAGTAAAACTATCCATATGCAATGCAGTGAGTTATATCAGTTTTTAATAAAACTATCCATATGCAATGCTCTGAGTTATATCAGTTTTTAATAAAACTATCCATATGCAATGCAATAAGTTATATCAGTTTTTAATAAAACTATCCATATGCAATGCAGCGAGTTATATCAGTTTTAAGTAAAACTATCCATATGCAATGCTCTGAGTTATATCAGTTTTTAATAAAACTATCCATATGCAATGCAATAAGTTATATCAGTTTTTAGTAAAACTATCCATATGCAATGCAGCGAGTTATATCAGGTTTTAATAAAACTATCCATATGCAATGCAGTGAGTTATATCAGTTTTTAGTAAAACTATCCGTATGCAATGCTCTGAGTTATATCAGTTTTTAATAAAACTATCCATATGCAATGCTCTGAGTTATATCAGTTTTTAGTAAAACTATCCATATGCAATGCAGTGAGTTATATAAGTTTTTAATAAAACTATCCATATGCAATGCTCTGAGTTATATCAGTTTTTAATAAAACTATCCATATGCAATGCAATAAGTCATATCAGTTTTTAGTAAAACTATCCATATGCAATGCAGTGAGTTATATCAGTTTTTAATAAAACTATCCATATGCAATGCACTGAGTTATATCAGTTTTTAATAAAACTATCCATATGCAATGCTCTGAGTTATATCAGTTTTTAATAAAACTATCCATATGCAATGCTCTGAGTTATATCAGTTTTTAGTAAAACTATCCATATGCAATGCAGTGAGTTATATCAGTTTTTAGTAAAACTATCCATATGCAATGCTCTGAGTTATATCAGTTTTTAATAAAACTATCCATATGCAATGCTCTGAGTTATATCAGTTTTTAGTAAAACTATCCATATGCAATGCAATAAGTTATATCAGTTTTTAGTAAAACTATCCATATGCAATGCAGCGAGTTATATCAGGTTTTAATAAAACTATCCATATGCAATGCAGTGAGTTATACCAGTTGTTAGTAAAACTATCCATATGCAATGCTCTGAGTTATA
This sequence comes from Ceratitis rosa, assembly GCA_037013455.1. Lineage (NCBI taxonomy): Eukaryota > Metazoa > Arthropoda > Insecta > Diptera > Tephritidae > Ceratitis > Ceratitis rosa. The sequence goes on from JAWMAG010000023.1 coordinate 784,219, forward strand.
TCAGTTTTTAATAAAACTATCCATATGCAATGCACTGAGTTATATCAGTTTTTAATAAAACTATCCATATGCAATGCTCTGAGTTATATCAGTTTTTAATAAAACTATCCATATGCAATGCAATAAGTTATATCAGTTTTTAGTAAAACTATCCATATGCAATGCAATAAGTTATATCAGTTTTTAGTAAAACTATCCATATGCAATGCAGCGAGTTATATCAGGTTTTAATAAAACTATCCATATGCAATGCAGTGAGTTATATCAGTTTTTAGTAAAACTATCCATATGCAATGCTCTGAGTTATATCAGTTTTTAATAAAACAATCCATATGCAATGCAATAAGTTATATCAGTTTTTAATAAAACTATCCATATGCAATGCAGCGAGTTATATCAGGTTTTAATAAAACTATCCATATGCAATGCAATAAGTTATATCAGTTTTTAGTAAAACTATCCATATGCAATGCAGTGAGTTATATCAGTTTTAAATAAAACTATCCATATGCAATGCTCTGAGTTATATCAGTTTTTAATAAAACTATCCATATGCAATGCAATAAGTTATATCAGTTTTTAATAAAACTATCCATATGCAATACAGCGAGTTATATCAGGTTTTAATAAAACTATCCATATGCAATGCAATAAGTTATATCAGTTTTTAGTAAAACTATCCATATGCAATGCAGTGAGTTATATCAGTTTTTAATAAAACTATCCATATGCAATGCTCTGAGTTATATCAGGTTTTAATAAAACTATCCATATGCAATGCAATAAGTTATATCAGTTTTTAGTAAAACTATCCATATGCAATGCAGTGAGTTATATCAGTTTTTAATAAAACTATCCATATGTAATGCAATAAGTTATATCAGTTTTTAGTAAAACTATCCATATGCAATGCAGTGAGTTATATCAGTTTTTAATAAAACTATCCATATGCAATGCTCTGAGTTATATCAGTTTTTAATAAAACTATCCATATGCAATGCAATAAGTTATATCAGTTTTTAATAAAACTATCCATATGCAATGCAGCGAGTTATATCAGGTTTTAATAAAACTATCCATATGCAATGCACTGAGTTATATCAGTTTTTAGTAAAACTATCCATATGCAATGCAGTGAGTTATATCAGTTTTTAATAAAACTATCCATATGCAATGCTCTGAGTTATATCAGTTTTTAATAAAACTATCCATATGCAATGCAATAAGTTATATCAGTTTTTAATAAAACTATCCATATGCAATGCAGTGAGTTATATCAGTTTTTAGTAAAACTATCCATATGCAATGCACTGAGTTATATCAGGTTTCAATAAAACTATCCATATGCAATGCACTGAGTTATATCAGTTTTTAGTAAAACTATCCATATGCAATGCAGTGAGTTATATCAGTTTTTAATAACACTATCCATATGCAATGCTCTGAGTTATATCAGTTTTTAATAAAACTATCCATATGCAATGCAATAAGTTATATCAGTTTTTAATAAAACTATCCATATGCAATGCACTGAGTTATATCAGTTTTTAGTAAAACTATCCATATGCAATGCACTGAGTTATATCAGTTTTTAGTAAAACTATCCATATGCAATGCAGTGAGTTATATCTGTTTTTAATAAAACTATCCATATGCAATGCTCTGAGTTATATCAATTTTTAATAAAACTATCCATATGCAATGCAACAAGTTATATCAGTTTTTAATAAAACTATCCATATGCAATGCAATAAGTTATATCAGTTTTTAATAAAACTATCCATATGCAATGCAGCGAGTTATATCAGGTTTTAATAAAACTATCCATATGCAATGCACTGAGTTATATCAGTTTTTAGTAAAACTATCCATATGCAATGCAGTGAGTTATATCAGTTTTTAATAAAACTATCCATATGCAATGCTTTGAGTTATATCAGTTTTTAATAAAACTATCCATATGCAATGAAATAAGTTATATCAGTTTTTAATAAAACTATCCATATGCAATGCAATAAGTTATATCATTTTTTAATAAAACTATCCATATGCAATGCAATAAGTTATATCAGTTTTTAATAAAACTATCCATATGCAATGCACTGAGTTATATCAGTTTTTAGTAAAACTATCCATATGCAATGCTCTGAGTTATATCAGTTTTTAATAAAACTATCCATATGCAATGCAGCGAGTTATATCAGGTTTTAATAAAACTATCCATATGCAATGCACTGAGTTATATCAGTTTTTAGTAAAACTATCCATATGCAATGCAGCGAGTTATATCAGGTTTTAATAAAACTATCCATATGCAATGCAATAAGTTATATCAGTTTTTAATAAAACTATCCATATGCAATGCAATAAGTTATATCAGTTTTTAATAAAACTATCCATACGCAATGCAATAAGTTATATCAGTTTTTAATAAAACTATCCATATGCAATGCACTGAGTTATATCAGTTTTTAGTAAAACGATCCATATGCAATGCTCTGAGTTATATCAGTTTTTAATAAAACTATCCATATGCAATGCAGCGAGTTATATCAAGTTTTAATAAAACTATCCATATGCAATGCAATAAGTTATATCATTTTTTAATAAAACTATCCATATGCAATGCAATAAGTTATATCAGTTTTTAATAAAACTATCCATATGCAATGCACTGAGTTATATCAGTTTTTAGTAAAACTATCCATATGCAATGCTCTGAGTTATATCAGTTTTTAATAAAACTATCCATATGCAATGCAGCGAGTTATATCAGGTTTTAATAAAACTATCCATATGCAATGCACTGAGTTATATCAGTTTTTAGTAAAACTACCCATATGCAATGCAGCGAGTTATATCAGGTTTTAATAAAACTATCCATATGCAATGCAATAAGTTATATCAGTTTTTAATAAAACTATCCATATGCAATGCAATAAGTTATATCAGTTTTTAATAAAACTATCCATACGCAATGCAATAAGTTATATCAGTTTTTAATAAAACTATCCATATGCAATGCACTGAGTTATATCAGTTTTTAGTAAAACTATCCATATGCAATGCTCTGAGTTATATCAGTTTTTAATAAAACTATCCATATGCAATGCAGCGAGTTATATCAGGTTTTAATAAAACTATCCATATGCAATGCAATAAGTTATATCAGTTTTTAATAAAACTATCCATATGCAATGCAGCGAGTTATATCAGGGTTTAATAAAACTATCCATATGCAATGCACTGAGTTATACCAGTTTTAATAAAACAATCCATATGCAATGCAATAAGTTATATAATTTTTCAATAAAACTATCCATATGTAATGCAGCGAGTTATATCAGGTTTTAATAAAACTATCCATATGCAATGCAATAAGTTATATCAGTTTTTAGTAAAACTATCCATATGCAATGCAGTGAGTTATATCAGTTTTAAATAAAACTATCCATATGCAATGCTCTGAGTTATATCAGTTTTTAATAAAACTATCCATATGCAATGCAATAAGTTATATCAGTTTTTAATAAAACTATCCATATGCAATACAGCGAGTTATATCAGGTTTTAATAAAACTATCCATATGCAATGCAATAAGTTATATCAGTTTTTAGTAAAACTATCCGTATGCAATGCAGTGAGTTATATCAGTTTTTAATAAAACTATCCATATGCAATGCTCTGAGTTATATCAGGTTTTAATAAAACTATCCATATGCAATGCAATAAGTTATATCAGTTTTTAGTAAAACTATCCATATGCAATGCAGTGAGTTATATCAGGTTTTAATAAAACTATCCATATGCAATGCAATAAGTTATATCAGTTTTTAGTAAAACTATCCATATGCAATGCAGTGAGTTATATCAGTTTTTAATAAAACTATCCATATGCAATGCTCTGAGTTATATCAGTTTTTAATAAAACTATCCATATGCAATGCAATAAGTTATATCAGTTTTTAATAAAACTATCCATATGCAATGCAGCGAGTTATATCAGGTTTTAATAAAACTATCCATATGCAATGCACTGAGTTATATCAGTTTTTAGTAAAACTATCCATATGCAATGCAGTGAGTTATGTCAGTTTTTAATAAAACTATCCATATGCAATGCTCTGAGTTATATCAGTTTTTAATAAAACTATCCATATGCAATGCAATAAGTTATATCAGTTTTTAATAAAACTATCCATATGCAATGCAGTGAGTTATATCAGTTTTTAGTAAAACTATCCATATGCAATGCACTGAGTTATATCAGGTTTTAATAAAACTATCCATATGCAATGCAGTGAGTTATATCAGTTTTTAGTAAAACTATCCATATGCAATGCAGTGAGTTATATCAGTTTTTAATAACATTATCCATATGCAATGCTCTGAGTTATATCAGTTTTTAATAAAACTATCCATATGCAATGTAATAAGTTATATCAGTTTTTAATAAAACTATCCATATGCAATGCACTGAGTTATATCAGTTTTTAGTAAAACTATCCATATGCAATGCACTGAGTTATATCAGTTTTTAGTAAAACTATCCATATGCAATGCAGTGAGTTATATCAGTTTTTAATAAAACTATCCATATGCAATGCACTGAGTTATATCAGTTTTTAATAAAACTATCCATATGCAATGCAATAAGTTATATCAGTTTTTAATAAAACTATCCATATGCAATGCAATAAGTTATATCAGTTTTTAATAAAACTATCCATATGCAATGCAGCGAGTTATATCAGGTTTTAATAAAACTATCCATATGCAATGCACTGAGTTATATCAGTTTTTAGTAAAACTATCCATATGCAATGCAGTGAGTTATATCAGTTTTTAATAAAACTATCCATATGCAATGCTTTGAGTTATATCAGTTTTTAATAAAACTATCCATATGCAATGCAATAAGTTATATCAGTTTTTAATAAAACTATCCATATGCAATGCAATAAGTTATATCATTTTTTAATAAAACTATCCATATGCAATGCAATAAGTTATATCAATTTTTAATAAAACTATCCATATGCAATGCACTGAGTTATATCAGTTTTTAGTAAAATTATCCATATGCAATGCTCTGAGTTATATCAGTTTTTAATAAAACTATCCATATGCAATGCAGCGAGTTATATCAGGTTTTAATAAAACTATCCATATGCAATGCACTGAGTTATATCAGTTTTTAGTAAAACTATCCATATGCAATGCAGTGAGTTATATCAGTTTTTAATAAAACTATCCATATGCAATGCACTGAGTTATATCAGTTTTTAATAAAACTATCCATATGAAATGCAATAAGTTATATCAGTTTTTAATAAAACTATCCATACGCAATGCAATAAGTTATATCGGTTTTTAATAAAACTATCCATATGCAATGCACTGAGTTATATCAGTTTTTAGTAAAACTATCCATATGCAATGCTCTGAGTTATATCAGTTTTTAATAAAACTATCCATATGCAATGCAGCGAGTTATATCAGGTTTTATTAAAACTATCCATATGCAATGCAATAAGTTATATCAGTTTTTAATAAAACTATCCATACGCAATGCAATAAGTTATATCGGTTTTTAATAAAACTATCCATATGCAATGCAGTGAGTGATATCAGTTTTTAATAAAACTATCCATATGCAATGCAATAAGTTATATCAGTTTTTAGTAAAACTATCCATATGCAATGCAGCGAGTTATATCAGGTTTTAATAAAGCTATCCATATGCAATGCAGTGAGTTATGTCAGTTTTTAGTAAAACTATCCATATGAAATGCTCTGAGTTATATCAGCTTTTAATAAAACAATCCATATGCAATGCAATAAGTTATATCAGTTTTTAATAAAACTATCCATATGCAATGCAGCGAGTTATATCAGGTTTTAATAAAACTATCCATATGCAATGCAATAAGTTATATCAGTTTTTAGTAAAACTATCCATATGCAATGCAGTGAGTTATATCAGTTTTTAATAAAAATATCCATATGCAATGCTCTGAGTTATATCAGTTTTTAATAAAACTATCCATATGCAATGCAATAAGTTATATCAGTTTTTAATAAAACTATCCATATGCAATACAGCGAGTTATATCAGGTTTTAATAAATCTATCCATATGCAATGCAATAAGTTATATCAGTTTTTAGTAAAACTATCCATATGCAATGCAGTGAGTTATATCAGTTTTTAATAAAACTATCCATATGCAATGCTCTGAGTTATATCAGGTTTTAATAAAACTATCCATATGCAATGCAATAAGTTATATCAGTTTTTAGTAAAACTATCCATATGCAATGCAGTGAGTTATATCAGGTTTTAATAAAACTATCCATATGCAATGCAATAAGTTATATCAGTTTTTAGTAAAACTATCCATATGCAATGCAGTGAGTTATATCAGTTTTTAATAAAACTATCCATATGCAATGCTCTGAGTTTTATCAGTTTTTAATAAAACTATCCATATGAAATGCAATAAGTCATATCAGTTTTTAGTAAAACTATCCATATGCAATGCAGTGAGTTATATCAGTTTTTAATAAAACTATCCATATGCAATGCAATAAGTTATATCAGTTTTTAGTAAAACTATCCATATGCAATGCAGCGAGTTATATCAGGTTTTAATAAAACTATCCATATGCAATGCAGTGAGTTATACCAGTTTTTAGTAAAACTATCCATATGCAATGCTCTGAGTTATATCAGTTTTTAATAAAACTATCCATATGCAATGCACTGAGTTATATCAGTTTTTAATAAAACTATCCATATGCAATGCTCTGAGTTATATCAGTTTTTAATAAAACTATCCATATGCAATGCAATAAGTTATATCAGTTTTTAGTAAAACTATCCATATGCAATGCAGTGAGTTATATCAGTTTTTAATAAAACTATCCATATGCAATGCAATAAGTTATATCAGTTTTTAGTAAAACTATCCATATGCAATGCAGCGAGTTATATCAGGTTTTAGTAAAACTATCCATATGCAATGCAGTGAGTTATATCAGTTTTTAGTAAAACTATCCATATGCAATGCTCTGAGTTATATCAGTTTTTAATAAAACAATCCATATGCAATGCAATAAGTTATATCAGTTTTTAATAAAACTATCCATATGCAATGCAGCGAGTTATATCAGGTTTTAATAAAACTATCCATATGCAATGCAATAAGTTATATCAGTTTTTAGTAAAACTATCCATATGCAATGCAGTGAGTTATATCAGTTTTAAATAAAACTATCTATATGCAATGCTCTGAGTTATATCAGGTTTTAATAAAACTATCCATATGCAATGCAATAAGTTATATCAGTTTTTAATAAAACTATCCATATGCAATACAGCGAGTTATATCAGGTTTTAATAAAACTATCCATATGCAATGCAATAAGTTATATCAGTTTTTAGTAAAACTATCCATATGCAATGCAGTGAGTTATATCAGTTTTTAATAAAACTATCCATATGCAATGCTCTGAGTTATATCAGGTTTTAATAAAACTATCCATATGCAATGCAATAAGTTATATCAGTTTTTAGTAAAACTATCCATATGCAATGCAGTGAGTTATATCAGTTTTTAATAAAACTATCCATATGCAATGCAATAAGTTATATCAGTTTTTAGTAAAACTATCCATATGCAATGCAGTGAGTTATATCAGTTTTTAATAAAACTATCCATATGCAATGCTCTGAGTTATATCAGTTTTTAATAAAACTATCCATATGCAATGCAATAAGTTATATCAGTTTTTAATAAAACTATCCATATGCAATGCAGCGAGTTATATCAGGTTTTAATAAAACTATCCATATGCAATGCACTGAGTTATATCAGTTTTTAGTAAAACTATCCATATGCAATGCAGTGAGTTATATCAGTTTTTAATAAAACTATCCATATGCAATGCAATAAGTTATATCAGTTTTTAATAAAACTATCCATATGCAATGCAGTGAGTTATATCAGTTTTTAGTAAAAATATCCATATGCAATGCACTGAGTTATATCTGGTTTTAATAAAACTATCCATATGCAATGCACTGAGTTATATCAGTTTTTAGTAAAACTATCCATATGCAATGCAGTGAGTTATATCAGTTTTTAATAACACTATCCATATGCAATGCTCTGAGTTATATCAGTTTTTAATAAAACAATCCATATGCAATGCAATAAGTTATATCAGTTTTTAATAAAACTATCCATATGCAATGCACTGAGTTATATCAGTTTTTAATAAAACTATCCATATGCAATGCAATAAGTTATATCAGTTTTTAATAACACTATCCATATGCAATGCAATAAGTTATATCAGTTTTTAATAAAACTATCCATATGCAATGCAGTGAGTTATATCAGTTTTTAATAAAACTATCCATATGCAATGCAATAAGTTATATCAGTTTTTAATAAAACTATCCATATGCAATGCAATAAGTTATATCAGTTTTTAATAAAACTATCCATATGCAATGCAGCGAGTTATATCAGGTTTTAATAAAACTATCCATATGCAATGCACTGAGTTATATCAGTTTTTAGTAAAACTATCCATATGCAATGCAGTGAGTTATATCAGTTTTTAATAAAACTATCCATATGCAATGCTTTGAGTTATATCAGTTTTTAATAAAACTATCCATATGCAATGCAATAAGTTATATCAGTTTTTAATAAAACTATCCATATGCAATGCAATAAGTTATATCATTTTTTAATAAAACTATCCATATGCAATGCAATAAGTTTTATCAGTTTTTAATAAAACTATCCATATGCAATGCACTGAGTTATATCAGGTTTTAATAAAACTATCCATATGCAATGCACTGAGTTATATCAGTTTTTAGTAAAACTATCCATATGCAATGCAGTGAGTTATATCAGTTTTTAATAACACTATCCATATGCAATGCTCTGAGTTATATCAGTTTTTAATAAAACTATCCATATGCAATGCAATAAGTTATATCAGTTTTTAATAAAACTATCCATATGCAATGCACTGAGTTATATCAGTTTTTAGTAAAACTATCCATATGCAATGTACTGAGTTATATCAGTTTTTAGTAAAACTATCCATATGCAATGCAATAAGTTATATCAGTTTTTAGTAAAACTATCCATATGCAATGCAGTGAGTTATATCAGTTTTTAATAAACTATCCATATGCAATGCAATAAATTATATCAGTTTTTAATAAAACTATCCATATGCAATGCAATAAGTTATATCAGTTTTTAATAAAACTATCCATATGCAATGCAGCGAGTTATATCAGGTTTTAATAAAACTATCCATATGCAATGCACTGAGTTATATCAGTTTTTAGTAAAACTATCCATATGCAATGCAGTGAGTTATATCAGTTTTTAATAAAACTATCCATATGCAATGCTTTGAGTTATATCAGTTTTTAATAAAACTATCCATATGCAATGCAATAAGTTATATCAGTTTTTAATAAAACTATCCATATGCAATGCAGCGAGTTATATCAGGTTTTAATAAAACTATCCATATGCAATGCACTGAGTTATATCAGTTTTTAGTAAAACTATCCATATGCAATGCAGTGAGTTATATCAGTTTTTAATAAAACTATCCATATGCAATGCTCTGAGTTATATCAGGTTTTAATAAAACTATCCATATGCAATGCACTGAGTTATATCAGTTTTTAGTAAAACTATCCATATGCAATGCAGTGAGTTATATCAGTTTTTAATAACACTATCCATATGCAATGCTCTGAGTTATATCAGTTTTTAATAAAACAATCCATATGCAATGCAATAAGTTATATCAGTTTTTAATAAAACTATCCATATGCAATGCACTGAGTTATATCAGTTTTTAATAAAAGTATCCATATGCAATGCAATAAGTTATATCAGTTTTTAATAAAACTATCCATATGCAATGCAATAAGTTATATCAGTTTTTAATAAAAATATCCATATGCAATGCAGTGAGTTATATCAGTTTTTAATAAAACTATCCATATGCAATGCAATAAGTTATATCAGTTTTTAATAAAACTATCCATATGCAATGCAATAAGTTATATCAGTTTTTAATAAAACTATCCATATGCAATGCAGCGAGTTATATCAGGTTTTAATAAAACTATCCATATGCAATGCACTGAGTTATATCAGTTTTTAGTAAAACTATCCATATGCAATGCAGTGAGTTATATCAGTTTTTAATAAAACTATCCATATGCAATGCTTTGAGTTATATCAGTTTTTAATAAAACTATCCATATGCAATGCAATAAGTTATATCAGTTTTTAATAAAACTATCCATATGCAATGCAATAAGTTATATCATTTTTTAATAAAACTATCCATATGCAATGCAATAAGTTTTATCAGTTTTTAATAAAACTATCCATATGCAATGCACTGAGTTATATCAGGTTTTAATAAAACTATCCATATGCAATGCACTGAGTTATATCAGTTTTTAGTAAAACTATCCATCTGCAATGCAGTGAGTTATATCAGTTTTTAATAACACTATCCATATGCAATGCTCTGAGTTATATCAGTTTTTAATAAAACTATCCATATGCAATGCAATAAGTTATATCAGTTTTTAATAAAACTATCCATATGCAATGCACTGAGTTATATCAGTTTTTAGTAAAACTATCCATATGCAATGCACTGAGTTATATCAGTTTTTAGTAAAACTATCCATATGCAATGCAATAAGTTATATCAGTTTTTAGTAAAACTATCCATATGCAATGCAGTGAGTTATATCAGTTTTTAATAAAACTATCCATATGCAATGCAATAAATTATATCAGTTTTTAATAAAACTATCCATATGCAATGCAATAAGTTATATCAGTTTTTAATAAAACTATCCATATGCAATGCAGCGAGTTATATCAGGTTTTAATAAAACTATCCATATGCAATGCACTGAGTTATATCAGTTTTTAGTAAAACTATCCATATGCAATGCAGTGAGTTATATCAGTTTTTAATAAAACTATCCATATGCAATGCTTTGAGTTATATCAGTTTTTAATAAAACTATCCATATGCAATGCAATAAGTTTTATCAGTTTTTAATAAAACTATCCATATGCAATGCACTGAGTTATATCAGTTTTTAGTAAAACTATCCATATGCAATGCTCTGAGTTATATCAGTTTTTAATAAAACTATCCATATGCAATGCAGCGAGTTATATCAGGTTTTAATAAAACTATCCATATGCAATGCAGCGAGTTATATCAGGTTTTAATAACACTATCCATATGCAATGCACTGAGTTATATCAGTTTTTAATAAAACTATCCATATGCAATGCAATAAGTTATATCAGTTTTTAATAAAACTATCCATATGCAATGCACTGAGTTATAACAGTTTTTAATAAAACTATCCATATGCAATGCACTGAGTTATATCAGTTTTTAGTAAAACTATCCATATGCAATGCACTGAGTTATATCTGTTTTTAATAAAACTATCCATATGCAATGCAATAAGTTATATCAGTTTTTAGTAAAAATATCCATATGCAATGCAGCGAGTTATATCAGGTTTTAATAAATCTATCCATATGCAATGCAGTGAGTTATGTCAGTTTTTAGTAAAACTATCCATATGCAATGCTCTGAGTTATATCAGTTTTTAATAAAACAATCCATATGCAATGCAATAAGTTATATCAGTTTTTAATAAAACTATCCATATGCAATGCAGCGAGTTATATCAGGTTTTAGTAAAACTATCCATATGCAATGCAGTGAGTTATATCAGTTTTTAATAAAACTATCCATATGCAATGCTCTGAGTTATATCAGTTTTTAATAAAACTATGCAATAAGTTATATCAGTTTTTAATAAAACTATCCATATGCAATGCAGCGAGTTATATCAGTTTTTAGTAAAACTATCCATATGCAATGCAGTGAGTTATATCAGTTTTTAATAAAACTATCCATATGCAATGCTCTGAGTTATATCAGTTTTTAATAAAACTATCCATATGCAATGCAATAAGTTATATCAGTTTTTAGTAAAACTATCCATATGCAATGCAGTGAGTTATATCAGTTTTTAATAAAACTATCCATATAAAGTGCTCTGAGTTATATCAGGTTTTAATAAAACTATCCATATGCAATGCAATATGTTATATCAGTTTTTAGTAAAACTATCCATATGCAATGCAGTGAGTTATATCAGGTTTTAATAAAACTATCCATATGCAATGCAATAAGTTATATCAGTTTTTAGTAAAACTATCCATATGCAATGCAGTGAGTTATATCTGTTTTTAATAAAACTATCCATATGCAATGCTCTGAGTTATATCAGTTTTTAGTAAAACTATCCATATGCAATGCAATAAGTTATATCAGTTTTTAGTAAAACTATCCATATGCAATGCAGTGAGTTATATCAGGTTTTAATAAAACTATCCATATGCAATGCAATAAGTTATATCAGTTTTTAGTAAAACTATCCATATGCAATGCAGTGAGTTATATCAGTTTTTAATAAAACTATCCATATGCAATGCTCTGAGTTTTATCAGTTTTTAATAAAACTATCCATATGCAATGCAATAAGTCATATCAGTTTTTAGTAAAACTATCCATATGCAATGCAGTGAGTTATATCAGTTTTTAATAAAACTATCCATATGCAATGCAATAAGTTATATCAGTTTTTAGTAAAACTATCCATATGCAATGCAGCGAGTTATATCAGGTTTTAATAAAACTATCCATATGCAATGCAGTGAGTTATACCAGTTTTTAGTAAAACTATCCATATGCAATGCTCTGAGTTATATCAGTTTTTAATAAAACTATCCATATGCAATGCACTGAGTTATATCAGTTTTTAATAAAACTATCCATATGCAATGCTCTGAGTTATATCAGTTTTAAATAAAACTATCCATATGCAATGCAATAAGTTATATCAGTTTTTAGTAAAACTATCCATATGCAATGCAGTGAGTTATATCAGTTTTAAATAAAACTATCAATATGCAATGCAATAAGTTATATCAGTTTTTAGTAAAACTATCCATATGCAATGCAGCGAGTTATATCAGGTTTTAATAAAACTATCCATATGCAATGCAGTGAGTTATATCAGTTTTTAGTAAAACTATCCATATGCAATGCTCTGAGTTATATCAGTTTTTAATAAAACAATCCATATGCAATGCAATAAGTTATATCAGTTTTTAATAAAACTATCCATATGCAATGCAGCGAGTTATATCAGGTTTTAATAAAACTATCCATATGCAATGCAATAAGTTATATCAGTTTTTAATAAAACTATCCATATGCAAGGCAGCGAGTTATATCAGGTTTTAATAAAACTATCCATATGCAATGCACTGAGTTATAACAGTTTTTAGTAAAACTATCCATATGCAATGCAGTGAGTTATATCAGTTTTTAATAAAACTATCCATATGCAATGCTTTGAGTTATATCAGTTTTTAATAAAACTATCCATATGCAATGCAATAAGTTTTATCAGTTTTTAATAAAACTATCCATATGCAATGCACTGAGTTATATCAGTTTTTAGTAAAACTATCCATATGCAATGCTCTGAGTTATATCAGTTTTTAATAAAACTATCCATATGCAATGCAGCGAGTTATATCAGGTTTTAATAAAACTATCCATATGCAATGCAGCGAGTTATATCAGGTTTTAATAACACTATCCATATGCAATGCACTGAGTTATATCAGTTTTTAATAAAACTATCCATATGCAATGCAATAAGTTATATCAGTTTTTAATAAAACTATCCATATGCAATGCACTGAGTTATATCAGTTTTTAATAAAACTATCCATATGCAATGCACTGAGTTATATCAGTTTTTAGTAAAACTATCCATATGCAATGCACTGAGTTATATCAGTTTTTAATAAAACTATCCATATGCAATGCAATAAGTTATATTAGTTTTTAGTAAAAATATCCATATGCAATGCAGCGAGTTATATCAGGTTTTAATAAATCTATCCATATGCAATGCAGTGAGTTATGTCAGTTTTTAGTAAAACTATCCATATGCAATGCTCTGAGTTATATCAGTTTTTAATAAAACAATCCATATGCAATGCAATAAGTTATATCAGTTTTTAATAAAACTATCCATATGCAATGCAGCGAGTTATATCAGGTTTTAGTAAAACTATCCATATGCAATGCAGTGAGTTATATCAGTTTTTAATAAAACTATCCATATGCAATGCTCTGAGTTATATCAGTTTTTAATAAAACTATGCAATAAGTTATATCAGTTTTTAATAAAACTATCCATATGCAATGCAGCGAGTTATATCAGTTTTTAGTAAAACTATCCATATGCAATGCAGTGAGTTATATCAGTTTTTAATAAAACTATCCATATGCAATGCTCTGAGTTATATCAGTTTTTAATAAAACTATCCATATGCAATGCAATAAGTTATATCAGTTTTTAGTAAAACTATCCATATGCAATGCAGTGAGTTATATCAGTTTTTAATAAAACTATCCATATAAAGTGCTCTGAGTTATATCAGGTTTTAATAAAACTATCCATATGCAATGCAATATGTTATATCAGTTTTTAGTAAAACTATCCATATGCAATGCAGTGAGTTATATCAGGTTTTAATAAAACTATCCATATGCAATGCAATAAGTTATATCAGTTTTTAGTAAAACTATCCATATGCAATGCAGTGAGTTATATCTGTTTTTAATAAAACTATCCATATGCAATGCTCTGAGTTATATCAGTTTTTAGTAAAACTATCCATATGCAATGCAATAAGTTATATCAGTTTTTAGTAAAACTATCCATATGCAATGCAGTGAGTTATATCAGGTTTTAATAAAACTATCCATATGCAATGCAATAAGTTATACAGTTTTTAGTAAAACTATCCATATGCAATGCAGTGAGTTATATCAGTTTTTAATAAAACTATCCATATGCAATGCAATAAGTTATATCAGTTTTTAATAAAACTATCCATATGCAATGCACTGAGTTATATCAGTTTTTAATAAAACTATCCATATGCAATGCACTGAGTTATATCAGTTTTTAGTAAAACTATCCATATGCAATGCACTGAGTTATATCAGTTTTTAATAAAACTATCCATATGCAATGCAATAAGTTATATTAGTTTTTAGTAAAAATATCCATATGCAATGCAGCGAGTTATATCAGGTTTTAATAAATCTATCCATATGCAATGCAGTGAGTTATGTCAGTTTTTAGTAAAACTATCCATATGCAATGCTCTGAGTTATATCAGTTTTTAATAAAACAATCCATATGCAATGCAATAAGTTATATCAGTTTTTAATAAAACTATCCATATGCAATGCAGCGAGTTATATCAGGTTTTAGTAAAACTATCCATATGCAATGCAGTGAGTTATATCAGTTTTTAATAAAACTATCCATATGCAATGCTCTGAGTTATATCAGTTTTTAATAAAACTATGCAATAAGTTATATCAGTTTTTAATAAAACTATCCATATGCAATGCAGCGAGTTATATCAGTTTTTAGTAAAACTATCCATATGCAATGCAGTGAGTTATATCAGTTTTTAATAAAACTATCCATATGCAATGCTCTGAGTTATATCAGTTTTTAATAAAACTATCCATATGCAATGCAATAAGTTATATCAGTTTTTAGTAAAACTATCCATATGCAATGCAGTGAGTTATATCAGTTTTTAATAAAACTATCCATATAAAGTGCTCTGAGTTATATCAGGTTTTAATAAAACTATCCATATGCAATGCAATATGTTATATCAGTTTTTAGTAAAACTATCCATATGCAATGCAGTGAGTTATATCAGGTTTTAATAAAACTATCCATATGCAATGCAATAAGTTATATCAGTTTTTAGTAAAACTATCCATATGCAATGCAGTGAGTTATATCTGTTTTTAATAAAACTATCCATATGCAATGCTCTGAGTTATATCAGTTTTTAGTAAAACTATCCATATGCAATGCAATAAGTTATATCAGTTTTTAGTAAAACTATCCATATGCAATGCAGTGAGTTATATCAGGTTTTAATAAAACTATCCATATGCAATGCAATAAGTTATATCAGTTTTTAGTAAAACTATCCATATGCAATGCAGTGAGTTATATCAGTTTTTAATAAAACTATCCATATGCAATGCTCTGAGTTTTATCAGTTTTTAATAAAACTATCCATATGCAATGCAATAAGTCATATCAGTTTTTAGTAAAACTATCCATATGCAATGCAGTGAGTTATATCAGTTTTTAATAAAACTATCCATATGCAATGCAATAAGTTATATCAGTTTTTAGTAAAACTATCCATATGCAATGCAGCGAGTTATATCAGGTTTTAATAAAACTATCCATATGCAATGCAGTGAGTTATACCAGTTTTTAGTAAAACTATCCATATGCAATGCTCTGAGTTATATCAGTTTTTAATAAAACTATCCATATGCAATGCACTGAGTTATATCAGTTTTTAATAAAACTATCCATATGCAATGCTCTGAGTTATATTAGTTTTAAATAAAACTATCCATATGCAATGCAATAAGTTATATCAGTTTTTAGTAAAACTATCCATATGCAATGCAGTGAGTTATATCAGTTTTAAATAAAACTATCAATATGCAATGCAATAAGTTATATCAGTTTTTAGTAAAACTATCCATATGCAATGCAGCGAGTTATATCAGGTTTTAATAAAACTATCCATATGCAATGCAGTGAGTTATATCAGTTTTTAGTAAAACTATCCATATGCAATGCTCTGAGTTATATCAGTTTTTAATAAAACAATCCATATGCAATGCAATAAGTTATATCAGTTTTTAATAAAACTATCCATATGCAATGCAGCGAGTTATATCAGGTTTTAATAAAACTATCCATATGCAATGCAATAAGTTATATCAGTTTTTAGTAAAACTATCCATATGCAATGCAGTGAGTTATATCAGTTTTTAATAAAACTATCCATATGCAATGCTCTGAGTTATATCAGGTTTTAATAAAACTATCCATATGCAATGCAATAAGTTATATCAGTTTTTAGTAAAACTATCCATATGCAATGCAGTGAGTTATATCAGGTTTTAATAAAACTATCCATATGCAATGCAATAAGTTATATCAGTTTTTAGTAAAACTATCCATATGCAATGCAGTGAGTTATATCAGTTTTTAATAAAACTATCCATATGCAATGCTCTGAGTTATATCAGTTTTTAATAAAACTATCCATATGCAATGCAATAAGTTATATCAGTTTTTAATAAAACTATCCATATGCAATGCAGCGAGTTATATCAGGTTTTAATAAAACTATCCATATGCAATGCACTGAGTTATATCAGTTTTTAGTAAAACTATCCATATGCAATGCAGTGAGTTATATCAGTTTTTAATAAAACTATCCATATGCAATGCTCTGAGTTATATCAGTTTTTAATAAAACTATCCATATGCAATGCAATAAGTTATATCAGTTTTTAATAAAACTATCCATATGCAATGCAGTGAGTTATATCAGTTTTTAGTAAAACTATCCATATGCAATGCACTGAGTTATATCAGGTTTTAATAAAACTATCCATATGCAATGCACTGAGTTATATCAGTTTTTAGTAAAACTATCCATATGCAATGCACTGAGTTATATCAGTTTTTAATAACACTATCCATATGCAATGCTCTGAGTTATATCAGTTTTTAATAAAACTATCCATATGCAATGCAATAAGTTATATCAGTTTTTAATAAAACTATCCATATGCAATGCACTGAGTTATATCAGTTTTTAGTAAAACTATCCATATGCAATGCACTGAGTTATATCAGTTTTTAGTAAAACTATCCATATGCAATGCAATAAGTTATATCAGTTTTTAGTAAAGCTATCCATATGCAATGCAGTGAGTTATATCAGTTTTTAATAAAACTATCCATATGCAATGCAATAAGTTATATCAGTTTTTAATAAAACTATCCATATGCAATGCAATAAGTTATATCAGTTTTTAATAAAACTATCCATATGCAATGCAGCGAGTTATATCAGGTTTTAATAAAACTATCCATATGCAATGCACTGAGTTATATCAGTTTTTAGTAAAACTATCCATATGCAATGCAGTGAGTTATATCAGTTTTTAATAAAACTATCCATATGCAATGCTTTGAGTTATATCAGTTTTTAATAAAACTATCCATATGCAATGCAATAAGTTATATCAGTTTTTAATAAAACTATCCATATGCAATGCAATAAGTTATATCATTTTTTAATAAAACTATCCATATGCAATGCAATAAGTTTTGTCAGTTTTTAATAAAACTATCCATATGCAATGCACTGAGTTATATCAGTTTTTAGTAAAACTATCCATATGCAATGCTCTGAGTTATATCAGTTTTTAATAAAACTATCCATATGCAATGCAGCGAGTTATATCAGGTTTTAATAAAACTATCCATATGCAATGCAGCGAGTTATATCAGGTTTTAATAAAACTATCCATATGCAATGCACTGAGTTATATCAGTTTTTAATAAAACTATCCATATGCAATGCAATAAGTTATATCAGTTTTTAATAAAACTATCCATATGCAATGCACTGAGTTATATCAGTTTTTAATAAAACTATCCATATGCAATGCAATAAGTTATATCAGTTTTTAGTAAAACTATCCATATGCAATACAGTGAGTTGTATCAGTTTTTAATAAAACTATCCATATGCAATGCAATAAGTTATATCAGTTTTTAGTAAAACTATCCATATGCAATGCAGCGAGTTATATCAGGTTTTAATAAAACTATAAATATGCAATGCAGTGAGTTATGTCAGTTTTTAGTAAAACTATCCATATGCAATGCTCTGAGTTATATCAGTTTTTAATAAAACAATCCATATGCAATGCAATAAGTTATATCAGTTTTTAATAAAACTATCCATATGCAATGCAGCGAGTTATATCAGGTTTTAGTAAAACTATCCATATGCAATGCAGTGAGTTATATCAGTTTTTAATAAAACTATCCATATGCAATGCTCTGAGTTATATCAGTTTTTAATAAAACTATGCAATAAGTTATATCAGTTTTTAATAAAACTATCCATATGCAATGCAGCGAGTTATATCAGTTTTTAGTAAAACTATCCATATGCAATGCAGTGAGTTATATCAGTTTTTAATAAAACTATCCATATGCAATGCTCTGAGTTATATCAGTTTTTAATAAAACTATCCATATGAAATGCAATAAGTTATATCAGTTTTTAGTAAAACTATCCATATGCAATGCAGTGAGTTATATCAGTTTTTAATAAAACTATCCATATGCAATGCTCTGAGTTATATCAGGTTTTAATAAAACTATCCATATGCAATGCAATATGTTATATCAGTTTTTAGTAAAACTATCCATATGCAATGCAGTGAGTTATATCAGGTTTTAATAAAACTATCCATATGCAATGCAATAAGTTATATCAGTTTTTAGTAAAACTATCCATATGCAATGCAGTGAGTTATATCTGTTTTTAATAAAACTATCCATATGCAATGCTCTGAGTTATATCAGTTTTTAGTAAAACTATCCATATGCAATGCAATAAGTTATATCAGTTTTTAATAAAACTATCCATATGCAATGCAGCGAGTTATATCAGGTTTTAATAAAACTATCCATATGCAATGCACTGAGTTATATCAGTTTTTAGTTAAACTATCCATATGCAATGCAGTGAGTTATATCAGTTTTTAATAAAACTATCCATATGCAATGCTCTGAGTTATATCAGTTTTTAATAAAACTATCCATATGCAATGCAATAAGTTATATCAGTTTTTAATAAAACTATCCATATGCAATGCACGGAGTTATATCAGTTTTTAGTAAAACTATCCATATGCAATGCACTGAGTTATATCAGGTTTTAATAAAACTATCCATATGCAATGCACTGAGTTATATCAGTTTTTAGTAAAACTATCCATATGCAATGCAGTGAGTTATATCAGTTTTTAATAACACTATCCATATGCAATGCTCTGAGTTATATCAGTTTTTGATAAAACTATCCATATGCAATGCAATAAGTTATATCAGTTTTTAATAAAACTATCCATATGCAATGCAATAAGTTATATCATTTTTTAATAAAACTATCCATATGCAATGCACTGAGTTATATCAGTTTTTAGTAAAACTATCCATATGCAATGCAGTGAGTTATATCAGTTTTTAGTAAAACTATCCATATGCAATGCTCTGAGTTATATCAGTTTTTAATAAAACTATCCATATGCAATGCAGCGAGTTATATCAGGTTTTAATAAAACTATCCATATGCAATGCAATAAGTTATATCAGTTTTTAAAAAAACTATCCATATGCAATGCACTGAGTTATATCAGTTTTTAATAAAACTATCCATATGCAATGCAATAAGTTATATCAGTTTTTAATAAAACTATCCATATGCAATGCACTGAGTTATATCAGTTTTTAGTAAAACTATCCATATGCAATGCACTGAGTTATATCAGTTTTCAATAAAACTATCCATATGCAATGCAATAAGTTATATCAGTTTTTAATAAAACTATCCATATGCAAAGCAATAAGTTATATCAGTTTTTAATAAAAATATCCATATGCAATGCAGTGAGTTATATCAGTTTTTAATAAAACTATCCATATGCAATGCTCTGAGTTATATCAGTTTTTAATAAAACTATCCATATGCAATGCAGCGAGTTATATCAGGTTTTAATAAAACTATCCATAAGCAATGCAATAAGTTATATCAGTTTTTAATAAAACTATCCATATGCAATGCAATAAGTTATATCAGTTTTTATTAAAACTATCCATATGCAATGCACTGAGTTATATCAGTTTTTAATAAAACTATCCATATGCAATGCACTGAGTTATATCAGTTTTCAATAAAACTATCCATATGCAATGCAATAAGTTATATCAGTTTTTAATAAAACTATCCATATGCAATGCAGTGAGTTATATCAGTTTTTAATAAAACTATCCATATGCAATGCACTGAGTTATATCAGTTTTCAATGAAACTATCCATATGCAATGCAATAAGTTATATCAGTTTTTAATAAAACTATCCATATGCAATGCAATAAGTTATATCAGTTTTTAATAAAACTATCCATATGCAATGCAGTGAGTTATATCAGTTTTTAATAAAACTATCCATATGCAATGCAATAAGTTATATCAGTTTTTAATAAAACTATCCATATGCAATGCAATAAGTTATATCAGTTTTTAGTAAAACTATCCATATGCAATGCAGTGAGTTATATCAGTTTTTAATAAAACTATCCATATGCAATGCACTGAGTTATATCAGTTTTCAATAAAACTATCCATATGCAATGCAATAAGTTATATCAGTTTTTAATAAAACTATCCATATGCAATGCTCTGAGTTATATCAGTTTTTAATAAAACTATCCATATGCAATGCTCTGAGTTATATCAGTTTTTAATAAAACTATCCATATGCAATGCAGTGAGTTTTATCAGTTTTTAATAAAACTATCCATATGCAATCCACTGAGTTATATCAGTTTTCAATGAAACTATCCATATGCAATGCACGGAGTTATATCAATTTTTAGTAAAACTATCCATATGCAATGCACTGAGTTATATCAGGTTTTAATAAAACTATCCATATGCAATGCACTGAGTTATATCAGTTTTTAGTAAAACTATCCATATGCAATGCAGTGAGTTATATCAGTTTTTAATAACACTATCCATATGCAATGCTCTGAGTTATATCAGTTTTTAATAAAACTATCCATATGCAATGCAATAAGTTATATCAGTTTTTAGTAAAACTATCCATATGCAATGCAGTGAGTTATATCAGTTTTTAATAAAACTATCCATATGCAATGCAATAAGTTATATCAGTTTTTAATAAAACTATCCATATGCAATGCAATAAGTTATATCAGTTTTTAATAAAACTATCCATATGCAATGCAGCGAGTTATATCAGGTTTTAATAAAACTATCCATATGCAATGCACTGAGTTATATCAGTTTTTAGTAAAACTATCCATATGCAATGCAGTGAGTTATATCAGTTTTTAATAAAACTATCCATATGCAATGCTTTGAGTTATATCAGTTTTTAATAAAACTATCCATATGCAATGCAATAAGTTATATCAGTTTTTAATAAAACTATCCATATGCAATGCAATAAGTTATATCATTTTTTAATAAAACTATCCATATGCAATGCAATAAGTTTTATCAGTTTTTAATAAAACTATCCATATGCAATGCACTGAGTTATATCAGTTTTTAGTAAAACTATCCATATTCAATGCTCTGAGTTATATCAGTTTTTAATAAAACTATCCATATGCAATGCAGCGAGTTATATCAGGTTTTAATAAAACTATCCATATGCAATGCAGCGAGTTATATCAGGTTTTAATAAAACTATCCATATGCAATGCACTGAGTTATATCAGTTTTTAATAAAACTATCCATATGCAATGCAATAAGTTATATCAGTTTTTAATAAAACTATCCATATGCAATGCACTGAGTTATATCAGTTTTTAATAAAACTATCCATATGCAATGCAATAAGTTATATCAATTTTTAGTAAAACTATCCATATGCAATGCAGTGAGTTATATCAGTTTTTAATAAAACTATCCATATGCAATGCAATAAGTTATATCAGTTTTTAGTAAAACTATCCATATGCAATGCAGCGAGTTATATCAGGTTTTAATAAAACTATCCATATGCAATGCAGTGAGTTATGTCAGTTTTTAGTAAAACTATCCATATGCAATGCTCTGAGTTATATCAGTTTTTAATAAAACAATCCATATGCAATGCAATAAGTTATATCAGTTTTTAATAAAACTATCCATATGCAATGCAGCGAGTTATATCAGGTTTTAGTAAAACTATCCACATGCAATGCAGTGAGTTATATCAGTTTTTAATAAAACTATCCATATGCAATGCTCTGAGTTATATCAGTTTTTAATAAAACTATGCAATAAGTTATATCAGTTTTTAATAAAACTATCCATATGCAATGCAGCGAGTTATATCAGTTTTTAGTTAAACTATCCATATGCAATGCAGTGAGTTATATCAGTTTTTAATAAAACTATCCATATGCAATGCTCTGAGTTATATCAGTTTTTAAAAAAACTATCCATATGCAATGCAATAGGTTATATCAGTTTTTAGTAAAACTATCCATATGCAATGCAGTGAGTTATATCAGTTTTTAATAAAACTATCCATATGCAATGCTCTGAGTTATATCAGTTTTTAATAAAACTATCCATATGAAATGCAATAAGTTATATCAGTTTTTAGTAAAACTATCCATATGCAATGCAGTGAGTTATATCAGTTTTTAATAAAACTATCCATATGCAATGCTCTGAGTTATATCAGGTTTTAATAAAACTATCCATATGCAATGCAATATGTTATATCAGTTTTTAGTAAAACTATCCATATGCAATGCAGTGAGTTATATCAGGTTTTAATAAAACTATCCATATGCAATGCAATAAGTTATATCAGTTTTTAGTAAAACTATCCATATGCAATGCAGTGAGTTATATCTGTTTTTAATAAAACTATCCATATGCAATGCTCTGAGTTATATCAGTTTTTAGTAAAACTATCCATATGCAATGCAATAAGTTATATCAGTTTTTAATAAAACTATCCATATGCAATGCAGCGAGTTATATCAGGTTTTAATAAAACTATCCATATGCAATGCACTGAGTTATGTCAGTTTTTAGTTAAACTATCCATATGCAATGCAGTGAGTTATATCAGTTTTTAATAAAACTATCCATATGCAATGCTCTGAGTTATATCAGTTTTTAATAAAACTATCCATATGCAATGCAATAAGTTATATCAGTTTTTAATAAAACTATCCATATGCAATGCACGGAGTTATATCAGTTTTTAGTAAAACTATCCATATGCAATGCACTGAGTTATATCAGGTTTTAATAAAACTATCCATATGCAATGCACTGAGTTATATCAGTTTTTAGTAAAACTATCCATATGCAATGCAGTGAGTTATATCAGTTTTTAATAACACTATCCATATGCAATGCTCTGAGTTATATCAGTTTTTAATAAAACTATCCATATGCAATGCAATAAGTTATATCAGTTTTTAATAAAACTATCCATATGCAATGCAATAAGTTATATCATTTTTTAATAAAACTATCCATATGCAATGCACTGAGTTATATCAGTTTTTAGTAAAACTATCCATATGCAATGCAGTGAGTTATATCAGTTTTTAGTAAAACTATCCACATGCAATGCTCTGAGTTATATCAGTTTTTAATAAAACTATCCATATGCAATGCAGCGAGTTATATCAGGTTTTAATAAAACTATCCATATGCAATGCAATAAGTTATATCAGTTTTTAATAAAACTATCCATATGCAATGCACTGAGTTATATCAGTTTTTAATAAAACTATCCATATGCAATGCAATAAGTTATATCAGTTTTTAATAAAACTATCCATATGCAATGCACTGAGTTATATCAGTTTTTAGTAAAACTATCCATATGCAATGCACTGAGTTATATCAGTTTTCAATAAAACTATCCATATGCAATGCAATAAGTTATATCAGTTTTTAATAAAACTATCCATATGCAAAGCAATAAGTTATATCAGTTTTTAATAAAAATATCCATATGCAATGCAGTGAGTTATATCAGTTTTTAATAAAACTATCCATATGCAATGCTCTGAGTTATATCAGTTTTTAATAAAACTATCCATATGCAATGCAGCGAGTTATATCAGGTTTTAATAAAACTATCCATAAGCAATGCAATAAGTTATATCAGTTTTTAATAAAACTATCCATATGCAATGCAATAAGTTATATCAGTTTTTATTGAAACTATCCATATGCAATGCACTGAGTTATATCAGTTTTTAATAAAACTATCCATATGCAATGCACTGAGTTATATCAGTTTTCAATAAAACTATCCATATGCAATGCAATAAGTTATATCAGTTTTTAATAAAACTATCCATATGCAATGCAGTGAGTTATATCAGTTTTTAATAAAACTATCCATATGCAATGCACTGAGTTATATCAGTTTTCAATGAAACTATCCATATGCAATGCAATAAGTTATATCAGTTTTTAATAAAACTATCCATATGCAATGCAATAAGTTATATCAGTTTTTAATAAAACTATCCATATGCAATGCAGTGAGTTATATCAGTTTTTAATAAAACTATCCATATGCAATGCAATAAGTTATATCAGTTTTTAATAAAACTATCCATATGCAATGCAATAAGTTATATCAGTTTTTAGTAAAACTATCCATATGCAATGCAGTGAGTTATATCAGTTTTTAATAAAACTATCCATATGCAATGCACTGAGTTATATTAGTTTTCAATAAAACTATCCATATGCAATGCAATAAGTTATATCAGTTTTTAATAAAACTATCCATATGCAATGCTCTGAGTTATATCAGTTTTTAATAAAACTATCCATATGCAATGCTCTGAGTTATATCAGTTTTTAATAAAACTATCCATATGCAATGCAGTGAGTTTTATCAGTTTTTAATAAAACTATCCATATGCAATCCACTGAGTTATATCAGTTTTCAATGAAACCATCCATATGCAATGCACGGAGTTATATCAGTTTTTAGTAAAACTATCCATATGCAATGCGCTGAGTTATATCAGGTTTTAATAAAACTATCCATATGCAATGCACTGAGTTATATCAGTTTTTAGTAAAACTATCCATATGCAATGCACTGAGTTATATCAGTTTTCAATGAAACTATCCATATGCAATGCAATAAGTTATATCAGTTTTTAATAAAACTATCCATATGCAATGCAATAAGTTATATCAGTTTTTAATAAAACTATCCATATGCAATGCAGTGAGTTATATCAGTTTTTAATAAAACTATCCATATGCAATGCAATAAGTTATATCAGTTTTTAATAAAACTATCCATATGCAATGCAATAAGTTATATCAGTTTTTAGTAAAACTATCCATATGCAATGCAGTGAGTTATATTAGTTTTTAATAAAACTATCCATATGCAATGCACTGAGTTATATTAGTTTTCAATAAAACTATCCATATGCAATGCAATAAGTTATATCAGTTTTTAATAAAACTATCCATATGCAATGCTCTGAGTTATATCAGTTTTTAATAAAACTATCCATATGCAATGCTCTGAGTTATATCAGTTTTTAATAAAACTATCCATATGCAATGCAGTGAGTTTTATCAGTTTTTAATAAAACTATCCATATGCAATCCACTGAGTTATATCAGTTTTCAATGAAACTATCCATATGCAATGCACGGAGTTATATCAGTTTTTAGTAAAACTATCCATATGCAATGCACTGAGTTATATCAGGTTTTAATAAAACTATCCATATGCAATGCACTGAGTTATATCAGTTTTTAGTAAAACTATCCATATGCAATGCAGTGAGTTATATCAGTTTTTAATAACACTATCCATATGCAATGCTCTGAGTTATATCAGTTTTTAATAAAACTATCCATATGCAATGCAATAAGTTATATCAGTTTTTAGTAAAACTATCCATATGCAATGCAGTGAGTTATATCAGTTTTTAATAAAACTATCCATATGCAATGCAATAAGTTATATCAGTTTTTAATAAAACTATCCATATGCAATGCAATAAGTTATATCAGTTTTTAATAAAACTATCCATATGCAATGCAGCGAGTTATATCAGGTTTTAATAAAACTATCCATATGCAATGCACTGAGTTATATCAGTTTTTAGTAAAACTATCCATATGCAATGCAGTGAGTTATATCAGTTTTTAATAAAACTATCCATATGCAATGCTTTGAGTTATATCAGTTTTTAATAAAACTATCCATATGCAATGCAATAAGTTATATCAGTTTTTAATAAAACTATCCATATGCAATGCAATAAGTTATATCATTTTTTAATAAAACTATCCATATGCAATGCAATAAGTTTTATCAGTTTTTAATAAAACTATCCATATGCAATGCACTGAGTTATATCAGTTTTTAGTAAAACTATCCATATGCAATGCTCTGAGTTATATCAGTTTTTAATAAAACTATCCATATGCAATGCAGCGAGTTATATCAGGTTTTAATAAAACTATCCATATGCAATGCAGCGAGTTATATCAGGTTTTAATAAAACTATCCATATGCAATGCACTGAGTTATATCAGGTTTTAATAAAACTATCCATATGCAATGCAATAAGTTATATCAGTTTTTAATAAAACTATCCATATGCAATGCACTGAGTTATATCAGTTTTTAATAAAACTATCCGTATGCAATGCAATAAGTTATATCAATTTTTAGTAAAACTATCCATATGCAATGCAGTGAGTTATATCAGTTTTTAATAAAACTATCCATATGCAATGCAATAAGTTATATCAGTTTTTAGTAAAACTATCCATATGCAATGCAGCGAGTTATATCAGGTTTTAATAAAACTATCCATATGCAATGCAGTGAGTTATGTCAGTTTTTAGTAAAACTATCCATATGCAATGCTCTGAGTTATATCAGTTTTTAATAAAACAATCCATATGCAATGCAATAAGTTATATCAGTTTTTAATAAAACTATCCATATGCAATGCAGCGAGTTATATCAGGTTTTAGTAAAACTATCCACATGCAATGCAGTGAGTTATATCAGTTTTTAATAAAACTATCCATATGCAATGCTCTGAGTTATATCAGTTTTTAATAAAACTATGCAATAAGTTATATCAGTTTTTAATAAAACTATCCATATGCAATGCAGCGAGTTATATCAGTTTTTAGTAAAACTATCCATATGCAATGCAGTGAGTTATATCAGTTTTTAATAAAACTATCCATATGCAATGCTCTGAGTTATATCAGTTTTTAATAAAACTATCCATATGCAATGCAATAAGTTATATCAGTTTTTAGTAAAACTATCCATATGCAATGCAGTGAGTTATATCAGTTTTTAATAAAACTATCCATTTGCAATGCTCTGAGTTATATCAGTTTTTAATAAAACTATCCATATGAAATGCAATAAGTTATATCAGTTTTTAGTAAAACTATCCATATGCAATGCAGTGAGTTATATCAGTTTTTAATAAAACTATCCATATGCAATGCTCTGAGTTATATCAGGTTTTAATAAAACTATCCATATGCAATGCAATATGTTATATCAGTTTTTAGTAAAACTATCCATATGCAATGCAGTGAGTTATATCAGGTTTTAATAAAACTATCCATATGCAATGCAATAAGTTATATCAGTTTTTAGTAAAACTATCCATATGCAATGCAGTGAGTTATATCTGTTTTTAATAAAACTATCCATATGCAATGCTCTGAGTTATATCAGCTTTTAGTAAAACTATCCATATGCAATGCAATAAGTTATATCAGTTTTTAATAAAACTATCCATATGCAATGCAGCGAGTTATATCAGGTTTTAATAAAACTATCCATATGCAATGCACTGAGTTATATCAGTTTTTAGTTAAACTATCCATATGCAATGCAGTGAGTTATATCAGTTTTTAATAAAACTATCCATATGCAATGCTCTGAGTTATATCAGTTTTTAATAAAACTATCCATATGCAATGCAATAAGTTATATCAGTTTTTAATAAAACTATCCATATGCAATGCACGGAGTTATATCAGTTTTTAGTAAAACTATCCATATGCAATGCACTGAGTTATATCAGGTTTTAATAAAACTATCCATATGCAATGCACTGAGTTATATCAGTTTTTAGTAAAACTATGCATATGCAATGCAGTGAGTTATATCAGTTTTTAATAACACTATCCATATGCAATGCTCTGAGTTATATCAGTTTTTAATAAAACTATCCATATGCAATGCAATAAGTTATATCAGTTTTTAATAAAACTATCCATATGCAATGCAATAAGTTATATCATTTTTTAATAAAACTATCCATATGCAATGCACTGAGTTATATCGGTTTTTAGTAAAACTATCCATATGCAATGCAGTGAGTTATATCAGTTTTTAGTAAAACTATCCATATGCAATGCTCTGAGTTATATCAGTTTTTAATAAAACTATCCATATGCAATGCAGCGAGTTATATCAGGTTTTAATAAAACTATCCATATGCAATGCAATAAGTTATATCAGTTTTTAATAAAACTATCCATATGCAATGCACTGAGTTATATCAGTTTTTAATAAAACTATCCATATGCAATGCAATAAGTTATATCAGTTTTTAATAAAACTATCCATATGCAATGCACTGAGTTATATCAGTTTTTAGTAAAACTATCCATATGCAATGCACTGAGTTATATCAGTTTTCAATAAAACTATCCATATGCAATGCAATAAGTTATATCAGTTTTTAATAAAACTATCCATATGCAAAGCAATAAGTTATATCAGTTTTTAATAAAAATATCCATATGCAATGCAGTGAGTTATATCAGTTTTTAATAAAACTATCCATATGCAATGCTCTGAGTTATATCAGTTTTAAATAAAACTATCCATATGCAATGCAGCGAGTTATATCAGGTTTTAATAAAACTATCCATAAGCAATGCAATAAGTTATATCAGTTTTTAATAAAACTATCCATATGCAATGCAATAAGTTATATCAGTTTTTATTAAAACTATCCATATGCAATGCACTGAGTTATATCAGTTTTTAATAAAACTATCCATATGCAATGCACTGAGTTATATCAGTTTTCAATAAAACTATCCATATGCAATGCAATAAGTTATATCAGTTTTTAATAAAACTATCCATATGCAATGCAGTGAGTTATATCAGTTTTTAATAAAACTATCCATATGCAATGCACTGAGTTATATCAGTTTTCAATGAAACTATCCATATGCAATGCAATAAGTTATATCAGTTTTTAATAAAACTATCCATATGCAATGCAGTAAGTTATATCAGTTTTTAATAAAACTATCCATATGCAATGCAGTGAGTTATATCAGTTTTTAATAAAACTATCCATATGCAATGCAATAAGTTATATCAGTTTTTAATAAAACTATCCATATGCAATGCAATAAGTTATATCAGTTTTTAGTAAAACTATCCATATGCAATGCAATAAGTTATATCAGTTTTTAATAAAACTATCCATACGCAATGCAATAAGTTATATCAGTTTTTAATAAAACTATCCATATGCAATGCACTGAGTTATATCAGTTTTTAATAAAACTATCCATATGCAATGCAGTGAGTTTTATCAGTTTTTAATAAAACTATCCATATGCAATCCACTGAGTTATATCAGTTTTCAATGAAACCATCCATATGCAATGCACGGAGTTATATCAGTTTTTAGTAAAACTATCCATATGCAATGCACTGAGTTATATCAGGTTTTAATAAAACTATCCATATGCTATGCACTGAGTTATATCAGTTTTTAATAAAACAATACATATGCAATGCTCTGAGTTATATCAGTTTTTATTAAAACTA
Organism: Ceratitis rosa; assembly: GCA_037013455.1. Taxonomy (NCBI): domain Eukaryota; kingdom Metazoa; phylum Arthropoda; class Insecta; order Diptera; family Tephritidae; genus Ceratitis; species Ceratitis rosa. The sequence continues at coordinate 815,013 of JAWMAG010000023.1, forward strand.
TCCATATGCAATGCACTGAGTTATATCAGTTTTTAATAAAACTATCCATATGCAATGCACTGAGTTATATCAGTTTTCAATAAAACTATCCATATGCAATGCAATAAGTTATATCAGTTTTTAATAAAACTATCCATATGCAATGCAGTGAGTTATATCAGTTTTTAATAAAACTATCCATATGCAATGCACTGAGTTATATCAGTTTTCAATGAAACTATCCATATGCAATGCAATAAGTTATATCAGTTTTTAATAAAACTATCCATATGCAATGCAGTAAGTTATATCAGTTTTTAATAAAACTATCCATATGCAATGCAGTGAGTTATATCAGTTTTTAATAAAACTATCCATATGCAATGCAATAAGTTATATCAGTTTTTAATAAAACTATCCATATGCAATGCAATAAGTTATATCAGTTTTTAGTAAAACTATCCATATGCAATGCAATAAGTTATATCAGTTTTTAATAAAACTATCCATACGCAATGCAATAAGTTATATCAGTTTTTAATAAAACTATCCATATGCAATGCACTGAGTTATATCAGTTTTTAATAAAACTATCCATATGCAATGCAGTGAGTTTTATCAGTTTTTAATAAAACTATCCATATGCAATCCACTGAGTTATATCAGTTTTCAATGAAACCATCCATATGCAATGCACGGAGTTATATCAGTTTTTAGTAAAACTATCCATATGCAATGCACTGAGTTATATCAGGTTTTAATAAAACTATCCATATGCAATGCACTGAGTTATATCAGTTTTTAGTAAAACTATCCATATGCAATGCACTGAGTTATATCAGTTTTCAATGAAACTATCCATATGCAATGCAATAAGTTATATCAGTTTTTAATAAAACTATCCATATGCAATGCAATAAGTTATATCAGTTTTTAATAAAACTATCCATATGCAATGCAGTGAGTTATATCAGTTTTTAATAAAACTATCCATATGCAATGCAATAAGTTATATCAGTTTTTAATAAAACTATCCATATGCAATGCAATAAGTTACATCAGTTTTTAGTAAAACTATCCATATGCAATGCAGTGAGTTATATTAGTTTTTAATAAAACTATCCATATGCAATGCACTGAGTTATATTAGTTTTCAATAAAACTATCCATATGCAATGCAATAAGTTAAATCAGTTTTTAATAAAACTATCCATATGCAATGCTCTGAGTTATATCAGTTTTTAATAAAACTATCCATATGCAATGCTCTGAGTTATATCAGTTTTTAATAAAACTATCCATATGCAATGCAGTGAGTTTTATCAGTTTTTAATAAAACTATCCATATGCAATCCACTGAGTTATATCAGTTTTCAATGAAACTATCCATATGCAATGCACGGAGTTATATCAGTTTTTAGTAAAACTATCCATATGCAATGCACTGAGTTATATCAGGTTTTAATAAAACTATCCATATGCAATGCACTGAGTTATATCAGTTTTTAGTAAAACTATCCATATGCAATGCAGTGAGTTATATCAGTTTTTAATAACACTATCCATATGCAATGCTCTGAGTTATATCAGTTTTTAATAAAACTATCCATATGCAATGCAATAAGTTATATCAGTTTTTAGTAAAACTATCCATATGCAATGCAGTGAGTTATATCAGTTTTTAATAAAACTATCCATATGCAATGCAATAAGTTATATCAATTTTTAATAAAACTATCCATATGCAATGCAATAAGTTATATCAGTTTTTAATAAAACTATCCATATGCAATGCAGCGAGTTATATCAGGTTTTAATAAAACTATCCATATGCAATGCACTGAGTTATATCAGTTTTTAGTAAAACTATCCATATGCAATGCAGTGAGTTATATCAGTTTTTAATAAAACTATCCATATGCAATGCTTTGAGTTATATCAGTTTTTAATAAAACTATCCATATGCAATGCAATAAGTTATATCAGTTTTTAATAAAACTATCCATATGCAATGCAATAAGTTATATCATTTTTTAATAAAACTATCCATATGCAATGCAATAAGTTTTATCAGTTTTTAATAAAACTATCCATATGCAATGCACTGAGTTATATCAGTTTTTAGTAAAACTATCCATATGCAATGCTCTGAGTTATATCAGTTTTTAATAAAACTATCCATATGCAATGCAGCGAGTTATATCAGGTTTTAATAAAACTATCCATATGCAATGCAGCGAGTTATATCAGGTTTTAATAAAACTATCCATATGCAATGCACTGAGTTATATCAGTTTTTAATAAAACTATCCATATGCAATGCACTGAGTTATATCAGTTTTCAATAAAACTATCCATATGCAATGCAATAAGTTATATCAGTTTTTAATAAAACTATCCATATGCAATGCAGTGAGTTATATCAGTTTTTAATAAAACTATCCATATGCAATGCACTGAGTTATATCAGTTTTCAATGAAACTATCCATATGCAATGCAATAAGTTATATCAGTTTTTAATAAAACTATCCATATGCAATGCAATAAGTTATATCAGTTTTTAATAAAACTATCCATATGCAATGCAGTGAGTTATATCAGTTTTTAATAAAACTATCCATATGCAATGCAATAAGTTATATCAGTTTTTAATAAAACTATCCATATGCAATGCAATAAGTTATATCAGTTTTTAGTAAAACTATCCATATGCAATGCAATAAGTTATATCAGTTTTTAATAAAACTATCCATACGCAATGCAATAAGTTATATCAGTTTTTAATAAAACTATCCATATGCAATGCACTGAGTTATATCAGTTTTTAATAAAACTATCCATATGCAATGCAGTGAGTTTTATCAGTTTTTAATAAAACTATCCATATGCAATCCACTGAGTTATATCAGTTTTCAATGAAACCATCCATATGCAATGCACGGAGTTATATCAGTTTTTAGTAAAACTATCCATATGCAATGCACTGAGTTATATCAGGTTTTAATAAAACTATCCATATGCAATGCACTGAGTTATATCAGTTTTTAGTAAAACTATCCATATGCAATGCACTGAGTTATATCAGTTTTCAATGAAACTATCCATATGCAATGCAATAAGTTATATCAGTTTTTAATAAAACTATCCATATGCAATGCAATAAGTTATATCAGTTTTTAATAAAACTATCCATATGCAATGCAGTGAGTTATATCAGTTTTTAATAAAACTATCCATATGCAATGCAATAAGTTATATCAGTTTTTAATAAAACTATCCATATGCAATGCAATAAGTTACATCAGTTTTTAGTAAAACTATCCATATGCAATGCAGTGAGTTATATTAGTTTTTAATAAAACTATCCATATGCAATGCACTGAGTTATATTAGTTTTCAATAAAACTATCCATATGCAATGCAATAAGTTATATCAGTTTTTAATAAAACTATCCATATGCAATGCTCTGAGTTATATCAGTTTTTAATAAAACTATCCATATGCAATGCTCTGAGTTATATCAGTTTTTAATAAAACTATCCATATGCAATGCAGTGAGTTTTATCAGTTTTTAATAAAACTATCCATATGCAATCCACTGAGTTATATCAGTTTTCAATGAAACTATCCATATGCAATGCACGGAGTTATATCAGTTTTTAGTAAAACTATCCATATGCAATGCACTGAGTTATATCAGGTTTTAATAAAACTATCCATATGCAATGCACTGAGTTATATCAGTTTTTAGTAAAACTATCCATATGCAATGCAGTGAGTTATATCAGTTTTTAATAACACTATCCATATGCAATGCTCTGAGTTATATCAGTTTTTAATAAAACTATCCATATGCAATGCTCTGAGTTATATCAGTTTTTAATAAAACTATCCATATGCAATGCACTGAGTTATATCAGTTTTTAATAAAACTATCCATATGCAATGCAATAAGTTATATCAGTTTTTAATAAAACTATCCATATGCAATGCAATAAGTTATATCAGTTTTTAATAAAACTATCCATATGCAATGCAGCGAGTTATATCAGGTTTTAATAAAACTATCCATATGCAATGCACTGAGTTATATCAGTTTTTAGTAAAACTATCCATATGCAATGCAGTGAGTTATATCAGTTTTTAATAAAACTATCCATATGCAATGCTTTGAGTTATATCAGTTTTTAATAAAACTATCCATATGCAATGCAATAAGTTATATCAGTTTTTAATAAAACTATCCATATGCAATGCAATAAGTTATATCATTTTTTAATAAAACTATCCATATGCAATGCAATAAGTTTTATCAGTTTTTAATAAAACTATCCATATGCAATGCACTGAGTTATATCAGTTTTTAGTAAAACTATCCATATGCAATGCTCTGAGTTATATCAGTTTTTAATAAAACTATCCATATGCAATGCAGCGAGTTATATCAGGTTTTAATAAAACTATCCATATGCAATGCAGCGAGTTATATCAGGTTTTAATAAAACTATCCATATGCAATGCACTGAGTTATATCAGTTTTTAATAAAACTATCCATATGCAATGCAATAAGTTATATCAGTTTTTAATAAAACTATCCATATGCAATGCACTGAGTTATATCAGTTTTTAATAAAACTATCCGTATGCAATGCAATAAGTTATATCAATTTTTAGTAAAACTATCCATATGCAATGCAGTGAGTTATATCAGTTTTTAATAAAACTATCCATATGCAATGCAATAAGTTATATCAGTTTTTAGTAAAACTATCCATATGCAATGCAGCGAGTTATATCAGGTTTTAATAAAACTATCCATATGCAATGCAGTGAGTTATGTCAGTTTTTAGTAAAACTATCCATATGCAATGCTCTGAGTTATATCAGTTTTTAATAAAACAATCCATATGCAATGCAATAAGTTATATCAGTTTTTAATAAAACTATCCATATGCAATGCAGCGAGTTATATCAGGTTTTAGTAAAACTATCCACATGCAATGCAGTGAGTTATATCAGTTTTTAATAAAACTATCCATATGCAATGCTCTGAGTTATATCAGTTTTTAATAAAACTATGCAATAAGTTATATCAGTTTTTAATAAAACTATCCATATGCAATGCAGCGAGTTATATCAGTTTTTAGTAAAACTATCCATATGCAATGCAGTGAGTTATATCAGTTTTTAATAAAACTATCCATATGCAATGCAATAAGTTATATCAGTTTTTAATAAAACTATCCATATGCAATGCAATAAGTTATATCAGTTTTTAATAAAACTATCCATATGCAATGCAGCGAGTTATATCAGGTTTTAATAAAACTATCCATATGCAATGCACTGAGTTATATCAGTTTTTAGTAAAACTATCCATATGCAATGCAGTGAGTTATATCAGTTTTTAATAAAACTATCCATATGCAATGCTTTGAGTTATATCAGTTTTTAATAAAACTATCCATATGCAATGCAATAAGTTATATCAGTTTTTAATAAAACTATCCATATGCAATGCAATAAGTTATATCATTTTTTAATAAAACTATCCATATGCAATGCAATAAGTTTTATCAGTTTTTAATAAAACTATCCATATGCAATGCACTGAGTTATATCAGTTTTTAGTAAAACTATCCATATGCAATGCTCTGAGTTATATCAGTTTTTAATAAAACTATCCATATGCAATGCAGCGAGTTATATCAGGTTTTAATAAAACTATCCATATGCAATGCAGCGAGTCATATCAGGTTTTAATAAAACTATCCATATGCAATGCACTGAGTTATATCAGTTTTTAATAAAACTATCCATATGCAATGCAATAAGTTATATCAGTTTTTAATAAAACTATCCATATGCAATGCACTGAGTTATATCAGTTTTTAATAAAACTATCCGTATGCAATGCAATAAGTTATATCAATTTTTAGTAAAACTATCCATATGCAATGCAGTGAGTTATATCAGTTTTTAATAAAACTATCCATATGCAATGCAATAAGTTATATCAGTTTTTAGTAAAACTATCCATATGCAATGCAGCGAGTTATATCAGGTTTTAATAAAACTATCCATATGCAATGCAGTGAGTTATGTCAGTTTTTAGTAAAACTATCCATATGCAATGCTCTGAGTTATATCAGTTTTTAATAAAACAATCCATATGCAATGCAATAAGTTATATCAGTTTTTAATAAAACTATCCATATGCAATGCAGCGAGTTATATCAGGTTTTAGTAAAACTATCCACATGCAATGCAGTGAGTTATATCAGTTTTTAATAAAACTATCCATATGCAATGCTCTGAGTTATATCAGTTTTTAATAAAACTATGCAATAAGTTATATCAGTTTTTAATAAAACTATCCATATGCAATGCAGCGAGTTATATCAGTTTTTAGTAAAACTATCCATATGCAATGCAGTGAGTTATATCAGTTTTTAATAAAACTATCCATATGCAATGCTCTGAGTTATATCAGTTTTTAATAAAACTATCCATATGCAATGCAATAAGTTATATCAGTTTTTAGTAAAACTATCCATATGCAATGCAGTGAGTTATATCAGTTTTTAATAAAACTATCCATTTGCAATGCTCTGAGTTATATCAGTTTTTAATAAAACTATCCATATGAAATGCAATAAGTTATATCAGTTTTTAGTAAAACTATCCATATGCAATGCAGTGAGTTATATCAGTTTTTAATAAAACTATCCATATGCAATGCTCTGAGTTATATCAGGTTTTAATAAAACTATCCATATGCAATGCAATATGTTATATCAGTTTTTAGTAAAACTATCCATATGCAATGCAGTGAGTTATATCAGGTTTTAATAAAACTATCCATATGCAATGCAATAAGTTATATCAGTTTTTAGTAAAACTATCCATATGCAATGCAGTGAGTTATATCTGTTTTTAATAAAACTATCCATATGCAATGCTCTGAGTTATATCAGCTTTTAGTAAAACTATCCATATGCAATCCAATAAGTTATATCAGTTTTTAATAAAACTATCCATATGCAATGCTCTGAGTTATATCAGTTTTTAATAAAACTATCCATATGCAATGCTCTGAGTTATATCAGTTTTTAATAAAACTATCCATATGCAATGCAGTGAGTTTTATCAGTTTTTAATAAAACTATCCATATGCAATCCACTGAGTTATATCAGTTTTCAATGAAACTATCCATATGCAATGCACGGAGTTATATCAGTTTTTAGTAAAACTATCCATATGCAATGCACTGAGTTATATCAGGTTTTAATAAAACTATCCATATGCAATGCACTGAGTTATATCAGTTTTTAGTAAAACTATCCATATGCAATGCAGTGAGTTATATCAGTTTTTAATAACACTATCCATATGCAATGCTCTGAGTTATATCAGTTTTTAATAAAACTATCCATATGCAATGCAATAAGTTATATCAGTTTTTAGTAAAACTATCCATATGCAATGCAGTGAGTTATATCAGTTTTTAATAAAACTATCCATATGCAATGCAATAAGTTATATCAGTTTTTAATAAAACTATCCATATGCAATGCAATAAGTTATATCAGTTTTTAATAAAACTATCCATATGCAATGCAGCGAGTTATATCAGGTTTTAATAAAACTATCCATATGCAATGCACTGAGTTATATCAGTTTTTAGTAAAACTATCCATATGCAATGCAGTGAGTTATATCAGTTTTTAATAAAACTATCCATATGCAATGCTTTGAGTTATATCAGTTTTTAATAAAACTATCCATATGCAATGCAATAAGTTATATCAGTTTTTAATAAAACTATCCATATGCAATGCAATAAGTTATATCATTTTTTAATAAAACTATCCATATGCAATGCAATAAGTTTTATCAGTTTTTAATAAAACTATCCATATGCAATGTACTGAGTTATATCAGTTTTTAGTAAAACTATCCATATGCAATGCTCTGAGTTATATCAGTTTTTAATAAAACTATCCATATGCAATGCAGCGAGTTATATCAGGTTTTAATAAAACTATCCATATGCAATGCAGCGAGTTATATCAGGTTTTAATAAAACTATCCATATGCAATGCACTGAGTTATATCAGTTTTTAATAAAACTATCCATATGCAATGCAATAAGTTATATCAGTTTTTAATAAAACTATCCATATGCAATGCACTGAGTTATATCAGTTTTTAATAAAACTATCCGTATGCAATGCAATAAGTTATATCAATTTTTAGTAAAACTATCCATATGCAATGCAGTGAGTTATATCAGTTTTTAATAAAACTATCCATATGCAATGCAATAAGTTATATCAGTTTTTAGTAAAACTATCCATATGCAATGCAGCGAGTTATATCAGGTTTTAATAAAACTATCCATATGCAATGCAGTGAGTTATGTCAGTTTTTAGTAAAACTATCCATATGCAATGCTCTGAGTTATATCAGTTTTTAATAAAACAATCCATATGCAATGCAATAAGTTATATCAGTTTTTAATAAAACTATCCATATGCAATGCAGCGAGTTATATCAGGTTTTAGTAAAACTATCCACATGCAATGCAGTGAGTTATATCAGTTTTTAATAAAACTATCCATATGCAATGCTCTGAGTTATATCAGTTTTTAATAAAACTATGCAATAAGTTATATCAGTTTTTAATAAAACTATCCATATGCAATGCAGCGAGTTATATCAGTTTTTAGTAAAACTATCCATATGCAATGCAGTGAGTTATATCAGTTTTTAATAAAACTATCCATATGCAATGCTCTGAGTTATATCAGTTTTTAATAAAACTATCCATATGCAATGCAATAAGTTATATCAGTTTTTAGTAAAACTATCCATATGCAATGCAGTGAGTTATATCAGTTTTTAATAAAACTATCCATTTGCAATGCTCTGAGTTATATCAGTTTTTAATAAAACTATCCATATGAAATGCAATAAGTTATATCAGTTTTTAGTAAAACTATCCATATGCAATGCAGTGAGTTATATCAGTTTTTAATAAAACTATCCATATGCAATGCTGTGAGTTATATCAGGTTTTAATAAAACTATCCATATGCAATGCAATATGTTATATCAGTTTTTAGTAAAACTATCCATATGCAATGCAGTGAGTTATATCAGGTTTTAATAAAACTATCCATATGCAATGCAATAAGTTATATCAGTTTTTAGTAAAACTATCCATATGCAATGCAGTGAGTTATATCTGTTTTTAATAAAACTATCCATATGCAATGCTCTGAGTTATATCAGCTTTTAGTAAAACTATCCATATGCAATCCAATAAGTTATATCAGTTTTTAATAAAACTATCCATATGCAATGCAGCGAGTTATATCAGGTTTTAATAAAACTATCCATATGCAATGCACTGAGTTATATCAGTTTTTAGTTAAACTATCCATATGCAATGCAGTGAGTTATATCAGTTTTTAATAAAACTATCCATATGCAATGCACTGAGTTATATCAGTTTTTAGTAAAACTATCCATATGCAATGCACTGAGTTATATCAGTTTTTAATAAAACTATCCATATGCAATGCACGGAGTTATATCAGTTTTTAGTAAAACTATCCATATGCAATGCACTGAGTTATATCAGGTTTTAATAAAACTATCCATATGCAATGCACTGAGTTATATCAGTTTTTAGTAAAACTATCCATATGCAATGCAGTGAGTTATATCAGTTTTTAATAACACTATCCATATGCAATGCTCTGAGTTATATCAGTTTTTAATAAAACTATCCATATGCAATGCAATAAGTTATATCAGTTTTTAATAAAACTATCCATATGCAATGCAATAAGTTATATCATTTTTTAATAAAACTATCCATATGCAATGCACTGAGTTATATCAGTTTTTAGTAAAACTATCCATATGCAATGCAGTGAGTTATATCAGTTTTTAGTAAAACTATCCATATGCAATGCTCTGAGTTATATCAGTTTTTAATAAAACTATCCATATGCAATGCAGCGAGTTATATCAGGTTTTAATAAAACTATCCATATGCAATGCAATAAGTTATATCAGTTTTTAATAAAACTATCCATATGCAATGCACTGAGTTATATCAGTTTTTAATAAAACTATCCATATGCAATGCAATAAGTTATATCAGTTTTTAATAAAACTATCCATATGCAATGCACTGAGTTATATCAGTTTTTAGTAAAACTATCCATATGCAATGCACTGAGTTATATCAGTTTTCAATAAAACTATCCATATGCAATGCAATAAGTTATATCAGTTTTTAATAAAACTATCCATATGCAAAGCAATAAGTTATATCAGTTTTTAACAAAAATATCCATATGCAATGCAGTGAGTTATATCAGTTTTTAATAAAACTATCCATATGCAATGCTCTGAGTTATATCAGTTTTTAATAAAACTATCCATATGCAATGCAGCGAGTTATATCAGGTTTTAATAAAACTATCCATAAGCAATGCAATAAGTTATATCAGTTTTTAATAAAACTATCCATATGCAATGCAATAAGTTATATCAGTTTTTATTAAAACTATCCATATGCAATGCACTGAGTTATATCAGTTTTTAATAAAACTATCCATATGCAATGCACTGAGTTATATCAGTTTTCAATAAAAGTATCCATATGCAATGCAATAAGTTATATCAGTTTTTAATAAAACTATCCATATGCAATGCAGTGAGTTATTTCAGATTTTAATAAAACTATCCATATGCAATGCACTGAGTTATATCAGTTTTCAATGAAACTATCCATATGCAATGCAATAAGTTATATCAGTTTTTAATAAAACTATCCATATGCAATGCAATAAGTTATATCAGTTTTTAATGAAACTATCCATATGCAATGCACTGAGTTATATTAGTTTTCAATAAAACTATCCATATGCAATGCAATAAGTTATATCAGTTTTTAATAAAACTATCCATATGCAATGCTCTGAGTTATATCAGTTTTTAATAAAACTATCCATATGCAATGCACTGAGTTATATCAGTTTTTAATAAAACTATCCATATGCAATGCAGTGAGTTTTATCAGTTTTTAATAAAACTATCCATATGCAATCCACTGAGTTATATCAGTTTTCAATGAAACTATCCATATGCAATGCACGGAGTTATATCAGTTTTTAGTAAAACTATCCATATGCAATGCACTGAGTTATATCAGGTTTTAATAAAACTATCCATATGCAATGCACTGAGTTATATCAGTTTTTAGTAAAACTATCCATATGCAATGCAGTGAGTTATATCAGTTTTTAATAACACTATCCATATGCAATGCTCTGAGTTATATCAGTTTTTAATAAAACTATCCATATGCAATGCAATAAGTTATATCAGTTTTTAGTAAAACTATCCATATGCAATGCAGTGAGTTATATCAGTTTTTAATAAAACTATCCATATGCAATGCAATAAGTTATATCAGTTTTTAATAAAACTATCCATATGCAATGCAGTGAGTTATATCTGTTTTTAATAAAACTATCCATATGCAATGCTCTGAGTTATATCAGCTTTTAGTAAAACTATCCATATGCAATCCAATAAGTTATATCAGTTTTTAATAAAACTATCCATATGCAATGCAGCGAGTTATATCAGGTTTTAATAAAACTATCCATATGCAATGCACTGAGTTATATCAGTTTTTAGTTAAACTATCCATATGCAATGCAGTGAGTTATATCAGTTTTTAATAAAACTATCCATATGCAATGCACTGAGTTATATCAGTTTTTAGTAAAACTATCCATATGCAATGCACTGAGTTATATCAGTTTTTAATAAAACTATCCATATGCAATGCACGGAGTTATATCAGTTTTTAGTAAAACTATCCATATGCAATGCACTGAGTTATATCAGGTTTTAATAAAACTATCCATATGCAATGCACTGAGTTATATCAGTTTTTAGTAAAACTATCCATATGCAATGCAGTGAGTTATATCAGTTTTTAATAACACTATCCATATGCAATGCTCTGAGTTATATCAGTTTTTAATAAAACTATCCATATGCAATGCAATAAGTTATATCAGTTTTTAATAAAACTATCCATATGCAATGCAATAAGTTATATCATTTTTTAATAAAACTATCCATATGCAATGCACTGAGTTATATCAGTTTTTAGTAAAACTATCCATATGCAATGCAGTGAGTTATATCAGTTTTTAGTAAAACTATCCATATGCAATGCTCTGAGTTATATCAGTTTTTAATAAAACTATCCATATGCAATGCAGCGAGTTATATCAGGTTTTAATAAAACTATCCATATGCAATGCAATAAGTTATATCAGTTTTTAATAAAACTATCCATATGCAATGCACTGAGTTATATCAGTTTTTAATAAAACTATCCATATGCAATGCAATAAGTTATATCAGTTTTTAATAAAACTATCCATATGCAATGCACTGAGTTATATCAGTTTTTAGTAAAACTATCCATATGCAATGCACTGAGTTATATCAGTTTTCAATAAAACTATCCATATGCAATGCAATAAGTTATATCAGTTTTTAATAAAACTATCCATATGCAAAGCAATAAGTTATATCAGTTTTTAACAAAAATATCCATATGCAATGCAGTGAGTTATATCAGTTTTTAATAAAACTATCCATATGCAATGCTCTGAGTTATATCAGTTTTTAATAAAACTATCCATATGCAATGCAGCGAGTTATATCAGGTTTTAATAAAACTATCCATAAGCAATGCAATAAGTTATATCAGTTTTTAATAAAACTATCCATATGCAATGCAATAAGTTATATCAGTTTTTATTAAAACTATCCATATGCAATGCACTGAGTTATATCAGTTTTTAATAAAACTATCCATATGCAATGCACTGAGTTATATCAGTTTTCAATAAAACTATCCATATGCAATGCAATAAGTTATATCAGTTTTTAATAAAACTATCCATATGCAATGCAGTGAGTTATTTCAGATTTTAATAAAACTATCCATATGCAATGCACTGAGTTATATCAGTTTTCAATGAAACTATCCATATGCAATGCAATAAGTTATATCAGTTTTTAATAAAACTATCCATATGCAATGCAATAAGTTATATCAGTTTTTAATGAAACTATCCATATGCAATGCACTGAGTTATATTAGTTTTCAATAAAACTATCCATATGCAATGCAATAAGTTATATCAGTTTTTAATAAAACTATCCATATGCAATGCTCTGAGTTATATCAGTTTTTAATAAAACTATCCATATGCAATGCACTGAGTTATATCAGTTTTTAATAAAACTATCCATATGCAATGCAGTGAGTTTTATCAGTTTTTAATAAAACTATCCATATGCAATCCACTGAGTTATATCAGTTTTCAATGAAACTATCCATATGCAATGCACGGAGTTATATCAGTTTTTAGTAAAACTATCCATATGCAATGCACTGAGTTATATCAGGTTTTAATAAAACTATCCATATGCAATGCACTGAGTTATATCAGTTTTTAGTAAAACTATCCATATGCAATGCAGTGAGTTATATCAGTTTTTAATAACACTATCCATATGCAATGCTCTGAGTTATATCAGTTTTTAATAAAACTATCCATATGCAATGCAATAAGTTATATCAGTTTTTAGTAAAACTATCCATATGCAATGCAGTGAGTTATATCAGTTTTTAATAAAACTATCCATATGCAATGCAATAAGTTATATCAGTTTTTAATAAAACTATCCATATGCAATGCAATAAGTTATATCAGTTTTTAATAAAACTATCCATATGCAATGCAGCGAGTTATATCAGGTTTTAATAAAACTATCCATATGCAATGCACTGAGTTATATCAGTTTTTAGTAAAACTATCCATATGCAATGCAGTGAGTTATATCAGTTTTTAATAAAACTATCCATATGCAATGCTTTGAGTTATATCAGTTTTTAATAAAACTATCCATATGCAATGCAATAAGTTATATCAGTTTTTAGTAAAACTATCCATATGCAATGCAGTGAGTTATATCAGTTTTTAATAACACTATCCATATGCAATGCTCTGAGTTATATCAGTTTTTAATAAAACTATCCATATGCAATGCAATAAGTTATATCAGTTTTTAATAAAACTATCCATATGCAATGTAATAAGTTATATCATTTTTTAATAAAACTATCCATATGCAATGCACTGAGTTATATCAGTTTTTAGTAAAACTATCCATATGCAATGCAGTGAGTTATATCAGTTTTTAGTAAAACTATCCATATGCAATGCTCTGAGTTATATCAGTTTTTAATAAAACTATCCATATGCAATGCAGCGAGTTATATCAGGTTTTAATAAAACTATCCATATGCAATGCAATAAGTTATATCAGTTTTTAATAAAACTATCCATATGCAATGCAATAAGTTATATCAATTTTTAGTAAAACTATCCATATGCAATGCAGTGAGTTATATCAGTTTTTAATAAAACTATCCATATGCAATGCAATAAGTTATATCAGTTTTTAGTAAAACTATCCATATGCAATGCAGCGAGTTATATCAGGTTTTAATAAAACTATCCATATGCAATGCAGTGAGTTATGTCAGTTTTTAGTAAAACTATCCATATGCAATGCTCTGAGTTATATCAGTTTTTAATAAAACAATCCATATGCAATGCAATAAGTTATATCAGTTTTTAATAAAACTATCCATATGCAATGCAGCGAGTTATATCAGGTTTTAGTAAAACTATCCACATGCAATGCAGTGAGTTATATCAGTTTTTAATAAAACTATCCATATGCAATGCTCTGAGTTATATCAGTTTTTAATAAAACTATGCAATAAGTTATATCAGTTTTTAATAAAACTATCCATATGCAATGCAGCGAGTTATATCAGGTTTTAGTAAAACTATCCACATGCAATGCAGTGAGTTATATCAGTTTTTAATAAAACTATCCATATGCAATGCTCTGAGTTATATCAGTTTTTAATAAAACTATGCAATAAGTTATATCAGTTTTTAATAAAACTATCCATATGCAATGCTCTGAGTTATATCAGTTTTTAATAAAACTATCCATATGCAATGCACTGAGTTATATCAGTTTTTAATAAAACTATCCATATGCAATGCAGTGAGTTTTATCAGTTTTTAATAAAACTATCCATATGCAATCCACTGAGTTATATCAGTTTTCAATGAAACTATCCATATGCAATGCACGGAGTTATATCAGTTTTTAGTAAAACTATCCATATGCAATGCACTGAGTTATATCAGGTTTTAATAAAACTATCCATATGCAATGCACTGAGTTATATCAGTTTTTAGTAAAACTATCCATATGCAATGCAGTGAGTTATATCAGTTTTTAATAACACTATCCATATGCAATGCTCTGAGTTATATCAGTTTTTAATAAAACTATCCATATGCAATGCAATAAGTTATATCAGTTTTTAGTAAAACTATCCATATGCAATGCAGTGAGTTATATCAGTTTTTAATAAAACTATCCATATGCAATGCAATAAGTTATATCAGTTTTTAATAAAACTATCCATATGCAATGCAATAAGTTATATCAGTTTTTAATAAAACTATCCATATGCAATGCAGCGAGTTATATCAGGTTTTAATAAAACTATCCATATGCAATGCACTGAGTTATATCAGTTTTTAGTAAAACTATCCATATGCAATGCAGTGAGTTATATCAGTTTTTAATAAAACTATCCATATGCAATGCTTTGAGTTATATCAGTTTTTAATAAAACTATCCATATGCAATGCAATAAGTTATATCAGTTTTTAGTAAAACTATCCATATGCAATGCAGTGAGTTATATCAGTTTTTAATAACACTATCCATATGCAATGCTCTGAGTTATATCAGTTTTTAATAAAACTATCCATATGCAATGCAATAAGTTATATCAGTTTTTAATAAAACTATCCATATGCAATGCAATAAGTTATATCATTTTTTAATAAAACTATCCATATGCAATGCACTGAGTTATATCAGTTTTTAGTAAAACTATCCATATGCAATGCAGTGAGTTATATCAGTTTTTAGTAAAACTATCCATATGCAATGCTCTGAGTTATATCAGTTTTTAATAAAACTATCCATATGCAATGCAGCGAGTTATATCAGGTTTTAATAAAACTATCCATATGCAATGCAATAAGTTATATCAGTTTTTAATAAAACTATCCATATGCAATGCAATAAGTTATATCAATTTTTAGTAAAACTATCCATATGCAATGCAGTGAGTTATATCAGTTTTTAATAAAACTATCCATATGCAATGCAATAAGTTATATCAGTTTTTAGTAAAACTATCCATATGCAATGCAGCGAGTTATATCAGGTTTTAATAAAACTATCCATATGCAATGCAGTGAGTTATGTCAGTTTTTAGTAAAACTATCCATATGCAATGCTCTGAGTTATATCACTTTTTAATAAAACAATCCATATGCAATGCAATAAGTTATATCAGTTTTTAATAAAACTATCCATATGCAATGCAGCGAGTTATATCAGGTTTTAGTAAAACTATCCACATGCAATGCAGTGAGTTATATCAGTTTTTAATAAAACTATCCATATGCAATGCTCTGAGTTATATCAGTTTTTAATAAAACTATGCAATAAGTTATATCAGTTTTTAATAAAACTATCCATATGCAATGCAGCGAGTTATATCAGTTTTTAGTAAAACTATCCATATGCAATGCAGTGAGTTATATCAGTTTTTAATAAAACTATCCATATGCAATGCTCTGAGTTATATCAGTTTTTAATAAAACTATCCATATGCAATGCAATAAGTTATATCAGTTTTTAGTAAAACTATCCATATGCAATGCAGTGAGTTATATCAGTTTTTAATAAAACTATCCATTTGCAATGCTCTGAGTTATATCAGTTTTTAATAAAACTATCCATATGAAATGCAATAAGTTATATCAGTTTTTAGTAAAACTATCCATATGCAATGCAGTGAGTTATATCAGTTTTTAATAAAACTATCCATATGCAATGCTCTGAGTTATATCAGGTTTTAATAAAACTATCCATATGCAATGCAATATGTTATATCAGTTTTTAGTAAAACTATCCATATGCAATGCAGTGAGTTATATCAGGTTTTAATAAAACTATCCATATGCAATGCAATAAGTTATATCAGTTTTTAGTAAATTTATCCATATGCAATGCAGTGAGTTATATCTGTTTTTAATAAAACTATCCATATGCAATGCTCTGAGTTATATCAGCTTTTAGTAAAACTATCCATATGCAATGCAATAAGTTATATCAGTTTTTAATAAAACTATCCATATGCAATGCAGCGAGTTATATCAGGTTTTAATAAAACTATCCATATGCAATGCACTGAGTTATATCAGTTTTTAGTTAAACTATCCATATGCAATGCAGTGAGTTATATCAGTTTTTAATAAAACTATCCATATGCAATGCTCTGAGTTATATCAGTTTTTAATAAAACTATCCATATGCAATGCAATAAGTTATATCAGTTTTTAATAAAACTATCCATATGCAATGCACGGAGTTATATCAGTTTTTAGTAAAACTATCCATATGCAATGCACTGAGTTATATCAGGTTTTAATAAAACTATCCATATGCAATGCACTGAGTTATATCAGTTTTTAGTAAAACTATCCATATGCAATGCAGTGAGTTATATCAGTTTTTAATAACACTATCCATATGCAATGCTCTGAGTTATATCAGTTTTTAATAAAACTATCCATATGCAATGCAATAAGTTATATCAGTTTTTAATAAAACTATCCATATGCAATGCAATAAGTTATATCATTTTTTAATAAAACTATCCATATGCAATGCACTGAGTTATATCAGTTTTTAGTAAAACTATCCATATGCAATGCAGTGAGTTATATCAGTTTTTAGTAAAACTATCCATATGCAATGCTCTGAGTTATATCAGTTTTTAATAAAACTATCCATATGCAATGCAGCGAGTTATATCAGGTTTTAATAAAACTATCCATATGCAATGCAATAAGTTATATCAGTTTTTAATAAAACTATCCATATGCAATGCACTGAGTTATATCAGTTTTTAATAAAACTATCCATATGCAATGCAATAAGTTATATCAGTTTTTAATAAAACTATCCATATGCAATGCACTGAGTTATATCAGTTTTTAGTAAAACTATCCATATGCAATGCACTGAGTTATATCAGTTTTCAATAAAACTATCCATATGCAATGCAATAAGTTATATCAGTTTTTAATAAAACTATCCATATGCAAAGCAATAAGTTATATCAGTTTTTAATAAAAATATCCATATGCAATGCAGTGAGTTATATCAGTTTTTAATAAAACTATCCATATGCAATGCTCTGAGTTATATCAGTTTTTAATAAAACTATCCATATGCAATGCAGCGAGTTATATCAGGTTTTAATAAAACTATCCATAAGCAATGCAATAAGTTATATCAGTTTTTAATAAAACTATCCATATGCAATGCAATAAGTTATATCAGTTTTTATTAAAACTATCCATATGCAATGCACTGAGTTATATCAGTTTTTAATAAAACTATCCATATGCAATGCACTGAGTTATATCAGTTTTCAATGAAACTATCCATATGCAATGCAATAAGTTATATCAGTTTTTAATAAAACTATCCATATGCAATGCAATAAGTTATATCAGTTTTTAATAAAACTATCCATATGCAATGCAGTGAGTTATATCAGTTTTTAATAAAACTATCCATATGCAATGCAATAAGGTATATCAGTTTTTAATAAAACTATCCATATGCAATGCAATAAGTTATATCAGTTTTTAGTAAAACTATCCATATGCAATGCAGTGAGTTATGTCAGTTTTTAATAAAACTATCCATATGCAATGCACTGAGTTATATTAGTTTTCAATAAAACTATCCATATGCAATGCAATAAGTTATATCAGTTTTTAATAAAACTATCCATATGCAATGCTCTGAGTTATATCAGTTTTTAATAAAACTATCCATATGCAATGCTCTGAGTTATATCAGTTTTTAATAAAACTATCCATATGCAATGCAGTGAGTTTTATCAGTTTTTAATAAAACTATCCATATGCAATCCACTGAGTTATATCAGTTTTCAATGAAACCATCCATATGCAATGCACGGAGTTATATCAGTTTTTAGTAAAACTATCCATATGCAATGCACTGAGTTATATCAGGTTTTAATAAAACTATCCATATGCAATGCACTGAGTTATATCAGTTTTTAGTAAAACTATCCATATGCAATGCACTGAGTTATATCAGTTTTCAATGAAACTATCCATATGCAATGCAATAAGTTATATCAGTTTTTAATAAAACTATCCATATGCAATGCAATAAGTTATATCAGTTTTTAATAAAACTATCCATATGCAATGCAGTGAGTTATATCAGTTTTTAATAAAACTATCCATATGCAATGCAATAAGTTATATCAGTTTTTAATAAAACTATCCATATGCAATGCAATAAGTTATATCAGTTTTTAGTAAAACTATCCATATGCAATGCAGTGAGTTATATCAGTTTTTAATAAAACTATCCATATGCAATGCACTGAGTTATATTAGTTTTCAATAAAACTATCCATATGCAATGCAATAAGTTATATCAGTTTTTAATAAAACTATCCATATGCAATGCTCTGAGTTATATCAGTTTTTAATAAAACTATCCATATGCAATGCACTGAGTTATATCAGTTTTTAATAAAACTATCCATATGCAATGCAGTGAGTTTTATCAGTTTTTAATAAAACTATCCATATGCAATCCACTGAGTTATATCAGTTTTCAATGAAACTATCCATATGCAATGCACGGAGTTATATCAGTTTTTAGTAAAACTATCCATATGCAATGCACTGAGTTATATCAGGTTTTAATAAAACTATCCATATGCAATGCACTGAGTTATATCAGTTTTTAGTAAAACTATCCATATGCAATGCAGTGAGTTATATCAGTTTTTAATAACACTATCCATATGCAATGCTCTGAGTTATATCAGTTTTTAATAAAACTATCCATATGCAATGCAATAAGTTATATCAGTTTTTAGTAAAACTATCCATATGCAATGCAGTGAGTTATATCAGTTTTTAATAAAACTATCCATATGCAATGCAATAAGTTATATCAGTTTTTAATAAAACTATCCATATGCAATGCAATAAGTTATATCAGTTTTTAATAAAACTATCCATATGCAATGCAGCGAGTTATATCAGGTTTTAATAAAACTATCCATATGCAATGCACTGAGTTATATCAGTTTTTAGTAAAACTATCCATATGCAATGCAGTGAGTTATATCAGTTTTTAATAAAACTATCCATATGCAATGCTTTGAGTTATATCAGTTTTTAATAAAACTATCCATATGCAATGCAATAAGTTATATCAGTTTTTAGTAAAACTATCCATATGCAATGCAGTGAGTTATATCAGTTTTTAATAACACTATCCATATGCAATGCTCTGAGTTATATCAGTTTTTAATAAAACTATCCATATGCAATGCAATAAGTTATATCAGTTTTTAATAAAACTATCCATATGCAATGCAATAAGTTATATCATTTTTTAATAAAACTATCCATATGCAATGCACTGAGTTATATCAGTTTTTAGTAAAACTATCCATATGCAATGCAGTGAGTTATATCAGTTTTTAGTAAAACTATCCATATGCAATGCTCTGAGTTATATCAGTTTTTAATAAAACTATCCATATGCAATGCAGCGAGTTATATCAGGTTTTAATAAAACTATCCATATGCAATGCAATAAGTTATATCAGTTTTTAATAAAACTATCCATATGCAATGCAATAAGTTATATCAGTTTTTAATAAAACTATCCATATGCAATGCAATAAGTTATATCAGTTTTTAATAAAACTATCCATATGCAATGCACTGAGTTATATCAGTTTTTAGTAAAACTATCCATATGCAATGCACTGAGTTATATCAGTTTTCAATAAAACTATCCATATGCAATGCAATAAGTTATATCAGTTTTTAATAAAACTATCTATATGCAAAGCAATAAGTTATATCAGTTTTTAATAAAAATATCCATATGCAATGCAGTGAGTTATATCAGTTTTTAATAAAACTATCCATATGCAATGCTCTGAGTTATATCAGTTTTTAATAAAACTATCCATATGCAATGCAGCGAGTTATATCAGGTTTTAATAAAACTATCCATAAGCAATGCAATAAGTTATATCAGTTTTTAATAAAACTATCCATATGCAATGCAATAAGTTATATCAGTTTTTATTAAAACTATCCATATGCAATGCACTGAGTTATATCAGTTTTTAATAAAACTATCCATATGCAATGCACTGAGTTATATCAGTTTTCAATA
This sequence comes from Ceratitis rosa, assembly GCA_037013455.1. Lineage (NCBI taxonomy): Eukaryota > Metazoa > Arthropoda > Insecta > Diptera > Tephritidae > Ceratitis > Ceratitis rosa. Next base: position 836,545 of record JAWMAG010000023.1, read on the forward strand.
AAACTATCCATATGCAATGCAATAAGTTATATCAGTTTTTAATAAAACTATCCATATGCAATGCAGTGAGTTATATCAGTTTTTAATAAAACTATCCATATGCAATGCACTGAGTTATATCAGTTTTCAATGAAACTATCCATATGCAATGCAATAAGTTATATCAGTTTTTAATAAAACTATCCATATGCAATGCAATAAGTTATATCAGTTTTTAATAAAACTATCCATATGCAATGCAGTGAGTTATATCAGTTTTTAATAAAACTATCCATATGCAATGCAATAAGTTATATCAGTTTTTAATAAAACTATCCATATGCAATGCAATAAGTTATATCAGTTTTTAATAAAACTATCCATATGCAATGCAGTGAGTTTTATCAGTTTTTAATAAAACTATCCATATGCAATCCACTGAGTTATATCAGTTTTCAATGAAACTATCCATATGCAATGCACGGAGTTATATCAGTTTTTAGTAAAACTATCCATATGCAATGCACTGAGTTATATCAGGTTTTAATAAAACTATCCATATGCAATGCACTGAGTTATATCAGTTTTTAGTAAAACTATCCATATGCAATGCAGTGAGTTATATCAGTTTTTAATAACACTATCCATATGCAATGCTCTGAGTTATATCAGTTTTTAATAAAACTATCCATATGCAATGCAATAAGTTATATCAGTTTTTAGTAAAACTATCCATATGCAATGCAGTGAGTTATATCAGTTTTTAATAAAACTATCCATATGCAATGCAATAAGTTATATCAGTTTTTAATAAAACTATCCATATGCAATGCAATAAGTTATATCAGTTTTTAATAAAACTATCCATATGCAATGCAGCGAGTTATATCAGGTTTTAATAAAACTATCCATATGCAATGCACTGAGTTATATCAGTTTTTAGTAAAACTATCCATATGCAATGCAGTGAGTTATATCAGTTTTTAATAAAACTATCCATATGCAATGCTTTGAGTTATATCAGTTTTTAATAAAACTATCCATATGCAATGCAATAAGTTATATCAGTTTTTAGTAAAACTATCCATATGCAATGCAGTGAGTTATATCAGTTTTTAATAACACTATCCATATGCAATGCTCTGAGTTATATCAGTTTTTAATAAAACTATCCATATGCAATGCAATAAGTTATATCAGTTTTTAATAAAACTATCCATATGCAATGCAATAAGTTATATCATTTTTTAATAGAACTATCCATATGCAATGCACTGAGTTATATCAGTTTTTAGTAAAACTATCCATATGCAATGCAGTGAGTTATATCAGTTTTTAGTAAAACTATCCATATGCAATGCTCTGAGTTATATCAGTTTTTAATAAAACTATCCATATGCAATGCAGCGAGTTATATCAGGTTTTAATAAAACTATCCATATGCAATGCAATAAGTTATATCAGTTTTTAATAAAACTATCCATATGCAATGCAATAAGTTATATCAGTTTTTAATAAAACTATCCATATGCAATGCAATAAGTTATATCAGTTTTTAATAAAACTATCCATATGCAATGCACTGAGTTATATCAGTTTTTAGTAAAACTATCCATATGCAATGCACTGAGTTATATCAGTTTTCAATAAAACTATCCATATGCAATGCAATAAGTTATATCAGTTTTTAATAAAACTATCTATATGCAAAGCAATAAGTTATATCAGTTTTTAATAAAAATATCCATATGCAATGCAGTGAGTTATATCAGTTTTTAATAAAACTATCCATATGCAATGCTCTGAGTTATATCAGTTTTTAATAAAACTATCCATATGCAATGCAGCGAGTTATATCAGGTTTTAATAAAACTATCCATAAGCAATGCAATAAGTTATATCAGTTTTTAATAAAACTATCCATATGCAATGCAATAAGTTATATCAGTTTTTATTAAAACTATCCATATGCAATGCACTGAGTTATATCAGTTTTTAATAAAACTATCCACATGCAATGCACTGAGTTATATCAGTTTTCAATAAAACTATCCATATGCAATGCAATAAGTTATATCAGTTTTTAATAAAACTATCCATATGCAATGCAGTGAGTTATATCAGTTTTTAATAAAACTATCCATATGCAATGCACTGAGTTATATCAGTTTTCAATGAAACTATCCATATGCAATGCAATAAGTTATATCAGTTTTTAATAAAACTATCCATATGCAATGCAATAAGTTATATCAGTTTTTAATAAAACTATCCATATGCAATGCAGTGAGTTATATCAGTTTTTAATAAAACTATCCATATGCAATGCAATAAGTTATATCAGTTTTTAATAAAACTATCCATATGCAATGCAATAAGTTATATCAGTTTTTAGTAAAACTATCCATATGCAATGCAGTGAGTTATATCAGTTTTTAATAAAACTATCCATATGCAATGCACTGAGTTATATTAGTTTTCAATAAAACTATCCATATGCAGTGCAATAAGTTATATCAGTTTTTAATAAAACTATCCATATGCAATGCTCTGAGTTATATCAGTTTTTAATAAAACTATCCATATGCAATGCTCTGAGTTATATCAGTTTTTAATAAAACTATCCATATGCAATGCAGTGAGTTTTATCAGTTTTTAATAAAACTATCCATATGCAATCCACTGAGTTATATCAGTTTTCAATGAAACCATCCATATGCAATGCACGGAGTTATATCAGTTTTTAGTAAAACTATCCATATGCAATGCACTGAGTTATATCAGGTTTTAATAAAACTATCCATATGCAATGCACTGAGTTATATCAGTTTTTAGTAAAACTATCCATATGCAATGCAGTGAGTTATATCAGTTTTTAATAACACTATCCATATGCAATGCTCTGAGTTATATCAGTTTGTAATAAAACTATCCATATGCAATGCAATAAGTTATATCAGTTTTTAGTAAAACTATCCATATGCAATGCAGTGAGTTATATCAGTTTTTAATAAAACTATCCATATGCAATGCAATAAGTTATATCAGTTTTTAATAAAACTATCCATATGCAATGCAATATGTTATATCAGTTTTTAATAAAACTATCCATATGCAATGCAGCGAGTTATATCAGGTTTTAATAAAACTATCCATATGCAATGCACTGAGTTATATCAGTTTTTAGTAAAACTATCCATATGCAATGCAGTGAGTTATATCAGTTTTTAATAAAACTATCCATATGCAATGCTTTGAGTTATATCAGTTTTTAATAAAACTATCCATATGCAATGCAATAAGTTATATCAGTTTTTAATAAAACTATCCATATGCAATGCAATAAGTTATATCAGTTTTTAATAAAACTATCCATATGCAATGCAATAAGTTATATCAGTTTTTATTAAAACTATCCATATGCAATGCACTGAGTTATATCAGTTTTTAATAAAACTATCCATATGCAATGCACTGAGTTATATCAGTTTTCAATAAAACTATCCATATGCAATGCAATAAGTTATATCAGTTTTTAATAAAACTATCCATATGCAATGCAGTGAGTTATATCAGTTTTTAATAAAACTATCCATATGCAATGCACTGAGTTATATCAGTTTTCAATGAAACTATCCATATGCAATGCAATAAGTTATATCAGTTTTTAATAAAACTATCCATATGCAATGCAATAAGTTTTATCAGTTTTTAATAAAACTATCCATATGCAATGCAGTGAGTTATATCAGTTTTTAATAAAACTATCCATATGCAATGCAATAAGTTATATCAGTTTTTAATAAAACTATCCATATGCAATGCAATAAGTTATATCAGTTTTTAGTAAAACTATCCATATGCAATGCAGTGAGTTATATCAGTTTTTAATAAAACTATCCATATGCAATGCACTGAGTTATATTAGTTTTCAATAAAACTATCCATATGCAATGCAATAAGTTATATCAGTTTTTAATAAAACTATCCATATGCAATGCTCTGAGTTATATCAGTTTTTAATAAAACTATCCATATGCAATGCTCTGAGTTATATCAGTTTTTAATAAAACTATCCATATGCAATGCAGTGAGTTTTATCAGTTTTTAATAAAACTATCCATATGCAATCCACTGAGTTATATCAGTTTTCAATGAAACCATCCATATGCAATGCACGGAGTTATATCAGTTTTTAGTAAAACTATCCATATGCAATGCACTGAGTTATATCAGGTTTTAATAAAACTATCCATATGCAATGCACTGAGTTATATCAGTTTTTAGTAAAACTATCCATATGCAATGCAGTGAGTTATATCAGTTTTTAATAACACTATCCATATGCAATGCTCTGAGTTATATCAGTTTGTAATAAAACTATCCATATGCAATGCAATAAGTTATATCAGTTTTTAGTAAAACTATCCATATGCAATGCAGTGAGTTATATCAGTTTTTAATAAAACTATCCATGTGCAATGCAATAAGTTATATCAGTTTTTAATAAAACTATCCATATGCAATGCAATATGTTATATCAGTTTTTAATAAAACTATCCATATGCAATGCAGCGAGTTATATCAGGTTTTAATAAAACTATCCATATGCAATGCACTGAGTTATATCAGTTTTTAGTAAAACTATCCATATGCAATGCAGTGAGTTATATCAGTTTTTAATAAAACTATCCATATGCAATGCTTTGAGTTATATCAGTTTTTAATAAAACTATCCATATGCAATGCAATAAGTTATATCAGTTTTTAATAAAACTATCCATATGCAATGCAATAAGTTATATCATTTTTTAATAAAACTATCCATATGCAATGCAATAAGTTTTATCAGTTTTTAATAAAACTATCCATATGCAATGCACTGAGTTATATCAGTTTTTAGTAAAACTATCCATATGCAATGCTCTGAGTTATATCAGTTTTTAATAAAACTATCCATATGCAATGCAGCGAGTTATATCAGGTTTTAATAAAACTATCCATATGCAATGCAGCGAGTTATATCAGGTTTTAATAAAACTATCCATATGCAATGCACTGAGTTATATCAGTTTTTAATAAAACTATCCATATGCAATGCAATAAGTTATATCAGTTTTTAATAAAACTATCCATATGCAATGCACTGAGTTATATCAGTTTTTAATAAAACTATCCATATGCAATGCAATAAGTTATATCAGTTTTTAGTAAAACTATCCATATGCAATGCAATAAGTTATATCAGTTTTTAATAAAACTATCCATATGCAATGCAATAAGTTATATCAGTTTTTAGTAAAACTATCCATATGCAATGCAGCGAGTTATATCAGGTTTTAATAAAACTATCCATATGCAATGCAGTGAGTTATGTCAGTTTTTAGTAAAACTATCCATATGCAATGCTCTGAGTTATATCAGTTTTTAATAAAACAATCCATATGCAATGCAATAAGTTATATCAGTTTTTAATAAAACTATCCATATGCAATGCAGCGAGTTATATTAGGTTTTAGTAAAACTATCCACATGCAATGCAGTGAGTTATATCAGTTTTTAATAAAACTATCCATATGCAATGCTCTGAGTTATATCAGTTTTTAATAAAACTATGCAATAAGTTATATCAGTTTTTAATAAAACTATCCATATGCAATGCAGCGAGTTATATCAGTTTTTAGTAAAACTATCCATATGCAATGCAGTGAGTTATATCAGTTTTTAATAAAACTATCCATATGCAATGCTCTGAGTTATATCAGTTTTTAATAAAACTATCCATATGCAATGCAATAAGTTATATCAGTTTTTAGTAAAACTATCCATATGCAATGCAGTGAGTTATATCAGTTTTTAATAAAACTATCCATATGCAATGCTCTGAGTTATATCAGGTTTTAATAAAACTATCCATATGCAATGCAATATGTTATATCAGTTTTTAGTAAAACTATCCATATGCAATGCAGTGAGTTATATCAGGTTTTAATAAAACTATCCATATGCAATGCAATAAGTTATATCAGTTTTTAGTAAAACTATCCATATGCAATGCAGTGAGTTATATCTGTTTTTAATAAAACTATCCATATGCAATGCTCTGAGTTATATCAGTTTTTAGTAAAACTATCCATATGCAATGCACTGAGTTATATCAGGTTTTAATAAAACTATCCATATGCAATGCTCTGAGTTATATCAGTTTTTAATAAAACTATCCATATGCAATGCAGCGAGTTATATCAGGTTTTAATAAAACTATCCATAAGCAATGCAATAAGTTATATCAGTTTTTAATAAAACTATCCATATGCAATGCAATAAGTTATATCAGTTTTTATTAAAACTATCCATATGCAATGCACTGAGTTATATCAGTTTTTAATAAAACTATCCATATGCAATGCACTGAGTTATATCAGTTTTCAATAAAACTATCCATATGCAATGCAATAAGTTATATCAGTTTTTAATAAAACTATCCATATGCAATGCAGTGAGTTATATCAGTTTTTAATAAAACTATCCATATGCAATGCACTGAGTTATATCAGTTTTCAATGAAACTATCCATATGCAATGCAATAAGTTATATCAGTTTTTAATAAAACTATCCATATGCAATGCAATAAGTTTTATCAGTTTTTAATAAAACTATCCATATGCAATGCAGTGAGTTATATCAGTTTTTAATAAAACTATCCATATGCAATGCAATAAGTTATATCAGTTTTTAATAAAACTATCCATATGCAATGCAATAAGTTATATCAGTTTTTAGTAAAACTATCCATATGCAATGCAGTGAGTTATATCAGTTTTTAATAAAACTATCCATATGCAATGCACTGAGTTATATTAGTTTTCAATAAAACTATCCATATGCAATGCAATAAGTTATATCAGTTTTTAATAAAACTATCCATATGCAATGCTCTGAGTTATATCAGTTTTTAATAAAACTATCCATATGCAATGCTCTGAGTTATATCAGTTTTTAATAAAACTATCCATATGCAATGCAGTGAGTTTTATCAGTTTTTAATAAAACTATCCATATGCAATCCACTGAGTTATATCAGTTTTCAATGAAACCATCCATATGCAATGCACGGAGTTATATCAGTTTTTAGTAAAACTATCCATATGCAATGCACTGAGTTATATCAGGTTTTAATAAAACTATCCATATGCAATGCACTGAGTTATATCAGTTTTTAGTAAAACTATCCATATGCAATGCAGTGAGTTATATCAGTTTTTAATAACACTATCCATATGCAATGCTCTGAGTTATATCAGTTTGTAATAAAACTATCCATATGCAATGCAATAAGTTATATCAGTTTTTAGTAAAACTATCCATATGCAATGCAGTGAGTTATATCAGTTTTTAATAAAACTATCCATGTGCAATGCAATAAGTTATATCAGTTTTTAATAAAACTATCCATATGCAATGCAATATGTTATATCAGTTTTTAATAAAACTATCCATATGCAATGCAGCGAGTTATATCAGGTTTTAATAAAACTATCCATATGCAATGCACTGAGTTATATCAGTTTTTAGTAAAACTATCCATATGCAATGCAGTGAGTTATATCAGTTTTTAATAAAACTATCCATATGCAATGCTTTGAGTTATATCAGTTTTTAATAAAACTATCCATATGCAATGCAATAAGTTATATCAGTTTTTAATAAAACTATCCATATGCAATGCAATAAGTTATATCATTTTTTAATAAAACTATCCATATGCAATGCAATAAGTTTTATCAGTTTTTAATAAAACTATCCATATGCAATGCACTGAGTTATATCAGTTTTTAGTAAAACTATCCATATGCAATGCTCTGAGTTATATCAGTTTTTAATAAAACTATCCATATGCAATGCAGCGAGTTATATCAGGTTTTAATAAAACTACCCATATGCAATGCAGCGAGTTATATCAGGTTTTAATAAAACTATCCATATGCAATGCACTGAGTTATATCAGTTTTTAATAAAACTATCCATATGCAATGCAATAAGTTATATCAGTTTTTAATAAAACTATCCATATGCAATGCACTGAGTTATATCAGTTTTTAATAAAACTATCCATATGCAATGCAATAAGTTATATCAGTTTTTAGTAAAACTATCCATATGCAATGCAATAAGTTATATCAGTTTTTAATAAAACTATCCATATGCAATGCAATAAGTTATATCAGTTTTTAGTAAAACTATCCATATGCAATGCAGCGAGTTATATCAGGTTTTAATAAAACTATCCATATGCAATGCAGTGAGTTATGTCAGTTTTTAGTAAAACTATCCATATGCAATGCTCTGAGTTATATCAGTTTTTAATAAAACAATCCATATGCAATGCAATAAGTTATATCAGTTTTTAATAAAACTATCCATATGCAATGCAGCGAGTTATATCAGGTTTTAGTAAAACTATCCACATGCAATGCAGTGAGTTATATCAGTTTTTAATAAAACTATCCATATGCAATGCTCTGAGTTATATCAGTTTTTAATAAAACTATGCAATAAGTTATATCAGTTTTTAATAAAACTATCCATATGCAATGCAGCGAGTTATATCAGTTTTTAGTAAAACTATCCATATGCAATGCAGTGAGTTATATCAGTTTTTAATAAAACTATCCATATGCAATGCTCTGAGTTATATCAGTTTTTAATAAAACTATCCATATGCAATGCAATAAGTTATATCAGTTTTTAGTAAAACTATCCATATGCAATGCAGTGAGTTATATCAGTTTTTAATAAAACTATCCATATGCAATGCTCTGAGTTATATCAGGTTTTAATAAAACTATCCATATGCAATGCAATATGTTATATCAGTTTTTAGTAAAACTATCCATATGCAATGCAGTGAGTTATATCAGGTTTTAATAAAACTATCCATATGCAATGCAATAAGTTATATCAGTTTTTAGTAAAACTATCCATATGCAATGCAGTGAGTTATATCTGTTTTTAATAAAACTATCCATATGCAATGCTCTGAGTTATATCAGTTTTTAGTAAAACTATCCATATGCAATGCACTGAGTTATATCAGGTTTTAATAAAACTATCCATATGCAATGCTCTGAGTTATATCAGTTTTTAATAAAACTATCCATATGCAATGCAGCGAGTTATATCAGGTTTTAATAAAACTATCCATAAGCAATGCAATAAGTTATATCAGTTTTTAATAAAACTATCCATATGCAATGCAATAAGTTATATCAGTTTTTATTAAAACTATCCATATGCAATGCACTGAGTTATATCAGTTTTTAATAAAACTATCCATATGCAATGCACTGAGTTATATCAGTTTTCAATAAAACTATCCATATGCAATGCAATAAGTTATATCAGTTTTTAATAAAACTATCCATATGCAATGCAGTGAGTTATATCAGTTTTTAATAAAACTATCCATATGCAATGCACTGAGTTATATCAGTTTTCAATGAAACTATCCATATGCAATGCAATAAGTTATATCAGTTTTTAATAAAACTATCCATATGCAATGCAATAAGTTATATCAGTTTTTAATAAAACTATCCATATGCAATGCAGTGAGTTATATCAGTTTTTAATAAAACTATCCATATGCAATGCAATAAGTTATATCAGTTTTTAATAAAACTATCCATATGCAATGCAATAAGTTATATCAGTTTTTAGTAAAACTATCCATATGCAATGCAGTGAGTTATATCAGTTTTTAATAAAACTATCCATATGCAATGCACTGAGTTATATTAGTTTTCAATAAAACTATCCATATGCAATGCAATAAGTTATATCAGTTTTTAATAAAACTATCCATATGCAATGCTCTGAGTTATATCAGTTTTTAATAAAACTATCCATATGCAATGCTCTGAGTTATATCAGTTTTTAATAAAACTATCCATATGCAATGCAGTGAGTTTTATCAGTTTTTAATAAAACTATCCATATGCAATCCACTGAGTTATATCAGTTTTCAATGAAACCATCCATATGCAATGCACGGAGTTATATCAGTTTTTAGTAAAACTATCCATATGCAATGCACTGAGTTATATCAGGTTTTAATAAAACTATCCATATGCAATGCACTGAGTTATATCAGTTTTTAGTAAAACTATCCATATGCAATGCAGTGAGTTATATCAGTTTTTAATAACACTATCCATATGCAATGCTCTGAGTTATATCAGTTTGTAATAAAACTATCCATATGCAATGCAATAAGTTATATCAGTTTTTAGTAAAACTATCCATATGCAATGCAGTGAGTTATATCAGTTTTTAATAAAACTATCCATGTGCAATGCAATAAGTTATATCAGTTTTTAATAAAACTATCCATATGCAATGCAATATGTTATATCAGTTTTTAATAAAACTATCCATATGCAATGCAGCGAGTTATATCAGGTTTTAATAAAACTATCCATATGCAATGCACTGAGTTATATCAGTTTTTAGTAAAACTATCCATATGCAATGCAGTGAGTTATATCAGTTTTTAATAAAACTATCCATATGCAATGCTTTGAGTTATATCAGTTTTTAATAAAACTATCCATATGCAATGCAATAAGTTATATCAGTTTTTAATAAAACTATCCATATGCAATGCAATAAGTTATATCATTTTTTAATAAAACTATCCATATGCAATGCAATAAGTTTTATCAGTTTTTAATAAAACTATCCATATGCAATGCACTGAGTTATATCAGTTTTTAGTAAAACTATCCATATGCAATGCTCTGAGTTATATCAGTTTTTAATAAAACTATCCATATGCAATGCAGCGAGTTATATCAGGTTTTAATAAAACTATCCATATGCAATGCAGCGAGTTATATCAGGTTTTAATAAAACTATCCATATGCAATGCACTGAGTTATATCAGTTTTTAATAAAACTATCCATATGCAATGCAATAAGTTATATCAGTTTTTAATAAAACTATCCATATGCAATGCACTGAGTTATATCAGTTTTTAATAAAACTATCCATATGCAATGCAATAAGTTATATCAGTTTTTAGTAAAACTATCCATATGCAATGCAGTGAGTTATATCAGTTTTTAATAAAACTATCCATATGCAATGCAATAAGTTATATCAGTTTTTAGTAAAACTATCCATATGCAATGCAGCGAGTTATATCAGGTTTTAATAAAACTATCCATATGCAATGCAGTGAGTTATGTCAGTTTTTAGTAAAACTATCCATATGCAATGCTCTGAGTTATATCAGTTTTTAATAAAACAATCCATATGCAATGCAATAAGTTATATCAGTTTTTAATAAAACTATCCATATGCAATGCAGCGAGTTATATCAGGTTTTAGTAAAACTATCCACATGCAATGCAGTGAGTTATATCAGTTTTTAATAAAACTATCCATATGCAATGCTCTGAGTTATATCAGTTTTTAATAAAACTATGCAATAAGTTATATCAGTTTTTAATAAAACTATCCATATGCAATGCAGCGAGTTATATCAGTTTTTAGTAAAACTATCCATATGCAATGCAGTGAGTTATATCAGTTTTTAATAAAACTATCCATATGCAATGCTCTGAGTTATATCAGTTTTTAATAAAACTATCCATATGCAATGCAATAAGTTATATCAGTTTTTAGTAAAACTATCCATATGCAATGCAGTGAGTTATATCAGTTTTTAATAAAACTATCCATATGCAATGCTCTGAGTTATATCAGGTTTTAATAAAACTATCCATATGCAATGCAATATGTTATATCAGTTTTTAGTAAAACTATCCATATGCAATGCAGTGAGTTATATCAGGTTTTAATAAAACTATCCATATGCAATGCAATAAGTTATATCAGTTTTTAGTAAAACTATCCATATGCAATGCAGTGAGTTATATCTGTTTTTAATAAAACTATCCATATGCAATGCTCTGAGTTATATCAGTTTTTAGTAAAACTATCCATATGCAATGCACTGAGTTATATCAGGTTTTAATAAAACTATCCATATGCAATGCACTGAGTTATATCAGTTTTTAGTAAAACTATCCATATGCAATGCAGTGAGTTATATCAGTTTTTAATAACACTATCCATATGCAATGCTCTGAGTTATATCAGTTTTTAATAAAACTATCCATATGCAATGCAATAAGTTATATCCGTTTTTAATAAAACTATCCATATGCAATGCAGTGAGTTATATCAGTTTTTAATAAAACTATTAATATGCAATGCAATAAGTTATATCAGTTTTTAATAAAACTATCCATATGCAATGCAATAAATTATATCAGTTTTTAATAAAACTATCCATATGCAATGCAGCGAGTTATATCAGGTTTTAATAAAACTATCCATATGCAATGCACTGAGTTATATCAGTTTTTAGTAAAACTATCCATATGCAATGCAGTGAGTTATATCAGTTTTTAATAAAACTATCCATATGCAATGCAATAAGTTATATCAGTTTTTAATAAAACTATCCATATGCAATGCACTGAGTTATATCAGTTTTTAATAAAACTATCCATATGCAATGCAATAAGTTATATCAATTTTTAGTAAAACTATCCATATGCAATGCAGTGAGTTATATCAGTTTTTAATAAAACTATCCATATGCAATGCAATAAGTTATATCAGTTTTTAGTAAAACTATCCATATGCAATGCAGCGAGTTATATCAGGTTTTAATAAAACTATCCATATGCAATGCAGTGAGTTATGTCAGTTTTTAGTAAAACTATCCATATGCAATGCTCTGAGTTATATCAGTTTTTAATAAAACAATCCATATGCAATGCAATAAGTTATATCAGTTTTTAATAAAACTATCCATATGCAATGCAGCGAGTTATATCAGGTTTTAGTAAAACTATCCACATGCAATGCAGTGAGTTATATCAGTTTTTAATAAAACTATCCATATGCAATGCTCTGATTTATATCAGTTTTTAATAAAACTATGCAATAAGTTATATCAGTTTTTAATAAAACTATCCATATGCAATGCAGCGAGTTATATCAGTTTTTAGTAAAACTATCCATATGCAATGCAGTGAGTTATATCAGTTTTTAATAAAACTATCCATATGCAATGCTCTGAGTTATATCAGTTTTTAATAAAACTATCCATATGCAATGCAATAAGTTATATCAGTTTTTAGTAAAACTATCCATATGCAATGCAGTGAGTTATATCAGTTTTTAATAAAACTATCCATATGCAATGCTCTGAGTTATATCAGGTTTTAATAAAACTATCCATATGCAATGCAATATGTTATATCAGTTTTTAGTAAAACTATCCATATGCAATGCAGTGAGTTATATCAGGTTTTAATAAAACTATCCATATGCAATGCAATAAGTTATATCAGTTTTTAGTAAAACTATCCATATGCAATGCAGTGAGTTATATCTGTTTTTAATAAAACTATCCATATGCAATGCTCTGAGTTATATCAGTTTTTAGTAAAACTATCCATATGCAATGCACTGAGTTATATCAGGTTTTAATAAAACTATCCATATGCAATGCTCTGAGTTATATCAGTTTTTAATAAAACTATCCATATGCAATGCAGCGAGTTATATCAGGTTTTAATAAAACTATCCATAAGCAATGCAATAAGTTATATCAGTTTTTAATAAAACTATCCATATGCAATGCAATAAGTTATATCAGTTTTTATTAAAACTATCCATATGCAATGCACTGAGTTATATCAGTTTTTAATAAAACTATCCATATGCAATGCACTGAGTTATATCAGTTTTCAATAAAACTATCCATATGCAATGCAATAAGTTATATCAGTTTTTAATAAAACTATCCATATGCAATGCAGTGAGTTATATCAGTTTTTAATAAAACTATCCATATGCAATGCACTGAGTTATATCAGTTTTCAATGAAACTATCCATATGCAATGCAATAAGTTATATCAGTTTTTAATAAAACTATCCATATGCAATGCAATAAGTTATATCAGTTTTTAATAAAACTATCCATATGCAATGCAGTGAGTTATATCAGTTTTTAATAAAACTATCCATATGCAATGCAATAAGTTATATCAGTTTTTAATAAAACTATCCATATGCAATGCAATAAGTTATATCAGTTTTTAGTAAAACTATCCATATGCAATGCAGTGAGTTATATCAGTTTTTAATAAAACTATCCATATGCAATGCACTGAGTTATATTAGTTTTCAATAAAACTATCCATATGCAATGCAATAAGTTATATCAGTTTTTAATAAAACTATCCATATGCAATGCTCTGAGTTATATCAGTTTTTAATAAAACTATCCATATGCAATGCTCTGAGTTATATCAGTTTTTAATAAAACTATCCATATGCAATGCAGTGAGTTTTATCAGTTTTTAATAAAACTATCCATATGCAATCCACTGAGTTATATCAGTTTTCAATGAAACCATCCATATGCAATGCACGGAGTTATATCAGTTTTTAGTAAAACTATCCATATGCAATGCACTGAGTTATATCAGGTTTTAATAAAACTATCCATATGCAATGCACTGAGTTATATCAGTTTTTAGTAAAACTATCCATATGCAATGCAGTGAGTTATATCAGTTTTTAATAACACTATCCATATGCAGTGCTCTGAGTTATATCAGTTTGTAATAAAACTATCCATATGCAATGCAATAAGTTATATCAGTTTTTAGTAAAACTATCCATATGCAATGCAGTGAGTTATATCAGTTTTTAATAAAACTATCCATGTGCAATGCAATAAGTTATATCAGTTTTTAATAAAACTATCCATATGCAATGCAATATGTTATATCAGTTTTTAATAAAACTATCCATATGCAATGCAGCGAGTTATATCAGGTTTTAATAAAACTATCCATATGCAATGCACTGAGTTATATCAGTTTTTAGTAAAACTATCCATATGCAATGCAGTGAGTTATATCAGTTTTTAATAAAACTATCCATATGCAATGCTTTGAGTTATATCAGTTTTTAATAAAACTATCCATATGCAATGCAATAAGTTATATCAGTTTTTAATAAAACTATCCATATGCAATGCAATAAGTTATATCATTTTTTAATAAAACTATCCATATGCAATGCAATAAGTTTTATCAGTTTTTAATAAAACTATCCATATGCAATGCACTGAGTTATATCAGTTTTTAGTAAAACTATCCATATGCAATGCTCTGAGTTATATCAGTTTTTAATAAAACTATCCATATGCAATGCAGCGAGTTATATCAGGTTTTAATAAAACTATCCATATGCAATGCAGCGAGTTATATCAGGTTTTAATAAAACTATCCATATGCAATGCACTGAGTTATATCAGTTTTTAATAAAACTATCCATATGCAATGCAATAAGTTATATCAGTTTTTAATAAAACTATCCATATGCAATGCACTGAGTTATATCAGTTTTTAATAAAACTATCCATATGCAATGCAATAAGTTATATCAGTTTTTAGTAAAACTATCCATATGCAATGCAGTGAGTTATATCAGTTTTTAATAAAACTATCCATATGCAATGCAATAAGTTATATCAGTTTTTAGTAAAACTATCCATATGCAATGCAGCGAGTTATATCAGGTTTTAATAAAACTATCCATATGCAATGCAGTGAGTTATGTCAGTTTTTAGTAAAACTATCCATATGCAATGCTCTGAGTTATATCAGTTTTTAATAAAACAATCCATATGCAATGCAATAAGTTATATCAGTTTTTAATAAAACTATCCATATGCAATGCAGCGAGTTATATCAGGGTTTAGTAAAACTATCCACATGCAATGCAGTGAGTTATATCAGTTTTTAATAAAACTATCCATATGCAATGCTCTGAGTTATATCAGTTTTTAATAAAACTATGCAATAAGTTATATCAGTTTTTAATAAAACTATCCATATGCAATGCAGCGAGTTATATCAGTTTTTAGTAAAACTATCCATATGCAATGCAGTGAGTTATATCAGTTTTTAATAAAACTATCCATATGCAATGCTCTGAGTTATATCAGTTTTTAATAAAACTATCCATATGCAATGCAATAAGTTATATCAGTTTTTAGTAAAACTATCCATATGCAATGCAGTGAGTTATATCAGTTTTTAATAAAACTATCCATATGCAATGCTCTGAGTTATATCAGGTTTTAATAAAACTATCCATATGCAATGCAATATGTTATATCAGTTTTTAGTAAAACTATCCATATGCAATGCAGTGAGTTATATCAGGTTTTAATAAAACTATCCATATGCAATGCAATAAGTTATATCAGTTTTTAGTAAAACTATCCATATGCAATGCAGTGAGTTATATCTGTTTTTAATAAAACTATCCATATGCAATGCTCTGAGTTATATCAGTTTTTAGTAAAACTATCCATATGCAATGCACTGAGTTATATCAGGTTTTAATAAAACTATCCATATGCAATGCACTGAGTTATATCAGTTTTTAGTAAAACTATCCTTATGCAATGCAGTGAGTTATATCAGTTTTTAATAACACTATCCATATGCAATGCTCTGAGTTATATCAGTTTTTAATAAAACTATCCATATGCAATGCAATAAGTTATATCAGTTTTTAGTAAAACTATCCATATGCAATGCAGTGAGTTATATCAGTTTTTAATAAAACTATTAATATGCAATGCAATAAGTTATATCAGTTTTTAATAAAACTATCCATATGCAATGCAATAAATTATATCAGTTTTTAATAAAACTATCCATATGCAATGCAGCGAGTTATATCAGGTTTTAATAAAACTATCCATATGCAATGCACTGAGTTATATCAGTTTTTAGTAAAACTATCCATATGCAATGCAGTGAGTTATATCAGTTTTTAATAAAACTATCCATATGCAATGCAATAAGTTATATCAGTTTTTAATAAAACTATCCATATGCAATGCACTGAGTTATATCAGTTTTTAATAAAACTATCCATATGCAATGCAATAAGTTATATCAATTTTTAGTAAAACTATCCATATGCAATGCAGTGAGTTATATCAGTTTTTAATAAAACTATCCATATGCAATGCAATAAGTTATATCAGTTTTTAGTAAAACTATCCATATGCAATGCAGCGAGTTATATCAGGTTTTAATAAAACTATCCATATGCAATGCAGTGAGTTATGTCAGTTTTTAGTAAAACTATCCATATGCAATGCTCTGAGTTATATCAGTTTTTAATAAAACAATCCATATGCAATGCAATAAGTTATATCAGTTTTTAATAAAACTATCCATATGCAATGCAGCGAGTTATATCAGGTTTTAGTAAAGCTATCCACATGCAATGCAGTGAGTTATATCAGTTTTTAATAAAACTATCCATATGCAATGCTCTGAGTTATATCAGTTTTTAATAAAACTATGCAATAAGTTATATCAGTTTTTAATAAAACTATCCATATGCAATGCAGCGAGTTATATCAGTTTTTAGTAAAACTATCCATATGCAATGCAGTGAGTTATATCAGTTTTTAATAAAACTATCCATATGCAATGCTCTGAGTTATATCAGTTTTTAATAAAACTATCCATATGCAATGCAATAAGTTATATCAGTTTTTAGTAAAACTATCCATATGCAATGCAGTGAGTTATATCAGTTTTTAATAAAACTATCCATTTGCAATGCTCTGAGTTATATCAGTTTTTAATAAAACTATCCATATGAAATGCAATAAGTTATATCAGTTTTTAGTAAAACTATCCATATGCAATGCAGTGAGTTATATCAGTTTTTAATAAAACTATCCATATGCAATGCTCTGAGTTATATCAGGTTTTAATAAAACTATCCATATGCAATGCAATATGTTATATCAGTTTTTAGTAAAACTATCCATATGCAATGCAGTGAGTT
This sequence comes from Ceratitis rosa, assembly GCA_037013455.1. NCBI lineage: Eukaryota > Metazoa > Arthropoda > Insecta > Diptera > Tephritidae > Ceratitis > Ceratitis rosa. The sequence goes on from JAWMAG010000023.1 coordinate 854,503, forward strand.
ATATCAGGTTTTAATAAAACTATCCATATGCAATGCAATAAGTTATATCAGTTTTTAGTAAAACTATCCATATGCAATGCAGTGAGTTATATCTGTTTTTAATAAAACTATCCATATGCAATGCTCTGAGTTATATCAGTTTTTAGTAAAACTATCCATATGCAATGCAATAAGTTATATCAGTTTTTAATAAAACTATCCATATGCAATGCAGCGAGTTATATCAGGTTTTAATAAAACTATCCATATGCAATGCAGTGAGTTATATCAGTTTTTAGTTAAACTATCCATATGCAATGCAGTGAGTTATATCAGTTTTTAATAAAACTATCCATATGCAATGCTCTGAGTTATATCAGTTTTTAATAAAACTATCCATATGCAATGCAATAAGTTATATCAGTTTTTAATAAAACTATCCATATGCAATGCACGGAGTTATATCAGTTTTTAGTAAAACTATCCATATGCAATGCACTGAGTTATATCAGGTTTTAATAAAACTATCCATATGCAATGCACTGAGTTATATCAGTTTTTAGTAAAACTATCCATATGCAATGCAGTGAGTTATATCAGTTTTTAATAACACTATCCATATGCAATGCTCTGAGTTATATCAGTTTTTATTAAAACTATCCATATGCAATGCAATAAGTTATATCAGTTTTTAATAAAACTATCCATATGCAATGCAATAAGTTATATCATTTTTTAATAAAACTATCCATATGCAATGCACTGAGTTATATCAGTTTTTAGTAAAACTATCCATATGCAATGCAGTGAGTTATATCAGTTTTTAGTAAAACTATCCATATGCAATGCTCTGAGTTATATCAGTTTTTAATAAAACTATCCATATGCAATGCAGCGAGTTATATCAGGTTTTAATAAAACTATCCATATGCAATGCAATAAGTTATATCAGTTTTTAATAAAACTATCCATATGCAATGCACTGAGTTATATCAGTTTTTAATAAAACTATCCATATGCAATGCAATAAGTTATATCAGTTTTTAATAAAACTATCCATATGCAATGCACTGAGTTATATCAGTTTTTAGTAAAACTATCCATATGCAATGCACTGAGTTATATCAGTTTTCAATAAAACTATCCATATGCAATGCAATAAGTTATATCAGTTTTTAATAAAACTATCCATATGCAAAGCAATAAGTTATATCAGTTTTTAATAAAAATATCCATATGCAATGCAGTGAGTTATATCAGTTTTTAATAAAACTATCCATATGCAATGCTCTGAGTTATATCAGTTTTTAATAAAACTATCCATATGCAATGCAGCGAGTTATATCAGGTTTTAATAAAACTATCCATAAGCAATGCAATAAGTTATATCAGTTTTTAATAAAACTATCCATATGCAATGCAATAAGTTATATCAGTTTTTATTAAAACTATCCATATGCAATGCACTGAGTTATATCAGTTTTTAGTAAAACTATCCATATGCAATGCAGTGAGTTATATCAGTTTTTAATAACACTATCCATATGCAATGCTCTGAGTTATATCAGTTTTTATTAAAACTATCCATATGCAATGCAATAAGTTATATCAGTTTTTAATAAAACTATCCATATGCAATGCAATAAGTTATATCATTTTTTAATAAAACTATCCATATGCAATGCACTGAGTTATATCAGTTTTTAGTAAAACTATCCATATGCAATGCAGTGAGTTATATCAGTTTTTAGTAAAACTATCCATATGCAATGCTCTGAGTTATATCAGTTTTTAATAAAACTATCCATATGCAATGCAGCGAGTTATATCAGGTTTTAATAAAACTATCCATATGCAATGCAATAAGTTATATCAGTTTTTAATAAAACTATCCATATGCAATGCACTGAGTTATATCAGTTTTTAATAAAACTATCCATATGCAATGCAATAAGTTATATCAGTTTTTAATAAAACTATCCATATGCAATGCACTGAGTTATATCAGTTTTTAGTAAAACTATCCATATGCAATGCACTGAGTTATATCAGTTTTTAATAAAACTATCCATATGCAATGCACTGAGTTATATCAGTTTTTAATAAAACTATCCATATGCAATGCAATAAGTTATATCAGTTTTTAATAAAACTATCCATATGCAATGCAGTGAGTTATATCAGTTTTTAGTTAAACTATCCATATGCAATGCAGTGAGTTATATCAGTTTTTAATAAAACTATCCATATGCAATGCTCTGAGTTATATCAGTTTTTAATAAAACTATCCATATGCAATGCAATAAGTTATATCAGTTTTTAATAAAACTATCCATATGCAATGCACGGAGTTATATCAGTTTTTAGTAAAACTATCCATATGCAATGCACTGAGTTATATCAGGTTTTAATAAAACTATCCATATGCAATGCACTGAGTTATATCAGTTTTTAGTAAAACTATCCATATGCAATGCAGTGAGTTATATCAGTTTTTAATAACACTATCCATATGCAATGCTCTGAGTTATATCAGTTTTTATTAAAACTATCCATATGCAATGCAATAAGTTATATCAGTTTTTAATAAAACTATCCATATGCAATGCAATAAGTTATATCATTTTTTAATAAAACTATCCATATGCAATGCACTGAGTTATATCAGTTTTTAGTAAAACTATCCATATGCAATGCAGTGAGTTATATCAGTTTTTAGTAAAACTATCCATATGCAATGCTCTGAGTTATATCAGTTTTTAATAAAACTATCCATATGCAATGCAGCGAGTTATATCAGGTTTTAATAAAACTATCCATATGCAATGCAATAAGTTATATCAGTTTTTAATAAAACTATCCATATGCAATGCACTGAGTTATATCAGTTTTTAATAAAACTATCCATATGCAATGCAATAAGTTATATCAGTTTTTAATAAAACTATCCATATGCAATGCACTGAGTTATATCAGTTTTTAGTAAAACTATCCATATGCAATGCACTGAGTTATATCAGTTTTCAATAAAACTATCCATATGCAATGCAATAAGTTATATCAGTTTTTAATAAAACTATCCATATGCAAAGCAATAAGTTATATCAGTTTTTAATAAAAATATCCATATGCAATGCAGTGAGTTATATCAGTTTTTAATAAAACTATCCATATGCAATGCTCTGAGTTATATCAGTTTTTAATAAAACTATCCATATGCAATGCAGCGAGTTATATCAGGTTTTAATAAAACTATCCATAAGCAATGCAATAAGTTATATCAGTTTTTAATAAAACTATCCATATGCAATGCAATAAGTTATATCAGTTTTTATTAAAACTATCCATATGCAATGCACTGAGTTATATCAGTTTTTAATAAAACTATCCATATGCAATGCACTGAGTTATATCAGGTTTTAATAAAACTATCCATATGCAATGCACTGAGTTATATCAGTTTTTAGTAAAACTATCCATATGCAATGCAGTGAGTTATATCAGTTTTTAATAAAACTATCCATATGCAATGCACTGAGTTATATCAGTTTTCAATGAAACTATCCATATGCAATGCAATAAGTTATATCAGTTTTTAATAAAACTATCCATTTGCAATGCAATAAGTTATATCAGTTTTTAATAAAACTATCCATATGCAATGCAGTGAGTTATATCAGTTTTTAATAAAACTATCCATATGCAATGCAATAAGTTATATCAGTTTTTAATAAAACTGTCCATATGCAATGCAATAAGTTATATCAGTTTTTAGTAAAACTATCCATATGCAATGCAGTGAGTTATATCAGTTTTTAATAAAACTATCCATATGCAATGCACTGAGTTATATTAGTTTTCAATAAAACTATCCATATGCAATGCAATAAGTTATATCAGTTTTTAATAAAGCTATCCATATGCAATGCTCTGAGTTTTATCAGTTTTTAATAAAACTATCCATATGCAATGCTCTGAGTTATATCAGTTTTTAATAAAACTATCCATATGCAATGCAGTGAGTTTTATCAGTTTTTAATAAAACTATCCATATGCAATCCACTGAGTTATATCAGTTTTCAATGAAACCATCCATATGCAATGCACGGAGTTATATCAGTTTTTAGTAAAACTATCCATATGCAATGCACTGAGTTATATCAGGTTTTAATAAAACTATCCATATGCAATGCACTGAGTTATATCAGTTTTTAGTAAAACTATCCATATGCAATGCACTGAGTTATATCAGTTTTCAATGAAACTATCCATATGCAATGCAATAAGTTATATCAGTTTTTAATAAAACTATCCATATGCAATGCAATAAGTTATATCAGTTTTTAATAAAACTATCCATATGCAATGCAGTGAGTTATATCAGTTTTTAATAAAACTATCCATATGCAATGCAATAAGTTATATCAGTTTTTAATAAAACTATCCATATGCAATGCAATAAGTTATATCAGTTTTTAGTAAAACTATCCATATGCAATGCAGTGAGTTATATCAGTTTTTAATAAAACTATCCATATGCAATGCACTGAGTTATATTAGTTTTCAATAAAACTATCCATATGCAATGCAATAAGTTATATCAGTTTTTAATAAAACTATCCATATGCAATGCTCTGAGTTATATCAGTTTTTAATAAAACTATCCATATGCAATGCTCTGAGTTATATCAGTTTTTAATAAAACTATCCATATGCAATGCAGTGAGTTTTATCAGTTTTTAATAAAACTATCCATATGCAATCCACTGAGTTATATCAGTTTTCAATGAAACTATCCATATGCAATGCACGGAGTTATATCAGTTTTTAGTAAAACTATCCATATGCAATGCACTGAGTTATATCAGGTTTTAATAAAACTATCCATATGCAATGCATTGAGTTATATCAGTTTTTAGTAAAACTATCCATATGCAATGCAGTGAGTTATATCAGTTTTTAATAACACTATCCATATGCAATGCTCTGAGTTATATCAGTTTTTAATAAAACTATCCATATGCAATGCAATAAGTTATATCAGTTTTTAGTAAAACTATCCATATGCAATGCAGTGAGTTATATCAGTTTTTAATAAAACTATCCATATGCAATGCAATAAGTTATATCAGTTTTTAATAAAACTATCCATATGCAATGCAATAAGTTTTATCAGTTTTTAATAAAACTATCCATATGCAATGCAGCGAGTTATATCAGGTTTTAATAAAACTATCCATATGCAATGCACTGAGTTATATCAGTTTTTAGTAAAACTATCCATATGCAATGCAGTGAGTTATATCAGTTTTTAATAAAACTATCCATATGCAATGCTTTGAGTTATATCAGTTTTTAATAAAACTATCCATATGCAATGCAATAAGTTGTATCAGTTTTTAGTAAAACTATCCATATGCAATGCAGTGAGTTATATCAGTTTTTAATAAAACTATCCATATGCAATGCAATAAGTTATATCAGTTTTAAATAAAACTATCCATATGCAATGCAATAAGTTATATCATTTTTTAATAAAACTATCCATATGCAATGCACTGAGTTATATCAGTTTTTAGTAAAACTATCCATATGCAATGCAGTGAGTTATATCAGTTTTTAGTAAAACTATCCATATGCAATGCTCTGAGTTATATCAGTTTTTAATAAAACTATCCATATGCAATGCAGCGAGTTATATCAGGTTTTAATAAAACTATCCATATGCAATGCAATAAGTTATATCAGTTTTTAATAAAACTATCCATATGCAATGCACTGAGTTATATCAGTTTTTAATAAAACTATCCATATGCAATGCAATAAGTTATATCAGTTTTTAATAAAACTATCCATATGCAATGCACTGAGTTATATCAGTTTTTAGTAAATTTATCCATATGCAATGCACTGAGTTATATCAGTTTTCAATAAAACTATCCATATGCAATGCAATAAGTTATATCAGTTTTTAATAAAACTATCCATATGCAAAGCAATAAGTTATATCAGTTTTTAATAAAAATATCCATATGCAATGCAGTGAGTTATATCAGTTTTTAATAAAACTATCCATATGCAATGCTCTGAGTTATATCAGTTTTTAATAAAACTATCCATATGCAATGCAGCGAGTTATATCAGGTTTTAATAAAACTATCCATAAGCAATGCAATAAGTTATATCAGTTTTTAATAAAACTATCCATATGCAATGCAATAAGTTATATCAGTTTTTATTAAAACTATCCATATGCAATGCACTGAGTTATATCAGTTTTTAATAAAACTATCCATATGCAATGCACTGAGTTATATCAGTTTTCAATAAAACTATCCATATGCAATGCAATAAGTTATATCAGTTTTTAATAAAACTATCCATATGCAATGCAGTGAGTTATATCAGTTTTTAATAAAACTATCCATATGCAATGCACTGAGTTATATCAGTTTTCAATGAAACTATCCATATGCAATGCAATAAGTTATATCAGTTTTTAATAAAACTATCCATATGCAATGCAATAAGTTATATCAGTTTTTAATAAAACTATCCATATGCAAAGCAGTGAGTTATATCAGTTTTTAATAAAACTATCCATATGCAATGAAATAAGTTATATCAGTTTTTAATAAAACTATCCATATGCAATGCAATAAGTTATATCAGTTTTTAGTAAAACTATCCATATGCAATGCAGTGAGTTATATCAGTTTTTAATAAAACTATCCATATGCAATGCAGCGAGTTATATTAGTTTTCAATAAAACTATCCATATGCAATGCAATAAGTTATGTCAGTTTTTAATGAAACTATCCATATGCAATGCTCTGAGTTATATCAGTTTATAATAAAACTATCCATATGCAATGCTCTGAGTTATATCAGTTTTTAATAAAACTATCCATATGCAATGCAGTGAGTTATATCAGTTTTTAATAAAACTATCCATATGCAATCCACTGAGTTATATCAGTTTTCAATGAAACCATCCATATGCAATGCACGGAGTTATATCAGTTTTTAGTAAAACTATCCATATGCAATGCACTGAGTTATATCAGGTTTTAATAAAACTATCCATATGCAATGCACTGAGTTATATCAGTTTTTAGTAAAACTATCCATATGCAATGCAGTGAGTTATATCAGTTTTTAATAACACTATCCATATGCAATGCTCTGAGTTATATCAGTTTTTAATAAAACTATCCATATGCAATGCAATAAGTTATATCAGTTTTTAGTAAAACTATCCATATGCAATGCAGTGAGTTATATCAGTTTTTAATAAAACTATCCATGTGCAATGCAATAAGTTATATCAGTTTTTAATAAAACTATCCATATGCAATGCAATAAGTTATATCAGTTTTTAATAAAACTATCCATATGCAATGCAGCGAGTTATATCAGGTTTTAATAAAACTATCCATATGCAATGCACTGAGTTATATCAGTTTTTAGTAAAACTATCCATATGCAATGCAGTGAGTTATATCAGTTTTTAATAAAACTATCCATATGCAATGCTTTGAGTTATATCAGTTTTTAATAAAACTATCCATATGCAATGCAATAAGTTATATCAGTTTTTAATAAAACTATCCATATGCAATGCAATAAGTTATATCATTTTTTAATAAAACTATCCATATGCAATGCAATAAGTTTTATCAGTTTTTAATAAAACTATCCATATGCAATGCACTGAGTTATATCAGTTTTTAGTAAAACTATCCATATGCAATGCTCTGAGTTATATCAGTTTTTAATAAAACTATCCATATGCAATGCAGCGAGTTATATCAGGTTTTAATAAAACTATCCATATGCAATGCAGCGAGTTATATCAGGTTTTAATAAAACTATTTATATGTAAGCACTGAGTTATATCAGTTTTTAATAAAACTATCCATATGCAATGCAATAAGTTATATCAGTTTTTAATAAAACTATCCATATGCAATGCACTGAGTTATATCAGTTTTTAATAAAACTATCCATATGCAATGCAATAAGTTATATCAGTTTTTAGTAAAACTATCCATATGCAATGCAGTGAGTTATATCAGTTTTTAATAAAACTATCCATATGCAATGCAATAAGTTATATCAGTTTTTAGTAAAACTATCCATATGCAATGCAGCGAGTTATATCAGGTTTTAATAAAACTATCCATATGCAATGCAGTGAGTTATGTCAGTTTTTAGTAAAACTATCCATATGCAATGCTCTGAGTTATATCAGTTTTTAATAAAACAATCCATATGCAATGCAATAAGTTATATCAGTTTTTAATAAAACTATCCATATGCAATGCAGCGAGTTATATCAGGTTTTAGTAAAACTATCCACATGCAATGCAGTGAGTTATATCAGTTTTTAATAAAACTATCCATATGCAATGCTCTGAGTTATATCAGTTTTTAATAAAACTATGCAATAAGTTATATCAGTTTTTAATAAAACTATCCATATGCAATGCAGCGAGTTATATCAGTTTTTAGTAAAACTATCCATATGCAATGCAGTGAGTTATATCAGTTTTTAATAAAACTATCCATATGCAATGCTCTGAGTTATATCAGTTTTTAATAAAACTATCCATATGCAATGCAATAAGTTATATCAGTTTTTAGTAAAACTATCCATATGCAATGCAGTGAGTTATATCAGTTTTTAATAAAACTATCCATATGCAATGCTCTGAGTTATATCAGGTTTTAATAAAACTATCCATATGCAATGCAATATGTTATACCAGTTTTTAGTAAAACTATCCATATGCAATGCAGTGAGTTATATCAGTTTTTAATAAAACTATCCATATGCAATGAAATAAGTTATATCAGTTTTTAATAAAACTATCCATATGCAATGCAATAAGTTATATCAGTTTTTAGTAAAACTATCCATATGCAATGCAGTGAGTTATATCAGTTTTTAATAAAACTATCCATATGCAATGCAGCGAGTTATATTAGTTTTCAATAAAACTATCCATATGCAATGCAATAAGTTATGTCAGTTTTTAATGAAACTATCCATATGCAATGCTCTGAGTTATATCAGTTTATAATAAAACTATCCATATGCAATGCTCTGAGTTATATCAGTTTTTAATAAAACTATCCATATGCAATGCAGTGAGTTATATCAGTTTTTAATAAAACTATCCATATGCAATCCACTGAGTTATATCAGTTTTCAATGAAACCATCCATATGCAATGCACGGAGTTATATCAGTTTTTAGTAAAACTATCCATATGCAATGCACTGAGTTATATCAGGTTTTAATAAAACTATCCATATGCAATGCACTGAGTTATATCAGTTTTTAGTAAAACTATCCATATGCAATGCAGTGAGTTATATCAGTTTTTAATAACACTATCCATATGCAATGCTCTGAGTTATATCAGTTTTTAATAAAACTATCCATATGCAATGCAATAAGTTATATCAGTTTTTAGTAAAACTATCCATATGCAATGCAGTGAGTTATATCAGTTTTTAATAAAACTATCCATGTGCAATGCAATAAGTTATATCAGTTTTTAATAAAACTATCCATATGCAATGCAATAAGTTATATCAGTTTTTAATAAAACTATCCATATGCAATGCAGCGAGTTATATCAGGTTTTAATAAAACTATCCATATGCAATGCACTGAGTTATATCAGTTTTTAGTAAAACTATCCATATGCAATGCAGTGAGTTATATCAGTTTTTAATAAAACTATCCATATGCAATGCTTTGAGTTATATCAGTTTTTAATAAAACTATCCATATGCAATGCAATAAGTTATATCAGTTTTTAATAAAACTATCCATATGCAATGCAATAAGTTATATCATTTTTTAATAAAACTATCCATATGCAATGCAATAAGTTTTATCAGTTTTTAATAAAACTATCCATATGCAATGCACTGAGTTATATCAGTTTTTAGTAAAACTATCCATATGCAATGCTCTGAGTTATATCAGTTTTTAATAAAACTATCCATATGCAATGCAGCGAGTTATATCAGGTTTTAATAAAACTATCCATATGCAATGCAGCGAGTTATATCAGGTTTTAATAAAACTATCCATATGCAATGCACTGAGTTATATCAGTTTTTAATAAAACTATCCATATGCAATGCAATAAGTTATATCAGTTTTTAATAAAACTATCCATATGCAATGCACTGAGTTATATCAGTTTTTAATAAAACTATCCATATGCAATGCAATAAGTTATATCAGTTTTTAGTAAAACTATCCATATGCAATGCAGTGAGTTATATCAGTTTTTAATAAAACTATCCATATGCAATGCAATAAGTTATATCAGTTTTTAGTAAAACTATCCATATGCAATGCAGCGAGTTATATCAGGTTTTAATAAAACTATCCATATGCAATGCAGTGAGTTATGTCAGTTTTTAGTAAAACTATCCATATGCAATGCTCTGAGTTATATCAGTTTTTAATAAAACAATCCATATGCAATGCAATAAGTTATATCAGTTTTTAATAAAACTATCCATATGCAATGCAGCGAGTTATATCAGGTTTTAGTAAAACTATCCACATGCAATGCAGTGAGTTATATCAGTTTTTAATAAAACTATCCATATGCAATGCTCTGAGTTATATCAGTTTTTAATAAAACTATGCAATAAGTTATATCAGTTTTTAATAAAACTATCCATATGCAATGCAGCGAGTTATATCAGTTTTTAGTAAAACTATCCATATGCAATGCAGTGAGTTATATCAGTTTTTAATAAAACTATCCATATGCAATGCTCTGAGTTATATCAGTTTTTAATAAAACTATCCATATGCAATGCAATAAGTTATATCAGTTTTTAGTAAAACTATCCATATGCAATGCAGTGAGTTATATCAGTTTTTAATAAAACTATCCATATGCAATGCTCTGAGTTATATCAGGTTTTAATAAAACTATCCATATGCAATGCAATATGTTATACCAGTTTTTAGTAAAACTATCCATATGCAATGCAGTGAGTTATATCAGGTTTTAATAAAACTATCCATATGCAATGCAATAAGTTATATCAGTTTTTAGTAAAACTATCCATATGCAATGCAGTGAGTTATATCTGTTTTTAATAAAACTATCCATATGCAATGCTCTGAGTTATATCAGTTTTTAGTAAAACTATCCATATGCAATGCAATAAGTTATATCAGTTTTTAATAAAACTATCAATATGCAATGCAGCGAGTTATATCAGGTTTTAATAAAACTATCCATATGCAATGCACTGAGTTATATCAGTTTTTAGTAAAACTATCCATATGCAATGCAGTGAGTTATATCAGTTTTTAATAAAACTATCCATATGCAATGCTCTGAGTTATATCAGTTTTTAATAAAACTATCCATATGCAATGCAATAAGTTATATCAGTTTTTAATAAAACTATCCATATGCAATGCACGGAGTTATATCAGTTTTTAGTAAAACTATCCATATGCAATGCACTGAGTTATATCAGGTTTTAATAAAACTATCCATATGCAATGCACTGAGTTATATCAGTTTTTAGTAAAACTATCCATATGCAATGCAGTGAGTTATATCAGTTTTTAATAACACTATCCATATGCAATGCTCTGAGTTATATCAGTTTTTAATAAAACTATCCATATGCAATGCAATAAGTTATATCAGTTTTTAATAAAACTATCCATATGCAATGCACTGAGTTATATCAGTTTTTAATAAAACTATGCAATAAGTTATATCAGTTTTTAATAAAACTATCCATATGCAATGCAGCGAGTTATATCAGTTTTTAGTAAAACTATCCATATGCAATGCAGTGAGTTATATCAGTTTTTAATAAAACTATCCATATGCAATGCTCTGAGTTATATCAGTTTGTAATAAAACTATCCATATGCAATGCAATAAGTTATATCAGTTTTTAGTAAAACTATCCATATGCAATGCAGTGAGTTATATCAGTTTTTAATAAAACTATCCATATGCAATGCTCTGAGTTATATCAGGTTTTAATAAAACTATCCATATGCAATGCAATATGTTATATCAGTTTTTAGTAAAACTATCCATATGCAATGCAGTGAGTTATATCAGGTTTTAATAAAACTATCCATATGCAATGCAATAAGTTATATCAGTTTTTAGTAAAACTATCCATATGCAATGCAGTGAGTTATATCTGTTTTTAATAAAACTATCCATATGCAATGCTCTGAGTTATATCAGTTTTTAGTAAAACTATCCACATGCAATGCAATAAGTTATATCAGTTTTTAATAAAACTATCCATATGCAATGCAGCGAGTTATATCAGGTTTTAATAAAACTATCCATATGCAATGCACTGAGTTATATCAGTTTTTAGTAAAACTATCCATATGCAATGCAGTGAGTTATATCAGTTTTTAATAAAACTATCCATATGCAATGCTCTGAGTTATATCAGTTTTTAATAAAACTATCCATATGCAATGCAATAAGTTATATCAGTTTTTAATAAAACTATCCATATGCAATGCACGGAGTTATATCAGTTTTTAGTAAAACTATCCATATGCAATGCACTGAGTTATATCAGGTTTTAATAAAACTATCCATATGCAATGCACTGAGTTATATCAGTTTTTAGTAAAACTATCCATATGCAATGCAGTGAGTTATATCAGTTTTTAATAACACTATCCATATGCAATGCTCTGAGTTATATCAGTTTTTAATAAAACTATCCATATGCAATGCAATAAGTTATATCAGTTTTTAATAAAACTATCCATATGCAATGCACTGAGTTATATCAGTTTTTAGTAAAACTATCCATATGCAATGCAGTGAGTTATATCAGTTTTTAGTAAAACTATCCATATGCAATGCTCTGAGTTATATCAGTTTTTAATAACACTATCCATATGCAATGCAGCGAGTTATATCAGTTTTTAATAAAACTATGCATATGCAATGCACTGAGTTATATCAGTTTTTAATAAAACTATCCATATGCAATGCAGTGAGTTATATCAGTTTTAAATAAAACTATCCATATGCAATGCACTGAGTTATATCAGTTTTTAATAAAACTATCCATATGCAATGCTCTGAGTTATATCAGTTTTTAATAAAACTATGCAATAAGTTATATCAGTTTTTAATAAAACTATCCATATGCAATGCAGCGAGTTATATCAGTTTTTAGTAAAACTATCCATATGCAATGCAGTGAGTTATATCAGTTTTTAATAAAACTATCCATATGCAATGCTCTGAGTTATATCAGTTTTTAATAAAACTATCCATATGCAATGCAATAAGTTATATCAGTTTTTAATAAAACTATCCATATGCAATGCACTGAGTTATATCAGTTTTCAATGAAACTATCCATATGCAATGCAATAAGTTATATCAGTTTTTAATAAAACTATCCATATGCAATGCAATAAGTTATATCAGTTTTTAATAAAACTATCCATATGCAATGCAGTGAGTTATATCAGTTTTTAATAAAACTATCCATATGCAATGCAATAAGTTATATCAGTTTTTAATAAAACTATCCATATGCAATGCAATAAGTTATATCAGTTTTTAGTAAAACTATCCATATGCAATGCAGTGAGTTATATCAGTTTTTAATAAAACTATCCATATGCAATGCACTGAGTTATATCAGTTTTCAATAAAACTATCCATATGCAATGCAATAAGTTATATCAGTTTTTAATAAAACTATCCATATGCAATGCTCTGAGTTATATCAGTTTTTAATAAAACTATCCATATGCAATGCTCTGAGTTATATCAGTTTTTAATAAAACTATCCATATGCAATGCAGTGAGTTTTATCAGTTTTTAATAAAACTATCCATATGCAATCCACTGAGTTATATCAGTTTTCAATGAAACTATCCATATGCAATGCACGGAGTTATATCAGTTTTTAGTAAAACTATCCATATGCAATGCACTGAGTTATATCAGGTTTTAATAAAACTATCCATATGCAATGCACTGAGTTATATCAGTTTTTAGTAAAACTATCCATATGCAATGCTCTGAGTTATATCAGTTTTTAATGCAATAAGTTATATCAGTTTTTAGTAAAACTATCCATATGCAATGCACTGAGTTATATCAGTTTTTAATAAAACTATCCATGTGCAATGCAATAAGTTATATCAGTTTTCAATGAAACTATCCATATGCAATGCAATAAGTTATATCAGTTTTTAATAAAACTATCCATATGCAATGCAGCGAGTTATATCAGGTTTTAATAAAACTATCCATATGCAATGCACTGAGTTATATCAGTTTTTAGTAAAACTATCCATATGCAATGCAGTGAGTTATATCAGTTTTTAATAAAACTATCCATATGCAATGCTTTGAGTTATATCAGTTTTTAATAAAACTATCCATATGCAATGCAATAAGTTATATCAGTTTTTAATAAAACTATCCATATGCAATGCAATAAGTTATATCATTTTTTAATAAAACTATCCATATGCAATGCAATAAGTTTTATCAGTTTTTAATAAAACTATCCATATGCAATGCACTGAGTTATATCAGTTTTTAGTAAAACTATCCATATGCAATGCTCTGAGTTATATCAGTTTTTAATAAAACTATCCATATGCAATGCAGCGAGTTATATCAGGTTTTAATAAAACTATCCATATGCAATGCAGCGAGTTATATCAGGTTTTAATAAAACTATCCATATGCAATGCACTGAGTTATATCAGTTTTTAATAAAACTATCCATATGCAATGCAATAAGTTATATCAGTTTTTAATAAAACTATCCATATGCAATGCACTGAGTTATATCAGTTTTTAATAAAACTATCCATATGCAATGCAATAAGTTATATCAGTTTTTAGTAAAACTATCCATATGCAATGCAGTGAGTTATATCAGTTTTTAATAAAACTATCCATATGCAATGCAATAAGTTATATCAGTTTTTAGTAAAACTATCCATATGCAATGCAGCGAGTTATATCAGGTTTTAATAAAACTATCCATATGCAATGCAGTGAGTTATGTCAGTTTTTAGTAAAACTATCCATATGCAATGCTCTGAGTTATATCAGTTTTTAATAAAACAATCCATATGCAATGCAATAAGTTATATCAGTTTTTAATAAAACTATCCATATGCAATGCAGCGAGTTATATCAGGTTTTAGTAAAACTATCCACATGCAATGCAGTGAGTTATATCAGTTTTTAATAAAACTATCCATATGCAATGCTCTGAGTTATATCAGTTTTTAATAAAACTATGCAATAAGTTATATCAGTTTTTAATAAAACTATCCATATGCAATGCAGCGAGTTATATCAGTTTTTAGTAAAACTATCCATATGCAATGCAGCGAGTTATATCAGGTTTTAGTAAAACTATCCACATGCAATGCAGTGAGTTATATCAGTTTTTAATAAAACTATCCATATGCAATGCAGTGAGTTATATCAGTTTTTAATAAAACTATCCATATGCAATGCAGCGAGTTATATCAGGTTTTAGTAAAACTATCCACATGCAATGCAGTGAGTTATATCAGTTTTTAATAAAACTATCCATATGCAATGCTCTGAGTTATATCAGTTTTTAATAAAACTATGCAATAAGTTATATCAGTTTTTAGTAAAACTATCCATATGCAATGCAGTGAGTTATATCAGTTTTTAATAAAACTATCCATATGCAATGCTCTGAGTTATATCAGTTTTTAATAAAACTATGCAATAAGTTATATCAGTTTTTAATAAAACTATCCATATGCAATGCAGCGAGTTATATCAGTTTTTAGTAAAACTATCCATATGCAATGCAGCGAGTTATATCAGGTTTTAGTAAAACTATCCACATGCAATGCAGTGAGTTATATCAGTTTTTAATAAAACTATCCATATGCAATGCAGTGAGTTATATCAGTTTTTAATAAAACTATCCATATGCAATGCAGCGAGTTATATCAGGTTTTAGTAAAA
Source organism: Ceratitis rosa (assembly GCA_037013455.1). Classification (NCBI taxonomy): domain Eukaryota; kingdom Metazoa; phylum Arthropoda; class Insecta; order Diptera; family Tephritidae; genus Ceratitis; species Ceratitis rosa. Next base: position 870,529 of record JAWMAG010000023.1, read on the forward strand.
CTATCCACATGCAATGCAGTGAGTTATATCAGTTTTTAATAAAACTATCCATATGCAATGCTCTGAGTTATATCAGTTTTTAATAAAACTATGCAATAAGTTATATCAGTTTTTAGTAAAACTATCCATATGCAATGCAGTGAGTTATATCAGTTTTTAATAAAACTATCCATATGCAATGCTCTGAGTTATATCAGGTTTTAATAAAACTATCCATATGCAATGCAATATGTTATACCAGTTTTTAGTAAAACTATCCATATGCAATGCAGTGAGTTATATCAGGTTTTAATAAAACTATCCATATGCAATGCAATAAGTTATATCAGTTTTTAGTAAAACTATCCATATGCAATGCAGTGAGTTATATCTGTTTTTAATAAAACTATCCATATGCAATGCTCTGAGTTATATCAGTTTTTAGTAAAACTATCCATATGCAATGCAATAAGTTATATCAGTTTTTAATAAAACTATCAATATGCAATGCAGCGAGTTATATCAGGTTTTAATAAAACTATCCATATGCAATGCACTGAGTTATATCAGTTTTTAGTAAAACTATCCATATGCAATGCAGTGAGTTATATCAGTTTTTAATAAAACTATCCATATGCAATGCTCTGAGTTATATCAGTTTTTAATAAAACTATCCATATGCAATGCAATAAGTTATATCAGTTTTTAATAAAACTATCCATATGCAATGCACGGAGTTATATCAGTTTTTAGTAAAACTATCCATATGCAATGCACTGAGTTATATCAGGTTTTAATAAAACTATCCATATGCAATGCACTGAGTTATATCAGTTTTTAGTAAAACTATCCATATGCAATGCAGTGAGTTATATCAGTTTTTAATAACACTATCCATATGCAATGCTCTGAGTTATATCAGTTTTTAATAAAACTATCCATATGCAATGCAATAAGTTATATCAGTTTTTAATAAAACTATCCATATGCAATGCACTGAGTTATATCAGTTTTTAATAAAACTATGCAATAAGTTATATCAGTTTTTAATAAAACTATCCATATGCAATGCAGCGAGTTATATCAGTTTTTAGTAAAACTATCCATATGCAATGCAGTGAGTTATATCAATTTTTAATAAAACTATCCATATGCAATGCTCTGAGTTATATCAGTTTGTAATAAAACTATCCATATGCAATGCAATAAGTTATATCAGTTTTTAGTAAAACTATCCATATGCAATGCAGTGAGTTATATCAGTTTTTAATAAAACTATCCATATGCAATGCTCTGAGTTATATCAGGTTTTAATAAAACTATCCATATGCAATGCAATATGTTATATCAGTTTTTAGTAAAACTATCCATATGCAATGCAGTGAGTTATATCAGGTTTTAATAAAACTATCCATATGCAATGCAATAAGTTATATCAGTTTTTAGTAAAACTATCCATATGCAATGCAGTGAGTTATATCTGTTTTTAATAAAACTATCCATATGCAATGCTCTGAGTTATATCAGTTTTTAGTAAAACTATCCATATGCAATGCAATAAGTTATATCAGTTTTTAATAAAACTATCCATATGCAATGCAGCGAGTTATATCAGGTTTTAATAAAACTATCCATATGCAATGCACTGAGTTATATCAGTTTTTAGTAAAACTATCCATATGCAATGCAGTGAGTTATATCAGTTTTTAATAAAACTATCCATATGCAATGCTCTGAGTTATATCAGTTTTTAATAAAACTATCCATATGCAATGCAATAAGTTATATCAGTTTTTAATAAAACTATCCATATGCAATGCACGGAGTTATATCAGTTTTTAGTAAAACTATCCATATGCAATGCACTGAGTTATATCAGGTTTTAATAAAACTATCCATATGCAATGCACTGAGTTATATCAGTTTTTAGTAAAACTATCCATATGCAATGCAGTGAGTTATATCAGTTTTTAATAACACTATCCATATGCAATGCTCTGAGTTATATCAGTTTTTAATAAAACTATCCATATGCAATGCAATAAGTTATATCAGTTTTTAATAAAACTATCCATATGCAATGCACTGAGTTATATCAGTTTTTAGTAAAACTATCCATATGCAATGCAGTGAGTTATATCAGTTTTTAGTAAAACTATCCATATGCAATGCTCTGAGTTATATCAGTTTTTAATAACACTATCCATATGCAATGCAGCGAGTTATATCAGTTTTTAATAAAACTATGCATATGCAATGCACTGAGTTATATCAGTTTTTAATAAAACTATCCATATGCAATGCAGTGAGTTATATCAGTTTTAAATAAAACTATCCATATGCAATGCACTGAGTTATATCAGTTTTTAATAAAACTATCCATATGCAATGCTCTGAGTTATATCAGTTTTTAATAAAACTATGCAATAAGTTATATCAGTTTTTAATAAAACTATCCATATGCAATGCAGCGAGTTATATCAGTTTTTAGTAAAACTATCCATATGCAATGCAGTGAGTTATATCAGTTTTTAATAAAACTATCCATATGCAATGTTCTGAGTTATATCAGTTTTTAGTAAAACTATCCATATGCAATGCAATAAGTTATATCAGTTTTTAATAAAACTATCCATATGCAATGCACTGAGTTATATCAGTTTTCAATGAAACTATCCATATGCAATGCAATAAGTTATATCAGTTTTTAATAAAACTATCCATATGCAATGCAATAAGTTATATCAGTTTTTAATAAAACTATCCATATGCAATGCAGTGAGTTATATCAGTTTTTAATAAAACTATCCATATGCAATGCAATAAGTTATATCAGTTTTTAATAAAACTATCCATATGCAATGCAATAAGTTATATCAGTTTTTAGTAAAACTATCCATATGCAATGCAGTGAGTTATATCAGTTTTTAATAAAACTATCCATATGCAATGCACTGAGTTATATCAGTTTTCAATAAAACTATCCATATGCAATGCAATAAGTTATATCAGTTTTTAATAAAACTATCCATATGCAATGCTCTGAGTTATATCAGTTTTTAATAAAACTATCCATATGCAATGCTCTGAGTTATATCAGTTTTTAATAAAACTATCCATATGCAATGCAGTGAGTTTTATCAGTTTTTAATAAAACTATCCATATGCAATCCACTGAGTTATATCAGTTTTCAATGAAACTATCCATATGCAATGCACGGAGTTATATCAGTTTTTAGTAAAACTATCCATATGCAATGCACTGAGTTATATCAGGTTTTAATAAAACTATCCATATGCAATGCACTGAGTTATATCAGTTTTTAGTAAAACTATCCATATGCAATGCTCTGAGTTATATCAGTTTTTAATGCAATAAGTTATATCAGTTTTTAGTAAAACTATCCATATGCAATGCAGTGAGTTATATCAGTTTTTAATAAAACTATCCATGTGCAATGCAATAAGTTATATCAGTTTTTAATAAAACTATCCATATGCAATGCAATAAGTTATATCAGTTTTTAATAAAACTATCCATATGCAATGCAGCGAGTTATATCAGGTTTTAATAAAACTATCCATATGCAATGCACTGAGTTATATCAGTTTTTAGTAAAACTATCCATATGCAATGCAGTGAGTTATATCAGTTTTTAATAAAACTATCCATATGCAATGCTTTGAGTTATATCAGTTTTTAATAAAACTATCCATATGCAATGCAATAAGTTATATCAGTTTTTAATAAAACTATCCATATGCAATGCAATAAGTTATATCATTTTTTAATAAAACTATCCATATGCAATGCAATAAGTTTTATCAGTTTTTAATAAAACTATCCATATGCAATGCACTGAGCTATATCAGTTTTTAGTAAAACTATCCATATGCAATGCAGTGAGTTATATCAGTTTTTAGTAAAACTATCCATATGCAATGCTCTGAGTTATATCAGTTTTTAATAAAACTATCCATATGCAATGCAGCGAGTTATATCAGGTTTTAATAAAACTATCCATATGCAATGCAATAAGTTATATCAGTTTTTAATAAAACTATCCATATGCAATGCAATTAGTTATATCATTTTTTAATAAAACTATCCATATGCAATGCAATAAGTTTTATCAGTTTTTAATGAAACTATCCATATGCAATGCACTGAGTTATATCAGTTTTTAGTAAAACTATCCATATGCAATGCAGTGAGTTATATCAGTTTTTAGTAAAACTATCCATATGCAATGCTCTGAGTTATATCAGTTTTTAATAAAACTATCCATATGCAATGCAGCGAGTTATATCAGGTTTTAATAAAACTATCCATATGCAATGCAATAAGTTATATCAGTTTTTAATAAAACTATCCATATGCAATGCACTGAGTTATATCAGTTTTCAATGAAACTATCCATATGCAATGCAATAAGTTATATCAGTTTTTAATAAAACTATCCATATGCAATGCAATAAGTTATATCAGTTTTTAATAAAACTATCCATATGCAATGCAGTGAGTTATATCAGTTTTTAATAAAACTATCCATATGCAATGCAATAAGTTATATCAGTTTTTAATAAAACTATCCATATGCAATGCAATAAGTTATATCAGTTTTTAGTAAAACTATCCATATGCAATGCAGTGAGTTATATCAGTTTTTAATAAAACTATCCATATGCAATGCACTGAGTTATATCAGTTTTCAATAAAACTATCCATATGCAATGCAATAAGTTATATCAGTTTTTAATAAAACTATCCATATGCAATGCTCTGAGTTATATCAGTTTTTAATAAAACTATCCATATGCAATGCTCTGAGTTATATCAGTTTTTAATAAAACTATCCATATGCAATGCAGTGAGTTTTATCAGTTTTTAATAAAACTATCCATATGCAATCCACTGAGTTATATCAGTTTTCAATGAAACTATCCATATGCAATGCACGGAGTTATATCAGTTTTTAGTAAAACTATCCATATGCAATGCACTGAGTTATATCAGGTTTTAATAAAACTATCCATATGCAATGCACTGAGTTATATCAGTTTTTAGTAAAACTATCCATATGCAATGCAGTGAGTTATATCAGTTTTTAATAACACTATCCATATGCAATGCTCTGAGTTATATCAGTTTTTAATGCAATAAGTTATATCAGTTTTTAGTAAAACTATCCATATGCAATGCAGTGAGTTATATCAGTTTTTAATAAAACTATCCATGTGCAATGCAATAAGTTATATCAGTTTTTAATAAAACTATCCATATGCAATGCAATAAGTTATATCAGTTTTTAATAAAACTATCCATATGCAATGCAGCGAGTTATATCAGGTTTTAATAAAACTATCCATATGCAATGCACTGAGTTATATCAGTTTTTAGTAAAACTATCCATATGCAATGCAGTGAGTTATATCAGTTTTTAATAAAACTATCCATATGCAATGCTTTGAGTTATATCAGTTTTTAATAAAACTATCCATATGCAATGCAATAAGTTATATCAGTTTTTAATAAAACTATCCATATGCAATGCAATAAGTTATATCATTTTTTAATAAAACTATCCATATGCAATGCAATAAGTTTTATCAGTTTTTAATAAAACTATCCATATGCAATGCACTGAGTTATATCAGTTTTTAGTAAAACTATCCATATGCAATGCTCTGAGTTATATCAGTTTTTAATAAAACTATCCATATGCAATGCAGCGAGTTATATCAGGTTTTAATAAAACTATCCATATGCAATGCAGCGAGTTATATCAGGTTTTAATAAAACTATCCATATGCAATGCACTGAGTTATATCAGTTTTTAATAAAACTATCCATATGCAATGCAATAAGTTATATCAGTTTTTAATAAAACTATCCATATGCAATGCACTAAGTTATATCAGTTTTTAATAAAACTATCCATATGCAATGCAATAAGTTATATCAGTTTTTAGTAAAACTATCCATATGCAATGCAGTGAGTTATATCAGTTTTTAATAAAACTATCCATATGCAATGCAATAAGTTATATCAGTTTTTAGTAAAACTATCCATATGCAATGCAGCGAGTTATATCAGTTTTTAATAAAACTATCCATATGCAATGCAATAAGTTATATCAGTTTTTAATAAAACTATCCATATGCAATGCAGTGAGTTATATCAGTTTTTAATAAAACAATCCATATGCAATGCAATAAGTTATATCAGTTTTTAATAAAACTATCCATATGCAATGCAGCGAGTTATATCAGGTTTTAGTAAAACTATCCACATGCAATGCAGTGAGTTATATCAGTTTTTAATAAAACTATCCATATGCAATGCTCTGAGTTATATCAGTTTTTAATAAAACTATGCAATAAGTTATATCAGTTTTTAATAAAACTATCCATATGCAATGCAGCGAGTTATATCAGTTTTTAGTAAAACTATCCATATGCAATGCAGTGAGTTATATCAGTTTTTAATAAAACTATCCATATGCAATGCTCTGAGTTATATCAGTTTTTAATAAAACTATCCATATGCAATGCAATAAGTTATATCAGTTTTTAGTAAAACTATCCATATGCAATGTAGTGAGTTATATCAGTTTTTAATAAAACTATCCATATGCAATGCTCTGAGTTATATCAGGTTTTAATAAAACTATCCATATGCAATGCAATATGTTATATCAATTTTTAGTAAAACTATCCATATGCAATGCAGTGAGTTATATTAGGTTTTAATAAAACTATCCATATGCAATGCAATAAGTTATATCAGTTTTTAGTAAAACTATCCATATGCAATGCAGTGAGTTATATCTGTTTTTAATAAAACTATCCATATGCAATGCTCTGAGTTATATCAGTTTTTAGTAAAACTATCCATATGCAATGCAATAAGTTATATCAGTTTTTAATAAAACTATCCATATGCAATGCAGCGAGTTATATCAGGTTTTAATAAAACTATCCATATGCAATGCACTGAGTTATATCAGTTTTTAGTAAAACTATCCATATGCAATGCAGTGAGTTATATCAGTTTTTAATAAAACTATCCATATGCAATGCTCTGAGTTATATCAGTTTTTAATAAAACTATCCATATGCAATGCAATAAGTTATATCAGTTTTTAATAAAACTATCCATATGCAATGCACGGAGTTATATCAGTTTTTAGTAAAACTATCCATATGCAATGCACTGAGTTATATCAGGTTTTAATAAAACTATCCATATGCAATGCACTGAGTTATATCAGTTTTTAGTAAAACTATCCATATGCAATGCAGTGAGTTATATGAGTTTTTAATAACACTATCCATATGCAATGCTCTGAGTTATATCAGTTTTTAATAAAACTATCCATATGCAATGCAATAAGTTATATCAGTTTTTATTAAAACTATCCATATGCAATGCACTGAGTTATATCAGTTTTTAGTAAAACTATCCATATGCAATGCAGTGAGTTATATCAGTTTTTAATAAAACTATCCATATGCAATGCTTTGAGTTATATCAGTTTTTAATAAAACTATCCATATGCAATGCAATAAGTTATATCAGTTTTTAATAAAACTATCCATATGCAATGCAATAAGTTATATCATTTTTTAATAAAACTATCCATATGCAATGCAATAAGTTTTATCAGTTTTTAATAAAACTATCCATATGCAATGCACTGAGTTATATCAGTTTTTAGTAAAACTATCCATATGCAATGCTCTGAGTTATATCAGTTTTTAATAAAACTATCCATATGCAATGCAGCGAGTTATATCAGGTTTTAATAAAACTATCCATATGCAATGCAGCGAGTTATATCAGGTTTTAATAAAACTATCCATATGCAATGCACTGAGTTATATCAGTTTTTAATAAAACTATCCATATGCAATGCAATAAGTTATATCAGTTTTTAATAAAACTATCCATATGCAATGCACTGAGTTATATCAGTTTTTAATAAAACTATCCATATGCAATGCAGTGAGTTATATCAGTTTTTAATAAAACTATCCATATGCAATGCAATAAGTTATATCAGTTTTTAGTAAAACTATCCATATGCAATGCAGCGAGTTATATCAGTTTTTAATAAAACTATCCATATGCAATGCAATAAGTTATATCAGTTTTTAATAAAACTATCCATATGCAATGCAGTGAGTTATATCAGTTTTTAATAAAACAATCCATATGCAATGCAATAAGTTATATCAGTTTTTAATAAAACTATCCATATGCAATGCAGCGAGTTATATCAGGTTTTAGTAAAACTATCCACATGCAATGCAGTGAGTTATATCAGTTTTTAATAAAACTATCCATATGCAATGCTCTGAGTTATATCAGTTTTTAATAAAACTATGCAATAAGTTATATCAGTTTTTAATAAAACTATCCATATGCAATGCAGCGAGTTATATCAGTTTTTAGTAAAACTATCCATATGCAATGCAGTGAGTTATATCAGTTTTTAATAAAACTATCCATATGCAATGCTCTGAGTTATATCAGTTTTTAATAAAACTATCCATATGCAATGCAATAAGTTATATCAGTTTTTAGTAAAACTATCCATATGCAATGTAGTGAGTTATATCAGTTTTTAATAAAACTATCCATATGCAATGCTCTGAGTTATATCAGGTTTTAATAAAACTATCCATATGCAATGCAATATGCTATATCAGTTTTTAGTAAAACTATCCATATGCAATGCAGTGAGTTATATCAGGTTTTAATAAAACTATCCATATGCAATGCAATAAGTTATATCAGTTTTTAGTAAAACTATCCATATGCAATGCAGTGAGTTATATCTGTTTTTAATAAAACTATCCATATGCAATGCTCTGAGTTATATCAGTTTTTAGTAAAACTATCCATATGCAATGCAATAAGTTATATCAGTTTTTAATAAAACTATCCATATGCAATGCAGCGAGTTATATCAGGTTTTAATAAAACTATCCATATGCAATGCACTGAGTTATATCAGTTTTTAGTAAAACTATCCATATGCAATGCAGTGAGTTATATCAGTTTTTAATAAAACTATCCATATGCAATGCTCTGAGTTATATCAGTTTTTAATAAAACTATCCATATGCAATGCAATAAGTTATATCAGTTTTTAATAAAACTATCCATATGCAATGCACGGAGTTATATCAGTTTTTAGTAAAACTATCCATATGCAATGCACTGAGTTATATCAGGTTTTAATAAAACTATCCATATGCAATGCACTGAGTTATATCAGTTTTTAGTAAAACTATCCATATGCAATGCAGTGAGTTATATCAGTTTTTAATAACACTATCCATATGCAATGCTCTGAGTTATATCAGTTTTTAATAAAACTATCCATATGCAATGCAATAAGTTATATCAGTTTTTATTAAAACTATCCATATGCAATGCACTGAGTTATATCAGTTTTTAATAAAACTATCCATATGCAATGCACTGAGTTATATCAGTTTTCAATAAAACTATCCATATGCAATGCAATAAGTTATATCAGTTTTCAATGAAACTATCCATATGCAATGCAATAAGTTATATCAGTTTTTAATAAAACTATCCATATGCAATGCAATAAGTTATATCAGTTTTTAATAAAACTATCCATATGCAATGCAGTGAGTTATATCAGTTTTTAATAAAACTATCCATATGCAATGCAATAAGTTATATCAGTTTTTAATAAAACTATCCATATGCAATGCAATAAGTTATATCAGTTTTTAGTAAAACTATCCATATGCAATGCAGTGAGTTATATCAGTTTTTAGTAAAACTATCCATATGCAATGCAGTGAGTTATATCAGTTTTTAATAAAACTATCCATATGCAATGCTCTGAGTTATATCAGTTTTTAATAAAACTATCCATATGCAATGCAATAAGTTATATCAGTTTTTAATAAAACTATCCATATGCAATGCACGGAGTTATATCAGTTTTTAGTAAAACTATCCATATGCAATGCACTGAGTTATATCAGGTTTTAATAAAACTATCCATATGCAATGCACTGAGTTATATAAGTTTTTAGTAAAACTATCCATATGCAATGCAGTGAGTTATATCAGTTTTTAATAACACTATCCATATGCAATGCTCTGAGTTATATCAGTTTTTAATAAAACTATCCATATGCAATGCAATAAGTTATATCAGTTTTTATTAAAACTATCCATATGCAATGCACTGAGTTATATCAGTTTTTAGTAAAACTATCCATATGCAATGCAGTGAGTTATATCAGTTTTTAATAAAACTATCCATATGCAATGCTTTGAGTTATATCAGTTTTTAATAAAACTATCCATATGCAATGCAATAAGTTATATCAGTTTTTAATAAAACTATCCATATGCAATGCAATAAGTTATATCATTTTTTAATAAAACTATCCATATGCAATGCAATAAGTTTTATCAGTTTTTAATAAAACTATCCATATGCAATGCACTGAGTTATATCAGTTTTTAGTAAAACGATCCATATGCAATGCTCTGAGTTATATCAGTTTTTAATAAAACTATCCATATGCAATGCAGCGAGTTATATCAGGTTTTAATAAAACTATCCATATGCAATGCAGCGAGTTATATCAGGTTTTAATAAAACTATCCATATGCAATGCACTGAGTTATATCAGTTTTTAATAAAACTATCCATATGCAATGCAATAAGTTATATCAGGTTTTAATAAAACTATCCATATGCAATGCACTGAGTTATATCAGTTTTTAATAAAACTATCCATATGCAATGCAATAAGTTATATCAGTTTTTAGTAAAACTATCCATATGCAATGCAGTGAGTTATATCAGTTTTTAATAAAACTATCCATATGCAATGCAATAAGTTATATCAGTTTTTAGTAAAACTATCCATATGCAATGCAGCGAGTTATATCAGTTTTTAATAAAACTATCCATATGAAATGCAATAAGTTATATCAGTTTTTAATAAAACTATCCATATGCAATGCAATAAGTTATATCAGTTTTTAATAAAACAATCCATATGCAATGCAATAAGTTATATCAGTTTTTAATAAAACTATCCATATGCAATGCAGCGAGTTATATCAGGTTTTAGTAAAACTATCCACATGCAATGCAGTGAGTTATATCAGTTTTTAATAAAACTATCCATATGCAATGCTCTGAGTTATATCAGTTTTTAATAAAACTATGCAATAAGTTATATCAGTTTTTAAAAAAACTATCCATATGCAATGCAGCGAGTTATATCAGTTTTTAGTAAAACTATCCATATGCAATGCAGTGAGTTATATCAGTTTTTAATAAAACTATCCATATGCAATGCTCTGAGTTATATCAGTTTTTAATAAAACTATCCATATGCAATGCAATAAGTTATATCAGTTTTTAGTAAAACTATCCATATGCAATGTAGTGAGTTATATCAGTGTTTAATAAAACTATCCATATGCAATGCTCTGAGTTATATCAGGTTTTAATAAAACTATCCATATGCAATGCAATATGTTATATCAGTTTTTAGTAAAACTATCCATATGCAATGCAGTGAGTTATATCAGGTTTTAATAAAACTATCCATATGCAATGCAATAAGTTATATCAGTTTTTAGTAAAACTATCCATATGCAATGCAGTGAGTTATATCTGTTTTTAATAAAACTATCCATATGCAATGCAATAAGTTATATCAGTTTTTAGTAAAACTATCCATATGCAATGCAATAAGTTATATCAGTTTTTAATAAAACTATCCATATGCAATGCAGCGAGTTATATCAGGTTTTAATAAAACTATCCATATGCAATGCACTGAGTTATATCAGTTTTTAGTAAAACTATCCATATGCAATGCAGTGAGTTATATCAGTTTTTAATAAAACTATCCATATGCAATGCTCTGAGTTATATCAGTTTTTAATAAAACTATCCATATGCAATGCAATAAGTTATATCAGTTTTTAATAAAACTATCCATATGCAATGCACGGAGTTATATCAGTTTTTAGTAAAACTATCCATATGCAATGCACTGAGTTATATCAGGTTTTAATAAAACTATCCATATGCAATGCACTGAGTTATATCAGTTTTTAGTAAAACTATCCATATGCAATGCAGTGAGTTATATCAGTTTTTAATAACACTATCCATATGCAATGCTCTGAGTTATATCAGTTTTTAATAAAACTATCCATATGCAATGCAATAAGTTATATCAGTTTTTATTAAAACTATCCATATGCAATGCACTGAGTTATATCAGTTTTTAATAAAACTATCCATGTGCAATGCACTGAGTTATACCAGTTTTCAATAAAACTATCCATATGCAATGCAATAAGTTATATCAGTTTTCAATGAAACTATCCATATGCAATGCAATAAGTTATATCAGTTTTTAATAAAACTATCCATATGCAATGCAATAAGTTATATCAGTTTTTAATAAAACTATCCATATGCAATGCAGTGAGTTATATCAGTTTTTAATAAAACTATACATATGCAATGCAATAAGTTATATCAGTTTTTAATAAAACTATCCATATGCAATGCAATAAGTTATATCAGTTTTTAGTAAAACTATCCATATGCAATGCAGTGAGTTATATCAGTTTTTAATAAAACTATCCATATGCAATGCACTGAGTTATATCAGTTTTCAATAAAACTATCCATATGCAATGCAATAAGTTATATCAGTTTTTAATAAAACTATCCATATGCAATGCTCTGAGTTATATCAGTTTTTAATAAAACTATCCATATGCAATGCTCTGAGTTATATCAGTTTTTAATAAAACTATCCATATGCAATGCAGTGAGTTTTATCAGTTTTTAATAAAACTATCCATATGCAATCCACTGAGTTATATCAGTTTTCAATGAAACTATCCATATGCAATGCACGGAGTTATATCAGTTTTTAGTAAAACTATCCATATGCAATGCACTGAGTTATATCAGGTTTTAATAAAACTATCCATATGCAATGCACTGAGTTATATCAGTTTTTAGTAAAACTATCCATATGCAATGCAGTGAGTTATATCAGTTTTTAATAACACTATCCATATGCAATGCTCTGAGTTATATCAGTTTTTAATAAAACTATCCATATGCAATGCAATAAGTTATATCAGTTTTTAGTAAAACTATCCATATGCAATGCAGTGAGTTATATCAGTTTTTAATAAAACTATCCATGTGCAATGCTCTGAGTTATATCAGTTTTTAATAAAACTATCCATATGCAATGCAATAAGTTATATCAGTTTTTAATAAAACTATCCATATGCAATGCAGCGAGTTATATCAGGTTTTAATAAAACTATCCATATGCAATGCACTGAGTTATATCAGTTTTTAGTAAAACTATCCATATGCAATGCAGTGAGTTATATCAGTTTTTAATAAAACTATCCATATGCAATGCTTTGAGTTATATCAGTTTTTAATAAAACTATCCATATGCAATGCAATAAGTTATATCATTTTTTAATAAAACTATCCATATGCAATGCAATAAGTTTTATCAGTTTTTAATAAAACTATCCATATGCAATGCACTGAGTTATATCAGTTTTTAGTAAAACTATCCATATGCAATGCTCTGAGTTATATCAGTTTTTAATAAAACTATCCATATGCAATGCAGCGAGTTATATCAGGTTTTAATAAAACTATCCATATGCAATGCAGCGAGTTATATCAGGTTTTAATAAAACTATCCATATGCAATGCACTGAGTTATATCAGTTTTTAATAAAACTATCCATATGCAATGCAATAAGTTATATCAGTTTTTAATAAAACTATCCATATGCAATGCTCTGAGTTATATCAGTTTTTAATAAAACTATGCAATAAGTTATATCAGTTTTTAATAAAACTATCCATATGCAATGCAGCGAGTTATATCAGTTTTTAGTAAAACTATCCATATGCAATGCAGTGAGTTATATCAGTTTTTAATAAAACTATCCATATGCAATGCTCTGAGTTATATAAGTTTTTAATAAAACTATCCATATGCAATGCAATAAGTTATATCATTTTTTAATAAAACTATCCATATGCAATGCAATAAGTTATATCAGTTTTTAATAAAACTATCCATATGCAATGCAGCGAGTTATATCAGGTTTTAATAAAACTATCCATATGCAATGCACTGAGTTATATCAGTTTTTAGTAAAACTATCCATATGCAATGCAGTGAGTTATATCAGTTTTTAATAAAACTATCCATATGCAATGCTTTGAGTTATATCAGTTTTTAATAAAACTATCCATATGCAATGCAATAAGTTATATCAGTTTTTAATAAAACTATCCATATGCAATGCAATAAGTTATATCATTTTTTAATAAAACTATCCATATGCAATGCAATAAGTTTTATCAGTTTTTAATAAAACTATCCATATGCAATGCACTGAGTTATATCAGTTTTTAGTAAAACTATCCATATGCAATGCTCTGAGTTATATCAGTTTTTAATAAAACTATCCATATGCAATGCAGCGAGTTATATCAGGTTTTAATAAAACTATCCATATGCAATGCAGCGAGTTATATCAGGTTTTAATAAAACTATCCATATGCAATGCACTGAGTTATATCAGTTTTTAATAAAACTATCCATATGCAATGCAATAAGTTATATCAGTTTTTAATAAAACTATCCATATGCAATGCACTGAGTTATATCAGTTTTTAATAAAACTATCCATATGCAATGCAATAAGTTATATCAGTTTTTAGTAAAACTATCCATATGCAATGCAGTGAGTTATATCAGTTTTTAATAAAACTATCCATATGCAATGCAATAAGTTATATCAGTTTTTAGTAAAACTATCCATATGCAATGCAGCGAGTTATATCAGGTTTTAATAAAACTATCCACATGCAATGCAGTGAGTTATGTCAGTTTTTAGTAAAACTATCCATATGCAATGCTCTGAGTTATATCAGTTTTTAATAAAACTATACAATAAGTTATATCAGTTTTTAATAAAACTATCCATATGCAATGCAGCGAGTTATATCAGTTTTTAATAAAACTATCCATATGCAATGCTCTGAGTTATATCAGTTTTTAATAAAACTATCCATATGCAATGCAATAAGTTATATCAGTTTTTAGTAAAACTATCCATATGCAATGCAGTGAGTTATATCAGTTTTTAATAAAACTATCCATATGCAATGCTCTGAGTTATATCAGGTTTTAATAAAACTATCCATATGCAATGCAATATGTTATATCAGTTTTTAGTAAAACTATCCATATGCAATGCAGTGAGTTATATCAGGTTTTAATAAAACTATCCATATGCAATGCAATAAGTTATATCAGTTTTTAGTAAAACTATCCATATGCAATGCAGTGAGTTATATCTGTTTTTAATAAAACTATCCATATGCAATGCTCTGGGTTATATCAGTTTTTAGTAAAACTATCCATATGCAATGCAATAAGTTATATCAGTTTTTAATAAAACTATCCATATGCAATGCAGCGAGTTATATCAGGTTTTAATAAAACTATCCATATGCAATGCACTGAGTTATATCAGTTTTTAGTAAAACTATCCATATGCAATGCAGTGAGTTATATCAGTTTTTAATAAAACTATCCATATGCAATGCCCTGAGTTATATCAGTTTTTAATAAAACTATCCATATGCAATGCAATAAGTTATATCAGTTTTTAATAAAACTATCCATATGCAATGCACGGAGTTATATCAGTTTTTAGTAAAACTATCCATATGCAATGCACTGAGTTATATCAGGTTTTAATAAAACTATCCATATGCAATGCACTGAGTTATATCAGTTTTAAGTAAAACTATCCATATGCAATGCAGTGAGTTATATCAGTTTTTAATAACACTATCCATATGCAATGCTCTGAGTTATATCAGTTTTTAATAAAACTATCCATATGCAATGCAATAAGTTATATCAGTTTTTAATAAAACTATCCATATGCAATGCAATAAGTTATATCATTTTTTAATAAAACTATCCATATGCAATGCACTGAGTTATATCAGTTTTTAGTAAAACTATCCATATGCAATGCAGTGAGTTATATCAGTTTTTAGTAAAACTATCCATATGCAATGCTCTGAGTTATATCAGTTTTTAATAAAACTATCCATATGCAATGCAGCGAGTTATATCAGGTTTTAATGAAACTATCCATATGCAATGCAATAAGTTATATCAGTTTTTAATAAAACTATCCATATGCAATGCACTGAGTTATATCAGTTTTTAATAAAACTATCCATATGTAATGCAATAAGTTATATCAGTTTTTAATAAAACTATCCATATGCAATGCACTGAGTTATATCAGTTTTTAGTAAAACTATCCATATGCAATGCAAGGAGTTATATCAGTTTTCAATAAAACTATCCATATGCAATGCAATAAGTTATATCAGTTTTTAATAAAACTATCCATATGCAAAGCAATAAGTTATATCAGTTTTTAATAAAAATATCCATATGCAATGCAGTGAGTTATATCAGTTTTTAATAAAACTATCCATATGCAATGCTCTGAGTTATATCAGTTTTTAATAAAACTATCCATATGCAATGCAGCGAGTTATATCAGGTTTTAATAAAACTATCCATAAGCAATGCAATAAGTTATATCAGTTTTTAATAAAACTATCCATATGCAATGCAATAAATTATATCAGTTTTTATTAAAACTATCCATATGCAATGCACTGAGTTATATCAGTTTTTAATAAAACTATCCATATGCAATGCACTGAGTTATATCAGTTTTCAATAAAACTATCCATATGCAATGCAATAAGTTATATCAGTTTTTAATAAAACTATCCATATGCAATGCAGTGAGTTATATCAGTTTTTAATAAAACTATCCATTTGCAATGCACTGAGTTATATCAGTTTTCAACGAAACTATCCATATGCAATGCAATAAGTTATATCAGTTTTTAATAAAACTATCCATATGCAATGCAATAAGTTATATCAGTTTTTAATAAAACTATCCATATGCAATGCAGTGAGTTATATCAGTTTTTAATAAAACTATCCATATGCAATGCAATAAGTTATATCAGTTTTTAATAAAACTATCCATATGCAATGCAATAAGTTATATCAGTTTTTAATAAAACTATCCATATGCAATGCACTGAGTTATATCAGTTTTTAATAAAACTATCCATATGCAATGCTCTGAGTTATATCAGTTTTCAATAAAACTATCCATATGCAATGCAATAAGTTATATCAGTTTTTAATAAAACTATCCATATGCAATGCTCTGAGTTATATCAGTTTTTAATAAAACTATCCATATGCAATGCTCTGAGTTATATCAGTTTTTAATAAAACTATCCATATGCAATGCAGTGAGTTTTATCAGTTTTTAATAAAACTATCCATGTGCAATCCACTGAGTTATATCAGTTTTCAATGAAACTATCCATATGTAATGCAATAAGTTATATCAGTTTTTAATAAAACTATCCATATGCAATGCAATAAGTTATATCAGTTTTTAATAAAACTATCCATATGCAATGCAGTGAGTTATATCAGTTTTTAATGAAACTATCCATATGCAATGCTCTGAAATATATCAGTTTTTAATAAAACTATCCATATGCAATGCAATAAGTTATATCAGTTTTCAATAAAACTATCCATATGCAATGCAATAAGTTATATCAGTTTTTAATAAAACTATCCATATGCAATGCAGCGAGTTATATCAAGTTTTAATAAAACTATCCATATGCAATGCACTGAGTTATATCAGTTTTTAATAAAACTATCCATATGCAATGCTTTGAGTTATATCAGTTTTTAATAAAACTATCCATATGCAATGCAATAAGTTATATCAGTTTTTAATAAAACTATCCATATGCAATGCAATAAGTTATATCATTTTTTAATAAAACTATCCATATGCAATGCAATAAGTTATATCAGTTTTTAATAAAACTATCCATATGCAATGCACTGAGTTATATCAGTTTTTAGTAAAACTATCCATATGCAATGCTCTGAGTTATATCAGTTTTTAATAAAACTATCCATATGCAATGCAGCGAGTTATATCAGGTTTTAATAAAACTATCCATATGCAATGCAATAAGTTATATCAGTTTTTAATAAAATTATCCATATGCAATGCAGCGAGTTATATCAGGTTTTAATAAAACTAGCCATATGCAATGCACTGAGTTATATCAGTTTTTAATAAAACTATCCATATGCAATGCAATAAGTTATATCAGTTTTTAATAAAACTATCCATATGCAATGCACTGAGTTATATCAGTTTTTAGTAAAACTATCCATATGCAATGCACTGAGTTATAACAGTTTTCAATAAAACTATCCATATGCAATGCAATAAGTTATATCAGTTTTTAATAAAACTATCCATATGCAATGCAATAAGTTATATCAGTTTTTAATAAAACTATCCATATGCAATGCAGTGAGTTATATCAGTTTTTAATAAAACTATCCATATGCAATGCTCTGAGTTATATCAGTTTTTAATAAAACTATCCATATGCAATGCAGCGAGTTATATCAGGTTTTAATAAAACTATCCATAAGCAATGCAATAAGTTATATCAGTTTTTAATAAAACTATCCATACGCAATGCAATAAGTTATATCAGTTTTTAATAAAACTATCCATATGCAATGCACTGAGTTATATCAGTTTTTAATAAAACTATCCATATGCAATGCACTGAGTTATATCAGTTTTCAATAAAACTATCCATATGCAATGCAATAAGTTATATCAGTTTTTAATAAAACTATCCAAATTGCAATGCAGTGAGTTATATCAGTTTTTAATAAAACTATCCATATGCAATGCACTGAGTTATATCAGTTTTCAATGAAACTATCCATATGCAATGCAATAAGTTATATCAGTTTTTAATAAAACTATCCATATGCAATGCAATAAGTTATATCAGTTTTTAATAAAACTATCCATATGCAATGCAATAAGTTATATCAGTTTTTAATAAAACTATCCATATGCAATGCAGTGAGTTATATCAGTTTTTAATAAAACTATCCATATGCAATGCTCTGAGTTATATCAGTTTTTAATAAAACTATCCATATGCAATGCAATAAGTTATATCAGTTTTTAATAAAACTATCCATATGCAATGCAATAAGTTATATCAGTTTTTAATAAAACTATCCATATGCAATGCAGCGAGTTATATCAAGTTTTAATAAAACTATCCATATGCAATGCACTGAGTTATATCAGTTTTTAGTAAAACTATCCATATGCAATGCAGTGAGTTATATCAGTTTTTAATAAAACTATCCATATGCAGTGCAATAAGTTATATCAGTTTTTAATAAAACTATCCATATGCAATGCAATAAGTTATATCATTTTTTAATAAAACTATCCATATGCAATGCAATAAGTTATATCAGTTTTTAATAAAACTATCCATATGCAATGCACTGAGTTATATCAGTTTTTAGTAAAACTTTCCATATGCAATGCTCTGAGTTATATCAGTTTTTAATAAAACTATCCATATGCAATGCAGCGAGTTATATCAGGTTTTAATAAAACTATCCATATGCAATGCAATAAGTTATATCAGTTTTTAATAAAATTATCCATATGCAATGCAGCGAGTTATATCAGGTTTTAATAAAACTAGCCATATGCAATGCACTGAGTTATATCAGTTTTTAACAAAACTATCCATATGCAATGCAATAAGTTATATCAGTTTTTAATAAAACTATCCATATGCAATGCACTGAGTTATATCAGTTTTTAGTAAAACTATCCATATGCAATACTCTGAGTTATATCAGTTTTTAATAAAACTATCCATATGCAATGCAATAAGTTATATCAGTTTTTAATAAAACTATCCATATGCAATGCACGGAGTTATATCAGTTTTTAGTAAAACTATCCATATGCAATGCACTGAGTTATATCAGGTTTTAATAAAACTATCCATATGCAATGCACTGAGTTATATCAGTTTTTAGTAAAACTATCCATATGCAATGCAGTGAGTTATATCAGTTTTTAATAACACTATCCATATGCAATGCTCTGAGTTATATCAGTTTTTAATAAAACTATCCATATGCAATGCAATAAGTTATATCAGTTTTTAATAAAACTATCCATATGCAATGCAATAAGTTATATCATTTTTTAATAAAACTATCCATATGCAATGCACTGAGTTATATCAGTTTTTAGTAAAACTATCCATATGCAATGCAGTGAGTTATATCAGTTTTTAGTAAAACTATCCATATGCAATGCTCTGAGTTATATCAGTTTTTAATAAAACTATCCATATGCAATGCAGCGAGTTATATCAGGTTTTAATAAAACTATCCATATGCAATGCAATAAGTTATATCAGTTTTTAATAAAACTATCCATATGCAATGCACTGAGTTATATCAGTTTTTAATAAAACTATCCATATGCAATGCAATAAGTTATATCAGTTTTTAATAAAACTATCCATATGCAATGCACTGAGTTATATCAGTTTTTAGTAAAACTATCCATATGCAATGCACTGAGTTATATCAGTTTTCAATAAAACTATCCATATGCAATGCAATAAGTTATATCAGTTTTCAATAAAACTATCCATATGCAAAGCAATAAGTTATATCAGTTTTTAATAAAAATATCCATATGCAATGCAGTGAGTTATATCAGTTTTTAATAAAACTATCCATATGCAATGCTCTGAGTTATATCAGTTTTTAATAAAACTATCCATATGCAATGCAGCGAGTTATATCAGGTTTTAATAAAACTATCCATAAGCAATGCAATAAGTTATATCAGTTTTTAATAAAACTATCCATATGCAATGCAATAAGTTATATCAGTTTTTATTAAAACTATCCATATGCAATGCACTGAGTTATATCAGTTTTTAATAAAACTATCCATATGCAATGCACTGAGTTATATCAGTTTTTAATAAAACTATCCATATGCAATGCATTAAGTTATATCAGTTTTTAATAAAACTATCCATATGCAATGCAGTGAGTTATATCAGTTTTTAATAAAACTATCCATATGCAATGCACTGAGTTATATCAGTTTTCAATGAAACTATCCATATGCAATGCAATAAGTTATATCAGTTTTTAATAAAACTATCCATATGCAATGCAATAAGTTATATCAGTCTTTAATAAAACTATCCATATGCAATGCAGTGAGTTATATCAGTTTTTAATAAAACTATCCATATGCAATGCAATAAGTTATATCAGTTTTTAATAAAACTATCCATATGCAATGCAATAAGTTATATCAGTTTTTAATAAAACTATCCATATGCAATGCAGTGAGTTATATCAGTTTTTAATAAAACTATCCATATGCAATGCACTGAGTTATATCAGTTTTCAATAAAACTATCCATATGCAATGCAATAAGTTATATCAGTTTTTAATAAAACTATCCATATGCAATGCTCTGAGTTATATCAGTTTTTAATAAAACTATCCATATGCAATGCTCTGAGTTATATCAGTTTTTAATAAAACTATCCATATGCAATGCAGTGAGTTTTATCAGTTTTTAATAAAACTATCCATATGCAATCCACTGAGTTATATCAGTTTTCAATGAAACTATCCATATGCAATGCAATAAGTTATATCAGTTTTTAATAAAACTATCCATATGCAATGCAATAAGTTATATCAGTTTTTAATAAAACTATCCATATGCAATGCAGTGAGTTATATCAGTTTTTAATGAAACTATCCATATGCAATGCTCTGAAATATATCAGTTTTTAATAAAACTATCCATATGCAATGCAATAAGTTATATCAGTTTTCAATAAAACTATCCATATGCAATGCAATAAGTTATATCAGTTTTTAATAAAACTATCCATATGCAATGCAGCGAGTTATATCAAGTTTTAATAAAACTATCCATATGCAATGCACTGAGTTATATCAGTTTTTAATAAAACTATCCATATGCAATGCTTTGAGTTATATCAGTTTTTAATAAAACTATCCATATGCAATGCAATAAGTTATATCAGTTTTTAATAAAACTATCCATATGCAATGCACTGAGTTATATCATTTTTTAATAAAACTATCCATATGCAATGCAATAAGTTATATCAGTTTTTAATAAAACTATCCATAGGCAATGCACTGAGTTATATCAGTTTTTAGTAAAACTATCCATATGCAATGCTCTGAGTTATATCAGTTTTTAATAAATCTATCCATATGCAATGCAGCGAGTTATATCAGGTTTTAATAAAACTATCCATATGCAATGCAATAAGTTATATCAGTTTTTAATAAAATTATCCATATGCAATGCAGCGAGTTATATCAGGTTTTAATAAAACTAGCCATATGCAATGCACTGAGTTATATCAGTTTTTAATAAAACTATCCATATGCAATGCAATAAGTTATATCAGTTTTTAATAAAACTATCCATATGCAATGCACTGAGTTATATCAGTTTTTAGTAAAACTATCCATATGCAATGCACTGAGTTATAACAGTTTTCAATAAAACTATCCATATGCAATGCAATAAGTTATATCAGTTTTTAATAAAACTATCCATATGCAATGCAATAAGTTATATCAGTTTTTAATAAAACTATCCATATGCAATGCAGTGAGTTATATCAGTTTTTAATAAAACTATCCATATGCAATGCTCTGAGTTATATCAGTTTTTAATAAAACTATCCATATGCAATGCAGCGAGTTATATCAGGTTTTAATAAAACTATCCATAAGCAATGCAATAAGTTATATCAGTTTTTAATAAAACTATCCATACGCAATGCAATAAGTTATATCAGTTTTTAATAAAACTATCCATATGCAATGCACTGAGTTATATCAGTTTTTAGTAAATTTATCCATATGCAATGCACTGAGTTATATCAGTTTTCAATAAAACTATCCATATGCAATGCAATAAGTTATATCAGTTTTTAATAAAACTATCCAAATTGCAATGCAGTGAGTTATATCAGTTTTTAATAAAACTATCCATATGCAATGCACTGAGTTATATCAGTTTTCAATGAAACTATCCATATGCAATGCAATAAGTTATATCAGTTTTTAATAAAACTATCCATATGCAATGCAATAAGTTATATCAGTTTTTAATAAAACTATCCATATGCAATGCAATAAGTTATATCAGTTTTTAATAAAACTATCCATATGCAATGCAGTGAGTTATATCAGTTTTTAATAAAACTATCCATATGCAATGCTCTGAGTTATATCAGTTTTTAATAAAACTATCCATATGCAATGCAATAAGTTATATCAGTTTTTAATAAAACTATCCATATGCAATGCAATAAGTTATATCAGTTTTTAATAAAACTATCCATATGCAATGCACTGAGTTATATCAGTTTTTAGTAAAACTATCCATATGCAGTGCAATAAGTTATATCAGTTTTTAATAAAACTATCCATATGCAATGCAATAAGTTATATCATTTTTTAATAAAACTATCCATATGCAATGCAATAAGTTATATCAGTTTTTAATAAAACTATCCATATGCAATGCACTGAGTTATATCAGTTTTTAGTAAAACTTTCCATATGCAATGCTCTGAGTTATATCAGTTTTTAATAAAACTATCCATATGCAATGCAGCGAGTTATATCAGGTTTTAATAAAACTATCCATATGCAATGCAATAAGTTATATCAGTTTTTAATAAAATTATCCATATGCAATGCAGCGAGTTATATCAGGTTTTAATAAAACTAGCCATATGCAATGCACTGAGTTATATCAGTTTTTAACAAAACTATCCATATGCAATGCAATAAGTTATATCAGTTTTTAACAAAACTATCCATATGCAATGCAATAAGTTATATCAGTTTTTAATAAAACTATCCATATGCAATGCACTGAGTTATATCAGTTTTTAGTAAAACTATCCATATGCAATGCACTGAGTTATATCAGTTTTCAATAAAACTATCCATATGCAATGCAATAAGTTTTATCAGTTTTTAATAAAACTATCCATATGCAATGCAATAAGTTATATCAGTTTTTAATAAAACTATCCATATGCAATGCACTGAGTTATATCAGTTTTCAATAAAACTATCCATATGCAATGCAATAAGTTATATCAGTTTTTAATAAAACTATCCATATGCAATGCAATAAGTTATATCAGTTTTTAATAAAACTATCCATATGCAATGCTCTGAGTTATATCAGTTTTTAATAAAACTATCCATATGCAATGCAGTGAGTTTTATCAGTTTTTAATAAAACTATCCATATGCAATCCACTGAGTTATATCAGTTTTCAATGAAACTATCCATATGCAATGCAATAAGTTATATCAGTTTTTAATAAAACTATCCATATGCAATGCAATAAGTTATATCAGTTTTTAATAAAACTATCCATATGCAATGCAGTGAGTTATATCAGTTTTTAATGAAACTATCCATATGCAATGCTCTGAAATATATCAGTTTTTAATAAAACTATCCATATGCAATGCAATAAGTTATATCAGTTTTCAATAAAACTATCCATATGCAATGCAATAAGTTATATCAGTTTTTAATAAAACTATCCATATGCAATGCAGCGAGTTATATCAAGTTTTAATAAAACTATCCATATGCAATGCACTGAGCTATATCAGTTTTTAATAAAACTATCCATATGCAATGCTTTGAGTTATATCAGTTTTTAATAAAACTATCCATATGCAATGCAATAAGTTATATCAGTTTTTAATAAAACTATCCATATGCAATGCACTGAGTTATATCATTTTTTAATAAAACTATCCATATGCAATGCAATAAGTTATATCAGTTTTTAATAAAACTATCCATATGCAATGCACTGAGTTATATCAGTTTTTAGTAAAACTATCCATATGCAATGCTCTGAGTTATATCAGTTTTTAATAAATCTATCCATATGCAATGCAGCGAGTTATATCAGGTTTTAATAAAACTATCCATATGCAATGCAATAAGTTATATCAGTTTTTAATAAAATTATCCATATGCAATGCAGCGAGTTATATCAGGTTTTAATAAAACTAGCCATATGCAATGCACCGAGTTATATCAGTTTTTAATAAAACTATCCATATGCAATGCAATAAGTTATATCAGTTTTTAATAAAACTATCCATATGCAATGCACTGAGTTATATCAGTTTTTAGTAAAACTATCCATATGCAATGCACTGAGTTATAACAGTTTTCAATAAAACTATCCATATGCAATGCAATAAGTTATATCAGTTTTTAATAAAACTATCCATATGCAATGCAATAAGTTATATCAGTTTTTAATAAAACTATCCATATGCAATGCAGTGAGTTATATCAGTTTTTAATAAAACTATCCATATGCAATGCTCTGAGTTATATCAGTTTTTAATAAAACTATCCATATGCAATGCGGCGAGTTATATCAGGTTTTAATAAAACTATCCATAAGCAATGCAATAAGTTATATCAGTTTTTAATAAAACTATCCATACGCAATGCAATAAGTTATATCAGTTTTTAATAAAACTATCCATATGCAATGCACTGAGTTATATCAGTTTTTAGTAAAACTATCCATATGCAATGCACTGAGTTATATCAGTTTTCAATAAAACTATCCATATGCAATGCAATAAGTTTTATCAGTTTTTAATAAAACTATCCAAATTGCAATGCAGTGAGTTATATCAGTTTTTAATAAAACTATCCATATGCAATGCACTGAGTTATATCAGTTTTCAATGAAACTATCCATATGCAATGCAATAAGTTATATCAGTTTTTAATAAAACTATCCATATGCAATGCAATAAGTTATATCAGTTTTTAATAAAACTATCCATATGCAATGCAATAAGTTATATCAGTTTTTAATAAAACTATCCATATGCAATGCAGTGAGTTATATCAGTTTTTAATAAAACTATCCATATGCAATGCTCTGAGTTATATCAGTTTTTAATAAAACTATCCATATGCAATGCAATAAGTTATATCAGTTTTTAATAAAACTATCCATATGCAATGCTCTGAAATATATCAGTTTTTAATAAAACTATCCATATGCAATGCAGCGAGTTATATCAAGTTTTAATAAAACTATCCATATGCAATGCACTGAGTTATATCAGTTTTTAGTAAAACTATCCATATGCAATGCAGTGAGTTATATCAGTTTTTAATAAAACTATCCATATGCAGTGCAATAAGTTATATCAGTTTTTAATAAAACTATCCATATGCAATGCAATAAGTTATATCATTTTTTAATAAAACTATCCATATGCAATGCAATAAGTTATATCAGTTTTTAATAAAACTATCCATATGCAATGCACTGACTTATATCAGTTTTTAGTAAAACTTTCCATATGCAATGCTCTGAGTTATATCAGTTTTTAATAAAACTATCCATATGCAATGCAGCGAGTTATATCAGGTTTTAATAAAACTATCCATATGCAATGCAATAAGTTATATCAGTTTTTAATAAAATTATCCATATGCAATGCAGCGAGTTATATCAGGTTTTAATAAAACTAGCCATATGCAATGTACTGAGTTATATCAGTTTTTAACAAAACTATCCATATGCAATGCAATAAGTTATATCAGTTTTTAATAAAACTATCCATATGCAATGCACTGAGTTATATCAGTTTTTAGTAAAACTATCCATATGCAATGCACTGAGTTATATCAGTTTTCAATAAAACTATCCATATGCAATGCAATAAGTTATATCAGTTTTTAATAAAACTATCCATATGCAATGCAATAAGTTATATCAGTTTTTAATAAAACTATCCATATGCAATGCAGTGAGTTATATCAGTTTTTAATAAAACTATCCATATGCAATGCTCTGAGTTATATCAGTTTTTAATAAAACTATCCATATGCAATGCAGCGAGTTATATCAGGTTTTAATAAAACTATCCATAAGCAATGCAATAAGTTATATCAGTTTTTAATAAAACTATCCATATGCAATGCAATAAGTTATATCAGTTTTTAATATAACTATCCATATGCAATGCACTGAGTTATATCAGTTTTTAATAAAACTATCCATATGCAATGCACTGAGTTATATCAGTTTTCAATAAAACTATCCATATGCAATGCAATAAGTTATATCAGTTTTTAATAAAACTATCCATATGCAATGCACTGAGTTATATCAGTTTTCAATGAAACTATCCATATGCAATGCAATAAGTTATATCAGTTTTTAATAAAACTATCCATATGCAATGCAATAAGTTTTATCAGTTTTTAATAAAACTATCCATATGCAATGCACTGAGTTATATCAGTTTTCAATAAAACTATCCATTTGCAATGCAATAAGTTATATCAGTTTTTAATAAAACTATCCATATGCAATGCTCTGAGTTATATCAGTTTTTAATAAAACTGTCCATATGCAATGCAGCGAGTTATATCAGGTTTTAATAAAACTATCCATATGCAATGCAGCGAGTTATATCAGGTTTTAATAAAACTATCCATATGCAATGCAGTGAGTTATATCAGTTTTTAATAAAACTATCCATATGCAATGCACTGAGTTATATCAGTTTTCAATAAAACTATCCATATGCAATGCAATAAGTTATATCAGTTTTTAATAAAACTATCCATATGCAATGCAGTGAGTTATATCAGGTTTTAATAAAACTATCCATATGCAATGCACTGAGTTATATCAGTTTTCAATAAAACTATCCATATGCAATGCTCAGAGTTATATCAATTTTTAATAAAACTATCCATATGCAATGCACTGAGTTATATCAGTTTTTAGTAAAACTATCCATCTGCAATGCTCTGAGTTATATCAGTTTTTAATAAAACTATCCATATGCAATGCAGCGAGTTATATCAGGTTTTAATAAAACTATCCATATGCAATGCAATAAGTTATATCAGTTTTAAATAAAACTATCCATATGCAAGGCAGCGAGTTATATCAGGTTTTAATAAAACTATCCATATGCAATGCACTGAGTTATATCAGTTGTTAATAAAACTATCCATATGCAATGCAGTAAGTTATATCAGTTTTTAATAAAACTATCCATATGCAATGCACTGAGTTATATCAGGTTTTAGTAAAACTGTCCATATGAAATGCACTGAGTTATATCAGTTTTCAATAAAACTATCCATATGCAATGCAATAAGTTATATCAGTTTTTAATAAAACTATCCATATGCAATGCAATAAGTTATATCAGTTTTTAATAAAACTATCCATATGCAATGCAGTGAGTTGTATCAGTTTTTAATAAAACTATCCATATGCAATGCACTGAGTTATGTCAGTTTTCAATAAAACTATCCATATGCAATGCAATAAGTTATATCAGTTTTTAATAAAACTATCCATATGCAATGCAATAAGTTATATTAGTTTTTAATAAAACTATCCATATGCAATGCAGTGAGTTATATCAGTTTTCAATAAAACTACCCATATGCAATGCAATAAGTTATATCAGTTTTTAATAAAACTATCCATATGCAATGCAATAAGTTATATCAGTTTTTAATAAAACTATCCATATGCAATGCAGTTTTCAATAAAACTATCCATATGCAACGCAATAAGTTATATCAGTTTTTAATAAAACTATCCATATGCAATGCAATAAGTTATATCAGTTTTTAATAAAACTATCCATATGCAATGCACTGAGTTATATCAGTTTTCAATAAAACTATCCATATGCAATGCGATAAGTTATATAAGTTTTTAATAAAACTATCCATATGCAATGCAATAAGTTATATCAGTTTTTAATAAAACTATCCATATGCAATGCAGTGAGTTATATCAGTTTTTAATAAAACTATCCATATGCAATGCACTGAGTTATATCAGTTTTCAATAAAACTATCCATATGCAATGCAATAAGTTATATCAGTTTTTAGTAAAACTATCCATATGCAATGCAATAAGTTATATCAGTTTTTAATAAAACTATCCATATGCAATGCAGTGAGTTATATCAGTTTTTAATAAAACTATCCATATGCAATGCAATAAGTTATATCAGTTTTTAATAAAACTATCCATATGCAATGCAGTGAGTTATATCAGTTTTTAATAAAACTGTCCATATGCAATGCACTGAGTTATATCAGTTTTCAATAAAACTATCCATATGCATTGCAATAAGTTATATCAGTTTTTAATAAAACTATCCATATGCAATGCTCTGAGTTATATCAGTTTTTAATAAAACTATCCATATGCAATGCAGCGAGTTATATCAGGTTTTAATAAAACTATCCATAAGCAAAGCAATAAGTTATATCAGTTTTTAATAAAACTATCCATATGCAATGCAATAAGTTATATCAGTTTTTAATAAAACTATCCATATGCAATGCAGTGAGTTATATCAGTTTTTAATAAAACTATCCATATGCAATGCTCTGAGTTATATCAGTTTTTAATAAAACTATCCATATGCAATGCAGTGAGTTATATCAGTTTTTAATAAAACTATCCATAAGCAATGCACTGAGTTATATCAGTTTCTAATAAAACTATCCATATGCAATGCTCTGAGTTATATCAATTTTTAATAAAACTATCCATATGCAATGCACTGAGTTATATCAGTTTTTAATAAAACTATCCATATGCTATGCACTGAGTTATATCAGTTTCTAATAAAATTATCCATATGCAATGCAATAAGTTATATCAGTTTTTAATAAAACTATCCATATGCAATGCACTGAGTTATATCAGTTTTTAATAAAACTATCCATATGCAATGCAGTGAGTTATATCAGTTTTTAATAAAACTATCCATATGCAATGCACTGAGTTATATCAGTTTTTAATAAAACTATCCATATGCAATGCAATAAGTTATATCAGTTTTTAATAAAACTATCCATATGCAATGCACTGAGTTATATCAGTTGTTAGTAAAACTATCCATATGCAATGCACTGAGTTATATCAGTTTTTAATAAAACTATCCATATGCAATGCAATAAGTTATATCAGTTTTTATAAAACTATCCATATGCAATGCAGCGAGTTATATCAGTTTTTAATAAAACTATCCATATGCAATGCACTGACTTATATCAGTTTTTAGTAAAACTATCCATATGCAATGCAATAAGTTATATCAGTTTTTAATAAAACTATCCATATGCAATGCAATAAGTTATATCAGTTTTTAATAAAACTATCCATATGCAATGCAGTGAGTTATATCAGTTTTCAATAAACTATCCATATGCAATGCACTGAGTTATATCAGTTTTCAATAAAACTATCCATATGCAATGCAATAAGTTATATCAGTTTTTAATAAAACTATCCATATGCAATGCAGTGAGTTATATCAGTTTTTAATAAAACTATCCATATGCAATGCACTGACTTATATCAGTTTTTAGTAAAACTAACCATATGCAATGCAATAAGTTATATCAGTTTTTAATAAAACTATCCATATGCAATGCACTGACTTATATCAGTTTTTAGTAAAACTATCCGTATGCAATGCAATAAGTTATATCAGTTTTTAATAAAACTATCCATATGCAATGCAATAAGTTATATCAGTTTTTAATAAAACTATCCATATGCAATGCAGTGAGTTATATCAGTTTTTAATAAAACTATCCATATGCAATGCACTGAGTTATATCAGTTTTCAATAAAACTATCCATATGCAATGCAATAAGTTATATCAGTTTTTAGTAAAACTATCCATATGCAATGCAGTGAGTTATATCAGTTTTTAATAAAACTATCCATATGCAATGCAGCGAGTTATATCAGGTTTTAATAAAACTATCCATATGCAATGCAATAAGTTATATCAGTTTTAAATAAAACTATCTATATGCAATGCAATAAGTTATATCAGTTTTTAATAAAACTATCCATATGCGATGCAGTGAGTTATATCAGTTTTTAATAAAACTATCCATATGCAATGCACTGAGTTATATCAGTTTTCAATAAAACTATCCATATGCAATGCAATAAGTTATATCAGTTTTTAATAAAACTATCCATATTCAATGCAGTGAGTTATATCAGTTTTTAATAAAACTATCCATATGCAATGCACTGAGTTATATCAGTTTTCAATAAAACTATCCATATGCAATGCAATAAGTTATATCAGTTTTTAATAAAACTATCCATATGCAATGCAGTGAGTTATATCAGTTTTTAATAAAACTATCCATATGCAATGCAATATGTTATATCAGTTTTTAATAAAACTATCCATATGCAATGCAGTGAGTTATATCAATTTTTAATAAAACTATCCATATGCAATGCACTGAGTTATATCAGTTTTTAATAAAACTATCCATATGCAATGCAATAAGTTATATCAGTTTTTAATAAAACTATCCATATGCAATGCAGTGAGTTATATCAGTTTTTAATAAAACTATCCATATGCAATGCAGTGAGTTATATCAGTTTTTAATAAAACTATCCATATGCAATGCACTGAGTTATATCAGTTTTCAATAAAACTATCCATATGCAATGCAATAAGTTATATCAGTTTTTAATAAAACTATCCATATGCAATGCAGTGAGTTATATCAGTTTTTAATAAAACTATCCATATGCAATGCAGCGAGTTATATCAGGTTTTAATAAAACTATCCATATGCAATGCAGTGAGTTATATCAGTTTTTAATAAAACTATCCATATGCAATGCACTGAGTTATATCAGTTTTCAATAAAACTATCCATATGCAATGCAATAAGTTATATCAGTTTTTAATAAAACTATCCATATGCAATGCAGTGAGTTATATCAGTTTTTAATAAAACTATCCATATGCAATGCTCTGAGTTATATCAGTTTTTAATAAAACTATCCATATGCAATGCAGTGAGTTATATCAGTTTTTAATAAAACTATCCATATGCAATGCACTGAGTTATATCAGTTTTTAATAAAACTATCCATATGCAATGCAGCGAGTTATATCAGTTTTTAATAAAACTATCCATATGCAATGCACTGAGTTATATCAGTTTTTAATAAAACTATCCATATGCTATGCACTGAGTTATATCAGTTTCTAATAAAACTATCCATATGCAATGCAATAAGTTATATCAGTTTTTAATAAAACTATCCATATGCAATGCACTGAGTTATATCAGTTTTTAATAAAACTATCCATATGCAATGCAGTGAGTTATATCAGTTTTTAATAAAACTATCCATATGCAATGCACTGAGTTATATCAGTTGTTAGTAAAACTATAGATATGCAATGCACTGAGTTATATCAGTTTTTAACAAAACTATCCATATGCAATGCAATAAGTTATATCAGTTTTTATAAAACTATCCATATGCAATGCAGCGAGTTATATCAGTTTTTAATAAAACTATCCATATGCAATGCACTGACTTATATCAGTTTTTAGTAAAACTATCCATATGCAATGCAATAAGTTATATCAGTTTTTAATAAAACTATCCATATGCAATGCAATAAGTTATATCAGTTTTTAATAAAACTATCCATATGCAATGCACTGAGTTATATCAGTTTTTAATAAAACTATCCATATGCAATGCACTGAGTTATATCAGTTTTTAATAAAACTATCCATATGCAATGCACTGAGTTATATCAGTTTTTAATAAAACTATCCATATGCAATGCACTGAGTTATATCAGTTTTTAATAAAACTATCCATATGCAATGCAATAAGTTATATCAGTTTTTAATAAAACTATCCATATGCAATGCAATAAGTTATGTCAGTTTTTAATAAAACTATCCATATGCAATGCAGTGAGTTATATCAGTTTTTAATAAAACTATCCATATGCAATGCAGTGAGTTATATCAGTTTTTAATAAAACTATCCATATGCAATGCTCTGAGTTATATCAATTTTTAATAAAACTATCCATATGCAATGCACTGAGTTATATCAGTTTTTAATAAAACTATCCATATGCTATGCACTGAGTTATATCAGTTTCTAATAAAACTATCCATATGCAATGCAATAAGTTATATCAGTTTTTAATAAAACTATCCATATGCAATGCACTGAGTTATATCAGTTTTTAATAAAACTATCCATATGCAATGCAATAAGTTATATCATTATTTAATAAAACTATCCATATGCAATGCACTGAGTTATATCAGTTGTTAGTAAAACTATAGATATGCAATGCACTGAGTTATATCAGTTTTTAACAAAACTATCCATATGCAATGCAATAAGTTATATCAGTTTTTATAAAACTATCCATATGCAATGCAGCGAGTTATATCAGTTTTTAATAAAACTATCCATATGCAATGCACTGACTTATATCAGTTTTTAGTAAAACTATCCATATGCAATGCAATAAGTTATATCAGTTTTTAATAAAACTATCCATATGCAATGCAATAAGTTATATCAGTTTTTAATAAAACTATCCATATGCAATGCACTGAGTTATATCAGTTTTTAATAAAACTATCCATATGCAATGCACTGAGTTATATCAGTTTTTAATAAAACTATCCATATGCAATGCACTGAGTTATATCAGTTTTTAATAAAACTATCCATATGCAATGCACTGAGTTATATCAGTTTTTAATAAAACTATCCATATGCAATGCAATAAGTTATATCAGTTTTTAATAAAACTATCCATATGCAATGCAATAAGTTATGTCAGTTTTTAATAAAACTATCCATATGCAATGCAGTGAGTTATATCAGTTTTTAATAAAACTATCCATATGCAATGCAGTGAGTTATATCAGTTTTTAATAAAACTATCCATATGCAATGCAATAAGTTATATCAGTTTTAAATAAAACTATCCATATGCAATGCAATAAGTTATATCAGTTTTTAATAAAACTATCCATATGCGATGCAGTGAGTTATATCAGTTTTTAATAAAACTATCCATATGCAATGCACTGAGTTATATCAGTTTTCAATAAAACTATCCATATGCAATGCAATAAGTTATATCAGTTTTTAATAAAACTATCCATATGCAATGCAGTGAGTTATATCAGTTTTTAATAAAACTATCCATATGCAATGCACTGAGTTATATCAGTTTTCAATAAAACTATCCATATGCAATGCAATAAGTTATATCAGTTTTTAATAAAACTATCCATATGCAATGCAGTGAGTTATATCAGTTTTTAATAAAACTATCCATATGCAATGCAATATGTTATATCAGTTTTTAATAAAACTATCCATATGCAATGCAGTGAGTTATATCAGTTTTTAATAAAACTATCCATATGCAATGCACTGAGTTATATCAGTTTTTAATGAAACTATCCATATGCAATGCAATAAGTTATATCAGTTTTTAATAAAACTATCCATATGCAATGCAGTGAGTTATATCAGTTTTTAATAAAACTATCCATATGCAATGCACTGAGTTATATCAGTTTTCAATAAAACTATCCATATGCAATGCTATAAGTTATATCAGTTTTTAATAAAACTATCCATATGCAATGCAGTGAGTTATATCAGTTTTTAATAAAACTATCCATATGCAATGCACTGAGTTATATCAGTTTTCAATAAAACTATCCATATGCAATGCAATAAGTTATATCAGTTTTTAATAAAACTATCCATATGCAATGCAGTGAGTTATATCAGTTTTTAATAAAACTATCCATATGCAATGCAGCGAGTTATATCAGGTTTTAATAAAACTATCCATATGCAATGCAGTGAGTTATATCAGTTTTTAATAAAACTATCCATATGCAATGCACTGAGTTATATCAGTTTTCAATAAAACTATCCATATGCAATGCAATAAGTTATATCAGTTTTTAATAAAACTATCCATATGCAATGCACTGACTTATATCAGTTTTTAGTAAAACTATCCATATGCAATGCAATAAGTTATATCAGTTTTTAATAAAACTATCCATATGCAATGCAATAAGTTATATCAGTTTTTAATAAAACTATCCATATGCAATGCAGTGAGTTATATCAGTTTTTAATAAAACTATCCATATGCAATGCACTGACTTATATCAGTTTTTAGTAAAACTATCCATATGCAATGCAGCGAGTTATATCAGGTTTTAATAAAACTATCCATATGCAATGCACTGAGTTATATCAGTTGTTAATAAAACTAACCATATGCAATGCAATAAGTTATATCAGTTTTTAATAAAACTATCCACATGCAATGCACTGAGTTTTATCAGGTTTTAGTAAAACTATCCATATGAAATGCACTGAGTTATATCAGTTTTCAATAAAACTATACATAAGCAATGCAATAAGTTATATCAGTTTTTAATAAAACTATCCATATGCAATGCAATAAGTTATATCAGTTTTTAATAAAACTATCCATATGCAATGCACTGAGTTATATCAGTTTTCAATAAAACTATCCATATGCAATGCAATAAGTTATATCAGTTTTTAATAAAACTATCCATATGCAATGCAATAAGTTATATCAGTTTTTAATAAAACTATCCATATGCAATGCAGTGAGTTATATCAGTTTTCAATAAAACTATCCATATGCAATGCAATAAGTTATATCAGTTTTTAATAAAACTATCCATATGCAATGCAATAAGTTATATCCGTTTTTAATAAAACTATCCATATGCAATGCAGTGAGTTATATCAGTTTTTAATAAAACTATCCATATGCAATGCACTGAGTTATATCAGTTTTCCATAAAACTATCCATATGCAATGCAATAAGTTATATCAGTTTTTAATAAAACTATCCATATGCAATGCAATAAGTTATATCAGTTTTTAATAAAACTATCCATATGCAATGCAATAAGTTATATCAGTTTTTAATAAAACTATCCATATGCAATGCAATAAGTTATATCAGTTTTTAATAAAACTATCCATTTGCAATGCAGTGAGTTATATCAGTTTTTAATAAAACTATCCATATGCAATGCACTGAGTTATATCAGTTTTCAATAAAACTATCCATATGCAATGCAATAAGTTATATCAGTTTTTAGTAAAACTATCCATATGCAATGCAGTTTTCAATAAAACTATCCATATGCAATGCAATAAGTTATATCAGTTTTTAATAAAACTATCCATATGCAATGCAATAAGTTATATCAGTTTTTAATAAAACTATCCATATGCAATGCAGTGAGTTATATCAGTTTTTAATAAAACTATCCATATGCAATGCTCTGAGTTATATCAGTTTTTAATAAAACTATCCATATGCAATGCATGAAGTTATATCAGTTTTTAATAAAACTATCCATATGCAATGCAGTGAGTTATATCAGTTTTTAATAAAACTATCCATATGCAATGCACTGAGTTATATCAGTTTTCAATAAAACTATCCATATGCAATGCAATAAGTTATATCAGTTTTTAATAAAACTATCCATATGCAATGCTCTGAGTTATATCAGTTTTTAATAAAACTATCCATATGCAATGCTCTGAGTTATATCAGTTTTTAATAAAACTATCCATATGCAATGCAGCGAGTTATATCAGGTTTTAATAAAACTATCCATAAGCAAAGCAATAAGTTATATCAGTTTTTAATAAAACTATCCATATGCAGTGCAATAAGTTATATCAGTTTTTAATAAAACTATCCATATGCAATGCAGTGAGTTATATCAGTTTTTAATAAAACTATCCATATGCAATGCTCTGAGTTATATCAGTTTTTAATAAAACTATCCATATGCAATGCAGTGAGTTATATCAGTTTTTAATAAAACTATCCATATGCAATGCACTGAGTTATATCAGTTTTTAATAAAACTATCCATATGCAATGCACTGAGTTATATCAGTTTCTAATAAAACTATCCATATGCAATGCAATAAGTTATATCAGTTTTTAATAAAACTATCCATATGCAATGCACTGAGTTATATCAGTTTTTAATAAAACTATCCATATGCAATGCAATAAGTTATATCAGTTTTTAATAAAACTATCCATATGCAATGCACTGAGTTATATCAGTTTTTAGTAAAACTATCCATATGCAATGCACTGAGTTATATCAGTTTTTAATAAAACTATCCATATGCAATGCAATAAGTTATATCAGTTTTTATAAAACTATCCATATGCAATGCAGCGAGTTATATCAGTTTTTAATAAAACTATCCATATGCAATGCACTGAGTTATATCAGTTTTTAGTAAAACTATCCATATGCAATGCACTGAGTTATATCAGTTTTTAATAAAACTATCCATATGCAATGCAATAAGTTATATCAGTTTTTAATAAAACTATCCATATGCAATGCAGCGAGTTATATCAGTTTTTAATAAAACTATCCATATGCTATGCACTGAGTTATATCAGTTTTTAATAAAACTATCCATATGCAAGGCAATAAGTTATATCAGTTTTTAATAAAACTATCCATATGCAATGCACTGAGTTATATCAGTTTTTAATAAAACTATCCATATGCAATGCAATAAGTTATATCAGTTTTTAATAAAACTATCCATATGCAATGCACTGAGTTATATCAGTTTTTAGTAAAACTATCCATATGCAATGCAGTGAGTTATATCAGTTTTTAGTAAAACTATCCATATGCAATGCAGTGAGTTATATCAGTTTTTAATAAAACTATCCATATGCAATGCAATAAGTTATATCAGTTTTTAATAAAACTATCCATATGCAATGCAGCGAGTTATATCAGTTTGCTATGCTATGTTTTTAATAAAACTATCCATATGCAATGCACTGAGTTATATCAGTTTTTAATAAAACTATCCATATGCAATGCACTGAGTTATATCAGTTTTTAATAAAACTATCCATATGCAATGCAGTGAGTTATATCAGTTTTTAGTAAAACTATCCATATGCAATGCAGCGAGTTATATCAGTTTTTAATAAAACTATCCATATGCAATGCAGTGAGTTATATCAGTTTTTAGTAAAACTATCCATATGCAATGCACTGAGTTATATCAGTTTTTAATAAAACTATCCATATGCAATGCAATAAGTTATATCAGTTTTTAATAAAACTATCCATATGCAATGAAATAAGTTATATCAGTTTTTAATAAAACTATCCATATGCAATGCACTGAGTTATATCAGTTTTTAGTAAAACTATCCATATGCAATGCAGTGAGTTATATCAGTTTTTAATAAAACTATCCATATGCAATGCAATAAGTTATATCAGTTTTTAATAAAGCTATCCATATGCAATGCTCTGAGTTATATCAGTTTTTAATAAAACTATCCATATGCAATGCACTGAGTTATATCAGTTTTTAATAAAACTATCCATATGCAATGCACTGAGTTATAACAGTTTTTAGTAAAACTATCCATATGCAATGCACTGAGTTATATCAGTTTTTAATAAAACTATCCATATGCAATGCAATAAGTTATATCAGTTTTTAATAAAACTATCCATATGCAATGCAGTGAGTTATATCAGTTTTTAATAAAACTATCCATATGCAATGCTCTGAGTTATATCAGTTTTTAATAAAACTATCCATATGCAATGCAGCGAGTTATATCAGGTTTTAATAAAACTATCCATAAGCAATGCAATAAGTCATATCACTGGCTTATATCAGTTTTTAGTAAAACTATCCATATGCAATGCACTGAGTTATATCAGTTTTCAATAAAACTATCCATATGCAATGCAATAAGTTATATCAGTTTTTAATAAAACTATCCATATGCAATGCAGTGAGTTATATCAGTTTTTAATAAAACTATCCATATGCAATGCACTGAGTTATATCAGTTTTTAATAAAACTATCCATATGCAATGCAATAAGTTATATCAGTTTTTAATAAAACTATCCATATGCAATGCACTGAGTTATATCAGTTTTTAATAAAACTATCCATATGCAATGCAATAAGTTATATCAGTTTTTAATAAAACTATCCATATGCAATGCACTGAGTTATATCAGTTTTTAGTAAAACTATCCATATGCAATGCACTGAGTTATATCAGTTTTTAATAAAACTATCCATATGCAATGCAATAAGTTATATCAGTTTTTATAAAACTATCCATATGCAATGCAGCGAGTTATATCAGTTTTTAATAAAACTATCCATATGCAATGCACTGACTTATATCAGTTTTTAGTAAAACTATCCATATGCAATGCACTGAGTTATATCAGTTTTTAATAAAACTATCCATATGCAATGCAATAAGTTATATCAGTTTTTAATAAAACTATCCATATGCAATGCAGCGAGTTATATCAGTTTTTAATAAAACTATCCATATGCTATGCACTGAGTTATATCAGTTTTTAATAAAACTATCCATATGCAAGGCAATAAGTTATATCAGTTTTTAATAAAACTATCCATATGCAATGCACTGAGTTATATCAGTTTTTAATAAAACTATCCATATGCAATGCAATAAGTTATATCAGTTTTTAATAAAACTATCCATATGCAATGCACTGAGTTATATCAGTTTTTAGTAAAACTATCCATATGCAATGCAGTGAGTTATATCAGTTTTTAGTAAAACTATCCATATGCAATGCAGTGAGTTATATCAGTTTTTAATAAAACTATCCATAAGCAATGCAATAAGTTATATCAGTTTTTAATAAAACTATCCATATGCAATGCAGCGAGTTATATCAGTTTGCTATGCTATGTTTTTAATAAAACTATCCATATGCAATGCACTGAGTTATATCAGTTTTTAGTAAAACTATCCATATGCAATGCACTGAGTTATATCAGTTTTTAATAAAACTATCCATATGCAATGCAGTGAGTTATAACAGTTTTTAGTAAAACTATCCATATGCAATGCAGCGAGTTATATCAGTTTTTAATAAAACTGTCCATATGCAATGCAGTGAGTTATATCAGTTTTTAGTAAAACTATCCATATGCAATGCACTGAGTTATATCAGTTTTTAGTAAAACTATCCATATGCAATGCACTGAGTTATATCAGTTTTCAATAAAACTATCCATATGCAATGCAATAAGTTATATCAGTTTTTAATAAAACTATCCATATGCAATGCAATAAGTTATATCAGTTTTTAATAAAACTATCCATATGCAATGCACTGAGTTATATCAGTTTTTAATAAAACTATCCATATGCAATGCAATAAGTTATATCAGTTTTTAATAAAACTATCCATATGCAATGAAATAAGTTATATCAGTTTTTAATAAAACTATCCATATGCAATGCACTGAGTTATATCAGTTTTTAGTAAAACTATCCATATGCAATGCAGTGAGTTATATCAGTTTTTAATAAAACTATCCATATGCAATGCAATAAGTTATATCAGTTTTTAATAAAACTATCCATATGCAATGCTCTGAGTTATATCAGTTTTTAATAAAACTATCCATATGCAATGCACTGAGTTATATCAGTTTTTAATAAAACTATCCATATGCAATGCACTGAGTTATATCAGTTTTTAGTAAAACTATCCATATGCAATGCACTGAGTTATATCAGTTTTTAATAAAACTATCCATATGCAATGCAATAAGTTATATCAGTTTTTAATAAAACTATCCATATGCAATGCAGTGAGTTATATCAGTTTTTAATAAAACTATCCATATGCAATGCTCTGAGTTATATCAGTTTTTAATAAAACTATCCATATGCAATGCAGCGAGTTATATCAGGTTTTAATAAAACTATCCATAAGCAATGCAATAAGTCATATCACTGACTTATATCAGTTTTTAGTAAAACTATCCATATGCAATGCACTGAGTTATATCAGTTTTCAATAAAACTATCCATATGCAATGCAATAAGTTATATCAGTTTTTAATAAAACTATCCATATGCAATGCAGTGAGTTATATCAGTTTTTAATAAAACTATCCATATGCAATGCACTGAGTTATATCAGTTTTTAATAAAACTATCCATATGCAATGCAATAAGTTATATCAGTTTTTAATAAAACTATCCATATGCAATGCAATAAGTTATATCAGTTTTTAATAAAACTATCCATATGCAATGCAGTGAGTTATATCAGTTTTTAATAAAACTATCCATATGCAATGCTCTGAGTTATATCAGTTTTTAATAAAACTATCCATATGCAATGCAATAAGTTATATCAGTTTTTAATAAAACTATCCATATGCAATGCAGTGAGTTATATCAGTTTTTAATAAAACTATCCATATGCAATGCAATAAGTTATATCAGTTTTTAATAAAACTATCCATATGCAATGCTCTGAGTTATATCAGTTTTTAATAAAACTATCCATATGCAATGCTCTGAGTTATATCAGTTTTTAATAAAACTATCCATATGCAATGCAGCGAGTTATATCAGGTTTTAATAAAACTATCCATAAGCAAAGCAATAAGTTATATCAGTTTTTAATAAAACTATCCATATGCAATGCAATAAGTTATATCAGTTTTTAATAAAACTATCCATATGCAATGCAGTGAGTTATATCAGTTTTTAATAAAACTATCCATATGCAATGCTCTGAGTTATATCAGTTTTTAATAAAACTATCCATATGCAATGCAGTGAGTTATATCAGTTTTTAATAAAACTATCCATATGCAATGCACTGAGTTATATCAGTTTTTAATAAAACTATCCATATGCAATGCTCTGAGTTATATCAATTTTTAATAAAACTATCCATATGCAATGCACTGAGTTATATCAGTTTTTAATAAAACTATCCATATGCTATGCACTGAGTTATATCAGTTTCTAATAAAACTATCCATATGCAATGCAATAAGTTATATCAGTTTTTAATAAAACTATCCATATGCAATGCACTGAGTTATATCAGTTTTTAGTAAAACTATCCATATGCAATGCACTGAGTTATATCAGTTTTTAATAAAACTATCCATATGCAATGCAATAAGTTATATCAGTTTTTATAAAACTATCCATATGCAATGCAGCGAGTTATATCAGTTTTTAATAAAACTATCCATATGCAATGCACTGACTTATATCAGTTTTAAGTAAAACTATCCATATGCAATGCACTGAGTTATACCAGTTTTTAATAAAACTATCCATATGCAATGCAATAAGTTATATCAGTTTTTAATAAAACTATCCATATGCAATGCAGCGAGTTATATCAGTTTTTAAAAAAACTATCCATATGCTATGCACTGAGTTATATCATTTTTTAATAAAACTATCCATATGCAAGGCAATAAGTTATATCAGTTTTTAATAAAACTATCCATATGCAATGCACTGAGTTATATCAGTTTTCAATAAAACTATCCATATGCAATGCAATAAGTTATATCAGTTTTTAGTAAAACTATCCATATGCAATGCAGTTTTCAATAAAACTATCCATATGCAATGCAATAAGTTAT
Source organism: Ceratitis rosa (assembly GCA_037013455.1). Lineage (NCBI taxonomy): Eukaryota > Metazoa > Arthropoda > Insecta > Diptera > Tephritidae > Ceratitis > Ceratitis rosa. Next base: position 913,165 of record JAWMAG010000023.1, read on the forward strand.
ATCAGTTTTTAATAAAACTATCCATATGCAATGCAATAAGTTATATCAGTTTTTAATAAAACTATCCATACGCAATGCAGTGAGTTATATCAGTTTTTAATAAAACTATCCATATGCAATGCTCTGAGTTATATCAGTTTTTAATAAAACTATCCATATGCAATGCAATAAGTTATATCAGTTTTTAATAAAACTATCCATATGCAATGCACTGAGTTATATCAGTTTTCAATAAAACTATCCCTATGCAATGCAATAAGTTATATCAGTTTTTAATAAAACTATCCATATGCAATATTCTGAGTTATATCAGTTTTTAATAAAACTATCCATATGCAATGCTCTGAGTTATATCAGTTTTTAATAAACCTATCCATATGCAATGCAGCGAGTTATATCAGGTTTTAATAAAACTATCCATAAGCAAAGCAATAAGTTGTATCAGTTTTTAATAAAACTATCCATATGCAATGCAATAAGTTATATCAGTTTTTAATAAAACTATCCATATGCAATGCAGTGAGTTATATCAGTTTTTAATAAAACTATCCATATGCAATGCTCTGAGTTATATCAGTTTTTAATAAAACTATTCATATGCAATGCAATAAGTTATATCAGTTTTTAATAAAGCTATCCATATGCAATGCTCTGAGTTATATCAGTTTTTAATAAAACTATCCATATGCAATGCACTGAGTTATATCAGTTTTTAATAAAACTATCCATATGCAATGCACTGAGTTATAACAGTTTTTAGTAAAACTATCCATATGCAATGCACTGAGTTATATCAGTTTTTAATAAAACTATCCATATGCAATGCAATAAGTTATATCAGTTTTTAATAAAACTATCCATATGCAATGCAGTGAGTTATATCAGTTTTTAATAAAACTATCCATATGCAATGCTCTGAGTTATATCTGTTTTTAATAAAACTATCCATATGCAATGCAGCGAGTTATATCAGGTTTTAATAAAACTATCCATAAGCAATGCAATAAGTCATATCACTGGCTTATATCAGTTTTTAGTAAAACTATCCATATGCAATGCACTGAGTTATATCAGTTTTCAATAAAACTATCCATATGCAATGCAATAAGTTATATCAGTTTTTAATAAAACTATCCATATGCAATGCAGTGAGTTATATCAGTTTTTAATAAAACTATCCGTATGCAATGCACTGAGTTATATCAGTTTTTAATAAAACTATCCATATGCAATGCAATAAGTTATATCAGTTTTTAATAAAACTATCCATATGCAATGCACTGAGTTATATCAGTTTTTAATAAAACTATCCATATGCAATGCAATAAGTTATATCAGTTTTTAATAAAACTATCCATATGCAATGCACTGAGTTATATCAGTTTTTAGTAAAACTATCCATATGCAATGCACTGAGTTATATCAGTTTTTAATAAAACTATCCATATGCAATGCAATAAGTTATATCAGTTTTTATAAAACTATCCATATGCAATGCAGCGAGTTATATCAGTTTTTAATAAAACTATCCATATGCAATGCACTGACTTATATCAGTTTTTAGTAAAACTATCCATATGCAATGCACTGAGTTATATCAGTTTTTAATAAAACTATCCATATGCAATGCAATAAGTTATATCAGTTTTTAATAAAACTATCCATATGCAATGCAGCGAGTTATATCAGTTTTTAATAAAACTATCCATATGCTATGCACTGAGTTATATCAGTTTTTAATAAAACTATCCATATGCAAGGCAATAAGTTATATCAGTTTTTAATAAAACTATCCATATGCAATGCACTGAGTTATATCAGTTTTTAATAAAACTATCCATATGCAATGCAATAAGTTATATCAGTTTTTAATAAAACTATCCATATGCAATGCACTGAGTTATATCAGTTTTTAGTAAAACTATCCATATGCAATGCAGTGAGTTATATCAGTTTTTAGTAAAACTATCCATATGCAATGCAGTGAGTTATATCAGTTTTTAATAAAACTATCCATAAGCAATGCAATAAGTTATATCAGTTTTTAATAAAACTATCCATATGCAATGCAGCGAGTTATATCAGTTTGCTATGCTATGTTTTTAATAAAACTATCCATATGCAATGCACTGAGTTATATCAGTTTTTAGTAAAACTATCCATATGCAATGCACTGAGTTATATCAGTTTTTAATAAAACTATCCATATGCAATGCAGTGAGTTATATCAGTTTTTAGTAAAACTATCCATATGCAATGCAGCGAGTTATATCAGTTTTTAATAAAACTGTCCATATGCAATGCAGTGAGTTATATCAGTTTTTAGTAAAACTATCCATATGCAATGCACTGAGTTATATCAGTTTTTAGTAAAACTATCCATATGCAATGCACTGAGTTATATCAGTTTTCAATAAAACTATCCATATGCAATGCAATAAGTTATATCAGTTTTTAATAAAACTATCCATATGCAATGCAATAAGTTATATCAGTTTTTAATAAAACTATCCTTATGCAATGCAGCGAGTTATATCAGTTTTTAATAAAACTATCCATATGCTATGCACTGAGTTATATCAGTTTTTAATAAAACTATCCATATGCAAGGCAATAAGTTATATCAGTTTTTAATAAAACTATCCATATGCAATGCACTGAGTTATATCAGTTTTTAATAAAACTATCCATATGCAATGCAATAAGTTATATCAGTTTTTAATAAAACTATCCATATGCAATGCACTGAGTTATATCAGTTTTTAGTAAAACTATCCATATGCAATGCAGCGAGTTATATCAGGTTTTAATAAAACTATCCATAAGCAATGCAATAAGTCATATCACTGGCTTATATCAGTTTTTAGTAAAACTATCCATATGCAATGCACTGAGTTATATCAGTTTTCAATAAAACTATCCATATGCAATGCAATAAGTTATATCAGTTTTTAATAAAACTATCCATATGCAATGCAGTGAGTTATATCAGTTTTTAATAAAACTATCCATATGCAATGCACTGAGTTATATCAGTTTTTAATAAAACTATCCATATGCAATGCAATAAGTTATATCAGTTTTTAATAAAACTATCCATATGCAATGAAATAAGTTATATCAGTTTTTAGTAAAACTATCCATATGCAATGCAGTGAGTTATATCAGTTTTTAGTAAAACTATCCATATGCAATGCACTGAGTTATATCAGTTTTCAATAAAACTATCCATATGCAATGCAATAAGTTATATCAGTTTTTAATAAAACTATCCATATGCAATGCAATAAGTTATATCAGTTTTTAATAAAACTATCCATATGTAATGCAGCGAGTTATATCAGTTTTTAATAAAACTATCCATATGCAATGCAATAAGTTATATCAGTTTTTAATAAAACTATCCATATGCAATGAAATAAGTTATATCAGTTTTTAGTAAAACTATCCATATGCAATGCACTGAGTTATATCAGTTTTTAATAAAACTATCCATATGCAATGCAATAAGTTATATCAGTTTTTAATAAAACTATCCATATGCAATGAAATAAGTTATATCAGTTTTTAGTAAAACTATCCATATGCAATGCAGTGAGTTATATCAGTTTTTAGTAAAACTATCCATATGCAATGCACTGAGTTATATCAGTTTTCAATAAAACTATCCATATGCAATGCAATAAGTTATATCAGTTTTTAATAAAACTATCCATATGCAATGCAATAAGTTATATCAGTTTTTAATAAAACTATCCATATGCAATGCAGCGAGTTATATCAGTTTTTAATAAAACTATCCATATGCAATGCAATAAGTTATATCAGTTTTTAGTAAAACTATCCATATGCAATGCAGTGAGTTATATCAGTTTTTAGTAAAACTATCCATATGCAATGCACTGAGTTATATCAGTTTTCAATAAAACTATCCATATGCAATGCAATAAGTTATATCAGTTTTTAATAAAACTATCCATATGCAATGCAATAAGTTATATCAGTTTTTAATAAAACTATCCATATGCAATGCAGTGAGTTATATCAGTTTTTAATAAAACTATCCATATGCAATGCACTGAGTTATATCAGTTTTTAATAAAACTATCCATATGCAATGCAATAAGTTATATCAGTTTTTAATAAAACTATCCATATGCAATGCAATAAGTTATATCAGTTTTTAATAAAACTATCCATATGCAATGCAGCGAGTTATATCAGTTTTTAATAAAACTATCCATATGCAATGCAATAAGTTATATCAGTTTTTAGTAAAACTATCCATATGCAATGCAGTGAGTTATATCAGTTTTTAGTAAAACTATCCATATGCAATGCACTGAGTTATATCAGTTTTCAATAAAACTATCCATATGCAATGCAATAAGTTATATCAGTTTTTAATAAAACTATCCATATGCAATGCAATAAGTTATATCAGTTTTTAATAAAACTATCCATATGCAATGCAGCGAGTTATATCAGTTTTTAATAAAACTATCCATATGCAATGCAATAAGTTATATCAGTTTTTAGTAAAACTATCCATATGCAATGCAGTGAGTTATATCAGTTTTTAGTAAAACTATCCATATGCAATGCACTGAGTTATATCAGTTTTCAATAAAACTATCCATATGCAATGCAATAAGTTATATCAGTTTTTAATAAAACTATCCATATGCAATGCAATAAGTTATATCAGTTTTTAATAAAACTATCCATATGCAATGCAGCGAGTTATATCAGTTTTTAATAAAACTATCCATATGCAATGCAATAAGTTATATCAGTTTTTAATAAAACTATCCATATGCAATGAAATAAGTTATATCAGTTTTTAGTAAAACTATCCATATGCAATGCACTGAGTTATATCAGTTTTTAATAAAACTATCCATATGCAATGCAATAAGTTATATCAGTTTTTAATAAAACTATCCATATGCAATGAAATAAGTTATATCAGTTTTTAGTAAAACTATCCATATGCAATGCAGTGAGTTATATCAGTTTTTAGTAAAACTATCCATATGCAATGCACTGAGTTATATCAGTTTTCAATAAAACTATCCATATGCAATGCAATAAGTTATATCAGTTTTTAATAAAATTATCCATATGCAATGCAATAAGTTATATCAGTTTTTAATAAAACTATCCATATGCAATGCAGCGAGTTATATCAGTTTTTAATAAAACTATCCATATGCAATGCAATAAGTTATATCAGTTTTTAGTAAAACTATCCATATGCAATGCAGTGAGTTATATCAGTTTTTAGTAAAACTATCCATATGCAATGCACTGAGTTATATCAGTTTTCAATAAAACTATCCATATGCAATGCAATAAGTTATATCAGTTTTTAATAAAACTATCCATATGCAATGCAATAAGTTATATCAGTTTTTAATAAAACTATCCATATGCAATGCAGTGAGTTATATCAGTTTTTAATAAAACTATCCATATGCAATGCACTGAGTTATATCAGTTTTTAATAAAACTATCCATATGCAATGCAATAAGTTATATCAGTTTTTAATAAAACTATCCATATGCAATGAAATAAGTTATATCAGTTTTTAGTAAAACTATCCATATGCAATGCAGTGAGTTATATCAGTTTTTAGTAAAACTATCCATATGCAATGCACTGAGTTATATCAGTTTTCAATAAAACTATCCATATGCAATGCAATAAGTTATATCAGTTTTTAATAAAACTATCCATATGCAATGCAATAAGTTATATCAGTTTTTAATAAAACTATCCATATGCAATGCAGCGAGTTATATCAGTTTTTAATAAAACTATCCATATGCTATGCACTGAGTTATATCAGTTTTTAATAAAACTATCCATATGCAAGGCAATAAGTTATATCAGTTTTTAATAAAACTATCCATATGCAATGCACTGAGTTATATCAGTTTTTAATAAAACTATCCATATGCAATGCAATAAGTTATATCAGTTTTTAATAAAACTATCCATATGCAATGCACTGAGTTATATCAGTTTTTAGTAAAACTATCCATATGCAATGCAGCGAGTTATATCAGGTTTTAATAAAACTATCCATAAGCAATGCAATAAGTCATATCACTGGCTTATATCAGTTTTTAGTAAAACTATCCATATGCAATGCACTGAGTTATATCAGTTTTCAATAAAACTATCCATATGCAATGCAATAAGTTATATCAGTTTTTAATAAAACTATCCATATGCAATGCAGTGAGTTATATCAGTTTTTAATAAAACTATCCATATGCAATGCACTGAGTTATATCAGTTTTTAATAAAACTATCCATATGCAATGCAATAAGTTATATCAGTTTTTAATAAAACTATCCATATGCAATGAAATAAGTTATATCAGTTTTTAATAAAACTATCCATATGCAATGCACTGAGTTATATCAGTTTTTAGTAAAACTATCCATATGCAATGCAGTGAGTTATATCAGTTTTTAATAAAACTATCCATATGCAATGCAATAAGTTATATCAGTTTTTAATAAAACTATCCATATGCAATGCTCTGAGTTATATCAGTTTTTAATAAAACTATCCATATGCAATGCACTGAGTTATATCAGTTTTTAATAAAACTATCCATATGCAATGCACTGAGTTATATCAGTTTTTAGTAAAACTATCCATATGCAATGCACTGAGTTATATCAGTTTTTAATAAAACTATCCATATGCAATGCAATAAGTTATATCAGTTTTTAATAAAACTATCCATATGCAATGCAGCGAGTTATATCAGTTTTTAATAAAACTATCCATATGCAATGCAATAAGTTATATCAGTTTTTAATAAAACTATCCATATGCAATGCAATAAGTTATATCAGTTTTTAATAAAACTATCCATATGCAATGCTCTGAGTTATATCAGTTTTTAATAAAACTATCCATATGCAATGCACTGAGTTATATCAGTTTTTAATAAAACTATCCATATGCAATGCACTGAGTTATATCAGTTTTTAGTAAAACTATCCATATGCAATGCACTGAGTTATATCAGTTTTTAATAAAACTATCCATATGCAATGCAATAAGTTATATCAGTTTTTAATAAAACTATCCATATGCAATGCAGCGAGTTATATCAGTTTTTAATAAAACTATCCATATGCAATGCAATAAGTTATATCAGTTTTTAATAAAACTATCCATATGCAATGAAATAAGTTATATCAGTTTTTAGTAAAATTATCCATATGCAATGCACTGAGTTATATCAGTTTTTAATAAAACTATCCATATGCAATGCAATAAGTTATATCAGTTTTTAATAAAACTATCCATATGCAATGAAATAAGTTATATCAGTTTTTAGTAAAACTATCCATATGCAATGCAGTGAGTTATATCAGTTTTTAGTAAAACTATCCATATGCAATGCACTGAGTTATATCAGTTTTCAATAAAACTATCCATATGCAATGCAATAAGTTATATCAGTTTTTAATAAAACTATCCATATGCAATGCAATAAGTTATATCAGTTTTTAATAAAACTATCCATATGCAATGCAGCGAGTTATATCAGTTTTTAATAAAACTATCCATATGCAATGCAATAAGTTATATCAGTTTTTAGTAAAACTATCCATATGCAATGCAGTGAGTTATATCAGTTTTTAGTAAAACTATCCATATGCAATGCACTGAGTTATATCAGTTTTCAATAAAACTATCCATATGCAATGCAATAAGTTATATCAGTTTTTAATAAAACTATCCATATGCAATGCAATAAGTTATATCAGTTTTTAATAAAACTATCCATATGCAATGCAGTGAGTTATATCAGTTTTTAATAAAACTATCCATATGCAATGCACTGAGTTATATCAGTTTTTAATAAAACTATCCATATGCAATGCAATAAGTTATATCAGTTTTTAATAAAACTATCCATATGCAATGCAATAAGTTATATCAGTTTTTAATAAAACTATCCATATGCAATGCAGCGAGTTATATCAGTTTTTAATAAAACTATCCATATGCAATGCAATAAGTTATATCAGTTTTTAGTAAAACTATCCATATGCAATGCAGTGAGTTATATCAGTTTTTAGTAAAACTATCCATATGCAATGCACTGAGTTATATCAGTTTTCAATAAAACTATCCATATGCAATGCAATAAGTTATATCAGTTTTTAATAAAACTATCCATATGCAATGCAATAAGTTATATCAGTTTTTAATAAAACTATCCATATGCAATGCAGCGAGTTATATCAGTTTTTAATAAAACTATCCATATGCAATGCAATAAGTTATATCAGTTTTTAGTAAAACTATCCATATGCAATGCAGTGAGTTATATCAGTTTTTAGTAAAACTATCCATATGCAATGCACTGAGTTATATCAGTTTTCAATAAAACTATCCATATGCAATGCAATAAGTTATATCAGTTTTTAATAAAACTATCCATATGCAATGCAATAAGTTATATCAGTTTTTAATAAAACTATCCATATGCAATGCAGCGAGTTATATCAGTTTTTAATAAAACTATCCATATGCAATGCAATAAGTTATATCAGTTTTTAATAAAACTATCCATATGCAATGAAATAAGTTATATCAGTTTTTAGTAAAACTATCCATATGCAATGCACTGAGTTATATCAGTTTTTAATAAAACTATCCATATGCAATGCAATAAGTTATATCAGTTTTTAATAAAACTATCTATATGCAATGAAATAAGTTATATCAGTTTTTAGTAAAACTATCCATATGCAATGCAGTGAGTTATATCAGTTTTTAGTAAAACTATCCATATGCAATGCACTGAGTTATATCAGTTTTCAATAAAACTATCCATATGCAATGCAATAAGTTATATCAGTTTTTAATAAAACTATCCATATGCAATGCAATAAGTTATATCAGTTTTTAATAAAACTATCCATATGCAATGCAGCGAGTTATATCAGTTTTTAATAAAACTATCCATATGCAATGCAATAAGTTATATCAGTTTTTAGTAAAACTATCCATATGCAATGCAGTGAGTTATATCAGTTTTTAGTAAAACTATCCATATGCAATGCACTGAGTTATATCAGTTTTCAATAAAACTATCCATATGCAATGCAATAAGTTATATCAGTTTTTAATAAAACTATCCATATGCAATGCAATAAGTTATATCAGTTTTTAATAAAACTATCCATATGCAATGCAGTGAGTTATATCAGTTTTTAATAAAACTATCCATATGCAATGCACTGAGTTATATCAGTTTTTAATAAAACTATCCATATGCAATGCAATAAGTTATATCAGTTTTTAATAAAACTATCCATATGCAATGAAATAAGTTATATCAGTTTTTAGTAAAACTATCCATATGAAATGCAGTGAGTTATATCAGTTTTTAGTAAAACTATCCATATGCAATGCACTGAGTTATATCAGTTTTCAATAAAACTATCCATATGCAATGCAATAAGTTATATCAGTTTTTAATAAAACTATCCATATGCAATGCAATAAGTTATATCAGTTTTTAATAAAACTATCCATATGCAATGCAGCGAGTTATATCAGTTTTTAATAAAACTATCCATATGCTATGCACTGAGTTATATCAGTTTTTAATAAAACTATCCATATGCAAGGCAATAAGTTATATCAGTTTTTAATAAAACTATCCATATGCAATGCACTGAGTTATATCAGTTTTTAATAAAACTATCCATATGCAATGCAATAAGTTATATCAGTTTTTAATAAAACTATCCATATGCAATGCACTGAGTTATATCAGTTTTTAGTAAAACTATCCATATGCAATGCAGCGAGTTATATCAGGTTTTAATAAAACTATCCATAAGCAATGCAATAAGTCATATCACTGGCTTATATCAGTTTTTAGTAAAACTATCCATATGCAATGCACTGAGTTATATCAGTTTTCAATAAAACTATCCATATGCAATGCAATAAGTTATATCAGTTTTTAATAAAACTATCCATATGCAATGCAGTGAGTTATATCTGTTTTTAATAAAACTATCCATATGCAATGCACTGAGTTATATCAGTTTTTAATAAAACTATCCATATGCAATGCAATAAGTTATATCAGTTTTTAATAAAACTATCCATATGCAATGAAATAAGTTATATCAGTTTTTAATAAAACTATCCATATGCAATGCACTGAGTTATATCAGTTTTTAGTAAAACTATCCATATGCAATGCAGTGAGTTATATCAGTTTTTAATAAAACTATCCATATGCAATGCAATAAGTTATATCAGTTTTTAATAAAACTATCCATATGCAATGCTCTGAGTTATATCAGTTTTTAATAAAACTATCCATATGCAATGCACTGAGTTATATCAGTTTTTAATAAAACTATCCATATGCAATGCACTGAGTTATATCAGTTTTTAGTAAAACTATCCATATGCAATGCACTGAGTTATATCAGTTTTTAATAAAACTATCCATATGCAATGCAATAAGTTATATCAGTTTTTAATAAAACTATCCATATGCAATGCAGTGAGTTATATCAGTTTTTAATAAAACTATCCATATGCAATGCTCTGAGTTATATCAGTTTTTAATAAAACTATCCATATGCAATGCAGCGAGTTATATCAGGTTTTAATAAAACTATCCATAAGCAATGCAATAAGTCATATCACTGACTTATATCAGTTTTCAATAAAACTATCCATATGCAATGCAATAAGTTATATCAGTTTTTAATAAAACTATCCATATGCAATGCAGTGAGTTATATCAGTTTTTAATAAAACTATCCATATGCAATGCACTGAGTTATATCAGTTTTTAATAAAACTATCCATATGCAATGCAATAAGTTATATCAGTTTTTAATAAAACTATCCATATGCAATGCAATAAGTTATATCAGTTTTTAATAAAACTATCCATATGCAATGCAGTGAGTTATATCAGTTTTTAATAAAACTATCCATATGCAATGCTCTGAGTTATATCAGTTTTTAATAAAACTATCCATATGCAATGCAATAAGTTATATCAGTTTTTAATAAAACTATCCATATGCAATGCAGTGAGTTATATCAGTTTTTAATAAAACTATCCATATGCAATGCAATAAGTTATATCAGTTTTTAATAAAACTATCCATATGCAATGCTCTGAGTTATATCAGTTTTTAATAAAACTATCCATATGCAATGCTCTGAGTTATATCAGTTTTTAATAAAACTATCCATATGCAATGCAGCGAGTTATATCAGGTTTTAATAAAACTATCCATAAGCAAAGCAATAAGTTATATCAGTTTTTAATAAAACTATCCATATGCAATGCAATAAGTTATATCAGTTTTTAATAAAACTATCCATATGCAATGCAGTGAGTTATATCAGTTTTTAATAAAACTATCCATATGCAATGCTCTGAGTTATATCAGTTTTTAATAAAACTATCCATATGCAATGCAGTGAGTTATATCAGTTTTTAATAAAACTATCCATATGCAATGCACTGAGTTATATCAGTTTTTAATAAAACTATCCATATGCAATGCTCTGAGTTATATCAATTTTTAATAAAACTATCCATATGCAATGCACTGAGTTATATCAGTTTTTAATAAAACTATCCATATGCTATGCACTGAGTTATATCAGTTTCTAATAAAACTATCCATATGCAATGCAATAAGTTATATCAGTTTTTAATAAAACTATCCATATGCAATGCACTGAGTTATATCAGTTTTTAGTAAAACTATCCATATGCAATGCACTGAGTTATATCAGTTTTTAATAAAACTATCCATATGCAATGCAATAAGTTATATCAGTTTTTATAAAACTATCCATATGCAATGCAGCGAGTTATATCAGTTTTTAATAAAACTATCCATATGCAATGCACTGACTTATATCAGTTTTAAGTAAAACTATCCATATGCAATGCACTGAGTTATACCAGTTTTTAATAAAACTATCCATATGCAATGCAATAAGTTATATCAGTTTTTAATAAAACTATCCATATGCAATGCAGCGAGTTATATCAGTTTTTAAAAAAACTATCCATATGCTATGCACTGAGTTATATCAGTTTTTAATAAAACTATCCATATGCAAGGCAATAAGTTATATCAGTTTTTAATAAAACTATCCATATGCAATGCACTGAGTTATATCAGTTTTCAATAAAACTATCCATATGCAATGCAATAAGTTATATCAGTTTTTAGTAAAACTATCCATATGCAATGCAGTTTTCAATAAAACTATCCATATGCAATGCAATAAGTTATATCAGTTTTTAATAAAACTATCCATATGCAATGCAATAAGTTATATCAGTTTTTAATAAAACTATCCATACGCAATGCAGTGAGTTATATCAGTTTTTAATAAAACTATCCATATGCAATGCTCTGAGTTATATCAGTTTTTAATAAAACTATCCATATGCAATGCAATAAGTTATATCAGTTTTTAATAAAACTATCCATATGCAATGCACTGAGTTATATCAGTTTTCAATAAAACTATCCCTATGCAATGCAATAAGTTATATCAGTTTTTAATAAAACTATCCATATGCAATATTCTGAGTTATATCAGTTTTTAATAAAACTATCCATATGCAATGCTCTGAGTTATATCAGTTTTTAATAAACCTATCCATATGCAATGCAGCGAGTTATATCAGGTTTTAATAAAACTATCCATAAGCAAAGCAATAAGTTGTATCAGTTTTTAATAAAACTATCCATATGCAATGCAATAAGTTATATCAGTTTTTAATAAAACTATCCATATGCAATGCAGTGAGTTATACCAGTTTTTAATAAAACTATCCATATGCAATGCTCTGAGTTATATCAGTTTTTAATAAAACTATTCATATGCAATGCCGTGAGTTATATCAGTTTTTAATAAAACTATCCATATGCAATGCACTGAGTTATATCAGTTTTTAATAAAACTATCCATATGCAATGCTCTGAGTTATATCAATTTTTAATAAAACTATCCATATGCAATGCACTGAGTTATATCAGTTTTTAATAAAACTATCCATATGCAATGCAATAAGTTATATCAGTTTTTAATAAAACTATCCATATGCAATGCACTGAGTTATATCAGTTTTTAGTAAAACTATCCATATGCAATGCACTGAGTTATATCAGTTTTTAATAAAACTATCCATATGCAATGCAATAAGTTATATCAGTTTTTAATAAAACTATCCATATGCAATGCACTGACTTATATCAGTTTTTAGTAAAACTATCCATATGCAATGCACGGAGTTATATCACTTTTTAATAAAACTATCCATATGCAATGCAATAAGTTATATCAGTTTTTAATAAAACTATCCATATGCAATGCAGCGAGTTATATCAGTTTTTAATAAAACTATCCATATGCTATGCAATGAGTTATATCAGTTTTTAATAAAACTATCCATATGCAAGGCAATAAGTTATATCAGTTTTTAATAAAACTATCCATATGCAATGCACTGAGTTATATCAGTTTTTAATAAAACTATCCATATGCAATGCAATAAGTTATATCAATTTTTAATAAAACTATCCATATGCAATGCACTGAGTTATATCAGTTTTTAGTAAAACTATCCATATGCAATGCACTGAGTTATATCAGTTTTCAATAAAACTATCCATATGCAATGCAATAAGTTATATCAGTTTTTAATAAAACTATCCATATGCAATGCAATAAGTTATATCAGTTTTTAATAAAACTATCCATACGCAATGCAGTGAGTTATATCAGTTTTTAATAAAACTATCCATATGCAATGCTCTGAGTTATATCAGTTTTTAATAAAACTATCCATATGCAATGCAATAAGTTATATCAGTTTTTAATAAAACTATCCATATGCAATGCACTGAGTTATATCAGTTTTTAATAAAACTATCCATATGCAATGCACTGAGTTATATCAGTTTTTAATAAAACTATCCATATGCAATGCAATAAGTTATATCAGTTTTTAATAAAACTATCCATATGCAATGCACTGAGTTATATCAGTTTTTAGTAAAACTATCCATATGCAATGCACTGAGTTATATCAGTTTTCAATAAAACTATCCATATGCAATGCAATAAGTTACATCAGTTTTTAATAAAACTATCCATATGCAATGCAATAAGTTATATCAGTTTTTAATAAAACTATCCATACGCAATGCAGTGAGTTATATCAGTTTTTAATAAAACTATCCATATGCAATGCTCTGAGTTATATCAGTTTTTAATAAAACTATCCATATGCAATGCAATAAGTTATATCAGTTTTTAATAAAACTATCCATATGCAATGCACTGAGTTATATCAGTTTTCAATAAAACTATCCCTATGCAATGCAATAAGTTATATCAGTTTTTAATAAAACTATCCATATGCAATATTCTGAGTTATATCAGTTTTTAATAAAACTATCCATATGCAATGCTCTGAGTTATATCAGTTTTTAATAAACCTATCCATATGCAATGCAGCGAGTTATATCAGGTTTTAATAAAACTATCCATAAGCAAAGCAATAAGTTGTATCAGTTTTTAATAAAACTATCCATATGCAATGCAATAAGTTATATCAGTTTTTAATAAAACTATCCATATGCAATGCAGTGAGTTATATCAGTTTTTAATAAAACTATCCATATGCAATGCTCTGAGTTATATCAGTTTTTAATAAAACTATTCATATGCAATGCCGTGAGTTATATCAGTTTTTAATAAAACTATCCATATGCAATGCACTGAGTTATATCAGTTTTTAATAAAACTATCCATATGCAATGCTCTGAGTTATATCAATTTTTAATAAAACTATCCATATGCAATGCACTGAGTTATATCAGTTTTTAATAAAACTATCCATATGCAATGCAATAAGTTATATCAGTTTTTAATAAAACTATCCATATGCAATGCACTGAGTTATATCAGTTTTTAGTAAAACTATCCATATGCAATGCACTGAGTTATATCAGTTTTTAATAAAACTATCCATATGCAATGCAATAAGTTATATCAGTTTTTAATAAAACTATCCATATGCAATGCACTGACTTATATCAGTTTTAAGTAAAACTATCCATATGCAATGCACGGAGTTATATCAGTTTTTAATAAAACTATCCATATGCAATGCAATAAGTTATATCAGTTTTTAATAAAACTATCCATATGCAATGCAGCGAGTTATATCAGTTTTTAATAAAACTATCCATATGCTATGCACTGAGTTATATCAGTTTTTAATAAAACTATCCATATGCAAGGCAATAAGTTATATCAGTTTTTAATAAAACTATCCATATGCAATGCACTGAGTTATATCAGTTTTTAATAAAACTATCCATATGCAATGCAATAAGTTATATCAGTTTTTAATAAAACTATCCATATGCAATGCACTGAGTTATATCAGTTTTTAGTAAAACTATCCATATGCAATGCACTGAGTTATATCAGTTTTTAGTAAAACTATCCATATGCAATGCACTGAGTTATATCAGTTTTTAATAAAACTATCCATATGCAATGCAATAAGTTATATCAGTTTTTAATAAAACTATCCATATGCAATGCAGTGAGTTATATCAGTTTCTAATAAAACTATCCATATGCAATGCTCTGAGTTATATCAGTTTTTAATAAAACTATCCATATGCAATGCAGCGAGTTATATCAGGTTTTAATAAAACTATCCATAAGCAATGCAATAAGTCATATCACTGACTTATATCAGTTTTTAGTAAAACTATCCATATGCAATGCACTGAGTTATATCAGTTTTCAATAAAACTATCCATATGCAATGCAATAAGTTATATCAGTTTTTAATAAAACTATCCATATGCAATGCAGTGAGTTATATCAGTTTTTAATAAAACTATCCATATGCAATGCAGTGAGTTATATCAGTTTTTAATAAAACTATCCATATGCAATGCACTGAGTTATATCAGTTTTTAATAAAACTATCCATATGCAATGCTCTGAGTTATATCAATTTTTAATAAAACTATCCATATGCAATGCACTGAGTTATATCAGTTTTTAATAAAACTATCCATATGCTATGCACTGAGTTATATCAGTTTCTAATAAAACTATCCATATGCAATGCAATAAGTTATATCAGTTTTTAATAAAACTATCCGTATGCAATGCAATAAGTTATATCAGTTTTTAATAAAACTATCCATATGCAATGCAGTGAGTTATGTCAGTTTTTAATAAAACTATCCATATGCAATGCTCTGAGTTATATCAGTTTTTAATAAAACTATCCATATGCAATGCAGTGAGTTATATCAGTTTTTAATAAAACTATCCATATGCAATGCTCTGAGTTATATCAATTTTTAATAAAACTATCCGTATGCAATGCAATAAGTTATATCAGTTTTTAATAAAACTATCCATATGCAATGCAGTGAGTTATATCAGTTTTAAATAAAACTATCCATATGCAATGCTCTGAGTTATATCAGTTTTTAATAAAACTATCCATATGCAATGCAATAAGTTATATCAGTTTTTAATAAAACTATCCATATGCAATACAGCGAGTTATATCAGGCTTTAATAAAACTATCCATATGCAATGCTCTGAGTTATATCAATTTTTAATAAAACTATCCATATGCAATGCACTGAGTTATATCAGTTTTTAATAAAACTATCCATATGCTATGCACTGAGTTATATCAGTTTCTAATAAAACTATCCATATGCAATGCAATAAGTTATATCAGTTTTTAATAAAACTATCCATATGCAATGCACTGAGTTATATCAGTTTTTAGTAAAACTATCCATATGCAATGCACTGAGTTATATCAGTTTTTAATAAAACTATCCATATGCAATGCAATAAGTTATATCAGTTTTTATAAAACTATCCATATGCAATGCAGC
The DNA here is from genome assembly GCA_037013455.1 of Ceratitis rosa. Taxonomy (NCBI): domain Eukaryota; kingdom Metazoa; phylum Arthropoda; class Insecta; order Diptera; family Tephritidae; genus Ceratitis; species Ceratitis rosa. The sequence continues at coordinate 930,174 of JAWMAG010000023.1, forward strand.
GAGTTATATCAGTTTTTAATAAAACTATCCATATGCAATGCACTGACTTATATCAGTTTTTAGTAAAACTATCCATATGCAATGCACTGAGTTATACCAGTTTTTAATAAAACTATCCATATGCAATGCAATAAGTTATATCAGTTTTTAATAAAACTATTCATATGCAAGGTAATAAGTTATATCAGTTTTTAATAAAACTATCCATATGCAATGCACTGAGTTATATCAGTTTTCAATAAAACTATCCATATGCAATGCAATAAGTTATATCAGTTTTTAGTAAAACTATCCATATGCAATGCAGTTTTCAATAAAACTATCCATATGCAATGCAATAAGTTATATCAGTTTTTAATAAAACTATCCATATGCAATGCAATAAGTTATATCAGTTTTTAATAAAACTATCCATATGCAATGCAGTGAGTTATATCAGTTTTTAATAAAACTATCCATATGCAATGCTCTGAGTTATATCAGTTTTTAATAAAACTATCCATATGCAATGCAATAAGTTATATCAGTTTTTAATAAAACTATCCATATGCAATGCAGTGAGTTATATCAGTTTTTAATAAAACTATCCATATGCAATGCACTGAGTTATATCAGTTTTCAATAAAACTATCCCTATGCAATGCAATAAGTTATATCAGTTTTTAATAAAACTATCCATATGCAATGCTCTGAGTTATATCAGTTTTTAATAAAACTATCCATATGCAATGCTCTGAGTTATATCAGTTTTTAATAAACCTATCCATATGCAATGCAGCGAGTTATATCAGGTTTTAATAAAACTATCCATAAGCAAAGCAATAAGTTGTATCAGTTTTTAATAAAACTATCCATATGCAATGCAATAAGTTATATCAGTTTTTAATAAAACTATCCATATGCAATGCAGTGAGTTATATCAGTTTTTAATAAAACTATCCATATGCAATGCTCTGAGTTATATCAGTTTTTAATAAAACTATTCATATGCAATGCAGTGAGTTATATCAGTTTTTAATAAAACTATCCATATGCAATGCACTGAGTTATATCAGTTTTTAATAAAACTATCCATATGCAATGCTCTGAGTTATATCAATTTTTAATAAAACTATCCATATGCAATGCACTGAGTTATATCAGTTTTTAATAAAACTATCCATATGCAATGCAATAAGTTATATCAGTTTTTAATAAAACTATCCATATGCAATGCACTGAGTTATATCAGTTTTTAGTAAAACTATCCATATGCAATGCACTGAGTTATATCAGTTTTTAATAAAACTATCCATATGCAATGCAATAAGTTATATCAGTTTTTATAAAACTATCCATATGCAATGCAGCGAGTTATATCAGTTTTTAATAAAACTATCCATATGCAATGCACTGACTTATATCAGTTTTTAGTAAAACTATCCATATGCAATGCACTGAGTTATACCAGTTTTTAATAAAACTATCCATATGCAATGCAATAAGTTATATCAGTTTTTAATAAAACTATCCATATGCAATGCAGCGAGTTATATCAGTTTTAAAAAAAACTATCCATATGCTATGCACTGAGTTATATCAGTTTTTAATAAAACTATCCATATGCAAGGCAATAAGTTATATCAGTTTTTAATAAAACTATCCATATGCAATGCACTGAGTTATATCAGTTTTCAATAAAACTATCCATATGCAATGCAATAAGTTATATCAGTTTTTAGTAAAACTATCCATATGCAATGCAGTTTTCAATAAAACTATCCATATGCAATGCAATAAGTTATATCAGTTTTTAATAAAACTATCCATATGCAATGCAATAAGTTATATCAGTTTTTAATAAAACTATCCATATGCAATGCAGTGAGTTATATCAGTTTTTAATAAAACTATCCATATGCAATGCAGCGAGTTATATCAGGTTTTAATAAAACTATCCATAAGCAAAGCAATAAGTTGTATCAGTTCTTAATAAAACTATCCATATGCAATGCAATAAGTTATATCAGTTTTTAATAAAACTATCCATATGCAATGCAGTGAGTTATATCAGTTTTTAATAAAACTATCCATATGCAATGCTCTGAGTTATATCAGTTTTTAATAAAACTATTCATATGCAATGCAGTGAGTTATATCAGTTTTTAATAAAACTATCCATATGCAATGCGCTGAGTTATATCAGTTTTTAATAAAACTATCCATATGCAATGCTCTGAGTTATATCAATTTTTAATAAAACTATCAATATGCAATGCACTGAGTTATATCAGTTTTTAATAAAACTATCCATATGCAATGCAATAAGTTATATCAGTTTTTAATAAAACTATCCATATGCAATGCACTGAGTTATATCAGTTTTTAGTAAAACTATCCATATGCAATGCACTGAGTTATATCAGTTTTTAATAAAACTATCCATATGCAATGCAATAAGTTATATCAGTTTTTATAAAACTATCCATATGCAATGCAGCGAGTTATATCAGTTTTTAATAAAACTATCCATATGCAATGCACTGACTTATATCAGTTTTTAGTAAAACTATCCATATGCAATGCACGGAGTTATATCAGTTTTTAATAAAACTATCCATATGCAATGCAATAAGTTATATCAGTTTTTAATAAAACTATTCATATGCAATGCAGCGAGTTATATCAGTTTTTAATAAAACTATCCATATGCTATGCACTGAGTTATATCAGTTTTTAATAAAACTATCCATATGCAAGGCAATAAGTTATATCAGTTTTTAATAAAACTATCCATATGCAATGCACTGAGTTATATCAGTTTTTAATAAAACTATCCATATGCAATGCAATAAGTTATATCAGTTTTTAATAAAACTATCCATATGCAATGCAGTGAGTTATATCAGTTTTTAATAAAACTATCCATATGCAATGCACTGAGTTATATCAGTTTTTAATAAAACTATCCATATGCAATGCAATAAGTTATATCAGTTTTTAATAAAACTATCCATATGCAATGCAATAAGTTATATCAGTTTTTAATAAAACTATCCATATGCAATGCAGTGAGTTATATCAGTTTTTAATAAAACTATCCATATGCAATGCTCTGAGTTATTTCAGTTTTTAATAAAACTATCCATATGCAATGCAATAAGTTATATCAGTTTTTAATAAAACTATCCATATGCAATGCAGTGAGTTATATCAGTTTTTAATAAAACTATCCATATGCAATGCAATAAGTTATATCAGTTTTTAATAAAACTATCCATATGCAATGCTCTGAGTTATATCAGTTTTTATTAAAACTATCCATATGCAATGCTCTAAATTATATCAGTTTTTAATAAAACTATCCATATGCAATGCAGCGAGTTATATCAGGTTTTAATAAAACTATCCATAAGCAAAGCAATAAGTTATATCAGTTTTTAATAAAACTATCCATATGCAATGCAATAAGTTATATCAGTTTTTAATAAAACTATCCATATGCAATGCAGTGAGTTATATCAGTTTTTAATAAAACTATCCATATGCAATGCTCTGAGTTATATCAGTTTTTAATAAAACTATCCATATGCAATGCAGTGAGTTATATCAGTTTTTAATAAAACTATCCATATGCAATGCACTGAGTTATATCAGTTTTTAATAAAACTATCCATATGCAATGCTCTGAGTTATATCAATTTTTAATAAAACTATCCATATGCAATGCACTGAGTTATATCAGTTTTTAATAAAACTATCCATATGCTATGCACTGAGTTATATCAGTTTCTAATAAAACTATTCATATGCAATGCAATAAGTTATATCAGTTTTTAATAAAACTATCCATATGCAATGCACTGAGTTATATCAGTTTTTAGTAAAACTATCCATATGCAATGCACTGAGTTATATCAGTTTTTAATAAAACTATCCATATGCAATGCAATAAGTTATATCAGTTTTTATAAAACTATCCATATGCAATGCAGCGAGTTATATCAGTTTTTAATAAAACTATCCATATGCAATGCACTGACTTATATCAGTTTTTAGTAAAACTATCCATATGCAATGCACTGAGTTATACCAGTTTTTAATAAAACTATCCATATGCAATGCAATAAGTTATATCAGTTTTTAGTAAAACTATCCATATGCAATGCAATAAGTTATGTCAGTTTTCAATAAAACTATCCATATGCAATGCAATAAGTTATATCAGTTTTTAGTAAAACTATCCATATGCAATGCAGTTTTCAATAAAACTATCCATATGCAATGCAATAAGTTATATCAGTTTTTAATAAAACTATCCATATGCAATGCTCTGAGTTATATCAGTTTTTAATAAAACTATTCATATGCAATGCTCTGAGTTATATCAGTTTTTAATAAAACTATCCATATGCAATGCACTGAGTTATATCAGTTTTTAGTAAAACTATCCATATGCAATGCAGTGAGTTATATCAGTTTTTAATAAAACTATCCATATGCAATGCACTGAGTTATATCAGTTTTCAATAAAACTATCCCTATGCAATGCAATAAGTTATATCAGTTTTTAATAAAACTATCCATATGCAATGCTCTGAGTTATATCAGTTTTTAATAAAACTATCCATATGCAATGCTCTGAGTTATATCAGTTTTTAATAAACCTATCCATATGCAATGCAGCGAGTTATATCAGGTTTTAATAAAACTATCCATAAGCAAAGCAATAAGTTGTATCAGTTTTTAATAAAACTATCCATATGCAATGCAATAAGTTATATCAGTTTTTAATAAAACTATCCATATGCAATGCAGTGAGTTATATCAGTTTTTAATAAAACTATCCATATGCAATGCTCTGAGTTATATCAGTTTTTAATAAAACTATTCATATGCAATGCAGTGAGTTATATCAGTTTTTAATAAAACTATCCATATGCAATGCACTGAGTTATATCAGTTTTTAATAAAACTATCCATATGCAATGCTCTGAGTTATATCAATTTTTAATAAAACTATCCATATGCAATGCACTGAGTTATATCAGTTTTAAATAAAACTATCCATATGCAATGCAATAAGTTATATCAGTTTTTAATAAAACTATCCATATCCAATGCACTGAGTTATATCAGTTTTTAGTAAAACTATCCATATGCAATGCACTGAGTTATATCAGTTTTTAATAAAACTATCCATATGCAATGCAATAAGTTATATCAGTTTTTATAAAACTATCCATATGCAATGCAGCGAGTTATATCAGTTTTTAATAAAACTATCCATATGCAATGCACTGACTTATATCAGTTTTTAGTAAAACTATCCATATGCAATGCACGGAGTTATATCAGTTTTTAATAAAACTATCCATTTGCAATGCAATAAGTTATATCAGTTTTTAATAAAACTATCCATATGCAATGCAGCGAGTTATATCAGTTTTTAATAAAACTATCCATATGCTATGCACTGAGTTATATCAGTTTTTAATAAAACTATCCATATGCAAGGCAATAAGTTATATCAGTTTTTAATAAAACTATCCATATGCAATGCACTGACTTATATCAGTTTTTAGTAAAACTATCCATATGCAATGCACTGAGTTATACCAGTTTTTAATAAAACTATCCATATGCAATGCAATAAGTTATATCAGTTTTTAATAAAACTATCCATATGCAATGCAGCGAGTTATATCAGTTTTTAAAAAAACTATCCATATGCTATGCACTGAGTTATATCAGTTTTTAATAAAACTATCCATATGCAAGGCAATAAGTTATATCAGTTTTTAATAAAACTATCCATATGCAATGCACTGAGTTATATCAGTTTTCAATAAAACTATCCATATGCAATGCAATAAGTTATATCAGTTTTTAGTAAAACTATCCATATGCAATGCAGTTTTCAATAAAACTATCCATATGCAATGCAATAAGTTATATCAGTTTTTAATAAAACTATCCATATGCAATGCAATAAGTTATATCAGTTTTTAATAAAACTATCCATATGCAATGCAGTGAGTTATATCAGTTTTTAATAAAACTATCCATATGCAATGCAGCGAGTTATATCAGGTTTTAATAAAACTATCCATAAGCAAAGCAATAAGTTGTATCAGTTTTTAATAAAACTATCCATATGCAATGCAATAAGTTATATCAGTTTTTAATAAAACTATCCATATGCAATGCAGTGAGTTATATCAGTTTTTAATAAAACTATCCATATGCAATGCTCTGAGTTATATCAGTTTTTAATAAAACTATTCATATGCAATGCAGTGAGTTATATCAGTTTTTAATAAAACTATCCATATGCAATGCGCTGAGTTATATCAGTTTTTAATAAAACTATCCATATGCAATGCTCTGAGTTATATCAATTTTTAATAAAACTATCCATATGCAATGCACTGAGTTATATCAGTTTTTAATAAAACTATCCATATGCAATGCAATAAGTTATATCAGTTTTTAATAAAACTATCCATATGCAATGCACTGAGTTATATCAGTTTTTAGTAAAACTATCCATATGCAATGCACTGAGTTATATCAGTTTTTAATAAAACTATCCATATGCAATGCAATAAGTTATATCAGTTTTTATAAAACTATCCATATGCAATGCAGCGAGTTATATCAGTTTTTAATAAAACTATCCATATGCAATGCACTGACTTATATCAGTTTTTAGTAAAACTATCCATATGCAATGCACGGAGTTATATCAGTTTTTAATAAAACTATCCATATGCAATGCAATAAGTTATATCAGTTTTTAATAAAACTATTCATATGCAATGCAGCGAGTTATATCAGTTTTTAATAAAACTATCCATATGCTATGCACTGAGTTATATCAGTTTTTAATAAAACTATCCATATGCAAGGCAATAAGTTATATCAGTTTTTAATAAAACTATCCATATGCAATGCACTGAGTTATATCAGTTTTTAATAAAACTATCCATATGCAATGCAATAAGTTATATCAGTTTTTTATAAAACTATCCATATGCAATGCACTGAGTTATATCAGTTTTTAGTAAAACTATCCATATGCAATGCACTGAGTTATATCAGTTTTTAATAAAACTATCCATATGCAATGCAATAAGTTATATCAGTTTTTAATAAAACTATCCATATGCAATGCAGCGAGTTATATCAGTTTTTAATAAAACTATCCATATGCTATGCACTGAGTTATATCAGTTTTTAATAAAACTATCCATATGCAATGCACTGAGTTATATCAGTTTTTAGTAAAACTATCCATATGCAATGCAGTGAGTTATATCAGTTTTTAATAAAACTATCCATATGCAATGCAATAAGTTATATCAGTTTTTAATAAAACTATCCATATGCAATGCAGCGAGTTATATCAGTTTTTAATAAAACTATCCATATGCAATGCAATAAGTTATATCAGTTTTTAATAAAACTATCCATATGCAATGCACTGAGTTATATCAGTTTTTAGTAAAACTATCCATATGCAATGCACTGAGTTATATCAGTTTTTAATAAAACTATCCATATGCAATGCAGTGAGTTATATCAGTTTTTAGTAAAACTATCCATATGCAATGCAGCGAGTTATATCAGTTTTTAATAAAACTATCCATATGCAATGCAGTGAGTTATATCAGTTTTTAGTAAAACTATCCATATGCAATGCACTGAGTTATATCAGTTTTTAGTAAAACTATCCATATGCAATGCACGGAGTTATATCAGTTTTTAATAAAACTATCCATATGCAATGCAATAAGTTATATCAGTTTTTAATAAAACTATTCATATGCAATGCAGCGAGTTATATCAGTTTTTAATAAAACTATCCATATGCTATGCACTGAGTTATATCAGTTTTTAATAAAACTATCCATATGCAAGGCAATAAGTTATATCAGTTTTTAATAAAACTATCCATATGCAATGCACTGAGTTATATCAGTTTTTAATAAAACTATCCATATGCAATGCAATAAGTTATATCAGTTTTTTATAAAACTATCCATATGCAATGCACTGAGTTATATCAGTTTTTAGTAAAACTATCCATATGCAATGCACTGAGTTATATCAGTTTTTAATAAAACTATCCATATGCAATGCAATAAGTTATATCAGTTTTTAATAAAACTATCCATATGCAATGCAGCGAGTTATATCAGTTTTTAATAAAACTATCCATATGCTATGCACTGAGTTATATCAGTTTTTAATAAAACTATCCATATGCAATGCACTGAGTTATATCAGTTTTTAGTAAAACTATCCATATGCAATGCAGTGAGTTATATCAGTTTTTAATAAAACTATCCATATGCAATGCAATAAGTTATATCAGTTTTTAATAAAACTATCCATATGCAATGCAGCGAGTTATATCAGTTTTTAATAAAACTATCCATATGCAATGCAATAAGTTATATCAGTTTTTAATAAAACTATCCATATGCAATGCACTGAGTTATATCAGTTTTTAGTAAAACTATCCATATGCAATGCACTGAGTTATATCAGTTTTTAATAAAACTATCCATATACAATGCAGTGAGTTATATCAGTTTTTAGTAAAACTATCCATATGCAATGCAGCGAGTTATATCAGTTTTTAATAAAACTATCCATATGCAATGCAGTGAGTTATATCAGTTTTTAGTAAAACTATCCATATGCAATGCACTGAGTTATATCAGTTTTTAGTAAAACTATCCATATGCAATGCACTGAGTTATATCAGTTTTCAATAAAACTATCCATATGCATTGCAATAAGTTATATCAGTTTTTAATAAAACTATCCATATGCAATGAAATAAGTTATATCAGTTTTTAATAAAACTATCCGTATGCAATGCACTGAGTTATATCAGTTTTTAATAAAACTATCCATATGCAATACAATAAGTTATATCAGTTTTTAATAAAACTATCCATATGCAATGAAATAAGTTATATCAGTTTTTAATAAAACTATCCATATGCAATGCACTGAGTTATATCAGTTTTTAGTAAAACTATCCATATGCAATGCAGTGAGTTATATCAGTTTTTAATAAAACTATCCATATGCAATGCAATAAGTTATATCAGTTTTTAATAAAACTATCCATATGCAATGCTCTGAGTTATATCAGTTTTTAATAAAACTATCCATATGCAATGCACTGAGTTATATCAGTTTTTAATAAAATTATCCATATGCAATGCACTGAGTTATATCAGTTTTTAGTAAAACTATCCATATGCAATGCACTGAGTTATATCAGTTTTCAATAAACCTATCCATATGCAATGCAATAAGTTATATCAGTTTTTAATAAAACTATCCATATGCAATGCAATAAGTTATATCAGTTTTTAATAAAACTATCCATATGTAATGCAGTGAGTTATATCAGTTTTTAATAAAACTATCCATATGCAATGCAGCGAGTTATATCAGGTTTTAATAAAACTATCCATAAGCAATGCAATAAGTTATATCAGTTTTTAATAAAACTATCCATATGCAATGCAGCGAGTTATATCAGTTTTTAATAAAACTATCCATATGCAATGCACTGACTTATATCAGTTTTTAGTAAAACTATCCATATGAAATGCACTGAGTTATATCAGTTTTCAATAAAACTATCCATATGCAATGCAATAAGTTATATCAGTTTTTAATAAAACTATCCATATGCAATGCAGTGAGTTATATCAGTTTTTAATAAAACTATCCATATGCAATGCACTGAGTTATATCAGTTTTTAATAAAACTATCCATATGCAATGCAATAAGTTATATCAGTTTTTATAAAACTATCCATATGCAATGCAATAAGTTATATCAGTTTTTAATAAAACTATCCATATGCAATGCAGTGAGTTATATCAGTTTTTAATAAAACTATCCATATGCTATGCACTGAGTTATATCAGTTTTTAATAAAACTATCCATATGCAATGCAATAAGTTATATCAGTTTTTAATAAAACTATCCATATGCAATGCACTGAGTTATATCAGTTTTTAATAAAACTATCCATATGCAATGCAATAAGTTATATCAGTTTTTAGTAAAACTATCCATATGCAATGCAGCGAGTTATATCAGTTTTTAATAAAACTATCCATATGCAATGCAGTGAGTTATATCAGTTTTTAGTAAAACTATCCATATGCAATGCACTGAGTTATATCAGTTTTTAGTAAAACTATCCATATGCAATGCACTGAGTTATATCAGTTTTCAATAAAACTATCCATATGCATTGCAATAAGTTATATCAGTTTTTAATAAAACTATCCATATGCAATGCAATAAGTTATATCAGTTTTTAATAAAACTATCCGTATGCAATGCACTGAGTTATATCAGTTTTTAATAAAACTATCCATATGCAATACAATAAGTTATATCAGTTTTTAATAAAACTATCCATATGCAATGAAATAAGTTATATCAGTTTTTAATAAAACTATCCATATGCAATGCACTGAGTTATATCAGTTTTTAGTAAAACTATCCATATGCAATGCAGTGAGTTATATCAGTTTTTAATAAAACTATCCATATGCTATGCACTGAGTTATATCAGTTTTTAATAAAACTATCCATATGCAATGCAATAAGTTATATCAGTTTTTAATAAAACCATCCATATGCAATGCAGTGAGTTATATCAGTTTTTACTAAAACTATCCATATGCAATGCACTGAGTTATATCAGTTTTCAATAAAACTATCCATATGCAATGCAATAAGTTATATCAGTTTTTAATAAAACTATCCATATGCAATGCTCTGAGTTATATCAGTTTTTAATAAAACTATCCATATGCAATGCTCTGAGTTATATCAGTTTTTAATAAAACTATCCATATGTAATGCAGCGAGTTATATCAGGTTTTAATAAAACTATCCATAAGCAATGCAATAAGTTATATCAGTTTTTAATAAAACTATCCATATGCAATGCAATAAGTTATATCAGTTTTTAATAAAACTATCCATATGCAATGCAGTGAGTTATATTAGCTTTTAATAAAACTATCCATATGCAATGCACTGAGTTATATCAGTTTTCAATAAAACTATCCATATGCAATGCAATAAGTTATATCAGTTTTTAATAAAACTATCCATATGCAATGCAATAAGTTATATCAGTTTTTAATAAAACTATCCATTTGCAATGCAGTGAGTTATATCAGTTTTTAATAAAACTATCCATATGCAATGCACTGAGTTATATCAGTTTTCAGAAAAACTATCCATATGCAATGCAATAAGTTATATCAGTTTTTAATAAAACTATCCATATGCAATGCTCTGAGTTATATTAGTTTTTAATAAAACTATCCATATGCAATGCTCTGAGTTATATCAGTTTTTAATAAAACTATCCATATGCAATGCAATAAGTTATATCAGTTTTTAATAAAACTATCCATTTGCAATGCAGTGAGTTATATCAGTTTTTAATAAAACTATCCATATGCAATGCACTGAGTTATATCAGTTTTCAATAAGACTATCCATATGCAATGCAATAAGTTATATCAGTTTTTAATAAAACTATCCATATGCAATGCTCTGAGTTATATTAGTTTTTAATAAAACTATCCTTATGCAATGCTCTGAGTTATATCAGTTTTTAATAAAACTATCCATATGCAATGCAGCGAGTTATATCAGTTTTCAATAAAACTATCCATATGCAATGCAATAAGTTATATCAGTTTTTAGTAAAACTATCCATATGCAATGCACTGAGTTATATCAGTTTTTAATAAAACTATCCATATGCAATGCAATAAGTTATATCAGTTTTTAATAAAACTATCCATATGCAATGCAGCGAGTTATATCAGTTTTTAATAAAACTATCCATATGCTATGCACTGAGTTATATCAGTTTTTAGTAAAACTATCCATATGCAATGCAATAAGTTATATCAGTTTTTAATAAAACTATCCATATGCAATGCACTGAGTTATATCAGTTTTTAATAAAACTATCCATATGCAATGCAGCGAGTTATATCAGTTTTTAATAAAACTAAACATATGCAATGCAGTGAGTTATATCAGTTTTTAGTAAAACTATCCATATGCAATGCAGTGAGTTATATCAGTTTTTAATAAAACTATCCATATGCAATGCAATAAGTTATATCAGTTTTTAATAACACTATCCATATGCAATGCAGCGAGTTATATCAGTTTTTAATAAAACTATCCATATGCTATGCACTGAGTTATATCAGTTTTTAATAAAACTATCCATATGCAATGCAATAAGTTATATCAGTTTTTAATAAAACTATCCATATGCAATGCACTGAGTTATATCAGTTTTTAATAAAACTATCCATATGCAATGCAATAAGTTATATCAGTTTTTAGTAAAACTATCCATATGCAATGCAGCGAGTTATATCAGTTTTTAATAAAACTATCCATATGCAATGCAGTGAGTTATATCAGTTTTTAGTAAAACTATCCATATGCAATGCACTGAGTTATATCAGTTTTTAGTAAAACTATCCATATGCAATGCACTGAGTTATATCAGTTTTCAATAAAACTATCCATATGCATTGCAATAAGTTATATCAGTTTTTAATAAAACTATCCATATGCAATGCAATAAGTTATATCAGTTTTTAATAAAACTATCCGTATGCAATGCACTGAGTTATATCAGTTTTTAATAAAACTATCCATATGCAATACAATAAGTTATATCAGTTTTTAATAAAACTATCCATATGCAATGAAATAAGTTATATCAGTTTTTAATAAAACTATCCATATGCAATGCACTGAGTTATATCAGTTTTTAGTAAAACTATCCATATGCAATGCAGTGAGTTATATCAGTTTTTAATAAAACTATCCATATGCAATGCAATAAGTTATATCAGTTTTTAATAAAACTATCCATATGCAATGCTCTGAGTTATATCAGTTTTTAATAAAACTATCCATATGCAATGCACTGAGTTATATCAGTTTTTAATAAAACTATCCATATGCAATGCACTGAGTTATATCAGTTTTTAGTAAAACTATCCATATGCAATGCACTGAGTTATATCAGTTTTCAATAAACCTATCCATATGCAATGCAATAAGGTATATCAGTTTTTAATAAAACTATCCATATGCAATGCAATAAGTTATATCAGTTTTTAATAAAACTATCCATATGTAATGCAGTGAGTTATATCAGTTTTTAATAAAACTATCCATATGCAATGCAGCGAGTTATATCAGGTTTTAATAAAACTATCCATAAGCAATGCAATAAGTTATATCAGTTTTTAATAAAACTATCCATATGCAATGCAGCGAGTTATATCAGTTTTTAATAAAACTATCCATATGCAATGCACTGACTCATATCAGTTTTTAGTAAAACTATCCATATGAAATGCACTGAGTTATATCAGTTTTCAATAAAACTATCCATATGCAATGCAATAAGTTATATCAGTTTTTAATAAAACTATCCATATGCAATGCAGTGAGTTATATCAGTTTTTAATAAAACTATCCATATGCAATGCACTGAGTTATATCAGTTTTTAATAAAACTATCCATATGCAATGCAATAAGTTATATCAGTTTTTATAAAACTATCCATATGCAATGCAATAAGTTATATCAGTTTTTAATAAAACTATCCATATGCAATGCAGTGAGTTATATCAGTTTTTAATAAAACTATCCATATGCAATGCTCTGAGTTATATCAGTTTTTAATAAAACTATCCATATGCAATGCAATAAGTTATATCAGTTTTTAATAAAACCATCCATATGCAATGCAGTGAGTTATATCAGTTTTTACTAAAACTATCCATATGCAATGCACTGAGTTATATCAGTTTTCAATAAAACTATCCATATGCAATGCAATAAGTTATATCAGTTTTTAATAAAACTATCCATATGCAATGCTCTGAGTTATATCAGTTTTTAATAAAACTATCCATATGCAATGCTCTGAGTTATATCAGTTTTTAATAAAACTATCCATATGTAATGCAGCGAGTTATATCAGGTTTTAATAAAACTATCCATAAGCAATGCAATAAGTTATATCAGTTTTTAATAAAACTATCCATATGCAATGCAATAAGTTATATCAGTTTTTAATAAAACTATCCATATGCAATGCAGTGAGTTATATTAGCTTTTAATAAAACTATCCATATGCAATGCACTGAGTTATATCAGTTTTCAATAAAACTATCCATATGCAATGCAATAAGTTATATCAGTTTTTAATAAAACTATCCATATGCAATGCAATAAGTTATATCAGTTTTTAATAAAACTATCCATTTGCAATGCAGTGAGTTATATCAGTTTTTAATAAAACTATCCATATGCAATGCACTGAGTTATATCAGTTTTCAGAAAAACTATCCATATGCAATGCAATAAGTTATATCAGTTTTTAATAAAACTATCCATATGCAATGCTCTGAGTTATATTAGTTTTTAATAAAACTATCCATATGCAATGCTCTGAGTTATATCAGTTTTTAATAAAACTATCCATATGCAATGCAATAAGTTATATCAGTTTTTAATAAAACTATCCATTTGCAATGCAGTGAGTTATATCAGTTTTTAATAAAACTATCCATATGCAATGCACTGAGTTATATCAGTTTTCAATAAAACTATCCATATGCAATGCAATAAGTTATATCAGTTTTTAATAAAACTATCCATATGCAATGCTCTGAGTTATATTAGTTTTTAATAAAACTATCCTTATGCAATGCTCTGAGTTATATCAGTTTTTAATAAAACTATCCATATGCAATGCAGCGAGTTATATCAGTTTTCAATAAAACTATCCATATGCAATGCAATAAGTTATATCAGTTTTTAGTAAAACTATCCATATGCAATGCACTGAGTTATATCAGTTTTTAATAAAACTATCCATATGCAATGCAATAAGTTATATCAGTTTTTAATAAAACTATCCATATGCAATGCAGCGAGTTATATCAGTTTTTAATAAAACTATCCATATGCTATGCACTGAGTTATATCAGTTTTTAGTAAAACTATCCATATGCAATGCAATAAGTTATATCAGTTTTTAATAAAACTATCCATATGCAATGCACTGAGTTATATCAGTTTTTAATAAAACTATCCATATGCAATGCAGCGAGTTATATCAGTTTTTAATAAAACTAAACATATGCAATGCAGTGAGTTATATCAGTTTTTAGTAAAACTATCCATATGCAATGCAGTGAGTTATATCAGTTTTTAATAAAACTATCCATATGCAATGCAATAAGTTATATCAGTTTTTAATAACACTATCCATATGCAATGCAGCGAGTTATATCAGTTTTTAATAAAACTATCCATATGCTATGCACTGAGTTATATCAGTTTTTAATAAAACTATCCATATGCAATGCAATAAGTTATATCAGTTTTTAATAAAACTATCCATATGCAATGCACTGAGTTATATCAGTTTTTAATAAAACTATCCATATGCAATGCAATAAGTTATATCAGTTTTTAGTAAAACTATCCATATGCAATGCACTGAGTTATATCAGTTTTTAATAAAACTATCCATATGCAATGCAGTGAGTTATATCAGTTTTTAGTAAAACTATCCATATGCAATGCAGCGAGTTATATCAGTTTTTAATAAAACTATCCATATGCAATGCAGTGAGTTATATCAGTTTTTAGTAAAACTATCCATATGCAATGCTCTGAGTTATATCAGTTTTTAATAAAACTATCCATATGCAATGCACTGAGTTATATCAGTTTTTAGTAAAACTATCCATATGCAATGCACTGAGTTATATCAGTTTTTAATAAAACTATCCATATGCAATGCAGTGAGTTATATCAGTTTTTAGTAAAACTGTCCATATGCAATGCACTGAGTTATATCAGTTTTTAGTAAAACTATCCATATGCAAGGCACTGAGTTATATCAATTTTCAATAAAACTATCCATATGCAATGCAATAAGTTATATCAGTTTTTAATAAAACTATCCATATGCAATGCAATAAGTTATATCAGTTTTTAATAAAACTATCCATATGCAATGCAATAAGTTATATCAGTTTTTAATAAAACTATCCATATGCAATGCAATAAGTTATATCAGTTTTTAATAAAACTATCCATATGCAATGCAGCGAGTTATATCAAGTTTTAATAAAACTATCCATATGCAATGCACTGAGTTATATCAGTTTTTAGTAAAACTATACATATGCAATGCAGTGAGTTATATCAGTTTTTAATAAAACTATCCATATGCAATGCAATAAGTTATATCAGTTTTTAATAAAACTATCCATATGCAATGCAATAAGTTATATCATTTTTTAATAAAACTATCCATATGCAATGCAATAAGTTATATCAGTTTTTAATAAAACTATCCATATGCAATGCAATAAGTTATATCAGTTTTTAATAAAACTATCCATATGCATTGCACTGAGTTATATCAGTTTTTAGTAAAACTATCCATATGCAATGCACTGAGTTATATCAGTTTTCAATAAAACTATCCATATGCAATGCAATAAGTTATATCAGTTTTTAATAAAACTATCCATATGCAATGCACTGAGTTATATCAGTTTTTAGTAAAACTATCCATATGCAATGCACTGAGTTATATCAGTTTTTAGTAAAACTATCCATATGCAATGCACTGAGTTATATCAGTTTTCAATAAAACTATCCATCTGCAATGCAATAAGTTATATCAGTTTTTAATAAAACTATCCATATGCAATGCTCTGAGTTATATCAGTTTTCAATAAAACTATCCATATGCAATGCAATAAGTTATATCAGTTTTTAATAAAATATCCATATGCAATGCAGTGAGTTATATCAGTTTTCAATAAAACTATCCATATGCAATGCAATAAGTTATATCAGTTTTTATAAAACTATCCATATGCAATGCAGCGAGTTATATCAGTTTTTAATAAAACTAAACATATGCAATGCACTGACTTATATCAGTTTTTAGTAAAACTATCCATATGCAATGCACTGAGTTATATCAGTTTTTAATAAAACTATCCATATGCACTGCAATAAGTTATATCAGTTTTTAATAAAACTATCCATATGCAATGCAGCGAGTTATATCAGTTTTTAATAAAACTATCCATATGCTATGCACTGAGTTATATCAGTTTTTAATAAAACTATCCATATGCAATGCACTGAGTTATATCAGTTTTTAGTAAAACTATCCATATGCAATGCAGTGAGTTATATCAGTTTTTAATAAAACTATCCATATGCAATGCAACAAGTTATATCAGTTTTTAATAAAACTATCCATATGCAATGCACTGAGTTATATCAGTTTTTAGTAAAACTATCCATATGCAATGCAGTGAGTTATATCAGTTTTTAGTAAAACTATCCATATGCAATGCAGTGAGTTATATCAGTTTTTAATAAAACTATCCATATGCAATGCAATAAGTTATATCAGTTTTTAATAAAACTATCCATATGCAATGCAGCGAGTTATATCAGTTTTTAATAAAACTATCCATATGCTATGCACTGAGTTATATCAGTTTTTAGTAAAACTATCCATATGCAATGCAGTGAGTTATATCAGTTTTTAATAAAACTATCCATATGCAATGCAATAAGTTATATCAGTTTTTAATAACACTTTCCATATGCAATGCAGCGAGTTATATCAGTTTTTAATAAAACTATCCATATGCTATGCACTGAGTTATATCAGTTTTTAATAAAACTATCCATATGCAATGCAATAAGTTATATCAGTTTTTAATAAAACTATCCATATGCAATGCACTGAGTTATATCAGTTTTTAATAAAACTATCCATATGCAATGCAATAAGTTATATCAGTTTTTAATAAAACTATCCATATGCAATGCACTGAGTTATATCAGTTTTTAGTAAAACTATCCATATGCAATGCACTGAGTTATATCAGTTTTTAATAAAACTATCCATATGCAATGCAGTGAGTTATATCAGTTTTTAGTAAAACTATCCATAAGCAATGCAGCGAGTTATATCAGTTTTTAATAAAACTATCCATATGCAATGCAGTGAGTTATATCAGTTTTTAGTAAAACTATCCATATGCAATGCTCTGAGTTATATCAGTTTTTAATAAAACTATCCATATGCAATGCACTGAGTTATATCAGTTTTTAGTAAAACTATCCATATGCAATGCACTGAGTTATATCAGTTTTTAATAAAACTATCCATATGCAATGCAGTGAGTTATATCAGTTTTTAGTAAAACTGTCCATATGCAATGCACTGAGTTATATCAGTTTTTAGTAAAACTATCCATATGCAATGCACTGAGTTATATCAGTTTTCAATAAAACTATCCATATGCAATGCAATAAGTTATATCAGTTTTTAATAAAACTATCCATATGCAATGCAATAAGTTATATCAGTTTTTAATAAAACTATCCATATGCAATGCACTGAGTTATATCAGTTTTTAATAAAACTATCCATATGCAATGCAATAAGTTATATCAGTTTTTAATAAAACTATCCATATGCAATGAAATAAGTTATATCAGTTTTTAATAAAACTATCCATATGCAATGCACTGAGTTATATCAGTTTTTAGTAAAACTATCCATATGCAATGCAGTGAGTTATATCAGTTTTTAATAAAACTATCCATATGCAATGTTCTGAGTTATATCAGTTTTTAATAAAACTATCCATATGCAATGCACTGAGTTATATCAGTTTTTAATAAAACTATCCATATGCAATGCTCTGAGTTATATCAATTTTTAATAAAACTATCCATATGCAATGCACTGAGTTATATCAGTTTTTAATAAAACTATCCATATGCAATGCAATAAGTTATATCAGTTTTTAATAAAACTATCCATATGCAATGCACTGAGTTATATCAGTTTTTAGTAAAACTATCCATATGCAATGCACTGAGTTATATCAGTTTTTAATAAAACTATCCATATGCAATGCAATAAGTTATATCAGTTTTTATAAAACTATCCATATGCAATGCAGCGATTTATATCAGTTTTTAATAAAACTATCCATATGCAATGCACTGACTTATATCAGTTTTTAGTAAAACTATCCATATGCAATGCACGGAGTTATATCAGTTTTTAATAAAACTATCCATATGCAATGCAATAAGTTATATCAGTTTTTAATAAAACTATCCATATGCAATGCAGCGAGTTATATCAGTTTTTAATAAAACTATCCATATGCTATGCACTTAGTTATATCAGTTTTTAATAAAACTATCCATATGCAAGGCAATAAGTTATATCAGTTTTTAATAAAACTATCCATATGCAATGCACTGAGTTATATCAGTTTTTAATAAAACTATCCATATGCAATGCAATAAGTTATATCAATTTTTAATAAAACTATCCATATGCAATGCACTGAGTTATATCAGTTTTTAGTAAAACTATCCATATGCAATGCACTGAGTTATATCAGTTTTTAGTAAAACTATCCATATGCAATGCAGTGAGTTATATCAGTTTTTAATAAAACTATCCATATGCAATGCAATAAGTTATATCAGTTTTTAATAAAACTATCCATATGCAATGCAGCGAGTTATATCAGTTTTTAATAAAACTATCCATATGCTATGCACTGAGTTATATCAGTTTTTAGTAAAACTATCCATATGCAATGCAGTGAGTTATATCAGTTTTTAATAAAACTATCCATATGCAATGCAATAAGTTATATCAGTTTTTAATAACACTATCCATATGCAATGCAGCGAGTTATATCAGTTTTTAATAAAACTATCCATATGCTATGCACTGAGTTATATCAGTTTTTAATAAAACTATCCATATGCAATGCAATAAGTTATATCAGTTTTTAATAAAACTATCCATATGCAATGCACTGAGTTATATCAGTTTTTAATAAAACTATCCATATGCAATGCAATAAGTTATATCAGTTTTTAATAAAACTTTCCATATGCAATGCACTGAGTTATGTCAGTTTTTAGTAAAACTATCCATATGCAATGCACTGAGTTATATCAGTTTTTAATAAAACTATCCATATGCAATGCAGTGAGTTATATCAGTTTTTAGTAAAACTATCCATATGCAATGCAGCGAGTTATATCAGTTTTTAATAAAACTATCCATATGCAATGCAGTGAGTTATATCAGTTTTTAGTAAAACTATCCATATGCAATGCACTGAGTTATATCAGTTTTTAGTAAAACTATCCATATGCAATGCACTGAGTTATATCAGTTTTCAATAAAACTATCCATATGCAATGCAATAAGTTATATCAGTTTTTAATAAAACTATCCATATGCAATGCAATAAGTTATATCAGTTTTTAATAAAACTATCCATATGCAATGCACTGAGTTATATCAGTTTTTAATAAAACTATCCATATGCAATGCAATAAGTTATATCAGTTTTTAATAAAACTATCCATATGCAATGAAATAAGTTATATCAGTTTTTAATAAAACTATCCATATGCAATGCACTGAGTTATATCAGTTTTTAGTAAAACTATCCATATGCAATGCAGTGAGTTATATCAGTTTTTAATAAAACTATCCATATGCAATGCAATAAGTTATATCAGTTTTTAATAAAACTATCCATATGCAATGCTCTGAGTTATATCAGTTTTTAATAAAACTATCCATATGCAATGCACTGAGTTATATCAGTTTTTAATAAAACTATCCATATGCAATGCACTGAGTTATATCAGTTTTTAGTAAAACTATCCATATGCAATGCACTGAGTTATATCAGTTTTCAATAAACCTATCCATATGCAATGCAATAAGTTATATCAGTTTTTAATAAAACTATCCATATGCAATGCAATAAGTTATATCAGTTTTTAATAAAACTATCCATATGTAATGCAGTGAGTTATATCAGTTTTTAATAAAACTATCCATATGCAATGCTCTGAGTTATATCAGTTTTTAATAAAACTATCCATATGCAATGCAGCGAGTTATATCAGGTTTTAATAAAACTATCCATATGCAATGCAATAAGTTATATCAGTTTTTAATAAAACTATCCATATGCAATGCACTGAGTTATATCAGTTTTTAATAAAACTATCCATATGCAATGCACTGAGTTATATCAGTTTTTAGTAAAACTATCCATATGCAATGCACTGAGTTATATCAGTTTTCAATAAACCTATCCATATGCAATGCAATAAGTTATATCAGTTTTTAATAAAACTATCCATATGCAATGCAATAAGTTATATCAGTTTTTAATAAAACTATCCATATGTAATGCAGTGAGTTATATCAGTTTTTAATAAAACTATCCATATGCAATGCTCTGAGTTATATCAGTTTTTAATAAAACTATCCATATGCAATGCAGCGAGTTATATCAGGTTTTAATAAAACTATCCATAAGCAATGCAATAAGTTATATCAGTTTTTAATAAAACTATCCATATGCAATGCAGCGAGTTATATCAGTTTTTAATAAAACTATCCATATGCAATGCACTGACTTATATTAGTTTTTAGTAAAACTATCCATATGCAATGCACTGAGTTATATCAGTTTTCAATAAAACTATCCATATGCAATGCAATAAGTTATATCAGTTTTTAATAAAACTATCCATATGCAATGCAGTGAGTTATATCAGTTTTTAATAAAACTATCCATATGCAATGCACTGAGTTATATCAGTTTTTAATAAAACTATCCATATGCAATGCAATAAGTTATATCAGTTTTTATAAAACTATCCATATGCAATGCAATAAGTTATATCAGTTTTTAATAAAACTATCCATATGCAATGCAGTGAGTTATATCAGTTTTTAATAAAACTGTCCATATGCAATGTTCTGAGTTATATCAGTTTTTAATAAAACTATCCAAATGCAATGCAATAAGTTATATCAGTTTTTAATAAAACCATCCATATGCAATGCAGTGAGTTATATCAGTTTTTACTAAAACTATCCATATGCAATGCACTGAGTTATATCAGTTTTCAATAAAACTATCCATATGCAATGCAATAAGTTATATCAGTTTTTAATAAAACTATCCATATGCAATGCTCTGAGTTATATCAGTTTTTAATAAAACTATCCATATGCAATGCTCTGAGTTATATCAGTTTTTAATAAAACTATCCATATGCAATGCAGCGAGTTATATCAGGTTTTAATAAAACTATCCATAAGCAATGCAATAAGTTATATCAGTTTTTAATAAAACTATCCATATGCAATGCAATAAGTTATATCAGTTTTTAATAAAACTATCCATATGCAATGCAGTGAGTTATATCAGTTTTTAATAAAACTATCCATATGCAATGCACTGAGTTATATCAGTTTTCAATAAAACTATCCATATGCAATGCAATAAGTTATATCAGTTTTTAATAAAACTATCCATATGCAATGCAATAAGTTATATCAGTTTTTAATAAAACTATCCATATGCAATGCAGTGAGTTATATCAGTTTTTAATAAAACTATCCATATGCAATGCTCTGAGTTATATCAGTTTTTAATAAAACTATCCATATGCAATGCAATAAGTTATATCAGTTTTTAATAAAACTATCCATTTGCAATGCAGTGAGTTATATCAGTTTTTAATAAAACTATCCATATGCAATGCACTGAGTTATATCAGTTTTCAATAAAACTATCCATATGCAATGCAATAAGTTATATCAGTTTTTAATAAAACTATCCATATGCAATGCTCTGAGTTATATTAGTTTTTAATAAAACTATCCATATGCAATGCTCTGAGTTATATCAGTTTTTAATAAAACTATCCATATGCAATGCAATAAGTTATATCAGTTTTTAATAAAACTATCCATTTGCAATGCAGTGAGTTATATCAGTTTTTAATAAAACTATCCATATGCAATGCACTGAGTTATATCAGTTTTCAATAAAACTATACATATGCAATGCAATAAGTTATATCAGTTTTTAATAAAACTATCCATATGCAATGCTCTGAGTTATATTAGTTTTTAATAAAACTATCCTTATGCAATGCTCTGAGTTATATCAGTTTTTAATAAAACTATCCATATGCAATGCAGCGAGTTATATCAGGTTTTAATAAAACTATCCATAAGCAATGCAATAAGTTATATCAGTTTATAATAAAACTATCCATATGCAATGCAATAAGTTATATCAGTTTTTAATAAAACTATCCATATGCAATGCAGTGAGTTATATCAGTTTTTAATAAAACTATCCATATGCAATGCACTGAGTTATATCAGTTTTCAATAAAACTATCCATATGCAATGCAATAAGTTATATCAGTTTTTAATAAAACTATCCATATGCAATGCAGTGAGTTATATCAGTTTTTAATAAAACTATCCATATGCAATGCACTGAGTTATATCAGTTATCAATAAAAGTATCCATATGCAATGCAATAAGTTATATCAGTTTTTAATAAAACTATCCATATGCATTGCAATAAGTTATATCAGTTTTTATAAAACTATCCATATGCAATGCAGCGAGTTATATCAGTTTTTAATAAAACTAAACATATGCAATGCAGTGAGTTATATCAGTTTTTAGTAAAACTATCCATATGCAATGCACTGAGTTATATCAGTTTTTAATAAAACTATCCATATGCAATGCAATAAGTTATATCAGTTTTTAATAAAACTATCCATATGCAATGCAGCGAGTTATATCAGTTTTTAATAAAACTATCCATATGCTATGCACTGAGTTATATCAGTTTTTAGTAAAACTATCCATATGCAATGCAGTGAGTTATATCAGTTTTTAATAAAACTATCCATATGCAATGCAATAAGTTATATCAGTTTTTAATAACACTATCCATATGCAATGCAGCGAGTTATATCAGTTTTTAATAAAACTATCCATATGCTATGCACTGAGTTATATCAGTTTTTAATAAAACTATCCATATGCAATGCACTGAGTTATATCAGTTTTTAATAAAACTATCCATATGCAATGCAATAAGTTATATCAGTTTTTAATAAAACTATCCATATGCAACGCACTGAGTTATATCAGTTTTTAGTAAAACTATCCATATGCAATGCACTGAGTTATATCAGTTTTTAATAAAACTATCCATATGCAATGCAGTGAGTTATATCAGTTTTTAGTAAAACTATCCATATGCAATGCAGCGAGTTATATCAGTTTTTAATAAAACTATCCATATGCAATGCAGTGAGTTATATCAGTTTTTAGTAAAACTATCCATATGCAATGCTCTGAGTTATATCAGTTTTTAATAAAACTATCCATATGCAATGCACTGAGTTATATCAGTTTTTAGTAAAACTATCCATATGCAATGCACTGAGTTATATCAGTTTTTAATAAAACTATCCATATGCAATGCAGTGAGTTATATCAGTTTTTAGTAAAACTGTCCATATGCAATGCACTGAGTTATATCAGTTTTTAGTAAAACTATCCATATGCAATGCACTGAGTTATATCAGTTTTCAATAAAACTATCCATATGCAATGCAATAAGTTATATCAGTTTTTAATAAAACTATCCATATGCAATGCAATAAGTTATATCAGTTTTTAATAAAACTATCCATATGCAATGCAATAAGTTATATCAGTTTTTAATAAAACTATCCATATGCAATGCAATAAGTTATATCAGTTTTTAATAAAACTATCCATATGCAATGCAGCGAGTTATATCAAGTTTTAATAAAACTATCCATATGCAATGCACTGAGTTGTATCAGTTTTTAGTAAAACTATCCATATGCAATGCAGTGAGTTATATCAGTTTTTAATAAAACTATCCATATGCAATGCAATAAGTTATATCAGTTTTTAATAAAACTATCCATATGCAATGCAATAAGTTATATCATTTTTTAATAAAACTATCCATATGCAATGCAATAAGTTATATCAGTTTTTAATAAAACTATCCATATGCAATGCAATAAGTTATATCAGTTTTCAATAAAACTATCCATATGCAATGCACTGAGTTATATCAGTTTTTAGTAAAACTATCCATATGCAATGCACTGAGTTATATCAGTTTTCAATAAAACTATCCATATGCAATGCAATAAGTTATATCAGTTTTTAATAAAACTATCCATATGCAATGCACTGAGTTATATCAGTTTTTAGTAAAACTATCCATATGCAATGCACTGAGTTATATCAGTTTTTAGTAAAACTATCCATATGCAATGCACTGAGTTATATCAGTTTTCAATAAAACTATCCATATGCAATGCAATAAGTTATATCAGTTTTTAATAAAACTATCCATATGCAATGCAGTGAGTTATATCAGTTTTCAATAAAACTATCCATATGCAATGCAATAAGTTATATCAGTTTTTATAAAACTATCCATATGCAATGCAGCGAGTTATATCAGTTTTTAATAAAACTAAACATATGCAATGCACTGACTTATATCAGTTTTTAGTAAAACTATCCATATGCAATGCAATGAGTTATATCAGTTTTTAATAAAACTATCCATATGCAATGCAATAAGTTATATCAGTTTTTAATAAAACTATCCATATGCAATGCAGCGAGTTATATCAGTTTTTAATAAAACTATCCATATGCTATGCACTGAGTTATATCAGTTTTTAATAAAACTATCCATATGCAAGGCAATAAGTTATATCAGTTTTTAATAAAACTATCCATATGCAATGCACTGAGTTATATCAGTTTTTAATAAAACTATCCATATGCAATGCAATAAGTTATATCAGTTTTTAATAAAACTATCCATATGCAATGCAATAAGTTATATCATTTTTTAATAAAACTATCCATATGCAATGCAATAAGTTATATCAGTTTTTAATAAAACTATCCATATGCAATGCAATAAGTTATATCAGTTTTTAATAAAACTATCCATATGCAATGCACTGAGTTATATCAGTTTTTAGTAAAACTATCCATATGCAATGCACTGAGTTATATCAGTTTTCAATAAAACTATCCATATGCAATGCAATAAGTTATATCAGTTTTTAATAAAACTATCCATATGCAATGCACTGAGTTATATCAGTTTTTAGTAAAACTATCCATATGCAATGCACTGAGTTATATCAGTTTTTAGTAAAACTATCCATATGCAATGCACTGAGTTATATCAGTTTTCAATAAAACTATCCATATGCAATGCAATAAGTTATATCAGTTTTTAATAAAACTATCCATATGCAATGCAGTGAGTTATATCAGTTTTCAATAAAACTATCCATATGCAATGCAATAAGTTATATCAGTTTTTATAAAACTATCCATATGCAATGCAGCGAGTTATATCAGTTTTTAATAAAACTAAACATATGCAATGCACTGACTTATATCAGTTTTTAGTAAAACTATCCATATGCAATGCACTGAGTTATATCAGTTTTTAATAAAACTATCCATATGCAATGCAATAAGTTATATCAGTTTTTAATAAAACTATCCATATGCAATGCAGCGAGTTATATCAGTTTTTAATAAAACTATCCATATGCTATGCACTGAGTTATATCAGTTTTTAATAAAACTATCCATATGCAAGGCAATAAGTTATATCAGTTTTTAATAAAACTATCCATATGCAATGCACTGAGTTATATCAGTTTTTAATAAAACTATCCATATGCAATGCAACAAGTTATATCAGTTTTTAATAAAACTATCCATATGCAATGCACTGAGTTATATCAGTTTTTAGTAAAACTATCCATATGCAATGCAGTGAGTTATATCAGTTTTTAGTAAAACTATCCATATGCAATGCAGTGAGTTATATCAGTTTTTAATAAAACTATCCATATGCAATGCAATAAGTTATATCAGTTTTTAATAAAACTATCCATATGCAATGCAGCGAGTTATATCAGTTTTTAATAAAACTATCCATATGCTATGCACTGAGTTATATCAGTTTTTAGTAAAACTATCCATATGCAATGCAGTGAGTTATATCAGTTTTTAATAAAACTATCCATATGCAATGCAATAAGTTATATCAGTTTTTAATAACACTATCCATATGCAATGCAGCGAGTTATATCAGTTTTTAATAAAACTATCCATATGCTATGCACTGAGTTATATCAGTTTTTAATAAAACTATCCATATGCAATGCAATAAGTTTTATCAGTTTTTAATAAAACTATCCATATGCAATGCACTGAGTTATATCAGTTTTTAATAAAACTATCCATATGCAATGCAATAAGTTATATCAGTTTTTAATAAAACTATCCATATGCAATGCACTGAGTTATATCAGTTTTTAGTAAAACTATCCATATGCAATGCACTGAGTTATATCAGTTTTTAATATAACTATCCATATGCAATGCAGTGAGTTATATCAGTTTTTAGTAAAACTATCCATAAGCAATGCAGCGAGTTATATCAGTTTTTAATAAAACTATCCATATGCAATGCAGTGAGTTATATCAGTTTTTAGTAAAACTATCCATATGCAATGCTCTGAGTTATATCAGTTTTTAATAAAACTATCCATATGCAATGCACTGAGTTATATCAGTTTTTAGTAAAACTATCCATATGCAATGCAATAAGTTATATCAGTTTTTAATAAAACTATCCATATGCAATGCACTGAGTTATATCAGTTTTCAATAAAACTATCCATATGCAATCCACTGAGTTATATCAGTTTTCAATAAAACTATCCATATGCAATGCAATAAGTTATATCAGTTTTTAGTAAAACTATCCATATGCAATGCACTGAGTTATATCAGTTTTCAATAAAACTATCCATATGCAATGCAATAAGTTATATCAGTTTTTAATAAAACTATCCATATGCAATGCAGTGAGTTATATCAGTTTTTAATAAAACTATCCATATGCAATGCACTGAGTTATATCAGTTTTTAGTAAAACTATCCATATGCAATGCACTGAGTTATATCAGTTTTCAATAAAACTATCCATATGCAATGCAATAAGTTATATCAGTTTTTTATAAAACTATCCATATGCAATGCACTGAGTTATATCAGTTTTTAGTAAAACTATCCATATGCAATGCACTGAGTTATATCAGTTTTCAATAAAACTATCCATATGCAATGCAATAAGTTATATCAGTTTTTAATAAAACTATCCATATGCAATGCACTGAGTTATATCAGTTTTTAGTAAAACTATCCATATGCAATGCACTGAGTTATATCAGTTTTTAGTAAAACTATCCATATGCAATGCACTGAGTTATATCAGTTTTCAATAAAACTATCCATATGCAATGCAATAAGTTATATCAGTTTTTAATAAAACTATCCATATGCAATGCTCTGAGTTATATCAGTTTTTAATAAAACTATCCATATGCAATGCACTGAGTTATATCAGTTTTTAATAAAACTATCGATATGCAATGCACTGAGTTATATCAGTTTTTAGTAAAACTATCCATATGCAATGCACTGAGTTATATCAGTTTTCAATAAAACTATCCATATGCAATGCAATAAGTTATATCAGTTTTTAATAAAACTATCCATATGCAATGCAATAAGTTATATCAGTTTTTAATAAAACTATCCATATGCAATGCAGTGAGTTATATCAGTTTTTAATAAAACTATCCATATGCAATGCTCTGAGTTATATCAGTTTTTAATAAAACTATCCATATGCAATGCAGCGAGTTATATCAGGTTTTAATAAAACTATCCATAAGCAATGCAATAAGTTATATCAGTTTTTAATAAAACTATCCATATGCAATGCAGCGAGTTATATCAGTTTTTAATAAAACTATCCATATGCAATGCACTGACTTATATCAGTTTTTAGTAAAACTATCCATATGCAATGCACTGAGTTATATCAGTTTTCAATAAAACTATCCATATGCAATGCAATAAGTTATATCAGTTTTTAATAAAACTATCCATATGCAATGCAGTGAGTTATATCAGTTTTTAATAAAACTATCCATATGCAATGCACTGAGTTATATCAGTTTTTAATAAAACTATCCATATGCAATGCAATAAGTTATATCAGTTTTTATAAAACTATCCATATGCAATGCAATAAGTTATATCAGTTTTTAATAAAACTATCCATATGCAATGCAGTGAGTTATATCAGTTTTTAATAAAACTATCCATATGCAATGCTCTGAGTTATATCAGTTTTTAATAAAACTATCCATATGCAATGCAATAAGTTATATCAGTTTTTAATAAAACTATCCATATGCAATGCAGTGAGTTATATCAGTTTTTAATAAAACTATCCATATGCAATGCACTGAGTTATATCAGTTTTCAATAAAACTATCCATATGCAATGCAATAAGTTATATCAGTTTTTAATAAAACTATCCATATGCAATGCTCTGAGTTATATCAGTTTTTAATAAAACTATCCATATGCAATGCTCTGAGTTATATCAGTTTTTAATAAAACTATCCATATGCAATGCAGCGAGTTATATCAGGTTTTAATAAAACTATCCATAAGCAATGCAATAAGTTATATCAGTTTTTAATAAAACTATCCATATGCAATGCAATAAGTTATATCAGTTTTTAATAAAACTATCCATATGCAATGCAGTGAGTTATATCAGTTTTTAATAAAACTATCCATATGCAATGCAGCGAGTTATATCAGGTTTTAATAAAACTATCCATAAGCAATGCAATAAGTTATATCAGTTTTTAATAAAACTATCCATATGCAATGCAATAAGTTATATCAGTTTTTAGTAAAACTATCCATATGCAATGCAGTGAGTTATATCAGTTTTCAATAAAACTATCCATATGCAATGCAATAAGTTATATCAGTTTTTAATAAAACTATCCATATGCAATGCAGTGAGTTATATCAGTTTTTAATAAAACTATCCATATGCAATGCACTGAGTTATATCAGTTTTTAGTAAAACTATCCATATGCAATGCACTGAGTTATATCAGTTTTCAATAAAACTATCCATATGCAATGCAATAAGTTATATCAGTTTTTTATAAAACTATCCATATGCAATGCACTGAGTTATATCAGTTTTTAGTAAAACTATCCATATGCAATGCACTGAGTTATATCAGTTTTCAATAAAACTATCCATATGCAATGCAATAAGTTATATCAGTTTTTAATAAAACTATCCATATGCAATGCACTGAGTTATATCAGTTTTTAGTAAAACTATCCATATGCAATGCACTGAGTTATATAAGTTTTTAGTAAAACTATCCAGATATAACTCACTGCATTGCATATGGATAGTTTTATTAAAAACTGATATAACTTATTGCATTGCATATGGATAGTTTTATTAAAAACTGATATAACTTATTGCATTGCTTATGGATAGTTTTATTAAAACCTGATATAACTCGCTGCATTGCATATGGATAGTTTTATTAAAAACTGATATAACTTAGAGCATTACATATGGATAGTTTTATTAAAAACTGATATAACTTATTGCATTGCATATGGATAGTTTTATTAAAAACTGATATAACTTATTGCATTGCATATGGATAGTTTTATTAAAAACTGATATAACTCAGAGCATTGCATATGGATAGTTTTATTAAAAACTGATATAACTCAGTGCATTGCATATGGATAGTTTTATTAAAAACTGATATAACTTATTGCATTGCATATGGATAGTTTTATTGAAAACTGATATAACTCAGTGCATTGCATATGGATAGTTTTATTAAAAACTGATATAACTCACTGCATTGCATATGGATAGTTTTATTAAAAACTGATATAACTCAGAGCATTGCATATGGATAGTTTTACTAAAAACTGATATAACTCGCTGCATTGCTATGGATAGTTTTATTAAAAACTGATATAACTCAGAGCATTGCATATGGATAGTTTTATTAAAAACTGATATAACTCAGAGCATTGCATATGGATAGTTTTACTAAAAACTGATATAACTCAGTGCATTGCATATGGATAGTTTTATTAAAAACTGATATAACTTATTGCATTGCATATGGATAGTTTTATTTAAAACTGATATAACTCACTGCATTGCATAGGGATAGTTTTATTAAAAACTGATATAACTCAGTGCATTGCATATGGCTAGTTTTATTTAAAACTAATATAACTCAGCGCATTGCATATGGATAGTTTTATTAAAAACTGATATAACTCAGTGCATTGCATATGGATAGTTTTATTAAAAACTAATATAACTCAGTGCATTGCATATGGATAGTTTTATTAAAAACTGATATAACTCAGTGCATTGCATATGGATAGTTTTATTAAAAACTGATATAACTCAGAGCATTGCATATGGATAGTTTTATTAAAAACTGATATAACTTATTGCATTGCATATGGATAGTTTTATTAAAAACTGATATAACTTATTGCATTGCTTATGGATAGTTTTATTAAAACCTGATATAACTCACTGCATTGCATGTGGATAGTTTTATTAAAAACTGATATAACTTATTGCATTGCATATGGATAGTTTTATTAAAAACTGATATAACTTATTGCATTGCTTATGGATAGTTTTATTAAAACCTGATATAACTCACTGCATTGCATATGGATAGTTTTATTAAAAACTGATATAACTTATTGCATTGCATATGGATAGTTTTATTAAAAACTGATATAACTTATTGCATTGCATATGGATAGTTTATTGAAAACTGATATAACTCAGTGCATTGCATATGGATAGTTTTATTAAAAACTGATATAACTCACTGCATTGCATATGGATAGTTTTATTAAAAACTGATATAACTTATTGCATTGCTTATGGATAGTTTTATTAAAACCTGATATAACTCGCTGCATTGCATATGGATAGTTTTATTAAAAACTGATATAACTCAGAGCATTGCATATGGATAGTTTTATTAAAAACTGATATAACTCAGTGCATTGCATATGGATAGTTTTATTAAAAACTGATATAACTTATTGCAATGCATATGGATAGTTTTATTGAAAACTGATATAACTCAGTGCATTGCATATGGATAGTTTTATTAAAAACTGATATAACTCACTGCATTGCATATGGATAGTTTTATTAAAAACTGATATAACTCAGAGCATTGCATATGGATAGTTTTATTAAAAACTGATATAACTCGCTGCATTGCATATGGATAGTTTTATTAAAAACTGATATAACTCAGAGCATTGCATATGGATAGTTTTATTAAAAACTGATATAACTCAGAGCATTGCATATGGATAGTTTTACTAAAAACTGATATAACTCAGTGCATTGCATATGGATAGTTTTATTAAAAACTGATATAACTTATTGCATTGCATATGGATAGTTTTATTTAAAACTGATATAACTCACTGCATTGCATAGGGATAGTTTTATTAAAAACTGATATAACTCAGTGCATTGCATATGGCTAGTTTTATTTAAAACTAATATAACTCAGCGCATTGCATATGGATAGTTTTATTAAAAACTGATATAACTCAGTGCATTGCATATGGATAGTTTTATTAAAAACTAATATAACTCAGTGCATTGCATATGGATAGTTTTATTAAAAACTGATATAACTCAGTGCATTGCATATGGATAGTTTTATTAAAAACTGATATAACTCAGAGCATTGCATATGGATAGTTTTATTAAAAACTGATATAACTTATTGCATTGCATATGGATAGTTTTATTAAAAACTGATATAACTTATTGCATTGCTTATGGATAGTTTTATTAAAACCTGATATAACTCACTGCATTGCATGTGGATAGTTTTATTAAAAACTGATATAACTTATTGCATTGCATATGGATAGTTTTATTAAAAACTGATATAACTTATTGCATTGCTTATGGATAGTTTTATTAAAACCTGATATAACTCACTGCATTGCATATGGATAGTTTTATTAAAAACTGATATAACTTATTGCATTGCATATGGATAGTTTTATTAAAAACTGATATAACTTATTGCATTGCATATGGATAGTTTATTGAAAACTGATATAACTCAGTGCATTGCATATGGATAGTTTTATTAAAAACTGATATAACTCACTGCATTGCATATGGATAGTTTTATTAAAAACTGATATAACTCACTGCATTTCATATGGATAGTTTTATTAAAAACTGATATAACTTATTGCATTGCATATGGATAGTTTTATTGAAAACTGATATAACTCAGTGCATTGCATATGGATAGTTTTATTAAAAACTGATATAACTCAGAGCATTGCATATGGATAGTTTTATTAAAAACTGATATAACTTATTGCATTGCATATGGATAGTTTTATTAAAAACTGATATACCTTATTGCATTGCTTATGGATAGTTTTATTAAAACCTGATATAACTCACTGCATTGCATATGGATAGTTTTATTAAAAACTGATATAACTTATTGCATTGCATATGGATAGTTTTATTAAAAACTGATATAACTTATTGCATTGCATATGGATAGTTTTATTAAAAACTGATATAACTCAGAGCATTGCATATGGATAGTTTTATTAAAAACTGATATAACTCAGAGCATTGCATATGGATAGTTTTATTAAAAACTGATATAACTTATTGCATTGCATATGGATAGTTTTATTAAAAACTGATATAACTTATTGCATTGCATATGGTTAGTTTAATTAAAAACTGATATAACTCACTGCATTGCATATGGATAGTTTTATTAAAACCTGATATAACTTATTGCATTGCATATGGATAGTTTTATTAAAACTGATATAACTTATTGCATTGCATATGGATAGTTTTATTGAAAACTGATATAACTCAGTGCATTGCATATGGATAGTTTTATTAAAAACTGATATAACTCACTGCATTGCATATGGATAGTTTTATTAAAAACTGATATAACTTATTGCATTGCTTATGGATAGTTTTATTAAAAACTGATATAACTCACTGCATTGCATATGGATAGTTTTATTAAAAACTGATATAACTTATTGCATTGCATATGGATAGTTTTATTAAAAACTGATATAACTTATTGCATTGCTTATGGATAGTTTTATTAAAACCTGATATAACTCACTGCATTGCATATGGATAGTTTTATTAAAAACTGATATAACTTACTGCATTGCATATGGATAGTTTTATTAAAAACTGATATAACTTATTGCATTGCATATGGATAGTTTTATTAAAAACTGATATAACTCAGTGCATTGCATATGGATAGTTTTATTAAAAACTGATATAACTCACTGCATTGCATATGGATAGTTTTATTAAAAACTGATATAACTTATTGCATTGCTTATGGATAGTTTTATTAAAACCTGATATAACTCACTGCTTTGCATATGGATAGGTTTATTAAAAACTGATATAACTTATTGCATTGCTTATGGATAGTTTTATTAAAAACTGATATAACTCACTGCATTGCATATGGATAGTTTTATTAAAAACTGATATAACTTATTGCATTGCTTACGGATAGTTTTATTAAAACCTGATATAACTCACTGCATTGCATATGGATAGTTTTATTAAAAACTGATATAACTTATTGCATTGCTTATGGATAGTTTTATTAAAAACTGATATAACTCACTGCATTGCATATGGATAGTTTTATTAAAAACTGATATAACTTATTGCATTGCATATGGATAGTTTTATTGAAAACTGATATAACTCAGTGCATTGCATATGGATAGTTTTATTAAAAACTGTTATAACTTATTGCATTGCATATGGATAGTTTTATTAAAAACTGATATAACTCAGAGCATTGCATATGGATAGTTTTATTAAAAACTGATATAACTCAGAGCATTGCGTATGGATAGTTTTATTAAAAACTGATATAACTCACTGCATTGCATATGAATAGTTTTATTAAAAACTGATATAACTTATTGCATTGCATAAGGATAGTTTTATTAAAAACTGATATAACTCAGTGCATTGCATATGGATAGTTTTATGAAAAACTGATATAACTCACTGCATTGCATATGGATAGCTTATATCAGTTTTAATATAATAAAACTATCCATATGCAATGCAATAAGTTATATCAGTTTTTAATAAAACTATCCATATGCAATGCAATAAGTTGTATCAGTTTTTAATAAAACTATCCATATGCAATGCAGTGAGTTATTCAGTTTTTAATAAAACTATCCATATGCAATGCACTGAGTTATATCAGTTTTCAATAAAACTATCCATATGCAATGCAATAAGTTATATCAGTTTTTAATAAAACTATCCATATGCAATGCAGTGAGTTATATCAGTTTTTAATAAAACTATCCATATGCAATGCACTGAGTTATATCAGTTTTCAATAAAACTATCCATATGCAATGCAATAAGTTATATCAGTTTTTAATAAAACTATCCATATGCAATGCAATAAGTTATATCAGTTTTTAATAAAACTATCCATATGCAATGCAGTGAGTTATATCAGTTTTTAATAAAACTATCCATATGCAATGCAGCGAGTTATATCAGTTTTTAATAAAACTATCCATATGCTATGCACTGAGTTATATCAGTTTTTAATAAAACTATCCATATGCAATGCAATAAGTTATATCAGTTTTTAATAAAACTATCCATATGCAATGCACTGAGTTATATCAGTTTTTAATAAAACTATCCATATGCAATGCAATAAGTTATATCAGTTTTTAATAAAACTATCCATATGAAATGCACTGAGTTATATCAGTTTTTAGTAAAACTATCCATATGCAATGCAGTGAGTTATATCAGTTTTTAATAAAACTATCCATATGCTATGCACTGAGTTATATCAGTTTTTAATAAAACTATCCATATGCATTGCAATAAGTTATATCAGTTTTTAATAAAACTATCCATATGCAATGCACTGAGTTATATCAGTTTTTAATAAAACTATCCATATGCAATGCAATAAGTTATATCAGTTTTTAATAAAACTATCCATATGCAATGCACTGAGTTATATCAGTTTTTAGTAAAACTATCCTTATGCAATGCACTGAGTTATATCAGTTTTTAATAAAACTATCCATATGCAATGCAATAAGTTATATCAGTTTTTAATAAAACTATCCATATGCAATGCAGCGAGTTATATCAGTTTTTAATAAAACTATCCATATGCAATGCAGTGAGTTATATCAGTTTTTAATAAAACTATCCATATGCAATGCAATAAGTTATATCAGTTTTTAATAAAACTATCCATATGCAATGCACTGAGTTATATCAGTTTTTAGTAAAACTATCCATATGCAACGCAGTGAGTTATATCAGTTTTTAATAAAACTATCCATATGCAATGCAATAAGTTATATCAGGTTTTAATAAAACTATCCACATGCAATGCAGTGAGTTATATCAGTTTTTAGTAAAACTATCCATATGCAATGCTCTGAGTTATATCAGTTTTTAATAAAACAATCCATATGCAATGCAATAAGTTATATCAGTTTTTAATAAAACTATCCATATGCAATGCTCTGAGTTATATCAGTTTTTAATAAAACTATCCATATGCAATGCAATAAGTTATATCAGTTTTTAATAAAACTATCCATATGCAATGCAGTGAGTTATATCAGTTTTTAATAAAACTATCCATATGCAATGCAATAAGTTATATCAGTTTTTAATAAAACTATCCATATTCAATGCACTGAGTTATATCAGTTTTTAATAAAACTATCCATATGCAATGCACTGAGTTATATCAGTTTTTAATAAAACTATCCATATGCAATGCACTGAGTTATATCAGTTTTTAATAAAACTATTAATATGCAATGCACTGAGTTATCTCAGTTTTTAATAAAACTATCCATATGCAATGCACTGAGTTATATCAGTTTTTATTAAAACTATCCATATGCAATGCACTGAGTTATATCAGTTTTTAATAAAACTATCCATATGCAATGCACTGAGTTATATCAGTTTTTAATAAAACTATCCATATGCAATGCACTGAGTTATATCAGTTTTTAATAAAACTATCCATATGCAATGCACTGAGTTATATCAGTTTTTAATAAAACTATCCATATGCATTGCACTGAGTTATATCAGGTTTTAATAAAACTATCCATATGCAATGCACTGAGTTATATCAGTTTTTAATAAAACTATCCATATGCAATGCACTGAGTTATATCAGGTTTTAATAAAACTATCCATATGCAATGCACTGAGTTATATCAGGTTTTAATAAAACTATCCATATGCAATGTACTGAGTTATATCAGTTTTTAATAAAACTATCCATATGCAATGCACTGAGTTATATCAGTTTTTAATAAAACTATCCATATGCATTGCACTGAGTTATATCAGTTTTTAATAAAACTATCCATATGCAATGCACTGAGTTATATCAGTTTTTAATAAAACTATCCATATGCAATGCACTGAGTTATATCAGTTTTTAATAAAACTATCCATATGCAATGCACTGATTTATATCAGTTTTTAATAAAACTATCCATATGCAATGCACTGAGTTATATCAGTTTTAAATAAAACTATCCATATGCAATGCACTGAGTTATATCAGGTTTTAATAAAACTATCCATATGCAATGCACTGAGTTATATCAGTTTTTAATAAAACTATCCATATGCAATGCACTGAGTTATATCAGTTTTTAATAAAACTATCCATATGCAATGCACTGAGTTATATCAGTTTTTAATAAAACTATCCATATGCAATGCACTGAGTTATATCAGGTTTTAATAAAACTATCCATATGCAATGCACTGAGTTATATCAGTTTTTAATAAAACTATCCATATGCAATGCACTGAGTTATATCAGTTTTTAATAAAACTATCCATATGGAATGCACTGAGTTTTTCAGTTTTTAATAAAACTATCCATATGCAATGCTCTGACTTATATCAGTTTTTAATAAAACTATCCATATGCAATGCAATAAGTTATATCAGTTTTTAATAAAACTATCCATATGCAATGCACTGAGTTATATCAGTTTCTAATAAAACTATCCATATGCAATGCACTGAGTTATATCAGTTTTTAATAAAACTATTCATATGCAATGCACTGAGTTATACCAGTTTTTAATAAAACTATCCATATGCAATGCACTGAATTATATCAGTTTTTAATAAAACTATCCATATGCAATGCAATAAGTTATATCAGTTTTTAGTAAAACTATCCATATGCAATGCACTGAGTTATATCAGTTTTTAATAAAACTATCCATATGAAATGCAGTGAGTTATATCAGTTTTTAATAAGACTATCCATATGCAATGCACTGAGTTATATCAGTTTTTAATAAAACTATCCATATGCAATGCAATAAGTTATATCAGTTTTTAATAAAACTATCCATATGCAATGCACTGAGTTATATCAGTTTTTAATAAAACTATCCATATGCAATGCACTGAGTTATATCAGTTTTTAATAAAACTATCCATATGCAATGCACTGAGTTATATCAGTTTTTAATAAAACTATCCATATGCAATGCACTGAGTTATATCAGTTTTTAATAAAACTATCCATATGCAATGCACTGAGTTATATCAGTTTTTAATAAAACTATCCATATGCAATGCACTGATTTATATCAGTTTTTAATAAAACTATCCATATGCAATGCACTGAGTTATATCAGTTTTTAATAAAACTATCCATATGCAATGCACTGAGTTATATCAGGTTTTAATAAAACTATCCATATGCAATGCACTGAGTTATATCAGTTTTTAATAAAACTATCCATATGCAATGCACTGAGTTATATCAGTTTTTAATAAAACTATCCATATGCAATGCACTGAGTTATATCAGTTTTTAATAAAACTATCCATAAGCAATGCACTGAGTTATATCAGGTTTTAATAAAACTATCCATATGCAATGCACTGAGTTATATCAGTTTTTAATAAAACTATCCATATGCAATGCACTGAGTTATATCAGTTTTTAATAAAACTATCCATATGGAATGCACTGATTTATATCAGTTTTTAATAAAACTATCCATATGCAATGCACTGAGTTATATCAGTTTTTAATAAAACTATCCATATGCAATGCACTGAGTTATATCAGGTTTTAATAAAACTATCCATATGCAATGCACTGAGTTATATCAGTTTTTAATAAAACTATCCATATGCAATGCACTGAGTTATATCAGTTTTTAATAAAACTATCCATATGCAATGCACTGAGTTATATCAGTTTTTAATAAAACTATCCATATGCAATGCACTGAGTTATATCAGGTTTTAATAAAACTATCCATATGCAATGCACTGAGTTATATCAGTTTTTAATAAAACTATCCATATGCAATGCACTGAGTTATATCAGTTTTTAATAAAACTATCCAGATGGAATGCACTGAGTTATATCAGTTTTTAATAAAACTATCCATATGCAATGCTCTGACTTATATAAGTTTTTAATAAAACTATCCATATGCAATGCAATAAGTTATATCAGTTTTTAATAAAAC
This sequence comes from Ceratitis rosa, assembly GCA_037013455.1. Classification (NCBI taxonomy): domain Eukaryota; kingdom Metazoa; phylum Arthropoda; class Insecta; order Diptera; family Tephritidae; genus Ceratitis; species Ceratitis rosa. The sequence goes on from JAWMAG010000023.1 coordinate 969,877, forward strand.
TATCCATATGCAATGCACTGAGTTATATCAGTTTCTAATAAAACTATCCATATGCAATGCACTGAGTTATATCAGTTTTTAATAAAACTATCCATATGCAATGCACTGAGTTATACCAGTTTTTAATAAAACTATCCATATGCAATGCACTGAATTATATCAGTTTTTAATAAAACTATCCATATGCAATGCAATAAGTTATATCAGTTTTTAGTAAAACTATCCATATGCAATGCACTGAGTTATATCAGTTTTTAATAAAACTATCCATATGAAATGCAGTGAGTTATATCAGTTTTTAATAAGACTATCCATATGCAATGCACTGAGTTATATCAGTTTTTAATAAAACTATCCATATGCAATGCAATAAGTTATATCAGTTTTTAATAAAACTATCCATATGCAATGCACTGAGTTATATCAGTTTTTAATAAAACTATCCATATGCAATGCACTGAGTTATATCAGTTTTTAATAAAACTATCCATATGCAATGCACTGAGTTATATCAGTTTTTAATAAAACTATCCATATGCAATGCACTGAGTTATATCAGTTTTTAATAAAACTATCCATATGCAATGCACTGAGTTATATCAGTTTTTAATAAAACTATCCATATGCAATGCACTGAGTTATATCAGGTTTTAATAAAACTATCCATATGCAATGCACTGAGTTATATCAGTTTTTAATAAAACTATCCATATGCAATGCACTGAGTTATATCAGTTTTTAATAAAACTATCCATATGCAATGCACTGAGTTATATCAGTTTTTAATAAAACTATCCATATGCAATGCACTGAGTTATATCAGGTTTTAATAAAACTATCCATATGCAATGCACTGAGTTATATCAGTTTTTAATAAAACTATCCATATGCAATGCACTGAGTTATATCAGTTTTTAATAAAACTATCCATATGGAATGCACTGAGTTATATCAGTTTTTAATAAAACTATCCATATGCAATGCTCTGACTTATATCAGTTTTTAATAAAACTATCCATATGCAATGCAATGAGTTATATCAGTTTTTAATAAAACTATCCATATGCAATGCACTGAGTTATATCAGTTTCTAATAAAACTATCCATATGCAATGCACTGAGTTATATCAGTTTTTAATAAAACTATCCATATGCAATGCACTGAGTTATATCAGTTTTTAATAAAACTATCCATATGCAATGCACTGAATTTTATCAGTTTTTAATAAAACTATCCATATGCAATGCAATAAGTTATATCAGTTTTTAGTAAAACTATCCATATGCAATGCACTGAGTTATATCAGTTTTTAATAAAACTATCCATATGAAATGCAGTGAGTTATATCAGTTTTTAATAAGACTATCCATATGCAATGCACTGAGTTATATCAGTTTTTAATAAAACTATCCATATGCAATGCAATAAGTTATATCAGTTTTTAATAAAACTATCCATATGCAATGCACTGAGTTATATCAGTTTTTAGTAAAACTATCCATATGCAATGCACTGAGTTATATCAGGTTTTAATAAAACTATCCATATGCAATGCAGTGAGTTATATCAGGTTTTAATAAAACTATCCATATGCAATGCAATAAGTTATATCAGTTTTTAATAAAACTATCCATATGCAATGAACTGAGTTATATCAGTTTTTAATAAAACTATCCATACGCAATGCAATAAGTTATATCAGTTTTTCATAAAACTATCCATATGCAATGCACTGAGTTATACCAGTTTTTAATTAAACTAACCATATGCAATGCACTGAGTTATATCAGTTTTTAATAAAACTATCCATATGCAATGCAGTGAGTTATATCAGTTTTTAATAAAACTATCCATATGCAATGCAGTGAGTTATATCAGTTTTTAATAAAACTATCCATATGCAATGCACTGAGTTATATCAGTTTTTAATAAAACTATCCATATGCAATGCACTGAGTTATATCAGGTTTTAATAAAACTATCCATATGCAATGCACTGAGTTATATCAGTTTTTAATAAAACTATCCATATGCAATGCACTGAGTTATATCAGTTTTTAATAAAACTATCCATATGGAATGCACTGAGTTATATCAGTTTTTAATAAAACTATCCATATGCAATGCACTGAGTTATATCAGTTTTTAATAAAACTATCCATATGCAATGCAATAAGTTATATCAGTTTTTAATAAAACTATCCATATGCAATGCACTGAGTTATATCAGTTTCTAATAAAACTATCCATATGCAATGCACTGAGTTATATCAGTTTTTAATAAAACTATCCATATGCAATGCACTGAGTTATACCAGTTTTTAATAAAACTATCCATATGCAATGCACTGAATTATATCAGTTTTTAATAAAACTATCCATATGCAATGCAATAAGTTATATCAGTTTTTAGTAAAACTATCCATATGCAATGCACTGAGTTATATCAGTTTTTAATAAAACTATCCATATGAAATGCAGTGAGTTATATCAGTTTTTAATAAGACTATCCATATGCAATGCACTGAGTTATATCAGTTTTTAATAAAACTATCCATATGCAATGCAATAAGTTATATCAGTTTTTAATAAAACTATCCATATGCAATGCACTGAGTTATATCAGTTTTTAATAAAACTATCCATATGCAATGCACTGAGTTATATCAGTTTTTAATAAAACTATCCATATGCAATGCACTGAGTTATATCAGTTTTTAATAAAACTATCCATATGCAATGCACTGAGTTATATCAGTTTTTAATAAAACTATCCATATGCAATGCACTGAGTTATATCAGTTTTTAATAAAACTATCCATATGCAATGCACTGATTTATATCAGTTTTTAATAAAACTATCCATATGCAATGCACTGAGTTATATCAGTTTTTAATAAAACTATCCATATGCAATGCACTGAGTTATATCAGGTTTTAATAAAACTATCCATATGCAATGCACTGAGTTATATCAGTTTTTAATAAAACTATCCATATGCAATGCACTGAGTTATATCAGTTTTTAATAAAACTATCCATATGCAATGCACTGAGTTATATCAGTTTTTAATAAAACTATCCATATGCAATGCACTGAGTTATATCAGGTTTTAATAAAACTATCCATATGCAATGCACTGAGTTATATCAGTTTTTAATAAAACTATCCATATGCAATGCACTGAGTTATATCAGTTTTTAATAAAACTATCCATATGGAATGCACTGAGTTATATCAGTTTTTAATAAAACTATCCATATGCAATGCTCTGACTTATATCAGTTTTTAATAAAACTATCCATATGCAATGCAATAAGTTATATCAGTTTTTAATAAAACTATCCATATGCAATGCACTGAGTTATATCAGTTTCTAATAAAACTATCCATATGCAATGCACTGAGTTATATCAGTTTTTAATAAAACTATCCATATGCAATGCACTGAGTTATACCAGTTTTTAATAAAACTATCCATATGCAATGCACTGAATTATATCAGTTTTTAATAAAACTATCCATATGCAATGCAATAAGTTATATCAGTTTTTAGTAAAACTATCCATATGCAATGCACTGAGTTATATCAGTTTTTAATAAAACTATCCATATGAAATGCAGTGAGTTATATCAGTTTTTAATAAGACTATCCATATGCAATGCACTGAGTTATATCAGTTTTTAATAAAACTATCCATATGCAATGCAATAAGTTATATCAGTTTTTAATAAAACTATCCATATGCAATGCACTGAGTTATATCAGTTTTTAGTAAAACTATCCATATGCAATGCACTGAGTTATATCAGGTTTTAATAAAACTATCCATAATGCAGTGAGTTATATCAGGTTTTAATAAAACTATCCATATGCAATGCAATAAGTTATATCAGTTTTTAATAAAACTATCCATATGCAATGAACTGAGTTATATCAGTTTTTAATAAAACTATCCATACGCAATGCAATAAGTTATATCAGTTTTTCATAAAACTATCCATATGCAATGCACTGAGTTATACCAGTTTTTAATTAAACTAACCATATGCAATGCACTGAGTTATATCAGTTTTTAATAAAATTATCCATATGCAATGCAGTGAGTTATATCAGTTTTTAATAAAACTATCCATATGCAATGCAGTGAGTTATATCAGTTTTTAATAAAACTATCCATATGCAATGCAGTGAGTTATATCAGTTTTTAATAAAACTATCCATATGCAATGCAATAAGTTATATCAGTTTTTAATAAAACTATCCATATGCAATGCAGTGAGTTATATCAGTTTTTAATAAAACTATCCATATGCAATGCACTGAGTTATATCAGTTTTCAATAAAACTATCCATATGCAATGCAATAAGTTATATCAGTTTTTAATAAAACTATCCATATGCAATGCAGTGAGTTATATCAGTTTTTAATAAAACTATCCATAAGCAATGCAATAAGTTATATCAGTTTTTAATAAAACTATCCATATGCAATGCAGTGAGTTATATCAGGTTTTAATAAAACTATCCGTAAGCAATGCAATAAGTTATATCAGTTTTTAATAAAACTATCCATATGCAATGCAGTGAGTTATATCAGTTTTTAATAAAACTATCCATAAGCAATGCAATAAGTTATATCAGTTTTTAATAAACCTATCCATATGCAATGCAGTGAGTTATATCAGGTTTTAATAAAACTATCCATAAGCAATGCAATAAGTTATATCAGGTTTTAATAAAACTATCCATATGCAATGCACTGAGTTATATCAGTTTTTAATAAAACTATATATATGCAATGCAGTGAGTTATATCAGTTTTTAATAAAACTATCCATATGCAATGCACTGAGTTATATCAGTTTTTAATATAACTAACCAAATGCAATGCACTGAGTTATATCAGTTTTTAATAAAACTATCCATATGCAATGCACTGAGTTATATCAGTTTTTAATAAAACTATCCATATGCAATGCACTGAGTTATATCAGTTTTTAATAAAACTATCCATATGCAATGCAGTGAGTTATATCAGTTTTTAATAAAACTATCCATATGCAATGCAGTGAGTTATATCAGTTTTTAATAAAACTATCCATATGCAATGCAGTGAGTTATATCAGTTTTTAATAAAACTATCCATATGCAATGCAATAAGTTATATCAGTTTTTAATAAAACTATCCATATGCAATGCACTGAGTTATATCAGTTTTTAATAAAATATCCATATGCAATGCACTGAGTTATATCAGTTTTTAATAAAACTATGCATATGCAATGCACTGAGTTATATCAGTTTTTAATAAAACTATCCATATGCAATGCAATAAAATATATCAGTTTTTAATAAAACTATCCATATGCAATGCAATAAGTTATATCAGTTTTTAATAAAACTATCCATATGCAATGCAGTGAGTTATATCAGTTTTTAATAAAACTATCCATATGCACTGCAGTGAGTTATATCAGTTTTTAATAAAACTATCCATATGCTATGCACTGAGTTATATCAGTTTTTAATATAACTATCCATATGCAATGCACTGAGTTATATCAGTTTTTAATAAAACTATCCATATGCAATGCAATAAGTTATATCAGTTTTTAATAAAACCATCCATATGCAATGCACTGAGTTATATCAGTTTTTAGTAAAACTATCCATATGCAATGCACTGAGTTATATCTGTTTTTAATAAAACTATCCATATGCAATGCAATAAGTTATATCAGTTTTTAATAAAACTATCCATATGCAATGCAATAAGTTATATCAGTTTTTAATAAAACTATCCATATGCAATGCAGTGAGTTATATCAGTTTTTAATAAAACTATCCATATGCAATGCACTGAGTTATATCAGTTTTTAATAAAACTATCCATACGCAATGCAATAAGTTATATCAGTTTTTAATAAAACTATCCATATGCAATGCACTGAGTTATATCAGTTTTTAATTAAACTAACCATATGCAATGCACTGAGTTATATCAGTTTTTAATAAAACTATCCATATGCAATGCACTGAGTTATATCAGTTTTTAAAAAAACTATCCATATGCAATGCAATAAGCTATATCAGTTTTTAATAAAACCATCCATATGCAATGCACTGAGTTATATCAGTTTTTAGTAAAACTATCCATATGCAATGCACTGAGTTATATCTGTTTTTAATAAAACTATCCATATGCAATGCACTGAGTTATATCAGTTTTTAATAAAACTATCCATATGCAATGCACTGAGTTATATCAGTTTTTAATTAAACTATCCATATGCAATGCAATAAGTTATATCAGTTTTTAATAAAACTATCCATATGCAATGCACTGAGTTATATCAGTTTTTAATTAAACTATCCATATGCAATGCAGTGAGTTATATCAGTTTTAAATAAAAATATCCATATGCAATGCAGTGAGTTATATCAGTTTTTAATAAAACTATCCATATGCAATGCACTGAGTTATATCAGTTTTCAATAAAACTATCCATATGCAATGCACTGAGTTATATCAGTTTTTAATTAAACTATCCATATGCAATGCAGTGAGTTATATCAGTTTTAAATAAAACTATCCATATGCAATGCACTGAGTTATATCAGTTTTTAGTAAAACTATCCATATGCAATGCAGTGAGTTATATCAGTTTTTAATAAAACTATCCATATGCAATGCAATAAGTTATATCAGTTTTTAATAAAACTATCCATATGCAATGCAATAAGTTATATCAGTTTTTAATAAAACTATCCATATGCAATGCAGTGAGTTATATCAGTTTTTAATAAAACTATCCATATGCAATGCAGTGAGTTATATCAGTTTTTAATAAAACTATCCATATGCAATGCAGTGAGTTATATCAGTTTTTAATAAAACTATCCATATGCAATGCAATAAGTTATATCAGTTTTTAATAAAACTATCCATATGCAATGCACTGAGTTATATCAGTTTTTAATAAAACTAACCATATGCAATGCACTGAGTTATATCAGTTTTTAATAAAACTATCCATATGAAATGCAATAAAATATATCAGTTTTTAATAAAACTATCCATATGCAATGCAATAAGTTATATCAGTTTTTAATAAAACTATCCATATGCAATGCAGTGAGTTATATCAGTTTTTAATAAAACTATCCATATGCAATGCAGTGAGTTATATCAGTTTTTAATAAAACTATCCATATGCAATGCAGTGAGTTATATCAGTTTTTAATAAAACTATCCATATGCAATGCAATAAGTTATATCAGTTTTTAATAAAACTATCCATATGCAATGCACTGAGTTATATCAGTTTTTAATAAAATATCCATATGCAATGCACTGAGTTATATCAGTTTTTAATAAAACTATGCATATGCAATGCACTGAGTTATATCAGTTTTTAATAAAACTATCCATATGCAATGCAATAAAATATATCAGTTTTTAATAAAACTATCCATATGCAATGCAATAAGTTATATCAGTTTTTAATAAAACTATCCATATGCAATGCAGTGAGTTATATCAGTTTTTAATAAAACTATCCATATGCACTGCAGTGAGTTATATCAGTTTTTAATAAAACTATCCATATGCTATGCACTGAGTTATATCAGTTTTTAATAAAACTATCCATATGCAATGCACTGAGTTATATCAGTTTTTAATAAAACTATCCATATGCAATGCAATAAGTTATATCAGTTTTTAATAAAACCATCCATATGCAATGCACTGAGTTATATCAGTTTTTAGTAAAACTATCCATATGCAATGCACTGAGTTATATCTGTTTTTAATAAAACTATCCATATGCAATGCAATAAGTTATATCAGTTTTTAATAAAACTATCCATATGCAATGCAATAAGTTATATCAGTTTTTAATAAAACTATCCATATGCAATGCAATAAGTTATATCAGTTTTTAATAAAACTATCCATATGCAATGCAGTGAGTTATATCAGTTTTTAATAAAACTATCCATATGCAATGCACTGAGTTATATCAGTTTTTAATAAAACTATCCATACGCAATGCAATAAGTTATATCAGTTTTTAATAAAACTATCCATATGCAATGCACTGAGTTATATCAGTTTTTAATTAAACTAACCATATGCAATGCACTGAGTTATATCAGTTTTTAATAAAACTATCCATATGCAATGCACTGAGTTATATCAGTTTTTAAAAAAACTATCCATATGCAATGCAATAAGCTATATCAGTTTTTAATAAAACCATCCATATGCAATGCACTGAGTTTTATCAGTTTTTAGTAAAACTATCCATATGCAATGCACTGAGTTATATCTGTTTTTAATAAAACTATCCATATGCAATGCAATAAGTTATATCAGTTTTTAATAAAACTATCCATATGCAATGCACTGAGTTATATCAGTTTTTAATAAAACTATCCATATGCAATGCAGTGAGTTATATCAGTTTTTAATAAAACTATCCATATGCAATGCTCTGAGTTATATCAGTTTTTAATTAAACTATCCATATGCAATGCAATAAGTTATATCAGTTTTTAATAAAACTATCCATATGCAATGCAGTGAGTTATATCAGTTTTTAATAAAACTATCCATATGCAATGCTCTGAGTTATATCAGTTTTTAATAAAACTATCCATATGCAATGCACTGAGTTATATCAGTTTTTAATAAAACTATCCATATGCAATGCAGTGAGTTATCTCAGTTTTTAATAAAACTATCCATATGCAATGCACTGAGTTATATCAGTTTTTAATAAAACTATTCATATGCAATGCTCTGAGTTATATCAGTTTTTAATAAAACTATCCATATGCAATGCACTGAGTTATATCAGTTTTTAATAAAACTATCTATATGCAATGCACTGAGTTATATCAGTTTTTAATAAAACTATCCATATGCAATGCACTGAGTTATATCAGTTTTTAATAAAACTATCCATATGCAATGCAGTGAGTTATATCAGTTTTTAATAAAACTATCCATATGCAATGCAATAAGTTATATCAGTTTTTAATAAAACTATCCATATGCAATGCACTGAGTTATATCAGTTTTTAAAAAAAAACTATCCATATGCAATGCCCTGAGTTATATCAGTTTTTAATAAAACTATGCATATGCAATGCACTGAGTTATATCTGTTTTTAATAAAACTATCCATATGCAATGCAGTGAGTTATATCAGTTTTAAATAAAACTATCCATATGCAATGCACTGAGTTATATCAGTTTTTAATAAAACTAACCATATGCAATGCACTGAGTTATATCAGTTTTTAATAAAACTATCCATATGCAATGCAATAAAATATATCAGTTTTTAATAAAACTATCCATATGCAATGCAATAAGTTATATCAGTTTTTAATAAAACTATCCATATGCAATGCAGTGAGTTATATCAGTTTTTAATAAAACTATCCATATGCAATGCAGTGAGTTATATCAGTTTTTAATAAAACTATCCATATGCAATGCAGTGAGTTATATCAGTTTTTAATAAAACTATCCATATGCAATGCAATAAGTTATATCAGTTTTTAATAAAACTATCCATATGCAATGCACTGAGTTATATCAGTTTTTAATAAAACTAACCATATGCAATGCACTGAGTTATATCAGTTTTTAATAAAACTATCCATATGCAATGCAATAAAATATATCAGTTTTTAATAAAACTATCCATATGCAATGCAATAAGTTATATCAGTTTTTAATAAAACTATCCATATGCAATGCAGTGAGTTATATCAGTTTTTAATAAAACTATCCATATGCAATGCAGTGAGTTATATCAGTTTTTAATAAAACTATCCATATGCAATGCAGTGAGTTATATCAGTTTTTAATAAAACTATCCATATGCAATGCAATAAGTTATATCAGTTTTTAATAAAACTATCCATATGCAATGCACTGAGTTATATCAGTTTTTAATAACATATCCATATGCAATGCACTGAGTTATATCAGTTTTTAATAAAACTATGCATATGCAATGCACTGAGTTATATCAGTTTTTAATAAAACTATCCATATGCAATGCAATAAAATATATCAGTTTTTAATAAAACTATCCATATGCAATGCAATAAGTTATATCAGTTTTTAATAAAACTATCCATATGCAATGCAGTGAGTTATATCAGTTTTTAATAAAACTATCCATATGCACTGCAGTGAGTTATATCAGTTTTTAATAAAACTATCCATATGCTATGCACTGAGTTATATCAGTTTTTAATAAAACTATCCATATGCAATGCACTGAGTTATATCAGTTTTTAATTAAACTAACCATATGCAATGAACTGAGTTATATCAGTTTTTAATAAAACTATCCATATGCAAAGCACTGAGTTATATCAGTTTTTAAAAAAACTATCCATATGCAATGCAATAAGCTATATCAGTTTTTAATAAAACCATCCATATGCAATGCACTGAGTTTTATCAGTTTTTAGTAAAACTATCCATATGCAATGCACTGAGTTATATCTGTTTTTAATAAAACTATCCATATGCAATGCAATAAGTTATATCAGTTTTTAATAAAACTATCCATATGCAATGCACTGAGTTATATCAGTTTTTAATAAAACTATCCATATGCAATGCAGTGAGTTATATCAGTTTTTAATAAAACTATCCATATGCAATGCTCTGAGTTATATCAGTTTTTAATTAAACTATCCATATGCAATGCAATAAGTTATATCAGTTTTTAATAAAACTATCCATATGCAATGCAGTGAGTTATATCAGTTTTTAATAAAACTATCCATATGCAATGCTCTGAGTTATATCAGTTTTTAATAAAACTATCCATATGCAATGCACTGAGTTATATCAGTTTTTAATAAAACTATCCATATGCAATGCAGTGAGTTATCTCAGTTTTTAATAAAACTATCCATATGCAATGCACTGAGTTATATCAGTTTTTAATAAAACTATTCATATGCAATGCTCTGAGTTATATCAGTTTTTAATAAAACTATCCATATGCAATGCACTGAGTTATATCAGTTTTTAATAAAACTATCCATATGCAATGCACTGAGTTATATCAGTTTTTAATAAAACTATCCATATGCAATGCACTGAGTTATATCAGTTTTTAATAAAACTATCCATATGCAATGCAGTGAGTTATATCAGTTTTAAATAAAACTATCCATATGCAATGCACTGAGTTATATCAGTTTTTAATAAAACTAACCATATGCAATGCACTGAGTTATATCAGTTTTTAATAAAACTTACCAAATGCAATGCACTGAGTTGTATCAGTTTTTAATAAAACTATCCATATGCAATGCAATAAGTTATATCAGTTTTTAATAAAACTATCCATATGCAATGCAGTGAGTTATATCAGTTTTTAATAAAACTATCCATATGCAATGCACTGAGTTATATCAGTTTTTAATAAAACTATCCATATGCAATGCTCTGAGTTATATCAGTTTTTAATAAAACTATCCATATGCAATGCAATAAGTTATATCAGTTTTTAATAAAACTATCCATATGCAATGCAGTGAGTTATATCAGTTTTTAATAAAACTATCCATATGCAATGCAATAAGTTATATCAGTTTTTAATAAAACTATCCATATGCAATGCACTGAGTTATATCAGTTTTTAATAAAACTATCCATACGCAATGCAATAAGTTATATCAGTTTTTAATAAAACTATCCATATGCAATGCACTGAGTTATATCAGTTTTTAATTAAACTAACCATATGCAATGCACTGAGTTATATCAGTTTTTAATAAAACTATCCATATGCAATGCAATAAGTTATATCAGTTTTTAATAAAACTATCCATATGCAATGCAATAAGTTATATCAGTTTTTAATAAAACTATCCATATGTAATGCAGTGAGTTATATCAGTTTTTAATAAAACTATCCATATGCAATGCAGTGAGTTATATCAGTTTTTAATAAAACTAACCATATGCAATGCACTGAGTTATATCAGTTTTTAATAAAACTATCCATATGCAATGCAATAAGTTATATCAGTTTTTAATAAAACTATCCTTATGCAATGCAGTGAGTTATATCAGTTTTTAATAAAACTATCCATATGCAATGCAGTGAGTTATATCAGTTTTTAATAAAACTATCCATATGCAATGCAATAAGTTATATCAGTTTTTAATAAAACTATCCATATGCAATGCACTGAGTTATATCAGTTTTTAATAAAACTAACCATATGCAATGCACTGAGTTATATCAGGTTTTAATAAAACTGTCCATATGCAATGCAATAAGTTATATCAGTTTTTAATAAAACTATCCATATGCAATGCAATAAGTTATATCAGTTTTTAATAAAACTATCCATATGCAATGCAGTGAGTTATATCAGTTTTTAATAAAACTATCCATATGCAATGCAGTGAGTTATATCAGTTTTTAATAAAACTATCCATATGCAATGCAGTGAGTTATATCAGTTTTTAATAAAACTATCCATATGCAATGCTCTGAGTTATATCAGTTTTTAATAAAACTATCCATATGCAATGCAATAAGTTATATCAGTTTTTAATAAAACTATCCATATGCAATGCAGTGAGTTATATCAGTTTTTAATAAAACTATCCATATGCAATGCAATAAGTTATATCAGTTTTTAATAAAACTATCCATATGCAATGCACTGAGTTATATCAGTTTTTAATAAAACTATCCATATGCAATGCACTGAGTTATATCAGTTTTTAATAAAACTATCCATATGCAATGCAGTGAGTTATATCAGTTTTTAATAAAACTATCCATACGCAATGCAATAAGTTATATCAGTTTTTAATAAAACTATCCATATGCAATGCACTGAGTTATATCAGTTTTTAATTAAACTAACCATATGCAATGCACTGAGTTATATCAGTTTTTAATAAAACTATCCATACGCAATGCAATAAGTTATATCAGTTTTTAATAAAACTATCCATATGCAATGCACTGAGTTATATCAGTTTTTAATTAAACTAACCATATGCAATGCACTGAGTTATATCAGTTTTTAATAAAACTATCCATATGCAATGCAATAAGTTATATCAGTTTTTAATAAAACTATCCATATGCAATGCAATAAGTTATATCAGTTTTTAATAAAACTATCCATATGCAATGCAGTGAGTTATATCATTTTTTAATAAAACTATCCATATGCAATGCAGTGAGTTATATCGGTTTTTAATAAAACTAACCATATGCAATGCACTGAGTTATAGCAGTTTTTAATAAAACTATCCATATGCAATGCAATAAGTTATATCAGTTTTTAATAAAACTATCCATATGCAATGCACTGAGTTATATCAGTTTTTAATAAAACTATCCATATGCAATGCACTGAGTTATATCAGTTTTTAATAAAACTATCCATATGCAATGCAGTGAGTTATATCAGTTTTTAATAAAACTATCCATACGCAATGCAATAAGTTATATCAGTTTTTATTAAAACTATCCATATGCAATGCACTGAGTTATATCAGTTTTTAATTAAACTAACCATATGCAATGCACTGAGTTATATCAGTTTTTAATAAAACTATCCATATGCAATGCAGTGAGTTATATCAGTTTTTAATAAAACTCTCCATATGCAAAGCTCTGAGTTATATCAGTTTTTAATTAAACTATCCATATGCAATGCAATAAGTTATATCAGTTTTTAATAAAACTATCCATATGCAATGCAGTGAGTTATATCAGTTTTTAATAAAACTATCCATATGCAATGCTCTGAGTTATATCAGTTTTTAATAGAACTATCCATATGCAATGCTCTGAGTTATATCAGTTTTTAATAAAACTATCCATATGCAATGCAGTGAGTTATATCAGTTTTTAATAAAACTATCCATATGCAATGCAATAAGTTATATCAGTTTTTAATAAAACTATCCATATGCAATGCACTGAGTTATATCAGTTTTTAATAAAACTATCCATATGCAATGCAATAAGTTATATCAGTTTTTAATAAAACTATCCATATGCAATGCACTGAGTTATATCAGTTTTTAATAAAACTATGCATATGCAATGCACTGAGTTATATCTGTTTTTAATAAAACTATCCATATGCAATGCAGTGAGTTATATCAGTTTTAAATAAAACTATCCATATGCAATGCACTGAGTTATATCAGTTTTTAATAAAACTAACCATATGCAATGCACTGAGTTATATCAGTTTTTAATAAAACTATCCATATGCAATGCAATAAAATATATCAGTTTTTAATAAAACTATCCATATGCAATGCAATAAGTTATATCAGTTTTTAATAAAACTATCCATATGCAATGCAGAGAGTTATATCAGTTTTTAATAAAACTATCCATATGCAATGCAGTGAGTTATATCAGTTTTTAATAAAACTATCCATATGCAATGCTCTGAGTTATATCAGTTTTTAATAAAACTATCCATATGCAATGCAATAAGTTATATCAGTTTTTAATAAAACTATCCATATGCAATGCAGTGAGTTATATCAGTTTTTAATAAAACTATCCATATGCAATGCAATAAGTTATATCAGTTTTTAATAAAACTATCCATATGCAATGCACTGAGTTATATCAGTTTTTAATAAAACTATCCATACGCAATGCAATAAGTTATATCAGTTTTTAATAAAACTATCCATATGCAATGCACTGAGTTATATCAGTTTTTAATTAAACTAACCATATGCAATGCACTGAGTTATATCAGTTTTTAATAAAACTATCCATATGCAATGCAATAAGTTATATCAGTTTTTAATAAAACTATCCATATGCAATGCAATAAGTTATATCAGTTTTTAATAAAACTATCCATATGCAATGCAGTGAGTTATATCAGTTTTTAATAAAACTATCCATATGCAATGCAGTGAGTTATATCAGTTTTTAATAAAACTAACAATATGCAATGCACTGAGTTATATCAGTTTTTAATAAAACTATCCATATGCAATGCAATAAGTTATATCAGTTTTTAATAAAACTATCCATATGCAATGCAGTGAGTTATATCAGTTTTTAATAAAACTATCCATATGCAATGCAGTGAGTTATATCAGTTTTTAATAAAACTATCCATATGCAATGCACTGAGTTATATCAGTTTTTAATAAAACTAACCATATGCAATGCACTGAGTTATATCAGGTATTAATAAAACTGTCCATATGCAATGCAATAAGTTATATCAGTTTTTAATAAAACTATCCATATGCAATGCAATAAGTTATATCAGTTTTTAATAAAACTATCCAAATGCAATGCAGTGAGTTATATCAGTTTTTAATAAAACTATCCATATGCAATGCAGTGAGTTATATCAGTTTTTAATAAAACTATCCATATGCAATGCAGTGAGTTATATCAGTTTTTAATAAAACTATCCATATGCAATGCTCTGAGTTATATCAGTTTTTAATAAAACTATCCATATGCAATGCAATAAGTTATATCAGTTTTTAATAAAACTATCCATATGCAATGCAGTGAGTTATATCAGTTTTTAATAAAACTATCCATATGCAATGCAATAAGTTATATCAGTTTTTAATAAAACTATCCATATGCAATGCACTGAGTTATATCAGTTTTTAATAAAACTATCCATATGCAATGCACTGAGTTATATCAGTTTTTAATAAAACTATCCATATGCAATGCAGTGAGTTATATCAGTTTTTAATAAAACTATCCATACGCAATGCAATAAGTTATATCAGTTTTTAATAAAACTATCCATATGCAATGCACTGAGTTATATCAGTTTTTAATTAAACTAACCATATGCAATGCACTGAGTTATATCAGTTTTTAATAAAACTATCCATATGCAATGCAGTGAGTTATATCAGTTTTTAATAAAACTATCCATATGCAATGCAGTGAGTTATATCAGTTTTTAATAAAACTATCCATATGCAATGCAGTGAGTTATATCAGTTTTTAATAAAACTATCCATATGCAATGCAATAAGTTATATCAGTTTTTAATAAAACTATCCATATGCAATGCACTGAGTTTTATCAGTTTTTAATAAAACTATCCATACGCAATGCAATAAGTTATATCAGTTTTTAATAAAACTATCCATATGCAATGCACTGAGTTATATCAGTTTTTAATTAAACTAACCATATGCAATGCACTGAGTTATATCAGTTTTTAATAAAACTATCCATATGCAATGCAATAAGTTATATCAGTTTTTAATAAAACTATCCATATGCAATGCAATAAGTTATATCAGTTTTTAATAAAACTATCCATATGCAATGCAGTGAGTTATATCATTTTTTAATAAAACTATCCATATGCAATGCAGTGAGTTATATCAGTTTTTAATAAAACTAACCATATGCAATGCACTGAGTTATAGCAGTTTTTAATAAAACTATCCATATGCAATGCAATAAGTTATATCAGTTTTTAATAAAACTATCCATATGCAATGCACTGAGTTATATCAGTTTTTAATAAAACTATCCATATGCAATGCACTGAGTTATATCAGTTTTTAATAAAACTATCCATATGCAATGCAGTGAGTTATATCAGTTTTTAATAAAACTATCCATACGCAATGCAATAAGTTATATCAGTTTTTAATAAAACTATCCATATGCAATGCACTGAGTTATATCAGTTTTTAATTAAACTAACCATATGCAATGCACTGAGTTATATCAGTTTTTAATAAAACTATCCATATGCAATGCAGTGAGTTATATCAGTTTTTAATAAAACTCTCCATATGCAAAGCTCTGAGTTATATCAGTTTTTAATTAAACTATCCATATGCAATGCAATAAGTTATATCAGTTTTTAATAAAACTATCCATATGCAATGCAGTGAGTTATATCAGTTTTTAATAAAACTATCCATATGCAATGCTCTGAGTTATATCAGTTTTTAATAAAACTATCCATATGCAATGCACTGAGTTATATCAGTTTTTAATAAAACTATCCATATGCAATGCAGTGAGTTATATCAGTTTTTAATAAAACTATCCATATGCAATGCAATAAGTTATATCAGTTTTTAATAAAACTATCCATATGCAATGCACTGAGTTATATCAGTTTTTAATAAAACTATCCATATGCAATGCACTGAGTTATATCAGTTTTTAATAAAACTATCCATATGCAATGCACTGAGTTATATCAGTTTTTAATAAAACTATGCATATGCAATGCACTGAGTTATATCTGTTTTTAATAAAACTATCCATATGCAATGCAGTGAGTTATATCAGTTTTAAATAAAACTATCCATATGCAATGCACTGAGTTATATCAGTTTTTAATAAAACTAACCATATGCAATGCACTGAGTTATATCAGTTTTTAATAAAACTATCCATATGCAATGCAATAAAATATATCAGTTTTTAATAAAACTATCCATATGCAATGCAATAAGTTATATCAGTTTTTAATAAAACTATCCATATGCAATGCAGAGAGTTATATCAGTTTTTAATAAAACTATCCATATGCAATGCAGTGAGTTATATCAGTTTTTAATAAAACTATCCATATGCAATGCTCTGAGTTATATCAGTTTTTAATAAAACTATCCATATGCAATGCAATAAGTTATATCAGTTTTTAATAAAACTATCCATATGCAATGCAGTGAGTTATATCAGTTTTTAATAAAACTATCCATATGCAATGCAATAAGTTATATCAGTTTTTAATAAAACTATCCATATGCAATGCACTGAGTTATATCAGTTTTTAATAAAACTATCCATACGCAATGCAATAAGTTATATCAGTTTTTAATAAAACTATCCATATGCAATGCACTGAGTTATATCAGTTTTTAATTAAACTAACCATATGCAATGCACTGAGTTATATCAGTTTTTAATAAAACTATCCATATGCAATGCAATAAGTTATATCAGTTTTTAATAAAACTATCCATATGCAATGCAATAAGTTATATCAGTTTTTAATAAAACTATCCATATGCAATGCAGTGAGTTATATCAGTTTTTAATAAAACTATCCATATGCAATGCAGTGAGTTATATCAGTTTTTAATAAAACTAACAATATGCAATGCACTGAGTTATATCAGTTTTTAATAAAACTATCCATATGCAATGCAATAAGTTATATCAGTTTTTAATAAAACTATCCATATGCAATGCAGTGAGTTATATCAGTTTTTAATAAAACTATCCATATGCAATGCAGTGAGTTATATCAGTTTTTAATAAAACTATCCATATGCAATGCACTGAGTTATATCAGTTTTTAATAAAACTAACCATATGCAATGCACTGAGTTATATCAGGTATTAATAAAACTGTCCATATGCAATGCAATAAGTTATATCAGTTTTTAATAAAACTATCCATATGCAATGCAATAAGTTATATCAGTTTTTAATAAAACTATCCAAATGCAATGCAGTGAGTTATATCAGTTTTTAATAAAACTATCCATATGCAATGCAGTGAGTTATATCAGTTTTTAATAAAACTATCCATATGCAATGCAGTGAGTTATATCAGTTTTTAATAAAACTATCCATATGCAATGCTCTGAGTTATATCAGTTTTTAATAAAACTATCCATATGCAATGCAATAAGTTATATCAGTTTTTAATAAAACTATCCATATGCAATGCAGTGAGTTATATCAGTTTTTAATAAAACTATCCATATGCAATGCAATAAGTTATATCAGTTTTTAATAAAACTATCCATATGCAATGCACTGAGTTATATCAGTTTTTAATAAAACTATCCATATGCAATGCACTGAGTTATATCAGTTTTTAATAAAACTATCCATATGCAATGCAGTGAGTTATATCAGTTTTTAATAAAACTATCCATACGCAATGCAATAAGTTATATCAGTTTTTAATAAAACTATCCATATGCAATGCACTGAGTTATATCAGTTTTTAATTAAACTAACCATATGCAATGCACTGAGTTATATCAGTTTTTAATAAAACTATCCATATGCAATGCAGTGAGTTATATCAGTTTTTAATAAAACTATCCATATGCAATGCAATAAGTTATATCAGTTTTTAATAAAACTATCCATATGCAATGCAGTGAGTTATATCAGTTTTTAATAAAACTATCCATATGCAATGCACTGAGTTATATCAGTTTTTAATAAAACTATCCATACGCAATGCAATAAGTTATATCAGTTTTTAATAAAACTATCCATATGCAATGCAGTGAGTTATATCAGTTTTTAATAAAACTATCCATATGCAATGCAGTGAGTTATATCAGTTTTTAATAAAACTATCCATATGCAATGCAATAAGTTATATCAGTTTTTAATAAAACTATCCATATGCAATGCAGTGAGTTATATCAGTTTTTAATAAAACTATCCATATGCAATGCACTGAGTTATATCAGTTTTTAATAAAACTATCCATACGCAATGCAATAAGTTATATCAGTTTTTAATAAAACTATCCATATGCAATGCACTGAGTTATATCAGTTTTTAATTAAACTATCCATATGCAATGCAATAAGTTATATCAGTTTTTAATAAAACTATCCATATGCAATGCAGTAAGTTATATCAGTTTTTAATAAAACTATCCATATGCAATGCACTGAGTTATATCAGTTTTCAATAAAACTATCCATATGCAATGCAATAAGTTATATCAGTTTTTAATAAAACTATCCATATGCAATGCAGTGAGTTATATCAGTTTTTAATAAAACTATCCATAAGCAATGCAATAAGTTATATCAGTTTTTAATAAAACTATCCATATGCAATGCAGTGAGTTATATCAGGTTTTAATAAAACTATCCGTAAGCAATGCAATAAGTTATATCAGTTTTTAATAAAGCTATCCATATGCAATGCAGTGAGTTATATCAGTTTTTAATAAAACTATCCATAAGCAATGCAATAAGTTATATCAGTTTTTAATAAACCTATCCATATGCAATGCAGTGAGTTATATCAGGTTTTAATAAAACTATCCATAAGCAATGCAATAAGTTATATCAGTTTTTAATAAAACTATCCATATGCAATGCAGTGAGTTATATCAGTTTTTAATAAAACTATCCATATGCAATGCACTGAGTTATATCAGTTTTCAATAAAACTATCCATATGCAATGCAATAAGTTATATCAGTTTTTAATAAAACTATCCATATGCAATGCAATAAGTTATATCAGTTTTTAATAAAACTATCCATATGCAATGCAGTGAGTTATATCAGGTTTTAATAAAACTATCCATAAGCAATGCAATAAGTTATATCAGTTTTTAATAAAACTATCCATATGCAATGCAATAAGTTATATCAGTTTTTAATAAAACTATCCATATGCAATGCAGTGAGTTATATCAGTTTTTAATAAAACTATCCATAAGCAATGCAATAAGTTATATCAGTTTTTAATAAAACTATCCATATGCAATGCAGTGAGTTATATCAGTTTTTAATAAAACTATCCATATGCAATGCACTGAGTTATATCAGTTTTCAATAAAACTATCCATATGCAATGCAATAAGTTATATCAGTTTTAAATAAAACTATCCATATGCAATGCAATAAGTTATATCAGGTTTTAATAAAACTATCCATATGCAATGCAGTGAGTTATATCAGTTTTTAATTAAACTAACCATATGCAATGCAATAAGTTATATCAGTTTTTAATAAAACTATCCATATGCAATGCAATAAGTTATATCAGTTTTTAATAAAACTATCCATATGCAATGCTCTGAGTTATATCAGTTTTTAATAAAACTATCCATATGCAATGCTCTGAGTTATATCAGTTTTTAATAAAACTATCCATATGCAATGCAATAAGTTATATCAGTTTTTAATAAAACTATCCATATGCAATGCAGTGAGTTATATCAGGTTTTAATAAAACTATCCATAAGCAATGCAATAAGGTATATCAGTTTTTAATAAAACTATCCATATGCAATGCAATAAGTTATATCAGTTTTTAATAAAACTATCCATATGCAATGCTCTGAGTTATATTAGTTTTTAATAAAACTATCCATATGCAATGCACTGAGTTATATCAGTTTTCAATAAAACTATCCATATGCAATGCAATAAGTTATATCAGTTTTTAATAAAACTATCCATATGCAATGCAGTGAGTTATATCAGTTTTTAATAAAACTATCCATAAGCAATGCAATAAGTTATATCAGTTTTTAATAAAACTATCCATATGCAATGCAGTGAGTTATATCAGTTTTTAATAAAACTATCCATATGCAATGCACTGAGTTATATCAGTTTTCAATAAACTATCCATATGCAATGCAATAAGTTATATCAGTTTTTAATAAAACTATCCATATGCAATGCAATAAGTTATATCAGTTTTTAATAAAACTATCCATATGCAATGCAGTGAGTTATATCAGGTTTTAATAAAACTATCCATAAGCAATGCAATAAGTTATATCAGTTTTTAATAAAACTATCCATATGCAATGCAATAAGTTATATCAGTTTTTAAAAAAACTATCCACATGCAATGCAGTGAGTTATATCAGGTTTTAATAAAACTATCCATAAGCAATGCAATAAGTTATATCAGTTTTTAATAAAACTATCCATATGCAATGCAATAAGTTATATCAGTTTTTAATAAAACTATCCATATGCAATGCACTGAGTTATATCAGTTTTCAATAAAACTATCCATATGCAATGCAATAAGTTATATCAGTTTTTAATAAAACTATCCATATGCAATGCAGTGAGTTATATCAGTTTTTAATAAAACTATCCATAAGCAATGCAATAAGTTATATCAGTTTTTAATAAAACTATCCATATGCAATGCAGTGAGTTATATCAGGTTTTAATAAAACTATCCATATGCAATGCAGTGAGTTATATCAGTTTTTAGTAAAACTATCCATATGCAATGCACTGAGTTATATCAGTTTTCAATAAAACTATCCATATGCAATGCAATAAGTTATATCAGTTTTTAATAAAACTATCCATATGCAATGCAATAAGTTATATCAGTTTTTAATAAAACTATCCATATGCAATGCAGTGAGTTATATCAGGTTTTAATAAAACTATCCATAAGCAATGCAATAAGTTATATCAGTTTTTAATAAAACTATCCATATGCAATGCAATAAGTTATATCAGTTTTTAATAAAACTATCCATATGCAATGCACTGAGTTATATCAGTTTTCAATAAAACTATCCATATGCAATGCAATAAGTTATATCAGTTTTTAATAAAACTATCAATATGCAATGCAATAAGTTATATCAGTTTTTAATAAAACTATCCATATGCAAAGCAGTGAGTTATATCAGGTTTTAATAAAACTATCCATAAGCAATGCAATAAGTTATATCAGTTTTTAATAAAACTATCCATATGCAATGCAATAAGTTATATCAGTTTTTAATAAAACTATCCATATGCAATGCAGTGAGTTATATCAGTTTTTAATAAAACTATCCATACGCAATGCAATAAGTTATATCAGTTTTTAATAAAACTATCCATATGCAATGCACTGAGTTATATCAGTTTTTAATTAAACTAACCATATGCAATGCACTGAGTTATATCAGTTTTTAATAAAACTATCCATATGCAATGCAGTGAGTTATATCAGTTTTTAATAAAACTATCCATATGCAATGCAATAAGTTATATCAGTTTTTAATAAAACTATCCATATGCAATGCAGTGAGTTATATCAGTTTTTAATAAAACTATCCATATGCAATGCACTGAGTTATATCAGTTTTTAATAAAACTATCCATAAGCAATGCACTGAGTTATATCAGTTTTCAATAAAACTATCCATATGCAATGCAATAAGTTATATCAGTTTTTAATAAAACTATCCATATGCAATGCAGTGAGTTATATCAGGTTTTAATAAAACTATCCATAAGCAATGCAATAAGTTATATCAGTTTTTAATAAAACTATTCATATGCAATGCAATAAGTTATATCAGTTTGTAATAAAACTATCCATATGCAATGCTCTGAGTTATATCAGTTTTTAATAAAACTATCCATATGCAATGCTCTGAGTTATATCAGTTTTTAGTAAAACTATAAATATGCAATGCAGCGAGTTATATCAGTTTTTAATAAAACTATCCATATGCAATGCTCTGAGTTATATCAGTTTTTAATAAAACTATCCATATGCAATGCAGTGAGTTATATCAGCTTTTAATAAAACTATCCATATGCAATGCTCTGAGTTATATCAGTTTTTAATAAAACTATCCATATGCAATGCAATAAGTTATATCAGTTTTTAATAAAACTATCCATATGCAATGCACTGAGTTATATCAGTTTTTAATAAAACTATCCATATGCAATGCTCTGAGTTATATCAGTTTTTAATAAAACTATCCATATGCAATGCAGCGAGTTATATCAGGTTTTAATAAAACTATCCATAAGCTATGCAATAAGTTATATCAGTTTTTAATAAAACTATCCATATGCAATGCAATAAGTTATATCAGTTTTTAATAAAACTATCCATATGCAATGCAGTGAGTTATATCAGTTTTTAATAAAACTATCCATATGCAATGCACTGAGTTATATCAGTTTTCAATAAAACTATCCATATGCAATGCAATAAGTTATATCAGTTTTTAATAAAACTATCCATATGCAATGCACTGAGTTAAATCAGTTTTTAATAAAACTATCCATATGCAATGCACTGAGTTATATCAGTTTTCAATAAAACTATCCATATGCAATGCAATAAGTTATATCAGTTTTTAATAAAACTATCCATATGCAATGCAATAAGTTATATCAGTTTTTAATAAAACTATCCATATGCAATGCAGTGAGTTATATCAGGTTTTAATAAAACTATCCATAAGCAATGCAATAAGTTATATCAGTTTTTAATAAAACTATCCATATGCAATGCAATAAGTTATATCAGTTTTTAATAAAACTATCCATATGCAATGCAGTGAGTTATATCAGTTTTTAATAAAACTATCCATATGCAATGCACTGAGTTATATCAGTTTTCAATAAAACTATCCATATGCAATGCAATAAGTTATATCAGTTTTTAATAAAACTATCCATATGCAATACAATAAGTTATATCAGTTTTTAATAAAACTATCCATATGCAATGCAATAAGTTATATCAGTTTTTAATAAAACTATCCATATGCAATGCAGTGAGTTATATCAGTTTTTAATAAAACTATCCATATGCAATGCACTGAGTTATATCAGTTTTTAATAAAACTATCCATATGCAATGCTCTGATTTATATCAATTTTTAATAAAACTATCCATATGCAATGCACTGAGTTATATCAGTTTTTAATAAAACTATCCATATGCTATGCACTGAGTTATATCAGTTTTTAATAAAACTATCCATATGCAATGCAATAAGTTATATCAGTTTTTAATAAAACTATCCATATGCAATGCACTGAGTTATATCAGTTTTTAATAAAACTATCCATATGCAATGCAATAAGTTATATCAGTTTTTAATAAAACTATCCATATGCAATGCACTGAGTTATATCAGTTTTTAGTAAAACTATCCATATGCAATGCACTGAGTTATATCAGTTTTTAATAAAACTATCCATATGCAATGCACTGACTTATATCAGTTTTTAGTAAAACTATCCATATGCAATGCAATAAGTTATATCAGTTTTTAATAAAACTATCCATATGCAATGCAATAAGTTATATCAGTTTTTAATAAAACTATCCATATGCAATGCACTGAGTTATATCAGTTTTTAATAAAACTATCCATATGCAATGCACTGACTTATATCAGTTTTTAGTAAAACTATCCATATGCAATGCAATAAGTTATATCAGTTTTTAATAAAACTATCCATATGCAATGCAATAAGTTATATCAGTTTTTAATAAAACTATCCATATGCAATGCAATAAGTTATATCAGTTTTTAGTAAAACTATCCATATGCAATGCACTGAGTTATATCAGTTTTTAATAAAACTATCCATATGCAATGCACTGACTTATATCAGTTTTTAGTAAAACTATCCATATGCAATGCAATAAGTTATATCAGTTTTTAATAAAACTATCCATATGCAATGCAATAAGTTATATCAGTTTTTAATAAAACTATCCATATGCAATGCAATAAGTTATATCAGTTTTTAATAAAGCTATCCATATGCAATGCAATAAGTTATATCAGTTTTTAATAAAACTATCCATATGCAATGCAATAAGTTATATCAGTTTTTAATAAAACTATCCATATGCAATGCACTGAGTTATATCAGTTTTTAATAAAACTATCCATATGCAATGCAATAAGTTATATCAGTTTTTAATAAAACTATCCATATGCAATGCACTGAGTTATATCAGTTTTTAGTAAAACTTGCCATATGCAATGCACTGACTTATATCAGTTTTTAATAAAACTATCCATATGCAATGCACTGACTTATATCAGTTTTTAGTAAAACTATCCATATGCAAAGCACTGAGTTATATCAGTTTTAAATAAAACTATCCATATGCAATACAATAAGTTATATCAGTTTTTAATAAAACTATCCATATGCAATGCACTGAGTTATATCAGTTTTTAATAAAACTATCCATATGCAATGCAATAAGTTATATCAGTTTTTAATAAAACTATCCATATGCAATGCACTGAGTTATATCAGTTTTTAGTAAAACTATCCATATGCAATGCACTGAGTTATATCAGTTTTTAATAAAACTATCCATATGCAATGCACTGACTTATATCAGTTTTTAGTAAAACTATCCATTTGCAATGCAATAAGTTATATCAGTTTTTAATAAAACTATCCATATGCAATGCAATAAGTTATATCAGTTTTTAATAAAACTATCCATATGCAATGCACTGAGTTATATCAGTTTTTAATAAAACTATCCATATGCAATGCACTGACTTATATCAGTTTTTAGTAAAACTATCCATATGCAATGCAGTGAGTTATATCAGTTTTTAATAAAACTATCCATATGCAATGCACTGAGTTATATCAGTTTTTAATAAAACTATCCATATGCAATGCAGTGAGTTATATCAGTTTTTAATAAAACTATCCATACGCAATGCAATAAGTTATATCAGTTTTTAATAAAACTATCCATATGCAATGCACTGAGTTATATCAGTTTTTAATTAAACTAACCATATGCAATGCACTGAGTTATATCAGTTTTTAATAAAACTATCCATATGCAATGCAGTGAGTTATATCAGTTTTTAATAAAACTATCCATATGCAATGCAGTGAGTTATATCAGTTTTTAATAAAACTATCCATATGCAATGCAATAAGTTATATCAGTTTTTAATAAAACTATCCATATGCAATGCAGTGAGTTATATCAGTTTTTAATAAAACTATCCATATGCAATGCACTGAGTTATATCAGTTTTTAATAAAACTATCCATACGCAATGCAATAAGTTATATCAGTTTTTAATAAAACTATCCATATGCAATGCACTGAGTTATATCAGTTTTTAATTAAACTAACCATATGCAATGCACTGAGTTATATCAGTTTTTAATAAAACTATCCATATGCAATGCAGTGAGTTATATCAGTTTTTAATAAAACTATCCATATGCAATGCAGTGAGTTATATCAGTTTTTAATAAAACTATCCATATGCAATGCAATAAGTTATATCAGTTTTTAATAAAACTATCCATATGCAATGCAGTGAGTTATATCAGTTTTTAATAAAACTATCCATATGCAATGCACTGAGTTATATCAGTTTTTAATAAAACTATCCATACGCAATGCAATAAGTTATATCAGTTTTTAATAAAACTATCCATATGCAATGCAATAAGTTATATCAGTTTTTAATTAAACTAACCATATGCAATGCACTGAGTTATATCAGTTTTTAATAAAACTATCCATATGCAATGCAATAAGTTATATCAGTTTTTAATAAAACTATCCATATGCAATGCACTGAGCTATATCAGTTTTTAATTAAACTAACCATATGCAATGCACTGAGTTATATCAGTTTTTAATAAAACTATCCATATGCAATGCAATAAGTTATATCAGTTTTTAATAAAACTATCCATATGCAATGCAATAAGTTATATCAGTTTTTAATAAAACTATCCATATGCAATGCAGTAAGTTATATCAGTTTTTAATAAAACTATCCATATGCAATGCACTGAGTTATATCAGTTTTCAATAAAACTATCCATATGCAATGCAATAAGTTATATCAGTTTTTAATAAAACTATCCATATGCAATGCAGTGAGTTATATCAGTTTTTAATAAAACTATCCATAAGCAATGCAATAAGTTATATCAGTTTTTAATAAAACTATCCATATGCAATGCAGTGAGTTATATCAGGTTTTAATAAAACTATCCGTAAGCAATGCAATAAGTTATATCAGTTTTTAATAAAGCTATCCATATGCAATGCAGTGAGTTATATCAGTTTTTAATAAAACTATCCATAAGCAATGCAATAAGTTATATCAGTTTTTAATAAACCTATCCATATGCAATGCAGTGAGTTATATCAGGTTTTAATAAAACTATCCATAAGCAATGCAATAAGTTATATCAGTTTTTAATAAAACTATCCATATGCAATGCAGTGAGTTATATCAGTTTTTAATAAAACTATCCATATGCAATGCACTGAGTTATATCAGTTTTCAATAAAACTATCCATATGCAATGCAATAAGTTATATCAGTTTTTAATAAAACTATCCATATGCAATGCAATAAGTTATATCAGTTTTTAATAAAACTATCCATATGCAATGCAGTGAGTTATATCAGGTTTAAATAAAACTATCCATAAGCAATGCAATAAGTTATATCAGTTTTTAATAAAACTATCCATATGCAATGCAATAAGTTATATCAGTTTTTAATAAAACTATCCATATGCAATGCAGTGAGTTATATCAGTTTTTAATAAAACTATCCATAAGCAATGCAATAAGTTATATCAGTTTTTAATAAAACTATCCATATGCAATGCAGTGAGTTATATCAGTTTTTAATAAAACTATCCATATGCAATGCACTGAGTTATATCAGTTTTCAATAAAACTATCCATATGCAATGCAATAAGTTATATCAGTTTTTAATAAAACTATCCATATGCAATGCAATAAGTTATATCAGGTTTTAATAAAACTATCCATATGCAATGCAGTGAGTTATATCAGTTTTTAATTAAACTAACCATATGCAATGCAATAAGTTATATCAGTTTTTAATAAAACTATCCATATGCAATGCAATAAGTTATATCAGTTTTTAATAAAACTATCCATATGCAATGCTCTGAGTTATATCAGTTTTTAATAAAACTATCCATATGCAATGCTCTGAGTTATATCAGTTTTTAATAAAACTATCCATATGCAATGCAATAAGTTATATCAGTTTTTAATAAAACTATCCATATGCAATGCAGTGAGTTATATCAGGTTTTAATAAAACTATCCATAAGCAATGCAATAAGGTATATCAGTTTTTAATAAAACTATCCATATGCAATGCAATAAGTTATATCAGTTTTTAATAAAACTATCCATATGCAATGCTCTGAGTTATATTAGTTTTTAATAAAACTATCCATATGCAATGCACTGAGTTATATCAGTTTTCAATAAAACTATCCATATGCAATGCAATAAGTTATATCAGTTTTTAATAAAACTATCCATATGCAATGCAGTGAGTTATATCAGTTTTTAATAAAACTATCCATAAGCAATGCAATAAGTTATATCAGTTTTTAATAAAACTATCCATATGCAATGCAGTGAGTTATATCAGTTTTTAATAAAACTATCCATATGCAATGCACTGAGTTATATCAGTTTTCAATAAACTATCCATATGCAATGCAATAAGTTATATCAGTTTTTAATAAAACTATCCATATGCAATGCAATAAGTTATATCAGTTTTTAATAAAACTATCCATATGCAATGCAGTGAGTTATATCAGGTTTTAATAAAACTATCCATAAGCAATGCAATAAGTTATATCAGTTTTTAATAAAACTATCCATATGCAATGCAATAAGTTATATCAGTTTTTAAAAAAACTATCCACATGCAATGCAGTGAGTTATATCAGGTTTTAATAAAACTATCCATAAGCAATGCAATAAGTTATATCAGTTTTTAATAAAACTATCCATATGCAATGCAATAAGTTATATCAGTTTTTAATAAAACTATCCATATGCAATGCACTGAGTTATATCAGTTTTCAATAAAACTATCCATATGCAATGCAATAAGTTATATCAGTTTTTAATAAAACTATCCATATGCAATGCAGTGAGTTATATCAGTTTTTAATAAAACTATCCATAAGCAATGCAATAAGTTATATCAGTTTTTAATAAAACTATCCATATGCAATGCAGTGAGTTATATCAGGTTTTAATAAAACTATCCATAAGCAATGCAATAAGTTATATCAGTTTTTAATAAAACTATCCATATGCAATGCAGTGAGTTATATCAGGTTTTAATAAAACTATCCATAAGCAATGCAATAAGTTATATCAGTTTTTAATAAAACTATCCATATGCAATGCAGTGAGTTATATCAGTTTTTAGTAAAACTATCCATATGCAATGCACTGAGTTATATCAGTTTTCAATAAAACTATCCATATGCAATGCAATAAGTTATATCAGTTTTTAATAAAACTATCCATATGCAATGCAATAAGTTATATCAGTTTTTAATAAAACTATCCATATGCAATGCAGTGAGTTATATCAGGTTTTAATAAAACTATCCATAAGCAATGCAATAAGTTATATCAGTTTTTAATAAAACTATCCATATGCAATGCAATAAGTTATATCAGTTTTTAATAAAACTATCCATATGCAATGCACTGAGTTATATCAGTTTTTAATAAAACTATCCATATGCAATGCAATAAGTTATATCAGTTTTTAATAAAACTATCCATATGCAATGCAATAAGTTATATCAGTTTTTAATAAAACTATCCATATGCAAAGCAGTGAGTTATATCAGGTTTTAATAAAACTATCCATAAGCAATGCAATAAGTTATATCAGTTTTTAATAAAACTATCCATATGCAATGCAATAAGTTATATCAGTTTTTAATAAAACTATCCATATGCAATGCTCTGAGTTATATCAGTTTTTAATAAAACTATCCATATGCTATGCTCTGAGTTATATCAGTTTTTAATAAAACTATCCATATGCAATGCAGCGAGTTATATCAGGTTTTAATAAAACTATCCATAAGTAATGCAATAAGTTATATCAGTTTTTAATAAAACTATCCATAAGCAATGCAATAAGTTATATCAGTTTTTAATAAAACTATCCATATGCAATGCAATAAGTTATATCAGTTTTTAATAAAACTATCCATATGCAATGCAATAAGTTATATCAGTTTTTAATAAAACTATCCATATGCAATGCACTGAGTTATATCAGTTTTTAATAAAACTATCCATATGCAATGCAATAAGTTATATCAGTTTTTAATAAAACTATCCATATGCAATGCAATAAGTTATATCAGTTTTTAATAAAACTATCCATATGCAAAGCAGTGAGTTATATCAGGTTTTAATAAAACTATCCATAAGCAATGCAATAAGTTATATCAGTTTTTAATAAAACTATCCATATGCAATGCAATAAGTTATATCAGTTTTTAATAAAACTATCCATATGCAATGCTCTGAGTTATATCAGTTTTTAATAAAACTATCCATATGCTATGCTCTGAGTTATATCAGTTTTTAATAAAACTATCCATATGCAATGCAATAAGTTATATCAGTTTTTAATAAAACTATCCATATGCAATGCAGTGAGTTATATCAGGTTTTAATAAAACTATCCATAAGCAATGCAATAAGTTATATCAGTTTTTAATAAAACTATCCATATGCAATGCAATAAGTTATATCAGTTTTTAATAAAACTATCCATATGCAATGCACTGAGTTATATCAGTTTTTAATAAAACTATCCATATGCAATGCAATAAGTTATATCAGTTTTTAATAAAACTATCCATATGCAATGCAATAAGTTATATCAGTTTTTAATAAAACTATCCATATGCAAAGCAGTGAGTTATATCAGGTTTTAATAAAACTATCCATAAGCAATGCAATAAGTTATATCAGTTTTTAATAAAACTATCCATATGCAATGCAATAAGTTATATCAGTTTTTAATAAAACTATCCATATGCAATGCTCTGAGTTATATCAGTTTTTAATAAAACTATCCATATGCTATGCTCTGAGTTATATCAGTTTTTAATAAAACTATCCATATGCAATGCAGCGAGTTATATCAGGTTTTAATAAAACTATCCATAAGTAATGCAATAAGTTATATCAGTTTTTAATAAAACTATCCATAAGCAATGCAATAAGTTATATCAGTTTTTAATAAAACTATCCATATGCAATGCAATAAGTTATATCAGTTTTTAATAAAACTATCCATATGCAATGCAATAAGTTATATCAGTTTTTACTAAAACTATCCATATGCAATGCTCTGAGTTATATCAGTTTTTAATAAAACTATCCATAAGCAATGCACTGAGTTATATCAGTTTTCAATAAAACTATCCATATGCAATGCAATAAGTTATATCAGTTTTTAATAAAACTATCCATATGCAATGCAGTGAGTTATATCAGGTTTTAATAAAACTATCCATAAGCAATGCAATAAGTTATATCAGTTTTTAATAAAACTATTCATATGCAATGCAATAAGTTATATCAGTTTGTAATAAAACTATCCATATGCAATGCTCTGAGTTATATCAGTTTTTAATAAAACTATCCATATGCAATGCTCTGAGTTATATCAGTTTTTAGTAAAACTATAAATATGCAATGCAGCGAGTTATATCAGTTTTTAATAAAACTATCCATATGCAATGCTCTGAGTTATATCAGTTTTTAATAAAACTATCCATATGCAATGCAGTGAGTTATATCAGCTTTTAATAAAACTATCCATATGCAATGCTCTGAGTTATATCAGTTTTTAATAAAACTATCCATATGCAATGCAATAAGTTATATCAGTTTTTAATAAAACTATCCATATGCAATGCACTGAGTTATATCAGTTTTTAATAAAACTATCCATATGCAATGCTCTGAGTTATATCAGTTTATAATAAAACTATCCATATGCAATGCAATAAGTTATATCAGTTTTTAATAAAACTATCCATATGCAATGCAATAAGTTATATCAGTTTTTAATAAAACTATCCATATGTAATGCTCTGAGTTATATCAGTTTTTAATAAAACTATCCATATGCAATGCAGCGAGTTATATCAGGTTTTAATAAAACTATCCATAAGCTATGCAATAAGTTATATCAGTTTTTAATAAAACTATCCATATGCAATGCAATAAGTTATATCAGTTTTTAATAAAACTATCCATATGCAATGCAGTGAGTTATATCAGTTTTTAATAAAACTATCCATATGCAATGCACTGAGTTATATCAGTTTTCAATAAAACTATCCATATGCAATGCAATAAGTTATATCAGTTTTTAATAAAACTATCCATATGCAATGCACTGAGTTAAATCAGTTTTTAATAAAACTATCCATATGCAATGCACTGAGTTATATCAGTTTTCAATAAAACTATCCATATGCAATGCAATAAGTTATATCAGTTTTTAATAAAACTATCCATATGCAATGCAATAAGTTATATCAGTTTTTAATAAAACTATCCATATGCAATGCAGTGAGTTATATCAGGTTTTAATAAAACTATCCATAAGCAATGCAATAAGTTATATCAGTTTTTAATAAAACTATCCATATGCAATGCAATAAGTTATATCAGTTTTTAATAAAACTATCCATATGCAATGCAGTGAGTTATATCAGTTTTTAATAAAACTATCCATATGCAATGCACTGAGTTATATCAGTTTTCAATAAAACTATCCATATGCAATGCAATAAGTTATATCAGTTTTTAATAAAACTATCCATATGCAATACAATAAGTTATATCAGTTTTTAATAAAACTATCCATATGCAATGCAATAAGTTATATCAGTTTTTAATAAAACTATCCATATGCAATGCAGTGAGTTATATCAGTTTTTAATAAAACTATCCATATGCAATGCACTGAGTTATATCAGTTTTTAATAAAACTATCCATATGCAATGCTCTGATTTATATCAATTTTTAATAAAACTATCCATATGCAATGCACTGAGTTATATCAGTTTTTAATAAAACTATCCATATGCTATGCACTGAGTTATATCAGTTTTTAATAAAACTATCCATATGCAATGCAATAAGTTATATCAGTTTTTAATAAAACTATCCATATGCAATGCACTGAGTTATATCAGTTTTTAATAAAACTATCCATATGCAATGCAATAAGTTATATCAGTTTTTAATAAAACTATCCATATGCAATGCACTGAGTTATATCAGTTTTTAGTAAAACTATCCATATGCAATGCACTGAGTTATATCAGTTTTTAATAAAACTATCCATATGCAATGCACTGACTTATATCAGTTTTTAGTAAAACTATCCATATGCAATGCAATAAGTTATATCAGTTTTTAATAAAACTATCCATATGCAATGCAATAAGTTATATCAGTTTGTAATAAAACTATCCATATGCAATGCACTGAGTTATATCAGTTTTTAATAAAACTATCCATATGCAATGCACTGACTTATATCAGTTTTTAGTAAAACTATCCATATGCAATGCAATAAGTTATATCAGTTTTTAATAAAACTATCCATATGCAATGCAATAAGTTATATCAGTTTTTAATAAAACTATCCATATGCAATGCAATAAGTTATATCAGTTTTTAGTAAAACTATCCATATGCAATGCACTGAGTTATATCAGTTTTTAATAAAACTATCCATATGCAATGCACTGACTTATATCAGTTTTTAGTAAAACTATCCATATGCAATGCAATAAGTTATATCAGTTTTTAATAAAACTATCCATATGCAATGCAATAAGTTATATCAGTTTTTAATAAAACTATCCATATGCAATGCAATAAGTTATATCAGTTTTTAATAAAGCTATCCATATGCAATGCAATAAGTTATATCAGTTTTTAATAAAACTATCCATATGCAATGCAATAAGTTATATCAGTTTTTAATAAAACTATCCATATGCAATGCACTGAGTTATATCAGTTTTTAATAAAACTATCCATATGCAATGCAATAAGTTATATCAGTTTTTAATAAAACTATCCATATGCAATGCACTGAGTTATATCAGTTTTTAGTAAAACTTGCCATATGCAATGCACTGACTTATATCAGTTTTTAATAAAACTATCCATATGCAATGCACTGACTTATATCAGTTTTTAGTAAAACTATCCATATGCAAAGCACTGAGTTATATCAGTTTTAAATAAAACTATCCATATGCAATACAATAAGTTATATCAGTTTTTAATAAAACTATCCATATGCAATGCACTGAGTTATATCAGTTTTTAATAAAACTATCCATATGCAATGCAATAAGTTATATCAGTTTTTAATAAAACTATCCATATGCAATGCACTGAGTTATTTCAGTTTTTAGTAAAACTATCCATATGCAATGCACTGAGTTATATCAGTTTTTAATAAAACTATCCATATGCAATGCACTGACTTATATCAGTTTTTAGTAAAACTATCCATTTGCAATGCAATAAGTTATATCAGTTTTTAATAAAACTATCCATATGCAATGCAATAAGTTATATCAGTTTTTAATAAAACTATCCATATGCAATGCACTGAGTTATATCAGTTTTTAATAAAACTATCCATATGCAATGCACTGACTTATATCAGTTTTTAGTAAAACTATCCATATGCAATGCAATAAGTTATATCAGTTTTTAATAAAACTATCCATATGCAATGCAATAAGTTATATCAGTTTTTAATAAAACTATCCATATGCAATGCAATAAGTTATATCAGTTTTTAGTAAAACTATCCATATGCAATGCACTGAGTTATATCAGTTTTTAATAAAACTATCCATATGCAATGCACTGACTTATATCAGTTTTTAGTAAAACTATCCATATGCAATGCAGTGAGTTATATCAGCTTTTAATAAAACTATCCATATGCAATGCTCTGAGTTATATCAGTTTTTAATAAAACTATCCATATGCAATGCAATAAGTTATATCAGTTTTTAATAAAACTATCCATATGCAATGCACTGAGTTATATCAGTTTTTAATAAAACTATCCATATGCAATGCTCTGAGTTATATCAGTTTATAATAAAACTATCCATATGCAATGCAATAAGTTATATCAGTTTTTAATAAAACTATCCATATGCAATGCAATAAGTTATATCAGTTTATAATAAAACTATCCATATGTAATGCTCTGAGTTATATCAGTTTTTAATAAAACTATCCATATGCAATGCAGCGAGTTATATCAGGTTTTAATAAAACTATCCATAAGCTATGCAATAAGTTATATCAGTTTTTAATAAAACTATCCATATGCAATGCAATAAGTTATATCAGCTTTTAATAAAACTATCCATATGCAATGCAGTGAGTTATATCAGTTTTTAATAAAACTATCCATATGCAATGCACTGAGTTATATCAGTTTTCAATAAAACTATCCATATGCAATGCACTGAGTTATATCAGTTTTTAATAAAACTATCCATATGCAATGCAGTGAGTTAAATCAGTTTTTAATAAAACTATCCATATGCAATGCACTGAGTTATATCAGTTTTCAATAAAACTATCCATATGCAATGCAATAAGTTATATCAGTTTTTAATAAAACTATCCATATGCAATGCAATAAGTTATATCAGTTTTTAATAAAACTATCCTTATGCAATGCTCTGAGTTATATCAGTTTTTAATAAAACTATCCATATGCAATGCAGCGAGTTATATCAGTTTTTAATAAAACTATCCATATGCAATGCAATAAGTTATATCAGTTTTTAATAAAACTATCCATATGCAATGCAGTGAGTTATATCAGTTTTTAATAAAACTATCCATATGCAATGCACTGAGTTATATCAGTTTTCAATAAAACTATCCATATGCAATGCAATAAGTTATATCAGTTTTTAATAAAACTATCCATATGCAATACAATAAGTTATATCAGTTTTTAATAAAACTATCCATATGCAATGCAATAAGTTATATCAGTTTTTAATAAAACTATCCATATGCAATGCAGTGAGTTATATCAGTTTTTAATAAAACTATCCATATGCAATGCACTGAGTTATATCAGTTTTTAATAAAACTATCCATATGCAATGCTCTGATTTATATCAATTTTTAATAAAACTATCCATATGCAATGCACTGAGTTATATCAGTTTTTAATAAAACTATCCATATGCTATGCACTGAGTTATATCAGTTTTTAATAAAACTATCCATATGCAATGCAATAAGTTATATCAGTTTTTAATAAAACTATCCATATGCAATGCACTGAGTTATATCAGTTTTTAATAAAACTATCCATATGCAATGCAATAAGTTATATCAGTTTTTAATAAAACTATCCATATGCAATGCACTGAGTTATATCAGTTTTTAGTAAAACTATCCATATGCAATGCACTGAGTTATATCAGTTTTTAATAAAACTATCCATATGCAATGCACTGACTTATATCAGTTTTTAGTAAAACTATCCATATGCAATGCAATAAGTTATATCAGTTTTTAATAAAACTATCCATATGCAATGCAATAAGTTATATCAGTTTTTAATAAAACTATCCATATGCAATGCACTGAGTTATATCAGTTTTTAATAAAACTATCCATATGCAATGCACTGACTTATATCAGTTTTTAGTAAAACTATCCATATGCAATGCAATAAGTTATATCAGTTTTTAATAAAACTATCCATATGCAATGCAATAAGTTATATCAGTTTTTAATAAAACTATCCATATGCAATGCAATAAGTTATATCAGTTTTTAGTAAAACTATCCATATGCAATGCACTGAGTTATATCAGTTTTTAATAAAACTATCCATATGCAATGCACTGACTTATATCAGTTTTTAGTAAAACTATCCATATGCAATGCAATAAGTTATATCAGTTTTTAATAAAACTATCCATATGCAATGCAATTAATTATATCAGTTTTTAATAAAACTATCCATATGCAATGCAATAAGTTATATCAGTTTTTAATAAAACTATCCATATGCAATGCAATAAGTTATATCAGTTTTTAATAAAACTATCCATATGCAATGCAATAAGTTATATCAGTTTTTAATAAAACTATCCATATGCAATGCACTGAGTTATATCAGTTTTTAATAAAACTATCCATATGCAATGCAATAAGTTATATCAGTTTTTAATAAAACTATCCATATGCAATGCACTGAGTTATATCAGTTTTTAGTAAAACTTGCCATATGCAATGCACTGACTTATATCAGTTTTTAATAAAACTATCCATATGCAATGCACTGACTTATATCAGTTTTTAGTAAAACTATCCATATGCAAAGCACTGAGTTATATCAGTTTTAAATAAAACTATCCATATGCAATACAATAAGTTATATCAGTTTTTAATAAAACTATCCATATGCAATGCACTGAGTTATATCAGTTTTTAATAAAACTATCCATATGCAATGCAATAAGTTATATCAGTTTTTAATAAAACTATCCATATGCAATGCACTGAGTTATATCAGTTTTTAGTAAAACTATCCATATGCAATGCACTGAGTTATATCAGTTTTTAATAAAACTATCCATATGCAATGCACTGACTTATATCAGTTTTTAGTAAAACTATCCATTTGCAATGCAATAAGTTATATCAGTTTTTAATAAAACTATCCATATGCAATGCACTGAGTTATATCAGTTTTTAATAAAACTATCCATATGCAATGCACTGACTTATATCAGTTTTTAGTAAAACTATCCATATGCAATGCAATAAGTTATATCAGTTTTTAATAAAACTATCCATATGCAATGCAATAAGTTATATCAGTTTTTAATAAAACTATCCATATGCAATGCAATAAGTTATATCAGTTTTTAGTAAAACTATCCATATGCAATGCACTGAGTTATATCAGTTTTTAATAAAACTATCCATATGCAATGCACTGACTTATATCAGTTTTTAGTAAAACTATCCATATGCAATGCAATAAGTTATATCAGTTTTTAATAAAAACTATCCATATGCAATGCAATAAGTTACATCAGTTTTTAATAAAACTATCCATATGCAATGCAATAAGTTATATCAGTTTTTAATAAAACTATCCATATGCAATGCAATAAGTTATATCAGTTTTTAATAAAACTATCCATATGCAATGCAATAAGTTATATCAGTTTTTAATAAAACTATCCATATGCAATGCACTGAGTTATATCAGTTTTTAATAAAACTATCCATATGCAATGCAATAAGTTATATCAGTTTTTAATAAAACTATCCATATGCAATGCACTGAGTTATATCAGTTTTTAGTAAAACTTGCCATATGCAATGCACTGACTTATATCAGTTTTTAATAAAACTATCCATATGCAATGCACTGACTTATATCAGTTTTTAGTAAAACTATCCATATGCAAAGCACTGAGTTATATCAGTTTTAAATAAAACTATCCATATGCAATACAATAAGTTATATCAGTTTTTAATAAAACTATCCATATGCAATGCACTGAGTTATATCAGTTTTTAATAAAACTATCCATATGCAATGCAATAAGTTATATCAGTTTTTAATAAAACTATCCATATGCAATGCACTGAGTTATATCAGTTTTTAGTAAAACTATCCATATGCAATGCACTGAGTTATATCAGTTTTTAATAAAACTATCCATATGCAATGCACTGACTTATATCAGTTTTTAGTAAAACTATCCATTTGCAATGCAATAAGTTATATCAGTTTTTAATAAAACTATCCATATGCAATGCACTGAGTTATATCAGTTTTTAATAAAACTATCCATATGCAATGCACTGACTTATATCAGTTTTTAGTAAAACTATCCATATGCAATGCAATAAGTTATATCAGTTTTTAATAAAACTATCCATATGCAATGCAATAAGTTATATCAGTTTTTAATAAAACTATCCATATGCAATGCAATAAGTTATATCAGTTTTTAGTAAAACTATCCATATGCAATGCACTGAGTTATATCAGTTTTTAATAAAACTATCCATATGCAATGCACTGACTTATATCAGTTTTTAGTAAAACTATCCATATGCAATGCAATAAGTTATATCAGTTTTTAATAAAAACTATCCATATGCAATGCAATAAGTTACATCAGTTTTTAATAAAACTATCCATATGCAATGCAATAAGTTATATCAGTTTTTAATAAAACTATCCATATGCAATGCAATAAGTTATATCAGTTTTTAATAAAACTATCCATATGCAATACAATAAGTTATATCAGTTTTTAATAAAACTATCCATATGCAATGCAATAAGTTATATCAGTTTTTAATAAAACTATCCATATGCAATGCAGTGAGTTATATCAGTTTTTAATAAAACTATCCATATGCAATGCACTGAGTTATATCAGTTTTTAATAAAACTATCCATATGCAATGCTCTGATTTATATCAATTTTTAATAAAACTATCCATATGCAATGCACTGAGTTATATCAGTTTTTAATAAAACTATCCATATGCTATGCACTGAGTTATATCAGTTTTTAATAAAACTATCCATATGCAATGCAATAAGTTATATCAGTTTTTAATAAAACTATCCATATGCAATGCACTGAGTTATATCAGTTTTTAATAAAACTATCCATATGCAATGCAATAAGTTATATCAGTTTTTAATAAAACTATCCATATGCAATGCACTGAGTTATATCAGTTTTTAGTAAAACTATCCATATGCAATGCACTGAGTTATATCAGTTTTTAATAAAACTATCCATATGCAATGCACTGACTTATATCAGTTTTTAGTAAAACTATCCATATGCAATGCAATAAGTTATATCAGTTTTTAATAAAACTATCCATATGCAATGCAATAAGTTATATCAGTTTTTAATAAAACTATCCATATGCAATGCACTGAGTTATATCAGTTTTTAATAAAACTATCCATATGCAATGCACTGACTTATATCAGTTTTTAGTAAAACTATCCATATGCAATGCAATAAGTTATATCAGTTTTTAATAAAACTATCCATATGCAATGCAATAAGTTATATCAGTTTTTAATAAAACTATCCATATGCAATGCAATAAGTTATATCAGTTTTTAGTAAAACTATCCATATGCAATGCACTGAGTTATATCAGTTTTTAATAAAACTATCCATATGCAATGCACTGACTTATATCAGTTTTTAGTAAAACTATCCATATGCAATGCAATAAGTTATATCAGTTTTTAATAAAACTATCCATATGCAATGCAATTAATTATATCAGTTTTTAATAAAACTATCCATATGCAATGCAATAAGTTATATCAGTTTTTAATAAAACTATCCATATGCAATGCAATAAGTTATATCAGTTTTTAATAAAACTATCCATATGCAATGCAATAAGTTATATCAGTTTTTAATAAAACTATCCATATGCAATGCACTGAGTTATATCAGTTTTTAATAAAACTATCCATATGCAATGCAATAAGTTATATCAGTTTTTAATAAAACTATCCATATGCAATGCACTGAGTTATATCAGTTTTTAGTAAAACTTGCCATATGCAATGCACTGACTTATATCAGTTTTTAATAAAACTATCCATATGCAATGCACTGACTTATATCAGTTTTTAGTAAAACTATCCATATGCAAAGCACTGAGTTATATCAGTTTTAAATAAAACTATCCATATGCAATACAATAAGTTATATCAGTTTTTAATAAAACTATCCATATGCAATGCACTGAGTTATATCAGTTTTTAATAAAACTATCCATATGCAATGCAATAAGTTATATCAGTTTTTAATAAAACTATCCATATGCAATGCACTGAGTTATATCAGTTTTTAGTAAAACTATCCATATGCAATGCACTGAGTTATATCAGTTTTTAATAAAACTATCCATATGCAATGCACTGACTTATATCAGTTTTTAGTAAAACTATCCATTTGCAATGCAATAAGTTATATCAGTTTTTAATAAAACTATCCATATGCAATGCACTGAGTTATATCAGTTTTTAATAAAACTATCCATATGCAATGCACTGACTTATATCAGTTTTTAGTAAAACTATCCATATGCAATGCAATAAGTTATATCAGTTTTTAATAAAACTATCCATATGCAATGCAATAAGTTATATCAGTTTTTAATAAAACTATCCATATGCAATGCAATAAGTTATATCAGTTTTTAGTAAAACTATCCATATGCAATGCACTGAGTTATATCAGTTTTTAATAAAACTATCCATATGCAATGCACTGACTTATATCAGTTTTTAGTAAAACTATCCATATGCAATGCAATAAGTTATATCAGTTTTTAATAAAAACTATCCATATGCAATGCAATAAGTTACATCAGTTTTTAATAAAACTATCCATATGCAATGCAATAAGTTATATCAGTTTTTAATAAAACTATCCATATGCAATGCAATAAGTTATATCAGTTTTTAATAAAACTATCCATATGCAATGCAATAAGTTATATCAGTTTTTAATAAAACTATCCATATGCAATGCACTGAGTTATATCAGTTTTTAATAAAACTATCCATATGCAATGCTCTGAGTTATAACAGTTTTTAATAAAACTATCCATATGCAATGAAGTGAGTTATATCAGTTTTTAATAAAACTATCCATATGCAATGCTCTGAGTTATATCAGTTTTTAATAAAACTATCCATATGAAATGCACTGAGTTATATCAGTTTTTAATAAAACTATCCATATGCAATGCTCTGAGTTATATCAGTTTTTAATAAAACTATCCATATGCAATGCAATAAGTTATATCAGTTTTTAATAAAACTATCCGTATGCAATGCTCTGAGTTATATCAGTTTTTAATAAAACTATCCAT
This sequence comes from Ceratitis rosa, assembly GCA_037013455.1. Taxonomy (NCBI): domain Eukaryota; kingdom Metazoa; phylum Arthropoda; class Insecta; order Diptera; family Tephritidae; genus Ceratitis; species Ceratitis rosa. The sequence continues at coordinate 1,012,296 of JAWMAG010000023.1, forward strand.
ATGCAATGCAATAAGTTATATCAGTTTTCAATAAAACTATCCATATGCAATGCAATAAGTTATATCAGTTTTTAATAAAACTATCCATATGCAATGCAGTGAGTTATATCAGTTTTTAATAAAACTATCCATATGCAATGCACTGAGTTATATCAGTTTTTATTAAAACTATCCATATGCAATGCTCTGAGTTATATCAGGTTTTAATAAAACTATCCATATGCAATGCAATAAGTTATATCAGTTTTTAATAAAACTATCCATATGCAATGCAGTGAGTTATATCAGTTTTTAATAAAACTATCCATATGCAATGCAATAAGTTATATCAGTTTTTAATAAAACTATCCATATGCAATGAAGTGAGTTATATCAGTTTTTAATAAAACTATCCATATGCAATGCTCTGAGTTATATCAGTTTTTAATAAAACTATCCATATGCAATGCACTGAGTTATATCAGCTTTTAATAAAACTATCCATATGCAATGCTCTGAGTTATATCAGTTTTTAATAAAACTATCCATATGCAATGCAATAAGTTATATCAGTTTTTAATAAAACTATCCATATGCAATGCACTGAGTTATATCAGTTTTTAATAAAACTATCCATATGCAATGCAGTGAGTTATATCAGTTTTTAATAAAACTATCCATATGCAATGCAATAAGTTATATCAGTTTTTAATAAAATTATCCATATGCAATGCAGTGAGTTATATCAGTTTTTAATAAAACTATCCATATGCAATGCACTGAGTTATATCAGTTTTCAATAAAACTATCCATATGCAATGCAATAAGTTATATCAGTTTTTAATAAAACTATCCATATGCAATGCAATAAGTTATATCAGTTTTTAATAAAACTATCCATATGCAATGCAGTGAGTTATATCAGTTTTTAATAAAACTATCCATATGCAATGCAATAAGTTATATCAGTTTTTAATAAAACTATCCATATGCAATGCAGTGAGTTATATCAGTTTTTAATAAAACTATCCCTATGCAATGCAGTGAGTTATATCAGTTTTTAATAAAACTATCCATATGCAATGCTCTGAGTTATATCAGTTTTTAATAAAACTATCCATATGCAATGCAGTGAGTTATATCAGTTTTTAATAAAACTATCCATATGCAATGCTCTGAGTTATATCAATTTTTAATAAAACTATCCATATGCAATGCACTGAGTTATATCAGTTTTTAGTAAAACTATCCATATGCAATGCTCTAAGTTATATCAGTTTTTAATAAAACTATCCATATGCAATGCTCTGAGTTATATCAGGTTTTAATAAAACTATCCATATGCAATGCAATAAGTTATATCAGTTTTTAATAAAACTATCCATATGCAATGCAGCGAGTTATATCAGGTTTTAATAAAACTATCCATATGCAATGCACTGAGTTATATTAGTTTTTAATAAAACTATCCATATGCAATGCAATAAGTTATATCAGTTTTTAATAAAACTATCCATATGCAATGCACTGAGTTATATCAGTTTTTAGTAAAACTATCCATATGCAATGCACTGAGTTATATCAGTTTTCAATAAAACTATCCATATGCAATGCAATAAGTTATATCAGTTTTTAATAAAACTATCCATATGCAATGCAATAAGTTATATCAGTTTTTAATAAAACTATCCATATGCAATGTAGTGAGTTATATCAGTTTTTAATAAATCTATCCATATGAAATGCTCTGAGTTATATCAGTTTTTAATAAAACTATCCATATGCAATGCAGCGAGTTATATCAGGTTTTAATAAAACTATCCATAAGCAATGCAATAAGTTATATCAGTTTTTAATAAAACTATCCATATGCAATGCAATAAGTTATATCAGTTTTTAATAAAACTATCCATATGCAATGCAGTGAGTTATATCAGTTTTTAATAAAACTATCCATATGCAATGCACTGAGTTATATCAGTTTTCAATAAAACTATCCATATGCAATGCAATAAGTTATATCAGTTTTTTATAAAGCTATCCATATGCAATGCAGTGAGTTATATCAGTTTTTAATAAAACTATCCATATGCAATGCACTGAGTTATATCAGTTTTCAATAAAACTATCCATATGCAATGCAATAAGTTATATCAGTTTTTAATAAAACTATCCATATGCAATGCAATAAGTTGTATCAGTTTTTAATAAAACTATCCATATGCAATGCAGTGAGTTATTCAGTTTTTAATAAAACTATCCATATGCAATGCACTGAGTTATATCAGTTTTCAATAAAACTATCCATATGCAATGCAATAAGTTATATCAGTTTTTAATAAAACTATCCATATGCAATGCACTGAGTTATATCAGTTTTTAATAAAACTATCCATATGCAATGCACTGAGTTATATCAGTTTTCAATAAAACTATCCATATGCAATGCAATAAGTTATATCAGTTTTTAATAAAACTATCCATATGCAATGCAATAAGTTATATCAGTTTTTAATAAAACTATCCATATGCAATGCAGTGAGTTATATCAGTTTTTAATAAAACTATCCATATGCAATGCAGTGAGTTATATCAGTTTTTAATAAAACTATCCATATGCAATGCAATAAGTTATATCAGTTTTTAATAAAACTATCCATATGCAATGAAGTGAGTTATATCAGTTTTTAATAAAACTATCCATATGCAATGCTCTGAGTTATATCAGTTTTTAATAAAACTATCCATATGAAATGCACTGAGTTATATCAGTTTTTAATAAAACTATCCATATGCAATGCTCTGAGTTATATCAGTTTTTAATAAAACTATCCATATGCAATGCAATAAGTTATATCAGTTTTTAATAAAACTATCCATATGCAATGCACTGAGTTATATCAGTTTTTAATAAAACTATCCATATGCAATGCAGTGAGTTATATCAGTTTTTAATAAAACTATCCATATGCAATGCAATAAGTTATATCAGTTTTTAATAAAATTATCCATATGCAATGCAGTGAGTTATATCAGTTTTTAATAAAACTATACATATGCAATGCACTGAGTTATATCAGTTTTCAATAAAACTATCCATATGCAATGCAATAAGTTATATCAGCTTTTAATAAAACTATCCATATGCAATGCAGTGAGTTATATCAGTTTTTAATAAAACTATCCATATGCAATGCACTGAGTTATATCAGTTTTCAATAAAACTATACATATGCAATGCAATAAGTTATATCAGTTTTTAATAAAACTATCCATATGCAATGCAGTGAGTTATATCAGTTTTTAATAAAACTATCCATATGCAATGCTCTGAGTTATATCAGTTTTTAATAAAACTATCCATATGCAATGCAGTGAGTTATATCAGTTTTTAATAAAACTATCCATATACAATGCTCTGAGTTATATCAATTTTTAATAAAACTATCCATATGCAATGCACTGAGTTATATCAGTTTTTAGTAAAACTATCCATATGCAATGCTCTGAGTTATATCAGTTTTTAATAAAACTATCCATATGCAATGCTCTGAGTTATATCAGGTTTTAATAAAACTATCCATATGCAATGCAATAAGTTATATCAGTTTTTAATAAAACTATCCATATGCAATGCAGCGAGTTATATCAGGTTTTAATAAAACTATCCATATGCAATGCACTGAGTTATATAAGTTTTTAATAAAACTATCCATATGCAATGCAATAAGTTTTATCAGTTTTTAATAAAACTATCCATATGCAATGCACTGAGTTATATCAGTTTTAAGTAAAACTATCCATATGCAATGCACTGAGTTATATCAGTTTTCAATAAAACTATCCATATGCAATGCAATAAGTTATATCAGTTTTTAATAAAACTATCCATATGCAATGCAATAAGTTATATCAGTTTTTAATAAAACTATCCATATGCAATGCAGTGAGTTATATCAGTTTTTTATAAAACTATCCATATGCAATGCTCTGAGTTATATCAGTTTTTAATAAAACTATCCATAAGCAATGCAATAAGTTATATCAGTTTTTAATAAAACTATCCATATGCAATGCAATAAGTTATATCAGTTTTTAATAAAACTATCCATATGCAATGCAGTGAGTTATATCAGTTTTTAATAAAACTATCCATATGCAATGCACTGAGTTATATCAGTTTTTGGTAAAACTATCCATATGCAATGCACTGAGTTATATCAGTTTTTAATAAAACTATCCATATGCAATGCAGTGAGTTATATCAGTTTTTAATAAAACTATCCATATGCAATGCTCTGAGTTATATCAGTTTTTAATAAAACTATCCATATGCAATGCAGCGAGTTATATCAGGTTTTAATAAAACTATCCATAAGCAATGCAATAAGTTATATCAGTTTTTAATAAAACTATCCATATGCAATGCAATAAGTTATATCAGTTTTTAATAAAACTATCCATATGCAATGCAGTGAGTTATATCAGTTTTTAATAAAACTATTCATATGCAATGCACTGAGTTATATCAGTTTTTAGTAAAACTATCCATATGCAATGCACTGAGTTATATCAGTTTTCAATAAAACTATCCATATGCAATGCACTGAGTTATATCAGTTTTCAATAAAACTATCCATATGCAATGCAATAAGTTATATCAGTTTTTAATAAAACTATCCATATGCAATGCAGTGAGTTATATCAGTTTTTAATAAAACTATCCATATGCAATGCAGTGAGTTATATCAGTTTTTAATAAAACTATCCATATGCAATGCAATAAGTTATATCAGTTTTTAATAAAACTATCCATATGCAATGAAGTGAGTTATATCAGTTTTTAATAAAACTATCCATATGCAATGCTCTGAGTTATATCAGTTTTTAATAAAACTATCCATATGAAATGCACTGAGTTATATCAGTTTTTAATAAAACTATCCATATGCAATGCTCTGAGTTATATCAGTTTTTAATAAAACTATCCATATGCAATGCAATAAGTTATATCAGTTTTTAATAAAACTATCCATATGCAATGCACTGAGTTATATCAGTTTTTAATAAAACTATCCATATGCAATGCAGTGAGTTATATCAGTTTTTAATAAAACTATCCATATGCAATGCAATAAGTTATATCAGTTTTTAATAAAATTATCCATATGCAATGCAGTGAGTTATATCAGTTTTTAATAAAACTATACATATGCAATGCACTGAGTTATATCAGTTTTCAATAAAACTATCCATATGCAATGCAATAAGTTATATCAGCTTTTAATAAAACTATCCATATGCAATGCAGTGAGTTATATCAGTTTTTAATAAAACTATCCATATGCAATGCACTGAGTTATATCAGTTTTCAATAAAACTATCCATATGCAATGCAATAAGTTATATCAGTTTTTAATAAAACTATCCATATGCAATGCAGTGAGTTATATCAGTTTTTAATAAAACTATCCATATGCAATGCTCTGAGTTATATCAGTTTTTAATAAAACTATCCATATGCAATGCAGTGAGTTATATCCGTTTTTAATAAAACTATCCATATGCAATGCTCTGAGTTATATCAATTTTTAATAAAACTATCCATATGCAATGCACTGAGTTATATCAGTTTTTAGTAAAACTATCCATATGCAATGCTCTGAGTTATATCAGTTTTTAATAAAACTATCCATATGCAATGCTCTGAGTTATATCAGGTTTTAATAAAACTATCCATATGCAATGCAATAAGTTATATCAGTTTTTAATAAAACTATCCATATGCAATGCAGCGAGTTATATCAGGTTTTAATAAAACTATCCATATGCAATGCACTGAGTTATATAAGTTTTTAATAAAACTATCCATATGCAATGCAATAAGTTTTATCAGTTTTTAATAAAACTATCCATATGCAATGCACTGAGTTATATCAGTTTTTAGTAAAACTATCCATATGCAATGCACTGAGTTATATCAGTTTTCAATAAAACTATCCATATGCAATGCAATAAGTTATATCAGTTTTTAATAAAACTATCCATATGCAATGCAATAAGTTATATCAGTTTTTAATAAAACTATCCATATGCAATGCAGTGAGTTATATCAGTTTTTTATAAAACTATCCATATGCAATGCTCTGAGTTATATCAGTTTTTAATAAAACTATCCATAAGCAATGCAATAAGTTATATCAGTTTTTAATAAAACTATCCATATGCAATGCAATAAGTTATATCAGTTTTTAATAAAACTATCCATATGCAATGCAGTGAGTTATATCAGTTTTTAATAAAACTATCCATATGCAATGCACTGAGTTATATCAGTTTTTGGTAAAACTATCCATATGCAATGCACTGAGTTATATCAGTTTTTAATAAAACTATCCATATGCAATGCAGTGAGTTATATCAGTTTTTAATAAAACTATCCATATGCAATGCTCTGAGTTATATCAGTTTTTAATAAAACTATCCATATGCAATGCAGCGAGTTATATCAGGTTTTAATAAAACTATCCATAAGCAATGCAATAAGTTATATCAGTTTTTAATAAAACTATCCATATGCAATGCAATAAGTTATATCAGTTTTTAATAAAACTATCCATATGCAATGCAGTGAGTTATATCAGTTTTTAATAAAACTATTCATATGCAATGCACTGAGTTATATCAGTTTTTAGTAAAACTATCCATATGCAATGCACTGAGTTATATCAGTTTTCAATAAAACTATCCATATGCAATGCACTGAGTTATATCAGTTTTCAATAAAACTATCCATATGCAATGCAATAAGTTATATCAGCTTTTAATAAAACTATCCATATGCAATGCAGTGAGTTATATCAGTTTTTAATAAAACTATCCATATGCAATGCACTGAGTTATATCAGTTTTCAATAAAACTATCCATATGCACTGCAATAAGTTATATCAGTTTTTAATAAAGCTATCCATATGCAATGCAGTGAGTTATATCAGTTTTTCATAAAACTATCCATATGCAATGCACTGAGTTATATCAGTTTTCAATAAAACTATCCATATGCAATGCAATAAGTTATATCAGTTTTTAATAAAACTATCCATATGCAATGCAATAAGTTGTATCAGTTTTTAATAAAACTATCCATATGCAATGCAGTGAGTTATTCAGTTTTTAATAAAACTATCCATATGCAATGCACTGAGTTATATCAGTTTTTAATAAAACTATCCATATGCACTGCAATAAGTTATATCAGTATTTAATAAAACTATCCATATGCAATGCAGTGAGTTATATCAGTTTTTAATAAAACTATCCATATGCAATGCACTGAGTTATATCAGTTTTCAATAAAACTATCCATATGCAATGCAATAAGTTATATCAGTTTTTAATAAAACTATCCATATGCAATGCAATAAGTTGTATCAGTTTTTAATAAAACTATCCATATGCAATGCAGTGAGTTATATCAGTTTTTAATAAAACTATCCATATGCACTGCAATAAGTTATATCAGTTTTTAATAAAACTATCCATATCCAATGCAGTGAGTTATATCAGTTTTTAATAAAACTATCCATATGCAATGCACTGAGTTATATCAGTTTTCAATAAAACTATCCATATGCAATGCAATAAGTTATATCAGTTTTTAATAAAACTATCCATATGCAATGCAATAAGTTGTATCAGTTTTTAATAAAACTATCCATATGCATTGCACTGAGTTATATCAGTTTTTAATAAAACTATCCATATGCACTGCAATAAGTTATATCAGTTTTTAATAAAACTATCCATATGCAATGCAGTGAGTTATATCAGTTTTTAATAAAACTATCCATATGCAATGCACTGAGTTATATCAGTTTTCAATAAAACTATCCATATGCAATGCAATAAGTTATATCAGTTTTTAATAAAACTATCCATATGCAATGCAATAAGTTGTATCAGTTTTTAATAAAACTATCCATATGCAATGCAGTGAGTTATTCAGTTTTTAATAAAACTATCCATATGCAATGCACTGAGTTATATCAGTTTTTAATAAAACTATCCATATGCACTGCAATAAGTTATATCAGTTTTTAATAAAACTATCCATATGCAATGCAGTGAGTTATATCAGTTTTTGATAAAACTATCCATATGCAATGCACTGAGTTATATCAGTTTTCAATAAAACTATCCATATGCAATGCAATAAGTTATATCAGTTTTTAATAAAACTATCCATATGCAATGCAATAAGTTGTATCAGTTTTTAATAAAACTATCCATATGCAATGCAGTGAGTTATTCAGTTTTTAATAAAACTATCCATATGCAATGCACTGAGTTATATCAGTTTTTAATAAAACTATCCATATGCACTGCAATAAGTTATATCAGTTTTTAATAAAACTATCCATATGCAATGCAGTGAGTTATATCAGTTTTTAATAAAACTATCCATATGCAATGCACTGAGTTATATCAGTTTTCAATAAAACTATCCATATGCAATGCAATAAGTTATATCAGTTTTTAATAAAACTATCCATATGCAATGCAATAAGTTGTATCAGTTTTTAATAAAACTATCCATATGCAATGCAGTGAGTTATATCAGTTTTTAGTAAATCTATCCATATGCAATGCACTGAGTTATATCAGTTTTTCATAAAACTATCCATATGCAATGCACTGAGTTATATCAGTTTTCAATAAAACTATCCATATGCAATGCAATAAGTTATATCAGTTTTTAATAAAACTATCCATATGCAATGCAATAAGTTGTATCAGTTTTTAATAAAACTATCCATATGCAATGCAGTGAGTTATTCAGTTTTCAATAAAACTATCCATATGCAATGCAATAAGTTATATCAGTTTTCAATAAAACTATCCATATGCAATGCAATAAGTTATATCAGTTTTTAATAAAACTATCCATATGCAATGCAGTGAGTTATATCAGTTTTTAATAAAACTATCCATATGCAATGCACTGAGTTATATCAGTTTTCAATAAAACTATCCATATGCAATGCAATAAGTTATATCAGTTTTTAATGAAACTATCCATATGCAATGCAATAAGTTATATCAGTTTTTAATAAAACTATCCATATGCAATGCAGTGAGTTATATCAGTTTTTAATAAAACTATCCATATGCAATGCAATAAGTTATATCAGTTTTTAATAAAACTATCCATATGCAATGCAGTGAGTTATATCAGTTTTTAATAAAACTATCCATATGCAATGCAATAAGTTATATCAGTTTTTAATAAAACTATCCATATGAAATGCACTGAGTTATATCAGTTTTTAATAAAACTATCCATATGCAATGCAGTGAGTTATATCAGTTTTTAATAAAACTATCCATATGCAATGCAATAAGTTATATCAGTTTTTAATAAAATTATCCATATGCAATGCAGTGAGTTATATCAGTTTTTAATAAAACTATACATATGCAATGCACTGAGTTATATCAGTTTTCAATAAAACTATCCATATGCAATGCAATAAGTTATATCAGCTTTTAATAAAACTATCCATATGCAATGCAGTGAGTTATATCAGTTTTTAATAAAACTATCCATATGCAATGCACTGAGTTATATCAGTTTTCAATAAAACTATCCATATGCAATGCAATAAGTTATATCAGTTTTTAATAAAACTATCCATATGCAATGCAGTGAGTTATATCAGTTTTTAATAAAACTATCCATATGCAATGCTCTGAGTTATATCAGTTTTTAATAAAACTATCCATATGCAATGCAGTGAGTTATATCAGTTTTTAATAAAACTATCCATATGCAATGCTCTGAGTTATATCAATTTTTAATAAAACTATCCATATGCAATGCACTGAGTTATATCAGTTTTTAATAAAACTATCCATATGAAATGCACTGAGTTATATCAGTTTTTAATAAAACTATCCATATGCAATGCAGTGAGTTATATCAGTTTTTAATAAAACTATCCATATGCAATGCAATAAGTTATATCAGTTTTTAATAAAATTATCCATATGCAATGCAGTGAGTTATATCAGTTTTTAATAAAACTATACATATGCAATGCACTGAGTTATATCAGTTTTCAATAAAACTATCCATATGCAATGCAATAAGTTATATCAGCTTTTAATAAAACTATCCATATGCAATGCAGTGAGTTATATCAGTTTTTAATAAAACTATCCATATGCAATGCACTGAGTTATATTAGTTTTCAATAAAACTATCCATATGCAATGCAATAAGTTATATCAGTTTTTAATAAAACTATCCATATGCAATGCAGTGAGTTATATCAGTTTTTAATAAAACTATCCATATGCAATGCTCTGAGTTATATCAGTTTTTAATAAAACTATCCATATGCAATGCAGTGAGTTATATCAGTTTTTAATAAAACTATCCATATGCAATGCTCTGAGTTATATCAATTTTTAATAAAACTATCCATATGCAATGCTCTGAGTTATATCAGTTTTTAATAAAACTATCCATATGCAATGCTCTGAGTTATATCAGGTTTTAATAAAACTATCCATATGCAATGCAATAAGTTATATCAGTTTTTAATAAAACTATCCATATGCAATGCAGCGAGTTATATCAGGTTTTAATAAAACTATCCATATGCAATGCACTGAGTTATATCAGTTTTTAATAAAACTATCCATATGCAATGCAATAAGTTTTATCAGTTTTTAATAAAACTATCCATATGCAATGCACTGAGTTATATCAGTTTTTAGTAAAACTATCCATATGCAATGCACTGAGTTATATCAGTTTTCAATTAAACTATCCATATGCAATGCAATAAGTTATATCAGTTTTTAATAAAACTATCCATATGCAATGCAATAAGTTATATCAGTTTTTAATAAAACTATCCATATGCAATGCAGTGAGTTATATCAGTTTTTTATAAAACTATCCATATGCAATGCTCTGAGTTATATCAGTTTTTAATAAAATTATCCATAAGCAATGCAATAAGTTATATCAGTTTTTAATAAAACTATCCATATGCAATGCAATAAGTTATATCAGTTTTTAATAAAACTATCCATATGCAATGCAGTGAGTTATATCAGTTTTTAATAAAACTATCCATATGCAATGCACTGAGTTATATCAGTTTTTAGTAAAACTATCCATATGCAATGCATTGAGTTATATCAGTTTTCAATAAAACTATCCATATGCAATGCAATAAGTTATATCAGTTTTTAATAAAACTATCCATATGCAATGCAGTGAGTTATATCAGTTTTTAATAAATCTATCCATATGCAATGCTCTGAGTTATATCAGTTTTTAATAAAACTATCCATATGCAATGCAGCGAGTTATATCAGGTTTTAATAAAACTATCCATAAGCAATGCAATAAGTTATATCAGTTTTTAATAAAACTATCCATATGCAATGCAATAAGTTATATCAGTTTTTAATAAAACTATCCATATGCAATGCAGTGAGTTATATCAGTTTTTAATAAAACTATCCATATGCAATGCACTGAGTTATATCAGTTTTTAGTAAAACTATCCATATGCAATGCACTGAGTTATATCAGTTTTCAATAAAACTATCCATATGCAATGCAATAAGTTATATCAGTTTTTAATAAAACTATCCATATGCAATGCAATAAGTTATATCAGTTTTTAATAAAACTATCCATATGCAATGCAGTGAGTTATATCAGTTTTTAATAAAACTATCCATATGCAATGCTCTGAGTTATATCAGTTTTTAATAAAACTATCCATATGCAATGCAGCGAGTTATATCAGGTTTTAATAAAACTATCCATAAGCAATGCAATAAGTTATATCAGTTTTTAATAAAACTATCCATATGCAATGCAATAAGTTATATCAGTTTTTAATAAAACTATCCATATGCAATGCAGTGAGTTATATCAGTTTTTAATAAAACTATTCATATGCAATGCACTGAGTTATATCAGTTTTCAATAAAACTATCCATATGCAATGCAATAAGTTATATCAGTTTTTAATAAAACTATCCATATGCAATGCAGTGAGTTCTATCAGTTTTTAATAAAACTATCCATATGCCATGCACTGAGTTATATCCGTTTTCAATAAAACTATCCATATGCAATGCAATAAGTTATATCAGTTTTTAATAAAACTATCCATATGCAATGCAATAAGTTGTATCAGTTTTTAATAAAACTATCCATATGCAATGCAGTGAGTTATATCAGTTTTTAATAAAACTATCCATATGCAATGCACTGAGTTATATCAGTTTTCAATAAAACTATCCATATGCAATGCAATAAGTTATATCAGGTTTTAATAAAACTATCCATATGCAATGCAGTGAGTTATATCAGGTTTTAATAAAATTATCCATATGCAATGCACTGAGTTATATCAGTTTTAAATATAACTATCCATATGCAATGCAATAAGTTATATCAGTTTTTAATAAAACTATCCATATGCAATGCAATAAGTTATATCAGTTTTTAATAAAACTATCCATATGCAATGCAGTGAGTTATATCAGTTTTTAATAAAACTATCCATATGCAATGCAATAAGTTATATCAGTTTTTAATAAAACTATCCATATGCAATGCAGTGAGTTATATCAGTTTTTAATAAAACTATCCATATGCAATGCAATAAGTTATATCAGTTTTTAATAAAACTATCCATATGCAATGAAGTGAGTTATATCAGTTTTTAATAAAACTATCCATATGCAATGCTCTGAGTTATATCAGTTTTTAATAAAACTATCCATATGCAATGCACTGAGTTATATCAGTTTTTAATAAAACTATCCATATGCAATGCTCTGAGTTATATCAGTTTTTAATAAAACTATCCATATGCAATGCAATAAGTTATATCAGTTTTTAATAAAACTATCCATATGCAATGCACTGAGTTATATCAGTTTTTAATAAAACTATCCATATGCAATGCAGTGAGTTATATCAGTGTTTAATAAAACTATCCATATGCAATGCACTGAGTTATACCAGTTTTTAATAAAACTATCCATTTGCAATGCACTGAGTTATATCAGGTTTTAATAAAACTATCCATATGCAATGCACTGAGTTATATCTGTTTTCAATAAAACTATCCATATGCAATGCAATAAGTTATATCAGTTTTTAATAAAACTATCCATATGCAATGCAGTGAGTTATATCAGTTTTTAATAAAACTATCCATATGCAATGCACTGAGTTATATCAGTTTTCAATAAAACTATCCATATGCAATGCAATAAGTTATATCAATTTTTAATAAAACTATCCATATGCAATGCAATAAGTTATATCAGTTTTTAATAAAACTATCCATATGCAATGCAGTGAGTTATATCAGTTTTTAATAAAACTATCCATATGCAATGCAATAAGTTATATCAGTTTTTAATAAAACTATCCATATGCAATGCAGTGAGTTATATCAGTTTTTAATAAAACTATCCATATGCAATGCAATAAGTTATATCAGTTTTTAATAAAACTATCCATATGCAATGAAGTGAGTTATATCAGTTTTTAATAAAACTATCCATATGCAATGCTCTGAGTTATATCAGTTTTTAATAAAACTATCCATATGGAATGCACTGAGTTATATCAGTTTTTAATAAAACTATCCATATGCAATGCAGTGAGTTATATCAGTTTTTAATAAAACTATCCATATGCAATGCAATAAGTTATATCAGTTTTTAATAAAATTATCCATATGCAATGCAGTGAGTTATATCAGTTTTTAATAAAACTATACATATGCAATGCACTGAGTTATATCAGTTTTCAATAAAACTATACATATGCAATGCAATAAGTTATATCAGCTTTTAATAAAACTATCCATATGCAATGCAGTGAGTTATATCAGTTTTTAATAAAACCATCCATATGCAATGCACTGAGTTATATCAGTTTTCAATAAAACTATCCATATGCAATGCAATAAGTTATATCAGTTTTTAATAAAACTATCCATATGCAATGCAGTGAGTTATATCAGTTTTTAATAAAACTATCCATATGCAATGCAATAAGTTATATCAGTTTTTAATAAAACTATCCATATGCAATGCACTGAGTTATATCAGTTTTTAATAAAACTATCCATATGCAATGCTCTGAGTTATATCAGTTTTTAATAAAACTATCCATATGCAATGCACTGAGTTATATCAGTTTTTAATAAAACTATCCATATGCAATGCAGTGAGTTATATCAGTTTTTAATAAAACTATCCATATGCTATGCAATAAGTTATATCAGTTTTTAATAAAACTATCCATATGCAATGCACTGAGTTATATCAGTGTTTAATAAAACTATCCATATGCAATGCAATAAGTTATATCAGTTTTTAATAAAACTATCCATATGCAATGCAGTGAGTTATATCAGTTTTTAATAAAACTATCCATATGCAATGCAATAAGTTATATCAGTTTTTAATAAAACTATCCATATGCAATGCAGTGAGTTATATCAGTTTTTAATAAAACTATCCATATGCAATGCAATAAGTTATATCAGTTTTTAATAAAACTATCCATATGCAATGAAGTGAGTTATATCAGTTTTTAATAAAACTATCCATATGCAATGCTCTGAGTTATATCAGTTTTTAATAAAACTATCCATATGAAATGCACTGAGTTATATCAGTTTTTAATAAAACTATCCATATGCAATGCAGTGAGTTATATCAGTTTTTAATAAAACTATCCATATGCAATGCAATAAGTTATATCAGTTTTTAATAAAATTATCCATATGCAATGCAGTGAGTTATATCAGTTTTTAATAAAACTATACATATGCAATGCACTGAGTTATATCAGTTTTCAATAAAACTATCCATATGCAATACAATAAGTTATATCAGCTTTTAATAAAACTATCAATATGCAATGCAATAAGTTATATCAGTTTTTAATAAAACTATCCATATGCAAAGCAGTGAGTTATATCAGGTTTTAATAAAACTATCCATAAGCAATGCAATAAGTTATATCAGTTTTTAATAAAACTATCCATATGCAATGCAATAAGTTATATCAGTTTTTAATAAAACTATCCATATGCAATGCTCTGAGTTATATCAGTTTTTAATAAAACTATCCATATGCTATGCTCTGAGTTATATCAGTTTTTAATAAAACTATCCATATGCAATGCAGCGAGTTATATCAGGTTTTAATAAAACTATCCATAAGTAATGCAATAAGTTATATCAGTTTTTAATAAAACTATCCATAAGCAATGCAATAAGTTATATCAGTTTTTAATAAAACTATCCATATGCAATGCAATAAGTTATATCAGTTTTTAATAAAACTATCCATATGCAATGCAATAAGTTATATCAGTTTTTACTAAAACTATCCATATGCAATGCTCTGAGTTATATCAGTTTTTAATAAAACTATCCATATGCAATGCAGTGAGTTATATCAGTTTTTAATAAAACTATCCATATGCAATGCTCTGAGTTATATCAATTTTTAATAAAACTATCCATATGCAATGCACTGAGTTATATCAGTTTTTAATAAAACTATCCATATGAAATGCACTGAGTTATATCAGTTTTTAATAAAACTATCCATATGCAATGCAGTGAGTTATATCAGTTTTTAATAAAACTATCCATATGCAATGCAATAAGTTATATCAGTTTTTAATAAAATTATCCATATGCAATGCAGTGAGTTATATCAGTTTTTAATAAAACTATACATATGCAATGCACTGAGTTATATCAGTTTTCAATAAAACTATCCATATGCAATGCAATAAGTTATATCAGCTTTTAATAAAACTATCCATATGCAATGCAGTGAGTTATATCAGTTTTTAATAAAACTATCCATATGCAATGCACTGAGTTATATCAGTTTTCAATAAAACTATCCATATGCAATGCAATAAGTTATATCAGTTTTTAATAAAACTATCCATATGCAATGCAGTGAGTTATATCAGTTTTTAATAAAACTATCCATATGCAATGCTCTGAGTTATATCAGTTTTTAATAAAACTATCCATATGCAATGCAGTGAGTTATATCAGTTTTTAATAAAACTATCCATATGCAATGCTCTGAGTTATATCAATTTTTAATAAAACTATCCATATGCAATGCACTGAGTTATATCAGTTTTCAGTAAAACTATCCATATGCAATGCTCTGAGTTATATCAGTTTTTAATAAAACTATCCATATGCAATGCTCTGAGTTATATCAGGTTTTAATAAAACTATCCATATGCAATGCAATAAGTTATATCAGTTTTTAATAAAACTATCCATATGCAATGCAGCGAGTTATATCAGGTTTTAATAAAACTATCCATATGCAATGCACTGAGTTATATCAGTTTTTAATAAAACTATCCATATGCAATGCAATAAGTTTTATCAGTTTTTAATAAAACTATCCATATGCAATGCACTGAGTTATATCAGTTTTTAGTAAAACTATCCATATGCAATGCACTGAGTTATATCAGTTTTCAATAAAACTATCCATATGCAATGCAATAAGTTATATCAGTTTTTAATAAAACTATCCATATGCAATGCAATAAGTTATATCAGTTTTTAATAAAACTATCCATATGCAATGCAGTGAGTTATATCAGTTTTTTATAAAACTATCCATATGCAATGCTCTGAGTTATATCAGTTTTTAATAAAACTATCCATAAGCAATGCAATAAGTTATATCAGTTTTTAATAAAACTATCCATATGCAATGCAATAAGTTATATCAGTTTTTAATAAAACTATCCATATGCAATGCAGTGAGTTATATCAGTTTTTAATAAAACTATCCATTGCAATGCACTGAGTTATATCAGTTTTTAGTAAAACTATCCATATGCAATGCATTGAGTTATATCAGTTTTCAATAAAACTATCCATATGCAATGCAATAAGTTATATCAGTTTTTAATAAAACTATCCATATGCAATGCAGTGAGTTATATCAGTTTTTAATAAATCTATCCATATGCAATGCTCTGAGTTATATCAGTTTTTAATAAAACTATCCATATGCAATGCAGCGAGTTATATCAGGTTTTAATAAAACTATCCATAAGCAATGCAATAAGTTATATCAGTTTTTAATAAAACTATCCATATGCAATGCAATAAGTTATATCAGTTTTTAATAAAACTATCCATATGCAATGCAGTGAGTTATATCAGTTTTTAATAAAACTATCCATATGCAATGCACTGAGTTATATCAGTTTTTAGTAAAACTATCCATATGCAATGCACTGAGTTATATCAGTTTTCAATAAAACTATCCATATGCAATGCAATAAGTTATATCAGTTTTTAATAAAACTATCCATATGCAATGCAATAAGTTATATCAGTTTTTAATAAAACTATCCATATGCAATGCAGTGAGTTATATCAGTTTTTAATAAAACTATCCATATGCAATGCTCTGAGTTATATCAGTTTTTAATAAAACTATCCATATGCAATGCAGCGAGTTATATCAGGTTTTAATAAAACTATCCATAAGCAATGCAATAAGTTATATCAGTTTTTAATAAAACTATCCATATGCAATGCAATAAGTTATATCAGTTTTTAATAAAACTATCCATATGCAATGCAGTGAGTTATATCAGTTTTTAATAAAACTATTCATATGCAATGCACTGAGTTATATCAGTTTTCAATAAAACTATCCATATGCAATGCAATAAGTTATATCAGTTTTTAATAAAGCTATCCATATGCAATGCAGTGAGTTCTATCAGTTTTTAATAAAACTATCCATATGCCATGCACTGAGTTATATCCGTTTTCAATAAAACTATCCATATGCAATGCAATAAGTTATATCAGTTTTTAATAAAACTATCCATATGCAATGCAATAAGTTGTATCAGTTTTTAATAAAACTATCCATATGCAATGCAGTGAGTTATATCAGTTTTTAATAAAACTATCCATATGCAATGCACTGAGTTATATCAGTTTTCAATAAAACTATCCATATGCAATGCAATAAGTTATATCAGGTTTTAATAAAACTATCCATATGCAATGCAGTGAGTTATATCAGGTTTTAATAAAATTATCCATATGCAATGCACTGAGTTATATCAGTTTTAAATATAACTATCCATATGCAATGCAATAAGTTGTATCAGTTTTTAATAAAACTATCCATATGCAATGCAGTGAGTTATATCAGTTTTTAGTAAATCTATCCATATGCAATGCACTGAGTTATATCAGTTTTTCATAAAACTATCCATATGCAATGCACTGAGTTATATCAGTTTTCAATAAAACTATCCATATGCAATGCAATAAGTTATATCAGTTTTTAATAAAACTATCCATATGCAATGCAATAAGTTGTATCAGTTTTTAATAAAACTATCCATATGCAATGCAGTGAGTTATTCAGTTTTCAATAAAACTATCCATATGCAATGCAATAAGTTATATCAGTTTTCAATAAAACTATCCATATGCAATGCAATAAGTTATATCAGTTTTTAATAAAACTATCCATATGCAATGCAGTGAGTTATATCAGTTTTTAATAAAACTATCCATATGCAATGCACTGAGTTATATCAGTTTTCAATAAAACTATCCATATGCAATGCAATAAGTTATATCAGTTTTTAATAAAACTATCCATATGCAATGCAATAAGTTATATCAGTTTTTAATAAAACTATCCATATGCAATGCAGTGAGTTATATCAGTTTTTAATAAAACTATCCATATGCAATGCAATAAGTTATATCAGTTTTTAATAAAACTATCCATATGCAATGCAGTGAGTTATATCAGTTTTTAATAAAACTATCCATATGCAATGCAATAAGTTATATCAGTTTTTAATAAAACTATCCATATGCAATGAAGTGAGTTATATCAGTTTTTAATAAAACTATCCATATGCAATGCTCTGAGTTATATCAGTTTTTAATAAAACTATCCATATGAAATGCACTGAGTTATATCAGTTTTTAATAAAACTATCCATATGCAATGCAGTGAGTTATATCAGTTTTTAATAAAACTATCCATATGCAATGCAATAAGTTATATCAGTTTTTAATAAAATTATCCATATGCAATGCAGTGAGTTATATCAGTTTTTAATAAAACTATACATATGCAATGCACTGAGTTATATCAGTTTTCAATAAAACTATCCATATGCAATGCAATAAGTTATATCAGCTTTTAATAAAACTATCCATATGCAATGCAGTGAGTTATATCAGTTTTTAATAAAACTATCCATATGCAATGCACTGAGTTATATCAGTTTTCAATAAAACTATCCATATGCAATGCAATAAGTTATATCAGTTTTTAATAAAACTATCCATATGCAATGCAGTGAGTTATATCAGTTTTTAATAAAACTATCCATATGCAATGCTCTGAGTTATATCAGTTTTTAATAAAACTATCCATATGCAATGCAGTGAGTTATATCAGTTTTTAATAAAACTATCCATATGCAATGCTCTGAGTTATATCAATTTTTAATAAAACTATCCATATGCAATGCACTGAGTTATATCAGTTTTTAATAAAACTATCCATATGAAATGCACTGAGTTATATCAGTTTTTAATAAAACTATCCATATGCAATGCAGTGAGTTATATCAGTTTTTAATAAAACTATCCATATGCAATGCAATAAGTTATATCAGTTTTTAATAAAATTATCCATATGCAATGCAGTGAGTTATATCAGTTTTTAATAAAACTATACATATGCAATGCACTGAGTTATATCAGTTTTCAATAAAACTATCCATATGCAATGCAATAAGTTATATCAGCTTTTAATAAAACTATCCATATGCAATGCAGTGAGTTATATCAGTTTTTAATAAAACTATCCATATGCAATGCACTGAGTTATATCAGTTTTCAATAAAACTATCCATATGCAATGCAATAAGTTATATCAGTTTTTAATAAAACTATCCATATGCAATGCAGTGAGTTATATCAGTTTTTAATAAAACTATCCATATGCAATGCTCTGAGTTATATCAGTTTTTAATAAAACTATCCATATGCAATGCAGTGAGTTATATCAGTTTTTAATAAAACTATCCATATGCAATGCTCTGAGTTATATCAATTTTTAATAAAACTATCCATATGCAATGCACTGAGTTATATCAGTTTTCAGTAAAACTATCCATATGCAATGCTCTGAGTTATATCAGTTTTTAATAAAACTATCCATATGCAATGCTCTGAGTTATATCAGGTTTTAATAAAACTATCCATATGCAATGCAATAAGTTATATCAGTTTTTAATAAAACTATCCATATGCAATGCAGCGAGTTATATCAGGTTTTAATAAAACTATCCATATGCAATGCACTGAGTTATATCAGTTTTTAATAAAACTATCCATATGCAATGCAATAAGTTTTATCAGTTTTTAATAAAACTATCCATATGCAATGCACTGAGTTATATCAGTTTTTAGTAAAACTATCCATATGCAATGCACTGAGTTATATCAGTTTTCAATAAAACTATCCATATGCAATGCAATAAGTTATACCAGTTTTTAATAAAACTATCCATATGCAATGCAATAAGTTATATCAGTTTTTAATAAAACTATCCATATGCAATGCAGTGAGTTATATCAGTTTTTTATAAAACTATCCATATGCAATGCTCTGAGTTATATCAGTTTTTAATAAAACTATCCATAAGCAATGCAATAAGTTATATCAGTTTTTAATAAAACTATCCATATGCAATGCAATAAGTTATATCAGTTTTTAATAAAACTATCCATATGCAATGCAGTGAGTTATATCAGTTTTTAATAAAACTATCCATATGCAATGCACTGAGTTATATCAGTTTTTAGTAAAACTATCCATATGCAATGCATTGAGTTATATCAGTTTTCAATAAAACTATCCATATGCAATGCAATAAGTTATATCAGTTTTTAATAAAACTATCCATATGCAATGCAGTGAGTTATATCAGTTTTTAATAAATCTATCCATATGCAATGCTCTGAGTTATATCAGTTTTTAATAAAACTATCCATATGCAATGCAGCGAGTTATATCAGGTTTTAATAAAACTATCCATAAGCAATGCAATAAGTTATATCAGTTTTTAATAAAACTATCCATATGCAATGCAATAAGTTATATCAGTTTTTAATAAAACTATCCATATGCAATGCAGTGAGTTATATCAGTTTTTAATAAAACTATCCATATGCAATGCACTGAGTTATATCAGTTTTTAAAAAAAACTATCCATATGCAATGCACTGAGTTATATCAGTTTTCAATAAAACTATCCATATGCAATGCAATAAGTTATATCAGTTTTTAATAAAACTATCCATATGCAATGCAATAAGTTATATCAGTTTTTAATAAAACTATCCATATGCAATGCAGTGAGTTATATCAGTTTTTAATAAAACTATCCATATGCAATGCTCTGAGTTATATCAGTTTTTAATAAAACTATCCATATGCAATGCAGCGAGTTATATCAGGTTTTAATAAAACTATCCATAAGCAATGCAATAAGTTATATCAGTTTTTAATAAAACTATCCATATGCAATGCAATAAGTTATATCAGTTTTTAATAAAACTATCCATATGCAATGCAGTGAGTTATATCAGTTTTTAATAAAACTATTCATATGCAATGCACTGAGTTATATCAGTTTTCAATAAAACTATCCATATGCAATGCAATAAGTTATATCAGTTTTTAATAAAGCTATCCATATGCAATGCAGTGAGTTCTATCAGTTTTTAATAAAACTATCCATATGCCATGCACTGAGTTATATCCGTTTTCAATAAAACTATCCATATGCAATGCAATAAGTTATATCAGTTTTTAATAAAACTATCCATATGCAATGCAATAAGTTGTATCAGTTTTTAATAAAACTATCCATATGCAATGCAGTGAGTTATATCAGTTTTTAATAAAACTATCCATATGCAATGCACTGAGTTATATCAGTTTTCAATAAAACTATCCATATGCAATGCAATAAGTTATATCAGGTTTTAATAAAACTATCCATATGCAATGCAGTGAGTTATATCAGGTTTTAATAAAATTATCCATATGCAATGCACTGAGTTATATCAGTTTTAAATATAACTATCCATATGCAATGCAATAAGTTATATCAGTTTTTAATAAAACTATCCATATGCAATGCAATAAGTTATATCAGTTTTTAATAAAACTATCCATATGCAATGCAGTGAGTTATATCAGTTTTTAATAAAACTATCCATATGCAATGCAATAAGTTATATCAGTTTTTAATAAAACTATCCATATGCAATGCAGTGAGTTATATCAGTTTTTAATAAAACTATCCATATGCAATGCAATAAGTTATATCAGTTTTTAATAAAACTATCCATATGCAATGAAGTGAGTTATATCAGTTTTTAATAAAACTATCCATATGCAATGCTCTGAGTTATATCAGTTTTTAATAAAACTATCCATATGCAATGCACTGAGTTATATCAGTTTTTAATAAAACTATCCATATGCAATGCTCTGAGTTATATCAGTTTTTAATAAAACTATCCATATGCAATGCAATAAGTTATATCAGTTTTTAATAAAACTATCCATATGCAATGCACTGAGTTATATCAGTTTTTAATAAAACTATCCATATGCAATGCACTGAGTTATATCAGTGTTTAATAAAACTATCCATATGCAATGCACTGAGTTATACCAGTTTTTAATAAAACTATCCATTTGCAATGCACTGAGTTATATCAGGTTTTAATAAAACTATCCATATGCAATGCACTGAGTTATATCTGTTTTCAATAAAACTATCCATATGCAATGCAATAAGTTATATCAGTTTTTAATAAAACTATCCATATGCAATGCAGTGAGTTATATCAGTTTTTAATAAAACTATCCATATGCAATGCACTGAGTTATATCAGTTTTCAATAAAACTATCCATATGCAATGCAATAAGTTATATCAATTTTTAATAAAACTATCCATATGCAATGCAATAAGTTATATCAGTTTTTAATAAAACTATCCATATGCAATGCAGTGAGTTATATCAGTTTTTAATAAAACTATCCATATGCAATGCAATAAGTTATATCAGTTTTTAATAAAACTATCCATATGCAATGCAGTGAGTTATATCAGTTTTTAATAAAACTATCCATATGCAATGCAATAAGTTATATCAGTTTTTAATAAAACTATCCATATGCAATGAAGTGAGTTATATCAGTTTTTAATAAAACTATCCATATGCAATGCTCTGAGTTATATCAGTTTTTAATAAAACTATCCATATGCAATGCACTGAGTTATATCAGTTTTTAATAAAACTATCCATATGCAATGCAGTGAGTTATATCAGTTTTTAATAAAACTATCCATATGCAATGCAATAAGTTATATCAGTTTTTAATAAAATTATCCATATGCAATGCAGTGAGTTATATCAGTTTTTAATAAAACTATACATATGCAATGCACTGAGTTATATCAGTTTTCAATAAAACTATACATATGCAATGCAATAAGTTATATCAGCTTTTAATAAAACTATCCATATGCAATGCAGTGAGTTATATCAGTTTTTAATAAAACCATCCATATGCAATGCACTGAGTTATATCAGTTTTCAATAAAACTATCCATATGCAATGCAATAAGTTATATCAGTTTTTAATAAAACTATCCATATGCAATGCAGTGAGTTATATCAGTTTTTAATAAAACTATCCATATGCAATGCAATAAGTTATATCAGTTTTTAATAAAACTATCCATATGCAATGCACTGAGTTATATCAGTTTTTAATAAAACTATCCATATGCAATGCTCTGAGTTATATCAGTTTTTAATAAAACTATCCATATGCAATGCACTGAGTTATATCAGTTTTTAATAAAACTATCCATATGCAATGCAGTGAGTTATATCAGTTTTTAATAAAACTATCCATATGCTATGCAATAAGTTATATCAGTTTTTAATAAAACTATCCATATGCAATGCACTGAGTTATATCAGTGTTTAATAAAACTATCCATATGCAATGCACTGAGTTATATCAGTTTTTAATAAAACTATCCATATGCAATGCAGTGAGTTATATCAGTTTTTAATAAAAATATCTATATGCAATGCACTGAGTTATATCACTTTTTAATAAAACTATCCATATGCAATGCAGTGAGTTATATCAGTTTTTAATAAAACTATCCATATGCAATGCACTGAGTTATATCAGTTTTTAATAAAACTATCCATATGCAATGCTCTGAGTTATATCAGTTTTTAATAAAACTATCCATATGCAATGCAATAAGTTATATCAGTTTTTAATAAAACTATCCATATGCAATGCACTGAGTTATATCAGTTTTTAATAAAACTATCCATATGCAATGCACTGAGTTATATCAGTTTTTAATAAAACTATCCATATGCAATGCTCTGAGTTATATCAGTTTTTAATAAAACTATCCATATGCTATGCTCTGAGTTATATCAGTTTGCAATAAAAATATCCATATGCAATGCACTGAGTTATATCAGTTTTTAATAAAACTATCCATATGCAATGCAGTGAGTTATATCAGTTTTTAATAAAACTATCCATATGCAATGCAATAAGTTATATCAGTTTTAAATAAAACTATCCATATGCAATGCACTGAGTTATATCAGGTTTTAATAAAACTATCCATATGCAATGCAGTGAGTTATATCAGTTTTTAATAAAACTATCCATATGCAATGCTCTGAGTTATATCAGTTTTTAATAAAACTATCCATATGCTATGCTCTGAGTTATATCAGTTTGCAATAAAAATATCCATATGCAATGCACTGAGTTATATCAGTTTTTAATAAAACTATCCATATGCAATGCAGTGAGTTATATCA
This sequence comes from Ceratitis rosa, assembly GCA_037013455.1. Classification (NCBI taxonomy): domain Eukaryota; kingdom Metazoa; phylum Arthropoda; class Insecta; order Diptera; family Tephritidae; genus Ceratitis; species Ceratitis rosa. The sequence goes on from JAWMAG010000023.1 coordinate 1,037,349, forward strand.
GTTTTTAATAAAACTATCCATATGCAATGCAATAAGTTATATCAGTTTTAAATAAAACTATCCATATGCAATGCACTGAGTTATATCAGGTTTTAATAAAACTATCCATATGCAATGCAGTGAGTTATATCAGTTTTTAATAAAACTATCGATACGCAATGCACTGAGTTATATCAGTTTTTAATAAAACTAACCATATGCAATGCAGTGAGTTATATCAGTTTTTAATAAAACTAACCATATGCAATGCAGTGAGTTATATCAGTTTTTAATAAAACTATCCATATACAATGCACTGAGTTATATCTGTTTTTAATAAAACTATCCATATGCACTGCAGTGAGTTATATCAGTTTTTAATAAAACTATCCATATGCAATGCAGTGAGTTATATCAGTTTTTAATAAAACTATCCATACGCAATGCTCTGAGTTATATCAGTTTTTAATAAAACTATCCATATGCAATGCTCTGAGTTATATCAGTTTTCAATAAAACTATCCATATGCAATGCAATAAGTTATATCAGTTTTTAATAAAACTATCCATATGCAATGCAATAAGTTATATCAGTTTTTAATAAAACTATCCATATGCAATGCAATAAGTTATATCAGTTTTTAATAAAACTATCCATATGCAATGCAGTAAGTTATATCAGTTTTTAATAAAACTATCCATATGCAATGCAATAAGTTATATCAGTTTTTAATAAAACTATCCATATGCAATGCACTGAGTTATATCAGTTTTTAATAAAACTATCCATATGCAATGCTCTGAGTTATATCAGTTTTTAATAAAACTATCCATATGCAATGCACTGAGTTATATCAGTTTTTAATAAAACTATCCATATGCAATGCAGTGAGTTATATCAGTTTTTAATAAAACTATCCATATGCTATGCAATAAGTTATATCAGTTTTTAATAAAACTATCCATATGCAATGCACTGAGTTATATCAGTGTTTAATAAAACTATCCATATGCAATGCAATAAGTTATATCAGTTTTTAATAAAACTATCCATATGCAATGCAGTGAGTTATATCAGTTTTTAATAAAACTATCTATATGCAATGCACTGAGTTATATCAGTTTTTAATAAAACTATCCATATGCAATGCAGTGAGTTATATCAGTTTTTAATAAAACTATCCATATGCAATGCACTGAGTTATATCAGTTTTTAATAAAACTATCCATATGCAATGCTCTGAGTTATATCAGTTTTTAATAAAACTATCCATATGCAATGCAATAAGTTATATCAGTTTTTAATAAAACTATCCATATGCAATGCACTGAGTTATATCAGTTTTTAATAAAACTATCCATATGCAATGCACTGAGTTATATCAGTTTTTAATAAAACTATCCATATGCACTGCAGTGAGTTAAATCAGTTTTTAATAAAACTATCCATATGCAATGCAATAAGTTATATCAGTTTTTAATAAAACTATCCATATGCAATGCAATAAGTTATATAAATTTTTAATAAAACTATCCATATGCAATGCACTGAGTTATATCCGTTTTTAATAAAACTAACCAAATGCAATGCACTGAGTTACATCCGTTTTTAATAAAACTAACTAAATGCAATGCCCTGAGTTGTATCAGTTTTTAATAAAACTATCCATATGCAATGTTCTGAGCTATATCAGTTTTTAATAAAACTATCTATATGCAATGCACTGAGTTATATCAGTTTTTAATAAAACTATCCATATGCAATGCAGTGAGTTATATCAGTTTTTAATAAAACTATCCATATGCAATGCACTGAGTTATATCAGTTTTTAATAAAACTATCCATATGCAATGCTCTGAGTTATATCAGTTTTTAATAAAACTATCCATATGCAATGCAATAAGTTATATCAGTTTTTAATAAAACTATCCATATGCAATGCACTGAGTTATATCAGTTTTTAATAAAACTATCCATATGCAATGCACTGAGTTATATCAGTTTTTAATAAAACTATCCATATGCACTGCAGTGAGTTAAATCAGTTTTTAATAAAACTATCCATATGCAATGCAATAAGTTATATCAGTTTTTAATAAAACTATCCATATGCAATGCAATAAGTTATATAAGTTTTTAATAAAACTATCCATATGCAATGCACTGAGTTATATCCGTTTTTAATAAAACTAACTAAATGCAATGCCCTGAGTTGTATCAGTTTTTAATAAAACTATCCATATGCAATGTTCTGAGCTATATCAGTTTTTAATAAAACTATCCATATGCAATGCTCTGAGTTATATCAGTTTTTAATAAAACTATCCATATGCTATGCTCTGAGTTATATCAGTTTGCAATAAAAATATCCATATGCAATGCACTGAGTTATATCAGTTTTTAATAAAACTATCCATATGCAATGCAGTGAGTTATATCAGTTTTTAATAAAACTATCCATATGCAATGCAATAAGTTATATCAGTTTTAAATAAAACTATCCATATGCAATGCACTGAGTTATATCAGGTTTTAATAAAACTATCCATATGCAATGCAGTGAGTTATATCAGTTTTTAATAAAACTATCGATACGCAATGCACTGAGTTATATCAGTTTTTAATAAAACTAACCATATGCAATGCAGTGAGTTATATCAGTTTTTAATAAAACTAACCATATGCAATGCAGTGAGTTATATCAGTTTTTAATAAAACTATCCATATACAATGCACTGAGTTATATCTGTTTTTAATAAAACTATCCATATGCACTGCAGTGAGTTATATCAGTTTTTAATAAAACTATCCATATGCAATGCAGTGAGTTATATCAGTTTTTAATAAAACTATCCATACGCAATGCTCTGAGTTATATCAGTTTTTAATAAAACTATCCATATGCAATGCTCTGAGTTATATCAGTTTTCAATAAAACTATCCATATGCAATGCAATAAGTTATATCAGTTTTTAATAAAACTATCCATATGCAATGCAATAAGTTATATCAGTTTTTAATAAAACTATCCATATGCAATGCAATAAGTTATATCAGTTTTTAATAAAACTATCCATATGCAATGCAGTAAGTTATATCAGTTTTTAATAAAACTATCCATATGCAATGCAATAAGTTATATCAGTTTTTAATAAAACTATCCATATGCAATGCACTGAGTTATATCAGTTTTTAATAAAACTATCCATATGCAATGCACTGAGTTATATCAGTTTTTAATAAAACTATCCATATGCAATGCAGTGAGTTATATCAGTTTTTAATAAAACTATCCATATGCTATGCAATAAGTTATATCAGTTTTTAATAAAACTATCCATATGCAATGCACTGAGTTATATCAGTGTTTAATAAAACTATCCATATGCAATGCAATAAGTTATATCAGTTTTTAATAAAACTATCCATATGCAATGCAGTGAGTTATATCAGTTTTTAATAAAACTATCTATATGCAATGCACTGAGTTATATCAGTTTTTAATAAAACTATCCATATGCAATGCAGTGAGTTATATCAGTTTTTAATAAAACTATCCATATGCAATGCACTGAGTTATATCAGTTTTTAATAAAACTATCCATATGCAATGCTCTGAGTCATATCAGTTTTTAATAAAACTATCCATATGCAATGCAATAAGTTATATCAGTTTTTAATAAAACTATCCATATGCAATGCACTGAGTTATATCAGTTTTTAATAAAACTATCCATATGCAATGCACTGAGTTATATCAGTTTTTAATAAAACTATCCATATGCACTGCAGTGAGTTAAATCAGTTTTTAATAAAACTATCCATATGCAATGCAATAAGTTATATCAGTTTTTAATAAAACTATCCATATGCAATGCAATAAGTTATATAAATTTTTAATAAAACTATCCATATGCAATGCACTGAGTTATATCCGTTTTTAATAAAACTAACCAAATGCAATGCACTGAGTTACATCCGTTTTTAATAAAACTAACTAAATGCAATGCCCTGAGTTGTATCAGTTTTTAATAAAACTATCCATATGCAATGTTCTGAGCTATATCAGTTTTTAATAAAACTATCCATATGCAATGCTCTGAGTTATATCAGTTTTTAATAAAACTATCCATATGCAATGCTCTGAGTTATATCAGTTTGCAATAAAAATATCCATATGCAATGCACTGAGTTATATCAGTTTTTAATAAAACTATCCATATGCAATGCAGTGAGTTATATCAGTTTTTAATAAAACTATCCATATGCAATGCAATAAGTTATATCAGTTTTAAATAAAACTATCCATATGCAATGCACTGAGTTATATCAGGTTTTAATAAAACTATCCATATGCAATGCAGTGAGTTATATCAGTTTTTAATAAAACTATCGATACGCAATGCACTGAGTTATATCAGTTTTTAATAAAACTAACCATATGCAAGGCAGTGAGTTATATCAGTTTTTAATAAAACTAACCATATGCAATGCAGTGAGTTATATCAGTTTTTAATAAAACTATCCATATGCAATGCACTGAGTTATATCTGTTTTTAATAAAACTATCCATATGCAATGCAGTGAGTTATATCAGTTTTTAATAAAACTATCCATATGCAATGCAGTGAGTTATATCAGTTTTTAATAAAACTATCCATACGCAATGCTCTGAGTTATATCAGTTTTTAATAAAACTATCCATATGCAATGCAGTGAGTTATATCAGTTTTCAATAAAGCTATCCATATGCAATGCAATAAGTTATATCAGTTTTTAATAAAACTATCCATATGCAATGCAGTGAGTTATATCAGTTTTTAATAAAACTATCCATATGCAATGCAATAAGTTATATCAGTTTTTAATAAAACTATCCATATGCAATGCACTAAGTTATATCAGTTTTTAATAAAACTATCCATATGCAATGCTCTGAGTTATATCAGTTTTTAATAAAACTATCCATATGCAATGCACTGAGTTATATCAGTTTTTAATAAAACTATCCATATGCAATGCAGTGAGTTATATCAGTTTTTAATAAAACTATCCATATGCTATGCAATAAGTTATATCAGTTTTTAATAAAACTATCCATATGCAATGCACTGAGTTATATCAGTGTTTAATAAAACTATCCATATGCAATGCAATAAGTTATATCAGTTTTTAATAAAACTATCCATATGCAATGCAGTGAGTTATATCAGTTTTTAATAAAACTATCTATATGCAATGCACTGAGTTATATCAGTTTTTAATAAAACTATCCATATGCAATGCAGTGAGTTATATCAGTTTTTAATAAAACTATCCATATGCAATGCACTGAGTTATATCAGTTTTTAATAAAACTATCCATATGCAATGCTCTGAGTTATATCAGTTTTTAATAAAACTATCCATATGCAATGCAATAAGTTATATCAGTTTTTAATAAAACTATCCATATGCAATGCACTGAGTTATATCAGTTTTTAATAAAACTATCCATATGCAATGCACTGAGTTATATCAGTTTTTAATAAAACTATCCATATGCACTGCAGTGAGTTAAATCAGTTTTTAATAAAACTATCCATATGCAATGCAATAAGTTATATCAGTTTTTAATAAAACTATCCATATGCAATGCAATAAGTTATATAAGTTTTTAATAAAACTATCCATATGCAATGCACTGAGTTATATCCGTTTTTAATAAAACTAACCAAATGCAATGCACTGAGTTACATCCGTTTTTAATAAAACTAACTAAATGCAATGCCCTGAGTTGTATCAGTTTTTAATAAAACTATCCATATGCAATGTTCTGAGCTATATCAGTTTTTAATAAAACTATCCATATGCAATGCTCTGAGTTATATCAGTTTTTAATAAAACTATCCATATGCAATGCTCTGAGTTATATCAGTTTGCAATAAAAATATCCATATGCAATGCACTGAGTTATATCAGTTTTTAATAAAACTATCCATATGCAATGCAGTGAGTTATATCAGTTTTTAATAAAACTATCCATATGCAATGCAATAAGTTATATCAGTTTTAAATAAAACTATCCATATGCAATGCACTGAGTTATATCAGGTTTTAATAAAACTATCCATATGCAATGCAGTGAGTTATATCAGTTTTTAATAAAACTATCGATACGCAATGCACTGAGTTATATCAGTTTTTAATAAAACTAACCATATGCAATGCAGTGAGTTATATCAGTTTTAAATAAAACTATCCATATGCAATGCAATAAGTTATATCAGTTTTTAATAAAACTATCCATATGCAATGCAGTGAGTTATATTAGTTTTTAATAAAACTATCCATATGCAATGCAATAAGTTATATCAGTTTTTAATAAAACTATCCATATGCAATGCACTGAGTTATATCAGTTTTTAATAAAACTATCCATATGCAATGCTCTGAGTTATATCAGTTTTTAATAAAACTATCCATATGCAATGCACTGAGTTATATCAGTTTTTAATAAAACTATCCATATGCAATGCAGTGAGTTATATCAGTTTTTAATAAAACTATCCATATGCTATGCAATAAGTTATATCAGTTTTTAATAAAACTATCCATATGCAATGCACTGAGTTATATCAGTGTTTAATAAAACTATCCATATGCAATGCAATAAGTTATATCAGTTTTTAATAAAACTATCCATATGCCATGCAGTGAGTTATATCAGTTTTTAATAAAACTATCTATATGCAATGCACTGAGTTATATCAGTTTTTAATAAAACTATCCATATGCAATGCAGTGAGTTATATCAGTTTTTAATAAAACTATCCATATGCAATGCACTGAGTTATATCAGTTTTTAATAAAACTATCCATATGCAATGCTCTGAGTTATATCAGTTTTTAATAAAACTATCCATATGCAATGCAATAAGTTATATCAGTTTTTAATAAAACTATCCATATGCAATGCACTGAGTTATATCAGTTTTTAATAAAACTATCCATATGCAATGCACTGAGTTATATCAGTTTTTAATAAAACTATCCATATGCACTGCAGTGAGTTAAATCAGTTTTTAATAAAACTATCCATATGCAATGCAATAAGTTATATCAGTTTTTAATAAAACTATCCATATGCAATGCAATAAGTTATATAAGTTTTTAATAAAACTATCCATATGCAATGCACTGAGTTATATCCGTTTTTAATAAAACTAACCAAATGCAATGCACTGAGTTACATCCGTTTTTAATAAAACTAACTAAATGCAATGCCCTGAGTTGTATCAGTTTTTAATAAAACTATCCATATGCAATGTTCTGAGCTATATCAGTTTTTAATAAAACTATCCATATGCAATGCTCTGAGTTATATCAGTTTTTAATAAAACTATCCATATGCAATGCTCTGAGTTATATCAGTTTGCAATAAAAATATCCATATGCAATGCACTGAGTTATATCAGTTTTTAATAAAACTATCCATATGCAATGCAGTGAGTTATATCAGTTTTTAATAAAACTATCCATATGCAATGCAATAAGTTATATCAGTTTTAAATAAAACTATCCATATGCAATGCACTGAGTTATATCAGGTTTTAATAAAACTATCCATATGCAATGCAGTGAGTTATATCAGTTTTTAATAAAACTATCGATACGCAATGCACTGAGTTATATCAGTTTTTAATAAAACTAACCATATGCAATGCAGTGAGTTATATCAGTTTTTAATAAAACTAACCATATGCAATGCAGTGAGTTATATCAGTTTTTAATAAAACTATCCATATGCAATGCACTGAGTTATATCTGTTTTTAATAAAACTATCCATATGCAATGCAGTGAGTTATATCAGTTTTTAATAAAACTATCCATATGCAATGCAGTGAGTTATATCAGTTTTTAATAAAACTATCCATACGCAATGCTCTGAGTTATATCAGTTTTTAATAAAACTATCCATATGCAATGCTCTGAGTTATATCAGTTTTTAATAAAACTATCCATATGCAATGCAATAAGTTATAACAGTTTTTAATAAAACTATCCATATGCAATGCAGTGAGTTATATCAGTTTTTAATAAAACTATCCATATGCAATGCAATAAGTTATATCAGTTTTTAATAAAACTATCCATATGCAATGCAATAAGTTATATCAGTTTTTAATAAAACTATCCATATGCAATGCAATAAGTTATATCAGTTTTTAATAAAACTAGCCATATGCAATGCACTGAGTTATATCAGTTTTTAATAAAACTATCCATATGCAATGCAATAAGTTATATCAGTTTTTAATAAAACTATCCATATGCAATGCAATAAGTTATATCAGTTTTTAATAAAACTATCCATATGCAATGCACTGAGTTATATCAGTTTTTAATAAAACTATCCATATGCAATGCAGTGAGTTATATCAGTTTTTAATAAAACTATCCATACGCAATGCAATAAGTTATATCAGTTTTTAATAAAACTATCCATATGCAATGCACTGAGTTATATCAGTTTTTAATTAAACTAACCATATGCAATGCACTGAGTTATATCGGTTTTTAATAAAACTATCCATATGCAATGCACTGAGTTATATCAGTTTTTAATAAAACTATCTATATGCAATGCAGTGAGTTATATCAGTTTTTAATAAAACTATCCATATGCAATGCAATAAGTTATATCAGTTTTTAATAAAACTATCCATATGCAATGCAGTGAGTTATATCAGTTTTTAATAAAACTATCCATATGCAATGCACTGAGTTATATCAGTTTTTAATAAAACTATCCATACGCAATGCAATAAGTTATATCAGTTTTTAATAAAACTATCCATATGCAATGCACTGAGTTATATCAGTTTTTAATTAAACTATGCATATGCAATGCACTGAGTTATATCTGTTTTTAATAAAACTATCCATATGCAATGCAGTGAGTTATATCAGTTTTAAATAAAACTATCCATATGCAATGCACTGAGTTATATCAGTTTTTAATAAAACTATCCATATGCAATGCTCTGAGTTATATCAGTTTTTAATTAAACTATCCATATGCAATGCAATAAGTTATATCAGTTTTTAATAAAACTATCCATATGCAATGCAGTGAGTTATATCAGTTTTTAATAAAACTATCCATATGCAATGCAGTGAGTTATATCAGTTTTTAATAAAACTATCCATATGCAATGCAATTAGTTATATCAGTTTTTAATAAAACTATCCATATGCAATGCAATAAGTTATATCAGTTTTTAATAAAACTATCCATATGCAATGCAGTGAGTTATATCAGTTTTTAATAAAACTATCCATATGCAATGCAGTGAGTTATATCAGTTTTTAATAAAACTATCCATATGCAATGCAATAAGTTATATCAGTTTTTAATAAAACTATCCATATGCAATGCACTGAGTTATATCAGTTTTTAATAAAACTATCCATATGCAATGCTCTGAGTTATATCAGTTTTTAATAAAACTATCCATATGCAATGCACTGAGTTATATCAGTTTTTAATAAAACTATTCATATGCAATGCAGTGAGTTATATCAGTTTTTAATAAAACTATCCATATGCTATGCAATAAGTTATATCAGTTTTTAATAAAACTATCCATATGCAATGCACTGAGTTATATCAGTGTTTAATAAAACTATCCATATGCAATGCAATAAGTTATATCAGTTTTTAATAAAACTATCCATATGCAATGCAGTGAGTTATATCAGTTTTTAGTAAAACTATCTATATGCAATGCACTGAGTTATATCAGTTTTTAATAAAACTATCCATATGCAATGCAGTGAGTTATATCAGTTTTTAATAAAACTATCCAAATGCAATGCACTGAGTTATATCAGTTTTTAATAAAACTATCCATATGCAATGCTCTGAGTTATATCAGTTTTTAATAAAACTATCCATATGCAATGCAATAAGTTATATCAGTTTTTAATAAAACTATCCATATGCAATGCACTGAGTTATATCAGTTTTTAATAAAACTATCCATATGCAATGCACTGAGTTATATCAGTTTTTAATAAAACTATCCATATGCACTGCAGTGAGTTAAATCAGTTTTTAATAAAACTATCCATATGCAATGCAATAAGTTATATCAGTTTTTAATAAAACTATCCATATGCAATGCAATAAGTTATATCAGTTTTTAATAAAACTATCCATATGCAATGCACTGAGTTATATCCGTTTTTAATAAAACTAACCAAATGCAATGCACTGAGATACATCCGTTTTTAATAAAACTAACTAAATGCAATGCACTGAGTTGTATCAGTTTTTAATAAAACTATCCATATGCAATGTTCTGAGCTATATCAGTTTTTAATAAAACTATCCATATGCAATGCTCTGAGTTATATGAGTTTTTAATAAAACTATCCATATGCAATGCTCTGAGTTATATCAGTTTGCAATAAAAATATCCATATGCAATGCACTGAGTTATATCAGTTTTTAATAAAACTATCCATATGCAATGCAGTGAGTTATATCAGTTTTTAATAAAACTATCCATATGCAATGCAATAAGTTATATCAGTTTTAAATAAAACTATCCATATGCAATGCACTGAGTTATATCAGGTTTTAATAAAACTATCCATATGCAATGCAGTGAGTTATATCAGTTTTTAATAAAACTATCGATACGCAATGCACTGAGTTATATCAGTTTTTAATAAAACTAACCATATGCAATGCAGTGAGTTATATCAGTTTTTAATAAAACTAACCATATGCAATGCAGTGAGTTATATCAGTTTTTAATAAAACTATCCATATGCAATGCACTGAGTTATATCTGTTTTTAATAAAACTATCCATATGCAATGCAGTGAGTTATATCAGTTTTTAATAAAACTATCCATATGCAATGCAGTGAGTTATATCAGTTTTTAATAAAACTATCCATACGCAATGCTCTGAGTTATATCAGTTTTTAATAAAACTATCCATATGCAATGCTCTGAGTTATATCAGTTTTTAATAAAACTATCCATATGCAATGCAATAAGTTATAACAGTTTTTAATAAAACTATCCATATGCAATGCAGTGAGTTATATCAGTTTTTAATAAAACTATCCATATGCAATGCAATAAGTTATATCAGTTTTTAATAAAACTATCCATATGCAATGCAATAAGTTATATCAGTTTTTATTAAAACTATCCATATGCAATGCAATAAGTTATATCAGTTTTTAATAAAACTAGCCATATGCAATGCACTGAGTTATATCAGTTTTTAATAAAACTATCCATATGCAATGCAATAAGTTATATCAGTTTTTAATAAAACTATCCATATGCAATGCAATAAGTTATATCAGTTTTTAATAAAACTATCCATATGCAATGCACTGAGTTATATCAGTTTTTAATAAAACTATCCATATGCAATGCAGTGAGTTATATCAGTTTTTAATAAAACTATCCATACGCAATGCAATAAGTTATATCAGTTTTTAATAAAACTATCCATATGCAATGCACTGAGTTATATCAGTTTTTAATTAAACTAACCTTATGCAATGCACTGAGTTATATCGGTTTTTAATAAAACTATCCATATGCAATGCACTGAGTTATATCAGTTTTTAATAAAACTATCTATATGCAATGCAGTGAGTTATATCAGTTTTTAATAAAACTATCCATATGCAATGCAATAAGTTATATCAGTTTTTAATAAAACTATCCATATGCAATGCAGTGAGTTATATCAGTTTTTAATAAAACTATCCATATGCAATGCACTGAGTTATATCAGTTTTTAATAAAACTATCCATACGCAATGCAATAAGTTATATCAGTTTTTAATAAAACTATCCATATGCAATGCACTGAGTTATATCAGTTTTTAATTAAACTATGCATATGCAATGCACTGAGTTATATCTGTTTTTAATAAAACTATCCATATGCAATGCAGTGAGTTATATCAGTTTTAAATAAAACTATCCGTATGCAATGCAGTGAGTTATATCAGTTTTTAATAAAACTATCCATATGCAATGCAATAAGTTATATCAGTTTTTAATAAAACTATCCATATGCAATGCAGTGAGTTATATCAGTTTTTAATAAAACTATCCATATGCAATGCTCCGAGTTATATCAGTTTTTAATAAAACTATCCATATGCAATGCAGTGAGTTATATCAGTTTTTAATAAAACTATCCATATGCAATGCTCTGAGTTATATCAGTTTTTAATAAAACTATCCATATGCAATGCAATAAGTTATATCAGTTTTTAATAAAACTATCCATATGCAATGCAGTGAGTTATATCAGTTTTTAATAAAACTATCCATATGCAATGCAATAAGTTATATCAGTTTTTAATAAAACTATCCATATGCAATGCACTGAGTTTTATCAGTTTTTAATAAAACTATCCATACGCAATGCAATAAGTTATATCAGTTTTTAATAAAACTATCCATATGCAATGCACTGAGTTATATCAGTTTTTAATAAAACTATGCATATGCAATGCACTGAGTTATATCTGTTTTTAATAAAACTATCCATATGCAATGCAGTGAGTTATATCAGTTTTAAATAAAACTATCCATATGCAATGCACTGAGTTATATCAGTTTTTAATAAAACTAACCATATACAATGCACTGAGTTATATCAGTTTTTAATAAAACTATCCATATGCAATGCACTGAGTTATATCAGTTTTTAGTAAAACTATCCATATGCAATGCAGTGAGTTATATCAGTTTTTAATAAAACTATCCATATGCAATGCAGTGAGTTATATCAGTTTTTAATAAAACTATCCATATGCAATGCAGTGAGTTATATCAGTTTTTAATAAAACTATCCATATGCAATGCTCTGAGTTATATCAGTTTTTAATAAAACTATCCATATGCAATGCAATAAGTTATATCAGTTTTTAATAAAACTATCCATATGCAATGCAGTGAGTTATATCAGTTTTTAATAAAACTATCCATATGCAATGCAATAAGTTATATCAGTTTTTAATAAAACTATCCATATGCAATGCACTGAGTTATATCAGTTTTTAATAAAACTATCCATACGCAATGCAATAAGTTATATCAGTTTTTAATAAAACTATCCATATGCAATGCACTGAGTTATATCAGTTTTTAATTAAACTAACCATATGCAATGCACTGAGTTATATCAGTTTTTAATAAAACTATCCATATGCAATGCAATAAGTTATATCAGTTTTTAATAAAACTATCCATATGCAATGCAATAAGTTATATCAGTTTTTAATAAAACTATCCATATGCAATGCAGTGAGTTATATCAGTTTTTAATAAAACTATCCATATGCAATGCAGTGAGTTATATCAGTTTTTAATAAAACTATCCATATGCAATGCACTGAGTTATATCAGTTTTTAATAAAACTATCCATATGCAATGCTCTGAGTTATAGCAGTTTTTAATAAAACTATCCATATGCAATGCACTGAGTTATATCAGTTTTTAATAAAACTATCCATATGCAATGCAATAAGTTATATCAGTTTTTAATAAAACTATCCATATGCAATGCAGTGAGTTATATCAGTTTTTAATAAAACTATCCATATGCAATGCACTGAGTTATATCAGTTTTTAATAAAACTATCCATATGCAATGCAATAAGTTATATCAGTTTTTAATAAAACTATCCAAATGCAATGCAGTGAGTTATATCAGTTTTTAATAAAACTATCCATATGCAATGCAATAAGTTATATCAGTTTTTAATAAAACTATCCATATGCAATGCAATAAGTTATATCAGTTTTTAATAAAACTATCCATATGCAATGCACTGAGTTATATCAGTTTTTAGTAAAACTATCCATATGCAATGCAGTGAGTTATATCAGTTTTTAATAAAACTATCCATATGCAATGCAATAAGTTATATCAGTTTTTAATAAAACTATCCATATGCAATGCAGCGAGTTATATCAGTTTTTAATAAAACTATCCATATGCTATGCACTGAGTTATATCAGTTTTTAATAAAACTATCCATATGCAATGCAATAAGTTATGTCAGTTTTTAATAAAACTATCCATATGCAATGCACTGAGTTATATCAGTTTTTAATAAAACTATCCATATGCAATGCAATAAGTTATATCAGTTTTTAATAAAACTATCCATATGCAATGCACTGAGTTATATCAGTTTTTAGTAAAACTATCCATATGCAATGCAGTGAGTTATATCAGTTTATAGTAAAACTATCCATATGGAATGCAGTGAGTTATATCAGTTTTTAATAAAACTATCCATATGCAATGCAATAAGTTATATCAGTTTTTAATAAAACTATCCATAAGCAATGCAGCGAGTTATATCAGTTTTTAATAAAACTATCCATATGCTATGCACTGAGTTATATCAGTTTTTAGTAAAACTATCCATATGCAATGCAGTGAGTTATATCAGTTTTTAATAAAACTATCCATATGCAATGCAATAAGTTATATCAGTTTTTAATAAAACTATCCATATGCAATGCAGCGAGTTATATCAGTTTTTAATAAAACTATCCATATGCTATGCACTGAGTTATATGTTTTTAATAAAACTATCCATATGCAATGCAAAAAGTTATATCAGTTTTTAATAAAACTATCCATATGCAATGCACTGAGTTATATCAGTTTTTAATAAAACTATCCATATGCAATGCAATAAGTTATATCAGTTTTTAATAAAACTATCCATATGCAATGCAATAAGTTATATCAGTTTTTAATAAAACTATCCATATGCAATGCACTGAGTTATATCAGTTTTTAGTAAAACTATCCATATGCAATGCAGTGAGTTATATCAGTTTTTAATAAAACTATCCATATGCAATGCAATAAGTTATATCAGTTTTTAATAAAACTATCCATATGCAATGCACTGAGTTATATCAGTTTTCAATAAAACTATCCATATGCAATGCAGTGAGTTATATCAGGTTTTAATAAAACTATCCATATGCAATGCTCTGAGTTATATCAGTTTTTAATAAAACTATCCATATGCAATGCAATAAGTTATATCAGTTTTTAATAAAACTATCCATATGCAATGCAGTGAGTTAAAAACTGATATAACTCAGAGCATTGCATATGGATAGTTTTATTAAAAACTGATCTAACTCAGTGCATTGCATATGGATAGTTTTATTAAAAACTGATATAACTCAGAGCATTGCATATGGATAGTTTTATTAACACTGATATAACTCAGTGCGTTGCCTATGGATAGTTTTATTAAAAACTGATATAACTCAGTGCATAGCATATGTATTGTTTTATTAAAAACTGATATAAGTCAGTGCATTGCATATGGATAGTTTTATTAAAAACTGATATAACTCAGAGCATTGCATATGGATAGTTTAATTAAAAACTGATATAACTAAGTGCATTGCATATGGATAGTTTTATTAAAAACTGATATAACTTATTGCATTGCATATGGAGAGTTTTATTAAAAACTGATATAACTTATTGCATTGCATATGGATAGTTTTATTAAAAACTGATATAAATCACTGCATTGCATATGGATAGTTTTATTAAAAATTGATATAACTCAGTGCATTGCATATGGATAGTTTTATTAAAAAGTGATATAACTCACTGCATTGCATATGGATAGTTTTATTAAAAACTGATATAACTCAGTGCATTGCATATGGATGGTTTTATTAAAAACTGATATAACTCAGAGCATTGCATATGGACAGTTTTATTAAAAACTGATATAACTCACTGCATTGCATATGGATAGTTTTATTAAAAACTGATATAACTCACTGCATTGCATATGGATAGTTTTATTAAAAACAGATATAACTCAGTGCATTGCATATGGATAGTTTTATTAAAAACTGATATAACTCAGAGCATTGCGTATGGATAGTTTTATTAAAAACTGATATAACTCAGTGCATTGCATATGGATAGTTTTATTAAAATCTGATATAACTCACTGCATTGCATATGGATAGTTTTATTAAAAACTGATTTAGCTCAGTGCATTGTATATGGATAGTTCTAATAAACACTGATATAACTCAGAGGATTGCATATGGATAGTTTTATTATAAACTGATATAACTCAGTGCATTGCATATGGATAGTTTTACTAAAAACTGATATAATTCAGAGCATTGCATATGGATAGTTTTATTAAAAACTGATATAACTCACTGCATTGCATATGGATAGTTTTATTAAAAGCTGATATAACTCAGTGCATTGCATATGGATGTTTTTATTAAAAACTGATATAACTTATTGCATTGCATATGGATAGTTTTATTAAAACTGATATAACTCACTGCATTGCACATGGATAGTTTTATTAAAAACTGATATAACTTATTGCATTGAATATGGATAGTTTTATTAAAAACTGATATAACTCACTGAATTGCATATGGATAGTTTTATTAAAAACTGATATAACTCAGTGCATTGCATATGGATAGTTCTATTAAAAACTGATATAACTCACTGCATTGCATATGGATAGTTTTATTAAAAACTGATATAACTCACTGCATTGCATATGGATAGTTTTATTAAAAACAGATATAACTCAGTGCATTGCATATGGATAGTTTTATTAAAAACTGATATAACTTAGTGCATTGCATATGGATAGTTTTATTAAAAACTGATATAACTCAGTGCATTGCATATGGATAGTTTTATTAAAAACTGATATAACTCAGAGCATTGCATATAGATAGTTTTCTTAAAAACTGATATAACTCACTGCATTGCATATGGATAGTTTTATTAAAAACTGATATAACTCAGTGCATTGCATATGGATAGTTTTATTAAAAACTGATATAACTCAGTGCATTGTATATGGATAGTTTTATTAAACACTGATATAACTCAGAGGATTGCATATGGATAGTTTTATTATAAACTGATATAACTCAGTGCATTGCATATGGATAGTTTTACTAAAAACTGATATAATTCAGAGCATTGCATATGGATAGTTTTATTAAAAACTGATATAACTCACTGCATTGCATATGGATAGTTTTATTAAAAGCTGATATAACTCAGTGCATTGCATATGGATAGTTTTATTAAAAACTGATATAACTTATAGCATTGCATATGGATAGTTTTATTAAAAACTGATATAACTCAGTGCATTGCATATGGATAGTTTTATTAAAAACTGATGTAACTCAGAGCATTGCATATGGATAGTTTTATTCAACACTGATATAACTCAGAGGATTGCATATGGATAGTTTTATTAAAAACTGATATAACTCAGAGCATTGCATATGGATAGTTTTATTAAAAACTGATATAACTCTGTGCATTGCATATGGATAGTTTTATTAAAAACTGATATAACTCAGAGCATTGCATATGGATAGTTTTATTAAAAACTGATATAACTCACTGCATTGCATATGGATAGTTTTATTAAAAACTGATATAACTTATTGCATTGCATATGGATAGTTTTATTAAAAACTGATATAACTCACTGCATTGCATATGGATAGTTTTATTAAAAACTGATATAACTCAGGGCATTTCATATGGATAGTTTTATTAAAAACTGAAATAACTCAGTGCATTGCATATGGATAGTTTTACTAAAAACTGATATAACTCAGTGCATTGCATATGGATAGTTTTATTAAAAACTGATATAACTTATTGCATTGCATATGGATAGTTTTATTAAAAACTGATATAACTCAGTGCATTGCATATGGATAGTTTTATTAAAAACTGATATAACTTATTGCATTGCATATGGATAGTTTTATTAAAAACTGTTATAACTCAGTGCATAGCATATGGATAGTTTTATTAAAAACTGATATAACTCAGTGCATTGCATTTGGATAGTTTTATTAAAAACTGATATAAGTCAGTGCATTGCATATGGATAGTTTTATTAAAAACTGATATAACTCGCTGCATTGCATATGGATAGTTTTATTAAAAACTGATATAACTTATTGCATTGCATATGGATAGTTTTATTAAAAACTGATATAACTCACTGCATTGCATATGGATAGTTTTATTAAAAACTGATTTAACTCAGTGCATTGCATATGGATAGTTTTATTAAAAACTGATATAACTTATTGCATTGCATATGGATAGTTTTATTAAAAACTGATATAAGTCAGTGCATTGCATATGGATAGTTTTATTAAAAACTGATATAACTCGCTGCATTGCATATGGATAGTTTTATTAAAAACTGATATAACTTATTGCATTGCATATGGATAGTTTTATTAAAAACTGATATAACTCAGTGCATTGCATATGGATAGTTTTATTAAAAACTGATATAACTCAGAGCATTGCATATGGATAGTTTTATTAAAAACTGATATAACTCAGTACAGTGCATATGGATAGTTTTATTAAAAATTGAAATAACTCACTGCATTGCATATGGATAGTTTTATTAAAAACTGATATAACTCACTGCATTGCATATGGATAGTTTTATTAAAAACTGATATAACTTATTGCATTGCATATGGATAGTTTTATTAAAAATTGATATAACTCAGAGCATTGCATATGGATAGTTTTATTAAAAACTGATATAACTCCGAGCATTGCATATGGATAGTTTTATTAAAAACTGATATAACTCACTGCATTGCATATGGATAGTTTTATTAAAAACTGATATAACTTATTGCATTGCATATGGATAGTTTTATTAAAAACTGATATAACTCAGAGCATTGCATATGGATAGTTTTATTAAAAACTGATATAACTCAGTGCATTGCATATGGATAGTTTTATTAAAAACTGATATAACTCACTGCATTGCATATGGATAGTTTTATTAAAAACTGATATAACTCAGTGCATTGCATATGGATAGTTTTATTAAAAACTGATATAACTCAGAGCATTGCATATGGATAGTTTTATTAAAAACTGATATAACTCACTGCATTGCATATGGAAAGTTTTATTAAAAACTGATATAACTTATTGCATTGCATATGGATAGTTTAATTAAAAACTGATATAACTCAGAGCATTGCATATGGATAGTTTTATTAAAAACTGATATAACTCACTGCATTGCATATGGATAGTTTTATTAAAAATTGATATAACTCAGTGCATTGCATATCGATAGTTTTATTAAAAACTGATATAACTTATTGCATTGCATATGGATAGTTTTTTTAAAAACTGATATAACTCAGTGCATTGCATATGGATAGTTTTATTAAAAACTGATATAACTTATTGCATTGCATATGGATAGTTTTATTAAAAACAGATATAACTCAGTGCATTGCATATGGATGGTTTTATTAAAAACTGATATAACTTATTGCATTGCATATGGATAGTTTTATTAAAAACTGATATAACTCAGTGCATTGCATATGGATAGTTTTATTAAAAACTGATATAACTCAGTGCATAGCATATGGATAGTTTTATTAAAAACTGATATAACTCAGTGCATTGCATATGGATAGTTTTATTAAAAACTGATATAACTCAGAGCATTGCATATGGATAGTTTTATTAAAAACCGATATAACTCAGTGCATTGCATATGGATAGTATTATTAAAAACTGATATAACTCACTGCATTGCATATGGATAGTTTTATTAAAAACTGATTTAACTCAGTGCATTGCATATGGATAGTTTTATTGAAAACTGATATAACTCAGTGCATTGCATATGGATAGTTTTATTAAAAACTGATATAACTTATTGCATTGCATATGGATAGCTTTATTAAAAACTGATATAACTCACTGCATTGCATATGGATACTTTTATTAAAAACTGATATAACTCAGTGCATTACATATGGATAGTTTTATTAAAAACTGATATAACTCAGTGCATTGCATATGGATAGTTTTATTAAAAACTGATATAACTCAGAGCCTTGCATATGGTTAGTTTTATTAAAAACTGATATAACTCAGTGCATTGCATATGGATAGTTTTATTAAAAACTGATATACCTCCGAGCATTGCATATGGATAGTTTTATTAAAAACTGATATAACTCACTGCATTGCATATGGATAGTTTTATTAAAAACTGATATAACTTATTGCATTGCATATGGATAGTTTTATTAAAAACTGATATAACTCAGTGCATTGCATATGGATAGTTTTATTAAAAACTGATATAACTCAGTGCATTGCATATGTATAGTTTTATTAAAAACTGATATAACTTATTGCATTGCATATGGATAGTTTTATTAAAAACTGATATAACTCACTGCATTGCATATGGATAGTTTTATTAAAAACTGATATAAATCAGTGCATTGCATATGGATAGTTTTATTAAAAACTGATATAACTCAGTGCATTGCATATGGATAGTTTTATTAAAAACTGATATAACTTATTGCATTGCATATGGATAGTTTTATAAAAAACTGATATAACTCAGAACATTGCATATGGATAGTTTTATTAAAAACTGATATAACTCAGTGCATTGCATATGGATAGTTTTATTAAAAACTGATATAACTCACTGCATTGCATATGGATAGTTTTATTAAAAACTGATATAACTCAGTGCATTGCATATGGATAGTTTTATTAAAAACTGATATAACTCACTGCATTGCATATGGATAGTTTTATTAAAAACTGATATAACTTATTGCATTGCATATGGATAGTTTTATTAAAAACTGATATAACTCAGTGCATTGCATATGGATAGTTTTATTAAAAACTGATATAACTTATTGCATTGCATATGGATAGTTTTATTAAAAACTGATATAACTCAGAGCATTGCATATGGATAGTTTTATTAAAAACTGATATAACTCACTGCATTGCATATGGATAGTTTTATTAAAAACAGATATAACTCACTGCATTGCATATGGATAGTTTTATTAAAAACTGATATAACTCAGTGCATTGCATATGGATAGTTTTATTAAAAACTGATATAGCTCAGTGCATTGCATATGGATAGTTTTATTAAACACTGATATAACTCAGTGCATTGCATATGGATAGTTTTATTGAAAACTGATATAACTCAGTGCATTGCATATGGATAGTTTTATTAAAAACTGATATGACTTATTGCATTGCATATGGATAGTTTTATTAAAAACTGATATAACTCACTGCATTGCATATGGATAGTTTTATTAAAAACTGATATAATTCAGTGCATTGCATATGGATAGTTTTATTAAAAACTGATATAACTCAGTGTATTGCATATGGATAGTTTTATTAAAAACTGATATAACTCAGAGCCTTGCATATGGATAGTTTTATTAAAAACTGATATAACTCAGTGCATTGCATATGGATAGTTTTATTAAAAACTGATATAACTTATTGCATTGCATATGGATAGTTTTATTAAAAACTGATATAACTCACTGCATTGCATATGGATAGTTTTATTAAAAACTGATATAACTCAGTGCATTGCATATGGATAGTTTTATTAAAAACTGATATAACTCAGAGCATTGCATATGGATAGTTTTATTAAAAACTGATATAACTCAGTGCATTGCATATGGATAGTTTTATTAAAAACTGATATAACTTATTGCATTGCATATGGATAGTTTTATTAAAAACTGATATAACTCACTGCATTGCATATGGATAGTTTTATTAAAAACTGATATAACTTATTGCATTGCATATGGATAGTTTTATTAAAAACTGATATAACTCAGTGCATTGCATATGGATAGTTTTATTAAAAACTGATATAACTCAGTGCATTGCATATGGATAGTTTTATTAAAAACTGATATAACTCAGTGCATTGCATATGGATAGTTTTATTAAAAACTGATATAACTCAGTGCATTGCATATGGATAGTTTTATTGAAAACTGATATAACTCAGTGCATTGCATATGGATAGTTTTATTAAAAACTGATATAACTTATTGCATTGCATATGGATAGTTTTATTAAAAACTGATATAACTCACTGCATTCCATATGGATAGTTTTATTAAAAACTGATATAACTCAGTGCATTGCATATGGATAGTTTTATTAAAAACTGATATAACTCAGTGCATTGCATATGGATAGTTTTATTAAAAACTGATATAACTCAGAGCCTTGCATATGGATAGTTTTATTAAAAACTGATATAACTCAGTGCATTGCATATGGATAGTTTTATTAAAAACTGATATAACTCCGAGCATTGCATATTGATAGTTTTATTAAAAACTGATATAACTCACTGCATTGCATATGGATAGTTTTATTAAAAACTGATATAACTCACTGCATTGCATATGTATAGTTTTATTAAAAACTGATATAACTTATTGCATTGCATATGGATAGTTTTATTAAAAACTGATATAACTCACTGCATTGCATATGGATAGTTTTATTAAAAACTGATATAACTCAGAGCATTGCATATGGATAGTTTTATTAAAAACTGATATAACTCAGTGCATTGCATATGGATAGTTTTATTAAAAACTGATATAACTTATTGCATTGCATATGTATAGTTTTATTAAAAACTGATATAACTCAGAGCATTGCATATGGATAGTTTTATTAAAAACTGATATAACTCAGTGCATTGCATATGGATAGTTTTATTAAAAACTGATATAACTCACTGCATTGCATATAGATAGTTTTATTAAAAACTGATATAACTCAGTGCATTGCATATGGATAGTTTTATTAAAAACTGATATAACTCACTGCATTGCATATGGATAGTTTTATTAAAAACTGATATAACTTATTGCATTGCATATGGATAGTTTTATTAAACACTGATATAACTCAGTGCATTGCATATGGATAGTTTTATTAAAAACTGATATAACTTATTGCATAGCATATGGATAGTTTTATTAAAAACTGATATAACTTATAGCATTGCATATGGATAGTTTTATTAAAAACTGATATAACTCACTGCATTGCATATGGATAGTTTTATTAAAAACTGATATAACTCAGTGCATTGCATATGGATAGTTTTATTAAAAACTGATATAACTCAGTGCATTGCATATGGATAGTTTTATTAAAAACTGATATAACTTATTGCATTGCATATGGATAGTTTTATTAAAAACTGATATAACTCACTGCATTGCATATGGATAGTTTTATTAAAAACTGATATAACTTATTGCATTGCATATGGATAGTTTTATTAAAAACTGATATAACTCAGTGCATTGCATATGGATAGTTTTATTAAAAACTGATATAACTCAGTGCATTGCATATGGATAGTTTTATTAAAAACTGATATAACTCAGTGCATTGCATATGGATAGTTTTATTAAAAACTGATATAACTCAGTGCATTGCATATGGATAGTTTTATTGAAAACTGATATAACTCAGTGCATTGCATATGGATAGTTTTATTAAAAACTGATATAACTTATTGCATTGCATATGGATAGTTTTATTAAAAACTGATATAACTCACTGCATTGCATATGGATAGTTTTATTAAAAACTGATATAACTCAGTGCATTGCATATGGATAGTTTTATTAAAAACTGATATAACTCAGAGAATTGCATATGGATAGTTTTATTAAAAACTGATATAACTCAGTGCATTGCATATGGATAGTTTTATTGAAAACTGATATAACTCAGTGCATTGCATATGGATAGTTTTATTAAAAACTGATATGACTTATTGCATTGCATATGGATAGTTTTATTAAAAACTGATATAACTCACTGCATTGCATATGGATAGTTTTATTAAAAACTGATATAACTCAGTGCATTGCATATGGATAGTTTTATTAAAAACTGATATAACTCAGTGTATTGCATATGGATAGTTTTATTAAAAACTGATATAACTCAGAGCCTTGCATATGGATAGTTTTATTAAAAACTGATATAACTCAGTGCATTGCATATGGATAGTTTTATTAAAAACTGATATAACTTATTGCATTGCATATGGATAGTTTTATTAAAAACTGATATACCTCAGTGCATTGCATATGGATAGTTTTATTAAAAACTGATATAACTCAGAGCATTGCATATGGATAGTTTTATTAAAAACTGATATAACTCAGTGCATTGCATATGGATAGTTTTATTAAAAACTGATATAACTTATTGCATTGCATATGGATAGTTTTATTAAAAACTGATATAACTCACTGCATTGCATATGGATAGTTTTATTAAAAACTGATATAACTTATTGCATTGCATATGGATAGTTTTATTAAAAACTGATATAACTCAGTGCATTGCATATGGATAGTTTTATTAAAAACTGATATAACTCAGTGCATTGCATATGGATAGTTTTATTAAAAACTGATATAACTCAGTGCATTGCATATGGATAGTTTTATTAAAAACTGATATAACTCAGTGCGTTGCATATGGATAAATTTATTGAAAACTGATATAACTCAGTGCATTGCATACGGATAGTTTTATTAAAAACTGATATAACTTATTGCATTGCATATGGATAGTTTTATTAAAAACTGATATAACTCACTGCATTGCATATGGATAGTTTTATTAAAAACTGATATAACTCAGGGCATTGCATATGGATAGTTTTATTAAAAACTGATATAACTCAGTGCATTGCATATGGATAGTTTTATTAAAAACTGATATAACTCAGAGCCTTGCATATGGATAGTTTTATTAAAAACTGATATAACTCAGTGCATTGCATATGGATAGTTTTATTAAAAACTGATATAACTCCGAGCATTGCATATGGATAGTTTTATTAAAAACTGATATAACTCACTGCATTGCATATGGATAGTTTTATTAAAAACTGATATAACTTATTGCATTGCATATGGATAGTTTTATTAAAAACTGATATAACTCAGTGCATTGCATATGGATAGTTTTATTAAAAACTGATATAACTTATTGCATTGCATATGGATAGTTTTATTAAAAACTGATATAACTTATTGCATTGCATATGGATAGTTTTATTAAAAACTGATTTAACTCACTGCAGTGCATATGGATAGTTTTATTAAAAACTGATATAACTCAGTGCATTGCATATGGATAGTTTTATTAAAAACTGATATAACTCAGTGCATTGCATATGGATAGTTTTATTAAAAACTGATATAACTTATTGCATTGCATATGGATAGTTTTATTAAAAACTGATATAACTCACTTCATTGCATATGGATAGTTTTATTAAAAACTGATATAACTTATTGCATTGCATATGGATAGTTTTATTAAAAACTGATATAACTCACTGCATTGCATATGGATAGTTTTATTAAAAACTGATATAACTCAGTGCATTGCATATAGATAGTTTTATTAAAAACTGATATAACTCACTGCATTGCATATGGATAGTTTTATTAAAGCTGATATAACTTATTGCATTGCATATGGATAGTTCTATTAAACACTGATATAACTCAGTGCATTGCATATGGATAGTTTTATTAAAAACTGATATAATTTATTGCATAGCATATGGATAGTTTTATTAAAAACTGATATAACTCACTGCATTGCATATGGATAGTTTTATTAAAAACTGATATAACTCAGTGCATTGCATATGGATAGTTTTATTAAAAACTGATATAACTCAGAGCATTGCATATGGATAGTTTTATTAAAAACTGATATAACTCAGTGCATTGCATATGGATAGTTTTATTAAAAACTGATATAACTTATTGCATTGCATATGGATAGTTTTATTAAAAACTGATATAACTCACTGCATTGCATATGGATAGTTTTATTAAAAACTGATATAACTCAGTGCATTGCATATGGATAGTTTTATTAAAAACTGATATAACTCAGTGCATTGCATATGGATAGTTTTATTAAAAACTGATATAACTCACTGCATTGCATATGGATAGTTTTATTAAAAGCTGATATAACTTATTGCATTGCATATGGATAGTTTTATTGAAAACTGATATAACTCAGTGCATTGCATATGTATAGTTTTATTAAAAACTGATATAACTCACTGCATTGCATATGGATAATTTTATTAAAAACTGATATAACTTATTGCATTGCATATGGATAGTTTTATTAAAAACTGATATAACTCACTGCATTGCATATGGATAGTTTTATTAAAAACTGATATAACTCAGTGCATTCCATATGGATAGTTTTATTAAAAACTGATATAACTCAGAGCATTGCATATGGATAGTTTTATTAAAAACTGATATAACTCACTTCATTGCATATGGATAGTTTTATTAAAAACTGATATAACTTATTGCATTGCATATGGATAGTTTTATTAAAAACTGATATAACTCACTGCATTGCATATGGATAGTTTTATTAAAAACTGATATAACTTATTGCATTGCATATGGATAGTTTTATTAAAAACTGATATAACTCACTGCATTGCATATGGATAGTTTTATTAAAAACTGATATAACTTATTGCATTGCATATGGATAGTTTTATTAAAAACTGGTATAACTCAGTGCATTGCATATGGATAGTTTTATTAAACACTGATATAACTCACTGCATTGCATATGGATAGTTTTATTAAAAACTGATATAACTCAGTGCATTGCATATGGATAGTTTTATTAAAAACTGATATAACTTGTTGCATTGCATATGGATAGTTTTATTAAAAACTGATATAACTCAGAGCATTGCATATGGATAGTTTTATTAAAAACTGATATAACTCACTTCATTGCATATGGATAGTTTTATTAAAAACTGATATAACTTATTGCATTGCATATGGATAGTTTTATTAAAAACTGATATAACTCACTGCATTGCATATGGATAGTTTTATTAAAAACTGATATAACTTATTGCATTGCATATGGATAGTTTTATTAAAAACTGATATAACTCACTGCATTGCATATGGATAGTTTTATTAAAAACTGATATAACTTATTGCATTGCATATGGATAGTTTTATTAAAAACTGATATAACTTATTGCATTGCATATGGATAGTTTTATTTAAAACTGATATAACTCAGTGCATTGCATATGGATAATTTTATTAAAAACTGATATAACTCACTGCATTGCATATGGATAGTTTTATTAAAACCTGATATAACTTATTGCATTGCATATGGATAGTTTTATTGAAAACTGATATAACTCAGTGCATTGCATATGGATAGTTTTATTAAAAACTGATATAACTCACTGCATTGCATATGGATAGTTTTATTAAAAACTGATACAACTTATTGCATTGCATATGGATAGTTTTATTAAAAACTGATATAACTTATTGCATTGCATATGGATAGTTTTATTGAAAACTGATATAACTCAGTGCATGGCATATGGATAGTTTTATTAAAAACTGATAGAACTCACTGCATTGCATATGGATAGCTTTATTAAAAACTGATATAACTTATTGCATTGCATATGGATAGTTTTATTGAAAACTGATATAACTCAGTGCATTGCATATGAATAGTTTTATTAAAAACTGATATAACTCACTGCATTGCATATGGATAGTTTTATTAAAAACTGATATAACTTATTGCATTGCATATGGATAGTTTTATTAAAAACTGATATAACTTATTGCATTGCTTATGGATAGTTTTATTAAAACCTGATATAACTCGCTGCATTGCATATGGATAGTTTTATTAAAAACTGATATAACTCAGAGCATTGCATATGGGTAGTTTTATTAAAAACTGATATAACTCACTGCATTGCATATGGATAGTTTTATTAAAAACTGATATAACTTATTGCATTGCATATGGATAGTTTTATTAAAAACTGATATAACTTATTGCATTGCATATGGATAGTTTTATTGAAAACTGATATAACTCAGTGCATTGCATATGGATAGTTTTATTAAAAACTGATATAACTCCGAGCATTGCATATTGATAGTTTTATTAAAAACTGATATAACTCACTGCATTGCATATGGATAGTTTTATTAAAAACTGATATAACTCACTGCATTGCATATGTATAGTTTTATTAAAAACTGATATAACTTATTGCATTGCATATGGATAGTTTTATTAAAAACTGATATAACTCACTGCATTGCATATGGATAGTTTTATTAAAAACTGATATAACTCAGAGCATTGCATATGGATAGTTTTATTAAAAACTGATATAACTCAGTGCATTGCATATGGATAGTTTTATTAAAAACTGATATAACTTATTGCATTGCATATGTATAGTTTTATTAAAAACTGATATAACTCAGAGCATTGCATATGGATAGTTTTATTAAAAACTGATATAACTCAGTGCATTGCATATGGATAGTTTTATTAAAAACTGATATAACTCACTGCATTGCATATGGATAGTTTTATTAAAAACTGATATAACTCAGTGCATTGCATATGGATAGTTTTATTAAAAACTGATATAACTCACTGCATTGCATATGGATAGTTTTATTAAAAACTGATATAACTTATTGCATTGCATATGGATAGTTTTATTAAACACTGATATAACTCAGTGCATTGCATATGGATAGTTTTATTAAAAACTGATATAACTTATTGCATAGCATATGGATAGTTTTATTAAAAACTGATATAACTTATAGCATTGCATATGGATAGTTTTATTAAAAACTGATATAACTCACTGCATTGCATATGGATAGTTTTATTAAAAACTGATATAACTCAGTGCATTGCATATGGATAGTTTTATTAAAAACTGATATAACTCAGTGCATTGCATATGGATAGTTTTATTAAAAACTGATATAACTTATTGCATTGCATATGGATAGTTTTATTAAAAACTGATATAACTCACTGCATTGCATATGGATAGTTTTATTAAAAACTGATATAACTTATTGCATTGCATATGGATAGTTTTATTAAAAACTGATATAACTCAGTGCATTGCATATGGATAGTTTTATTAAAAACTGATATAACTCAGTGCATTGCATATGGATAGTTTTATTAAAAACTGATATAACTCAGTGCATTGCATATGGATAGTTTTATTAAAAACTGATATAACTCAGTGCATTGCATATGGATAGTTTTATTGAAAACTGATATAACTCAGTGCATTGCATATGGATAGTTTTATTAAAAACTGATATAACTTATTGCATTGCATATGGATAGTTTTATTAAAAACTGATATAACTCACTGCATTGCATATGGATAGTTTTATTAAAAACTGATATAACTCAGTGCATTGCATATGGATAGTTTTATTAAAAACTGATATAACTCAGTGCATTGCATATGGATAGTTTTATTAAAAACTGATATAACTCAGAGCCTTGCATATGGATAGTTTTATTAAAAACTGATATAACTCAGTGCATTGCATATAGATAGTTTTATTAAAAACTGATATAACTCCGAGCATTGCATATGGATAGTTTTATTAAAAACTGATATAACTCACTGCATTGCATATGGATAGTTTTATTAAAAACTGATATAACTTATTGCATTGCATATGGATAGTTTTATTAAAAACTGATATAACTCAGTGCATTGCATATGGATAGTTTTATTAAAAACTGATATAACTCAGAGAATTGCATATGGATAGTTTTATTAAAAACTGATATAACTCAGTGCATTGCATATGGATAGTTTTATTGAAAACTGATATAACTCAGTGCATTGCATATGGATAGTTTTATTAAAAACTGATATGACTTATTGCATTGCATATGGATAGTTTTATTAAAAACTGATATAACTCACTGCATTGCATATGGATAGTTTTATTAAAAACTGATATAACTCAGTGCATTGCATATGGATAGTTTTATTAAAAACTGATATAACTCAGTGTATTGCATATGGATAGTTTTATTAAAAACTGATATAACTCAGAGCCTTGCATATGGATAGTTTTATTAAAAACTGATATAACTCAGTGCATTGCATATGGATAGTTTTATTAAAAACTGATATAACTTATTGCATTGCATATGGATAGTTTTATTAAAAACTGATATACCTCAGTGCATTGCATATGGATAGTTTTATTAAAAACTGATATAACTCAGAGCATTGCATATGGATAGTTTTATTAAAAACTGATATAACTCAGTGCATTGCATATGGATAGTTTTATTAAAAACTGATATAACTTATTGCATTGCATATGGATAGTTTTATTAAAAACTGATATAACTCACTGCATTGCATATGGATAGTTTTATTAAAAACTGATATAACTTATTGCATTGCATATGGATAGTTTTATTAAAAACTGATATAACTCAGTGCATTGCATATGGATAGTTTTATTAAAAACTGATATAACTCAGTGCATTGCATATGGATAGTTTTATTAAAAACTGATATAACTCAGTGCATTGCATATGGATAGTTTTATTAAAAACTGATATAACTCAGTGCGTTGCATATGGATAAATTTATTGAAAACTGATATAACTCAGTGCATTGCATATGGATAGTTTTATTAAAAACTGATATAACTTATTGCATTGCATATGGATAGTTTTATTAAAAACTGATATAACTCACTGCATTGCATATGGATAGTTTTATTAAAAACTGATATAACTCAGGGCATTGCATATGGATAGTTTTATTAAAAACTGATATAACTCAGTGCATTGCATATGGATAGTTTTATTAAAAACTGATATAACTCAGAGCCTTGCATATGGATAGTTTTATTAAAAACTGATATAACTCAGTGCATTGCATATGGATAGTTTTATTAAAAACTGATATAACTCCGAGCATTGCATATGGATAGTTTTATTAAAAACTGATATAACTCACTGCATTGCATATGGATAGTTTTATTAAAAACTGATATAACTTATTGCATTGCATATGGATAGTTTTATTAAAAACTGATATAACTCAGTGCATTGCATATGGATAGTTTTATTAAAAACTGATATAACTTATTGCATTGCATATGGATAGTTTTATTAAAAACTGATATAACTTATTGCATTGCATATGGATAGTTTTATTAAAAACTGATTTAACTCACTGCAGTGCATATGGACAGTTTTATTAAAAACTGATATAACTCAGTGCATTGCATATGGATAGTTTTATTAAAAACTGATATAACTCAGTGCATTGCATATGGATAGTTTTATTAAAAACTGATATAACTTATTGCATTGCATATGGATAGTTTTATTAAAAACTGATATAACTCACTTCATTGCATATGGATAGTTTTATTAAAAACTGATATAACTTATTGCATTGCATATGGATAGTTTTATTAAAAACTGATATAACTCACTGCATTGCATATGGATAGTTTTATTAAAAACTGATATAACTCAGTGCATTGCATATAGATAGTTTTATTAAAAACTGATATAACTCACTGCATTGCATATGGATAGTTTTATTAAAGCTGATATAACTTATTGCATTGCATATGGATAGTTTTATTAAACACTGATATAACTCAGTGCATTGCATATGGATAGTTTTATTAAAAACTGATATAATTTATTGCATAGCATATGGATAGTTTTATTAAAAACTGATATAACTCACTGCATTGCATATGGATAGTTTTATTAAAAACTGATATAACTCAGTGCATTGCATATGGATAGTTTTATTAAAAACTGATATAACTCAGAGCATTGCATATGGATAGTTTTATTAAAAACTGATATAACTCAGTGCATTGCATATGGATAGTTTTATTAAAAACTGATATAACTTATTGCATTGCATATGGATAGTTTTATTAAAAACTGATATAACTCACTGCATTGCATATGGATAGTTTTATTAAAAACTGATATAACTCAGTGCATTGCATATGGATAGTTTTATTAAAAACTGATATAACTCAGTGCATTGCATATGGATAGTTTTATTAAAAACTGATATAACTCACTGCATTGCATATGGATAGTTTTATTAAAAGCTGATATAACTTATTGCATTGCATATGGATAGTTTTATTGAAAACTGATATAACTCAGTGCATTGCATATGTATAGTTTTATTAAAAACTGATATAACTCACTGCATTGCATATGGATAATTTTATTAAAAACTGATATAACTTATTGCATTGCATATGGATAGTTTTATTAAAAACTGATATAACTCACTGCATTGCATATGGATAGTTTTATTAAAAACTGATATAACTCAGTGCATTCCATATGGATAGTTTTATTAAAAACTGATATAACTCAGAGCATTGCATATGGATAGTTTTATTAAAAACTGATATAACTCACTTCATTGCATATGGATAGTTTTATTAAAAACTGATATAACTTATTGCATTGCATATGGATAGTTTTATTAAAAACTGATATAACTCACTGCATTGCATATGGATAGTTTTATTAAAAACTGATATAACTTATTGCATTGCATATGGATAGTTTTATTAAAAACTGATATAACTCACTGCATTGCATATGGATAGTTTTATTAAAAACTGATATAACTTATTGCATTGCATATGGATAGTTTTATTAAAAACTGGTATAACTCAGTGCATTGCATATGGATAGTTTTATTAAACACTGATATAACTCACTGCATTGCATATGGATAGTTTTATTAAAAACTGATATAACTCAGTGCATTGCATATGGATAGTTTTATTAAAAACTGATATAACTTGTTGCATTGCATATGGATAGTTTTATTAAAAACTGATATAACTCAGAGCATTGCATATGGATAGTTTTATTAAAAACTGATATAACTCACTTCATTGCATATGGATAGTTTTATTAAAAACTGATATAACTTATTGCATTGCATATGGATAGTTTTATTAAAAACTGATATAACTCACTGCATTGCATATGGATAGTTTTATTAAAAACTGATATAACTTATTGCATTGCATATGGATAGTTTTATTAAACACTGATATAACTCACTGCATTGCATATGGATAGTTTTATTAAAAACTGATATAACTTATTGCATTGCATATGGATAGTTTTATTAAAAACTGATATAACTTATTGCATTGCATATGGATAGTTTTATTTAAAACTGATATAACTCAGTGCATTGCATATGGATAATTTTATTAAAAACTGATATAACTCACTGCATTGCATATGGATAGTTTTATTAAAACCTGATATAACTTATTGCATTGCATATGGATAGTTTTATTGAAAACTGATATAACTCAGTGCATTGCATATGGATAGTTTTATTAAAAACTGATATAACTCACTGCATTGCATATGGATAGTTTTATTAAAAACTGATACAACTTATTGCATTGCATATGGATAGTTTTATTAAAAACTGATATAACTTATTGCATTGCATATGGATAGTTTTATTGAAAACTGATATAACTCAGTGCATGGCATATGGATAGTTTTATTAAAAACTGATAGAACTCACTGCATTGCATATGGATAGCTTTATTAAAAACTGATATAACTTATTGCATTGCATATGGATAGTTTTATTGAAAACTGATATAACTCAGTGCATTGCATATGAATAGTTTTATTAAAAACTGATATAACTCACTGCATTGCATATAGATAGTTTTATTAAAAACTGATATAACTTATTGCATTGCATATGGATAGTTTTATTAAAAACTGATATAACTTATTGCATTGCTTATGGATAGTTTTATTAAAACCTGATATAACTCGCTGCATTGCATATGGATAGTTTTATTAAAAACTGATATAACTCAGAGCATTGCATATGGATAGTTTTATTAAAAACTGATATAACTCACTGCATTGCATATGGATAGTTTTATTAAAAACTGATATAACTTATTGCATTGCATATGGATAGTTTTATTAAAAACTGATATAACTTATTGCATTGCATATGGATAGTTTTATTGAAAACTGATATAACTCAGTGCATTGCATATGGATAGTTTTACTAAAAACTGATATAACTCAGAGCATTGCATATGGATAGTTTTATTAAAAACTGATATAACTTATTGCATTGCATATGGATAGTTTTATTGAAAACTGATATAACTCAGTGCATTGCATATGGATAGTTTTATTAAAAACTGATATAACTCACTTAATTGCATATGGATAGTTTTATTAAAAACTGATATAACTTATTGCATTGCATATGGATAGTTTTATTGAAAACTGATATAACTCAGTGCATTGCATATGGATAGTTTTACTAAGAACTGATATAACTCAGTGCATTGCATATGGATAGTTTTATTAAAAACTGATATAACTCACTGCATTGCATATGGATAGTTTTATTAAAAACTGATATAACTTATTGCATTGCATATGGATAGTTTTATTAAAAACTGATATAACTTATTGCATTGCTTATGGATAGTTTTATTAAAAACTGATATAACTCAGAGCATTGCATATGGATAGTTTTATAAAAAACTGATATAACTCACTGCATTGCATATGGATAGTTTTATTAAAAACTGATATAACTTATTGCATTGCATATGGATAGTTTTATTAAAAACTGATATAACTTATTGCATTGCATATGGATAGTTTTATTGAAAACTGATATAACTCAGTGCATTGCATATGGATAGTTTTACTAAAAACTGATATAACTCAGTGCATTGCATATGGATAGTTTTATTAAAAACTGATAAAACTTATTGCATTGCATATGGATAGTTTTATTAAAAACTGATATAACTCAGTGCATTGCATATGGATAGTTTTATTAAAACCTGATATAACTCGCTGCATTGCATATGGATAGTTTTATTAAAAACTGATATAACTTATTGCATTGCATATGGATAGTTTTATTAAAACCTGATATAACTCAGAGCATTGCATATGGATAGTTTTATTAAAAACTGATATAACTCAGAGCATTGCATATGGATAGTTTTACTGAAAACTGATATAACTCAGTGCATTGCATATGGATAGTTTTATTAAAAATTGATATAACTCAGAGCATTGCATATGGATAGTTTTATTAAAAACTGATATAACTCACTGCATTGCATATGGATAGTTTTATTAAAAACTGATATAACTCAGAGCATGGCATATGGATAGTTTTATTAAAAACTGATATAACTCAGTGCATTGCATATGGATAGTTTTATTAAAAACTGATATAACTCAGTGCATTGCATATGGATAGTTTTATTGAAAACTGATATAACTCAGTGCATTGCATATGGATAGTTTTATTAAAAACTGATATAACTCACTGCATTGCATATGGATAGTTTTATTAAAAGCTGATATAACTTATTGCATTGCATATGGATAGTTTTATTGAAAACTGATATAACTCAGTGCATTGCATATGAATAGTTTTATTAAAAACTGATATAACTCACTGCATTGCATATGGATAGTTTTATTAAAAACTGATATATTTTATTGCATTGCATATGGATAGTTTTATTAAAAACTGATATAACTTATTGCATTGCTTATGGATAGTTTTATTAAAACCTGATATAACTCGCTGCATTGCATATGGATAGTTTTATTAAAAACTGATATAACTCAGAGCATTGCATATGGATAGTTTTATTAAAAACTGATATAACTCACTGCATTGCATATGGATAGTTTTATTAAAAACTGATATAACTTATTGCATTGCATATGGATAGTTTTATTAAAAACTGATATAACTTATTGCATTGCATATGGATAGTTTTATTGAAAACTGATATAACTCAGTGCATTGCATATGGATAGTTTTACTAAAAACTGATATAACTCAGTGCATTGCATATGGATAGTTTTATTAAAAACTGATATAACTTATTGCATTGCATATGGATAGTTTTATTGAAAACTGATATAACTCAGTGCATTGCATATGGATAGTTTTATTAAAAACTGATATAACTCACTGCATTGCATATGGATAGTTTTATTAAAAACTGATATAACTTATTGCATTGCATATGGATAGTTTTATTGAAAACTGATATAACTCAGTGCATTGCATATGGAGAGTTTTACTAAAAACTGATATAACTCAGTGCATTGCATATGGATAGTTTTATTAAAAACTGATATAACTCACTGCATTGCATATGGATAGTTTTATTAAAAACTGATATAACTTATTGCATTGCATATGGATAGTTTTATTAAAAACTGATATAACTTATTGCATTGCTTATGGATAGTTTTATTAAAAACTGATATAACTCAGAGCATTGCATATGGATAGTTTTATAAAAAACTGATATAACTCACTGCATTGCATATGGATAGTTTTATTAAAAACTGATATAACTTATTGCATTGCATATGGATAGTTTTATTAAAAACTGATATAACTTATTGCATTGCATATGGATAGTTTTATTGAAAACTGATATAACTCAGTGCATTGCATATGGATAGTTTTACTAAAAACTGATATAACTCAGTGCATTGCATATGGATAGTTTTATTAAAAACTGATAAAACTTATTGCATTGCATATGGATAGTTTTATTAAAAACTGATATAACTCAGTGCATTGCATATGGATAGTTTTATTAAAACCTGATATAACTCGCTGCATTGCATATGGATAGTTTTATTAAAAACTGATATAACTTATTGCATTGCATATGGATAGTTTTATTAAAACCTGATATAACTCAGAGTATTGCATATGGATAGTTTTATTAAAAACTGATATAACTCAGAGCATTGCATATGGATAGTTTTACTGAAAACTGATATAACTCAGTGCATTGCATATGGATAGTTTTATTAAAAATTGATATAACTCAGAGCATTGCATATGGATAGTTTTATTAAAAACTGATATAACTCACTGCATTGCATATGGATAGTTTTATTAAAAACTGATATAACTCTGAGCATTGCATATGGCTAGTTTTATTAAAAACTGATATAACTCACTGCATTGCATATGGATAGTTTTATTAAAAACTGATATAACTTATTGCATTGCATATGGATAGTTTTATTGAAAACTGATATAACTCAGTGCATTGCATATGGATAGTTTTATTAAAAACTGATATAACTCACTGCCTTGCATATGGATAGTTTTATTAAAAGCTGATATAACTTATTGCATTGCATATGGATAGTTTTATTGAAAACTGATATAACTCAGTGCATTGCATATGTATAGTTTTATTAAAAACTGATATAACTCACTGCATTGCATATGGATAATTTTATTAAAAACTGATATAACTTATTGCATTGCATATGGATAGTTTTATTAAAAACTGATAAAACTTATTGCATTGCATATGGATAGTTTTATTAAAAACTGATATAACTCAGTGCATTTCATATGGATAGTTTTATTAAAAACTGATATAACTCAGTGCATTGCATATGGATAGTTTTATTAAAAATTGATATAACTCAGAGCATTGCATATGGATAGTTTTATTAAAAACTGATATAACTCACTGCATTGCATATGGATAGTTTTATTAAAAACTGATATAACTCAGAGCATTGCATATGGATAGTGTTATTAAAAACTGATATAACTCACTGCATTGCATATGGATAGTTTTATTAAAAACTGATATAACTTATTGCATTGCATATGGATAGTTTTATTGAAAACTGATATAACTCAGTGCATTGCATATGGATAGTTTTATTAAAAACTGATATAACTCACTGCATTGCATATGGATAGTTTTATTAAAAGCTGATATAACTTATTGCATTGCATATGGATAGTTTTATTGAAAACTGATATAACTCAGTGCATTGCATATGTATAGTTTTATTAAAAACTGATATAACTCACTGCATTGCATATGGATAATTTTATTAAAAACTGATATAACTTATTGCATTGCATATGGATAGTTTTATTAAAAACTGATATAACTCACTGCATTGCATATGGATAGTTTTATTAAAAACTGATATAACTCAGTGCATTTCATATGGATAGTTTTATTAAAAACTGATATAACTCAGAGCATTGCATATGGATAGTTTTATTAAAAACTGATATAACTCAGAGCATTGCATATGGATAGTTTTATTAAAAACTGATATAACTCAGAGCATTTCATATGGATAGTTTTATTAAAAACTGATATAACTCAGTGCATTGCATATGGATAGTTTTATTAAAAATTGATATAACTCAGAGCATTGCATATGGATAGTTTTATTAAAAACTGATATAACTCACTGCATTGCATATGGATAGTTTTATTAAAAACTGATATAACTCAGAGCATTGCATATGGATAGTTTTATTAAAAACTGATATAACTCACTGCATTGCATATGGATAGTTTTATTAAAAACTGATATAACTTATTGCATTGCATATGGATAGTTTTATTGAAAACTGATATAACTCAGTGCATTGCATATGGATAGTTTTATTAAAAACTGATATAACTCACTGCATTGCATATGGATAGTTTTATTAAAAGCTGATATAACTTATTGCATTGCATATGGATAGTTTTATTGAAAACTGATATAACTCAGTGCATTGCATATGTATAGTTTTATTAAAAACTGATATAACTCACTGCATTGCATATGGATAATTTTATTAAAAACTGATATAACTTATTGCATTGCATATGGATAGTTTTATTAAAAACTGATATAACTCACTGCATTGCATATGGATAGTTTTATTAAAAACTGATATAACTCAGTGCATTTCATATGGATAGTTTTATTAAAAACTGATATAACTCAGAGCATTGCATATGGATAGTTTTATTAAAAACTGATATAACTCAGAGCATTGCATATGGATAGTTTTATTAAAAACTGATATAACTTATTGCATTGCATATGGATAGTTTTATTAAAAACTGATATAACTCACTGCATTGCATATGGATAGTTTTATTAAAAACTGATATAACTTATTGCATTGCATATGGATAGTTTTATTGAAAACTGATATAACTCAGTGCATTGCATATGGATAGTTTTATTAAAAACTGATATAACTCACTGCATTGCATATGGATAGTTTTATTAAAAGCTGATATAACTTATTGCATTGCATATGGATAGTTTTATTGAAAACTGATATTACTCAGTGCATTGCATATGTATAGTTTTATTAAAAACTGATATAACTCACTGCATTGCATATGGATAATTTTATTAAAAACTGATATAACTTATTGCATTGCATATGGATAGTTTTATTAAAAACTGATATAACTCACTGCATTGCATATGGATAGTTTTATTAAAAACTGATATAACTCAGTGCATTTCATATGGATAGTTTTATTAAAAACTGATATAACTCAGAGCATTGCATATGGATAGTTTTATTAAAAACTGATATAACTCAGAGCATTGCATATGGATAGTTTTATTAAAAACTGATATAACTCAGAGCATTTCATATGGATAGTTTTATTAAAAACTGATATAACTCAGTGCATTGCATATGGATAGTTTTATTAAAAATTGATATAACTCAGAGCATTGCATATGGATAGTTTTATTAAAAACTGATATAACTCACTGCATTGCATATGGATAGTTTTATTGAAAACTGATATAACTCAGTGCATTGCATATGGATAGTTTTATTAAAAACTGATATAACTCACTGCATTGCATATGGATAGTTTTATTAAAAGCTGATATAACTTATTGCATTGCATATGGATAGTTTTATTGAAAACTGATATAACTCAGTGCATTGCATATGTATAGTTTTATTAAAAACTGATATAACTCACTGCATTGCATATGGATAATTTTATTAAAAACTGATATAACTTATTGCATTGCATATGGATAGTTTTATTAAAAACTGATATAACTCACTGCATTGCATATGGATAGTTTTATTAAAAACTGATATAACTTATTGCATTGCATATGCGTTGTTTTATTAAAAACTGATATAACTCACTGCATTGGATATGGATAGTTTTATTAAAAATTGATATAACTCAGAGCATTGCATATGGATAGTTTTATTAAAAACTGATATAACTCACTGCATTGCATATGGATAGTTTTATTAAAAACTGATATAACTCAGAGCATTGCATATGGATAGTTTTATTAAAAACTGATATAACTCACTGCATTGCATATGGATAGTTTTATTAAAAACTGATATAACTTATTGCATTGCATATGGATAGTTTTATTGAAAACTGATATAACTCAGTGCATTGCATATGGATAGTTTTATTAAAAACTGATATAACTCACTGCATTGCATATGGATAGTTTTATTAAAAGCTGATATAACTTATTGCATTGCATATGGATAGTTTTATTGAAAACTGATATAACTCAGTGCATTGCATATGTATAGTTTTATTAAAAACTGATATAACTCACTGCATTGCATATGGATAATTTTATTAAAAACTGATATAACTTATTGCATTGCATATGGATAGTTTTATTAAAAACTGATATAACTCACTGCATTGCATATGGATAGTTTTATTAAAAACTGATATAACTCAGTGCATTTCATATGGATAGTTTTATTAAAAACTGATATAACTCAGAGCATTGCATATGGATAGTTTTATTAAAAACTGATATAACTCAGAGCATTGCATATGGATAGTTTTATTAAAAACTGATATAACTTATTGCATTGCATATGGATAGTTTTATTAAAAACTGATATAACTTATTGCATTGCATATGGATAGTTTTATTAAAAACTGATATAACTCACTGCATTGCATATGGATAGTTTTATTAAAAACTGATATAACTTATTGCATTGCATATGGATAGTTTTATTAAAAACTGATACAACTTATTGCATTGCATATGGATAGTTTTATTGAAAACTGATATAACTCAGTGCATTGCATATGGATAGTTTTACTAAAAACTGATATAACTCAGTGCATTGCATATGAATAGTTTTATTAAAAACTGATATAACTCACTGCATTGCATATGGATAGTTTTATTAAAAACTGATATAACTTATTGCATTGCATATGGATAGTTTTATTAAAAACTGATATAACTTATTGCATTGCATATGGATAGTTTTATTAAAACCTGATATAACTCGCTGCATTGCATATGGATAGTTTTATTAAAAACTGATATAACTCAGAGCATTGCATATGGATAGTTTTATTAAAAACTGATATAACTCACTGCATTGCATATGGATAGTTTTATTAAAAACTGATATAACTCAGTGCATTGCATATGGATAGTTTTACCAAAAACTGATATAACTCAGTGCATTGCATATGGATAGTTTTATTAAAAACTGATATAACTCACTGCATTGCATATGGATAGTTTTATTAAAAACTGATATAACTTATTGCATTGCATATATATAGTTTTATTAAAAACTGATATAACTTATTGCATTGCTTATGGATAGTTTTATTAAAAACTGATCTAACTCAGAGCATTGCATATGGATAGTTTTATAAAAAACTGATATAACTCACTGCATTGCATATGGATAGTTTTATTAAAAACTGATATAACTTATTGCATTGCATATGGATAGTTTTATTAAAAACTGATATAACTTATTGCATTGCATATGGATAGTTTTATTGAAAACTGATATAACTTAGTGCATTGCA
Source organism: Ceratitis rosa (assembly GCA_037013455.1). Classification (NCBI taxonomy): domain Eukaryota; kingdom Metazoa; phylum Arthropoda; class Insecta; order Diptera; family Tephritidae; genus Ceratitis; species Ceratitis rosa. The sequence continues at coordinate 1,078,989 of JAWMAG010000023.1, forward strand.
TATGGATAGTTTTACTAAAAACTGATATAACTCAGTGCATTGCATATGGATAGTTTTATTAAAAACTGATAAAACTTATTGCATTGCATATGGATAGTTTTATTAAAAACTGATATAACTCAGTGCATTGCATATGGATAGTTTTATTAAAACCTGATATAACTCGCTGCATTGCATATGGATAGTTTTATTAAAAACTGATATAACTTATTGCATTGCATATGGATAGTTTTATTAAAACCTGATATAACTCAGAGCATTGCATATGGATAGTTTTATTAAAAACTGATATAACTCAGAGCATTGCATATGGATAGTTTTACTAAAAACTGATATAACTCAGTGCATTGCATATGGATAGTTTTATTAAAAATTGATATAACTCAGAGCATTGCATATGGATAGTTTTATTAAAAACTGATATAGCTCACTGCATTGCATATGGATAGTTTTATTAAAAACTGATATAACTCAGAGCATTGAATATGGATAGTTTTATTAAAAACTGATATAACTCACTGCATTGTATATGGATAGTTTTATTAAAAACTGATATAACTTATTGCATTGCATATGGATAGTTTTATTGAAAACTGATATAACTCAGTGCATTGCATATGGATAGTTTTATTAAAAACTGATATAACTCAGTGCATTGCATATGGATAGTTTTATTAAAAACTGATATAACTTATTGCATTGCATATGGATAGTTTTATTAAAAACTGATATAACTCAGTGCATTGCATATGTATAGTTTTATTAAAAACTGATATAACTCACTGCATTGCATATGGATAATTTTATTAAAAACTGATATAACTTATTGCATTGCATATGGATAGTTTTATTAAAAACTGATATAACTCACTGCATTGCATATGGATAGTTTTATTAAAAACTGATATAACTCAGTGCATTGCATATGGATAGTTTTATTAAAAACTGATATAACTTATTGCATTGCATATGGATAGTTTTATTAAAAACTGATATAACTCAGAGCATTGCATATGGATAGTTTTATTAAAAACTGATATAACTCAGTGCATTTCATATGGATAGTTTTATTAAAAACTGATATAACTCAGAGCATTGCATATGGATAGTTTTATTAAAAACTGATACAACTCACTTCATTGCATATGGATAGTTTTATTAAAAACTGATATAACTTATTGCATTGCATATGGATAGTTTTATTAAAAACTGATATAACTCACTGCATTGCATATGGATAGTTTTATTAAAAACTGATATAACTTATTGCATTGCATATGGATAGTTTTATTAAAAACTGATATAACTCACTGCATTGCATATGGATAGTTTTATTAAAAACTGATATAACTTATTGCATTGCATATGGATAGTTTTATTAAAAACTGATATAACTTATTGCATTGCATATGGATAGTTTTATTAAAAACTGATATAACTTATTGCATTGCATATGGATAGTTTTATTGAAAACTGATATAACTCAGTGCATTGCATATGGATAGTTTTATTAAAAACTGATATAACTCACTGCATTGCATATGGATAGTTTTATTAAAAACTGATATAACTTATTGCATTGCATATGGATAGTTTTATTGAAAACTGATATAACTCAGTGCATTGCATATGGATAGTTTTATTAAAAACTGAATAACTCACTGCATTGCATATGGATAGTTTTATTAAAAACTGATACAACTTATTGCATTGCATATGGATAGTTTTATTAAAAACTGATATAACTTATTGCATTGCATATGGATAGTTTTATTGAAAACTGATATAACTCAGTGCATTGCATATGGATAGTTTTATTAAAAACTGATATAACTCACTGCATTGCATATGGATAGCTTTATAAAAAACTGATATAACTTATTGCATTGCATATGGATAGTTTTATTGAAAACTGATATAACTCAGTGCATTGCATATGGATAGTTTTATTAAAAACTGATATAACTCACTGCATTGCATATGGATAGTTTTATTAAAAACTGATATAACTTATTGCATTGCATATGGATAGTTTTATTAAAAACTGATATAACTTATTGCATTGCTTATGGATAGTTTTATTAAAACCTGATATAACTCGCTGCATTGCATATGGATAGTTTTATTAAAAACTGATATAACTTATTGCATTGCATATGGATAGATTTATTAAAAACTGATATATCTCACTGCATTGCATATGGATAGTTTTATTAAAAACTTATATAACTTATTGCATTGCATATGGATAGTTTTATTAAAAACTGATATAACTTATTGCATTGCATATGGATAGTTTTATTGAAAACTGATATAACTCAGTGCATTGCATATGGATAGTTTTACTAAAAACTGATATAACTCAGTGCATTGCATATGGATAGTTTTATTAAAAACTGATATAACTTATTGCATTGCATATGGATAGTTTTATTAAAAACTGATATAACTCAGTGCATTGCATATGGATAGTTTTATTAAAACCTGATATAACTCGCTGCATTGCATATGGATAGTTTTATTAAAAACTGATATAACTTATTGCATTGCATATGGATAGTTTTATTAAAACCTGATATAACTCAGAGAATTGCATATGGATAGTTTTATTAAAAACTGATATAACTTAGAGCATTGCATATGGATAGTTTTACTAAAAACTGATATAACTCAGTGCATTGCATATGGATAGTTTTATTAAAAATTGATATAACTCAGAGCATTGCATATGGATAGTTTTATTAAAAACTGATATAACTCACTGCATTGCATATGGATAGTTTTATTAAAAACTGATATAACTCAGAGCATTGCATATGGATAGTTTTATTAAAAACTGATATAACTCACTGCATTGCATATGGATAGTTTTATTAAAAACTGATATAACTTATTGCATTGCATATGGATAGTTTTATTAAAAACTGATATAACTCACTGCATTGCATATGGATAGTTTTATTAAAAACTGATATAACTTATTGCATTGCATATGGATAGTTTTATTAAAAACTGATATAACTCACTGCATTGCATATGGATAGTTTTATTAAAAACTGATATAACTTATTGCATTGCATATGGATATGGATAGTTTTATTGAAAACTGATATAACTCAGTGCTTTGCATATGGATAGTTTTATTAAAAACTGATATAACTCACTGCATTGCATATGGATAATTTTATTAAAAATTGATATAACTCAGTGCATTGCATATGGATAGTTTTATTAAAAACTGATATAATTCAGAGCATTGCATATGGATAGTTTTATAAAAACTGATATAACTCAGTGCATTGCATATGGATAGTTTTATTAAAAACTGATATAACTTATTGCATTGCATATGGATAGTTTTATTAAAAACTGATATAACTCAGAGCATTGCATATGGATAGTTTTATTAAAAACTGATATAACTCAGTGCATTGCATATGGATAGTTTTATTAAAAACTGATATAACTCAGAGCATTGCATATGGATAGTTTTATTACAAACTGATATAACTCACTTCATTGCATATGGATAGTTTTATTAAAAACTGATATAACTTATTGCATTGCATATGGATAGTTTTATTAAAAACTGATATAACTCACTGCATTGCATATGGATAGTTTTATTAAAAACTGATATAACTTATTGCATTGCATATGGATAGTTTTATTAAAACCTGATATAACTCAGAGCATTGCATATGGATAGTTTTATTAAAAACTGATATAACTCAGAGCATTGCATATGGATAGTTTTACTAAAAACTGATATAACTCAGTGCATTGCATATGGATAGTTTTATTAAAAACTGATATAACTCACTGCATTGCATATGGATAGTTTTATTAAAAACTGATATAACTTATTGCATTGCATATGGATAGTTTTATTGAAAACTGATATAACTTATTGCATTGCATATGGATAGTTTTATTAAAAACTGATATAACTCAGAGCATTGCATATGGATAGTTTTATTAAAAACTGATATAACTTATTGCATTGCATATGGATAGTTTTATTAAAAACTGATATAACTCAGAGCATTGCATATGGATAGTTTTATTAAAAACTGATATAACTCAGTGCATTTCATATGGATAGTTTTATTAAAAACTGATATAACTCAGAGCATTGCATATGGATAGTTTTATTAAAAACTGATATAACTCACTTCATTGCATATGGATAGTTTTATTAAAAACTGTTATAACTCTGAGCATTGCATATGGAAAGTTTTATTAAAAACTGATATAACTCAGTGCATTGCATATGGATAGTTTTATTAAAAACTGATATAACTTATTGCATTGCATATGGATAGTTTTATTAAAAACTGATATAACTTATTGCATTGCATATGGATAGTTTTATTAAAAACTGATATAACTTATTGCATTGCATATGGATAGTTTTATTAAAAACTGATGTAACTTATTGCATTGCATATGGATAGTTTTTATTAAAAACTGATATAACTTATTGCATTGCATATGGATAGTTTTACTAAAAACTGATATAAGTCAGTGCATTGCATATGGATAGTTTTATTAAAAACTGATATAACTCAGTGCATTGCATATGGATAGTTTTACTAAAAACTGATATAACTTATTGCATTGCATATGGATAGTTTTATTAAAAACTGATATAACTTATTGCATTGCATATGGATAGTTTTATTAAAAACTGATATAACTTATTGCATTGCATATGGATAGTTTTACTAAAAACTGATATAAGTCAGTGCATTGCATATGGATAGTTTTATTAAAAACTGATATAACTCAGTGCATTGCATATGGATAGTTTTATTAAAAACTGATATAACTTATTGCATTGCATATGGATAGTTTTATTAAAAACTGATATAACTTATTGCATTGCAAATGGATAGTTTTACTAAAAACTGATATAAGTCAGTGCATTGCATATGGATAGTTTTATTAAAAACTGATATAACTCAGTGCATTGCATATGGATAGTTTTACTAAAAACTGATATAACTCAGTGCATTGCATATGGATAGTTTTATTAAAAACTGATATAACTTATTGCATTGCATATGGATAGTTTTATTAAAAACTGATATAACTCAGTGCATTGCATATGGATAGTTTTATTAAAAACTGATATAACTTATTGTGTTGCATATGGATAGTTTTATTTAAAACTGATATAACTCAGTGCTTTGCATATGGATAGTTTTATTAAAAACTGATATAACTTATTGCATTGCATATGGATAGTTTTATTAAAAACTGATATAAGTCAGTGCATTGCATATGGCAAGTTTTACTAAAAACTGATATAACTCACTGCATTGCATATGGATAGTTTTATTAAAAACTGATATAACTTATTGCATTGCATATGGATAGTTTTATTAAAAACTGATATAACTTAGTGCATTGCATATGGATAGTTTTATTAAAAACTGATATAACTTACTGCATTGCATATGGATAGTTTTATTAAAAACTGATATAACTTAGAGCATTGCATATGGATAGTTTTACTAAAAACTGATATAACTCAGTGCATTGCATATGGATAGTTTTATTAAAAATTGATATAACTCAGAGCATTGCATATGGATAGTTTTATTAAAAACTGATATAACTCACTGCATTGCATATGGATAGTTTTATTAAAAACTGATATAACTCAGAGCATTGCATATGGATAGTTTTATTAAAAACTGATATAACTCACTGCATTGCATATGGATAGTTTTATTAAAAACTGATATAACTTATTGCATTGCATATGGATAGTTTTATTAAAAACTGATATAACTCACTGCATTGCATATGGATAGTTTTATTAAAAACTGATATAACTTATTGCATTGCATATGGATAGTTTTATTAAAAACTGATATAACTCACTGCATTGCATATGGATAGTTTTATTAAAAACTGATATAACTTATTGCATTGCATATGGATAGTTTTATTAAAAACTGATATAACTTATTGCATTGCATATGGATAGTTTTATTGAAAACTGATATAACTCAGTGCTTTGCATATGGATAGTTTTATTAAAAACTGATATAACTCACTGCATTGCATATGGATAATTTTATTAAAAATTGATATAACTCAGTGCATTGCATATGGATAGTTTTATTAAAAACTGATATAATTCAGAGCATTGCATATGGATAGTTTTATAAAAACTGATATAACTCAGTGCATTGCATATGGATAGTTTTATTAAAAACTGATATAACTTATTGCATTGCATATGGATAGTTTTATTAAAAACTGATATAACTCAGAGCATTGCATATGGATAGTTTTATTAAAAACTGATATAACTCAGTGCATTGCATATGGATAGTTTTATTAAAAACTGATATAACTCAGAGCATTGCATATGGATAGTTTTATTAAAAACTGATATAACTCACTTCATTGCATATGGATAGTTTTATTAAAAACTGATATAACTTATTGCATTGCATATGGATAGTTTTATTAAAAACTGATATAACTCACTGCATTGCATATAGATAGTTTTATTAAAAACTGATATAACTTATTGCATTGCATATGGATAGTTTTATTAAAACCTGATATAACTCAGAGCATTGCATATGGATAGTTTTATTAAAAACTGATATAACTCAGAGCATTGCATATGGATAGTTTTACTAAAAACTGATATAACTCAGTGCATTGCATATGGATAGTTTTATTAAAAACTGATATAACTCACTGCATTGCATATGGATAGTTTTATTAAAAACTGATATAACTTATTGCATTGCATATGGATAGTTTTATTGAAAACTGATATAACTTATTGCATTGCATATGGATAGTTTTATTAAAAACTGATATAACTCAGAGCATTGCATATGGATAGTTTTATTAAAAACTGATATAACTTATTGCATTGCATATGGATAGTTTTATTAAAAACTGATATAACTCAGAGCATTGCATATGGATAGTTTTATTAAAAACTGATATAACTCAGTGCATTTCATATGGATAGTTTTATTAAAAACTGATATAACTCAGAGCATTGCATATGGATAGTTTTATTAAAAACTGATATAACTCACTTCATTGCATATGGATAGTTTTATTAAAAACTGTTATAACTCTGAGCATTGCATATGGAAAGTTTTATTAAAAACTGATATAACTCAGTGCATTGCATATGGATAGTTTTATTAAAAACTGATATAACTTATTGCATTGCATATGGATAGTTTTATTAAAAACTGATATAACTTATTGCATTGCATATGGATAGTTTTATTAAAAACTGATATAACTTATTGCATTGCATATGGATAGTTTTATTAAAAACTGATGTAACTTATTGCATTGCATATGGATAGTTTTTATTAAAAACTGATATAACTTATTGCATTGCATATGGATAGTTTTACTAAAAACTGATATAAGTCAGTGCATTGCATATGGATAGTTTTATTAAAAACTGATATAACTCAGTGCATTGCATATGGATAGTTTTACTAAAAACTGATATAACTTATTGCATTGCATATGGATAGTTTTATTAAAAACTGATATAACTTATTGCATTGCATATGGATAGTTTTATTAAAAACTGATATAACTTATTGCATTGCATATGGATAGTTTTACTAAAAACTGATATAAGTCAGTGCATTGCATATGGATAGTTTTATTAAAAACTGATATAACTCAGTGCATTGCATATGGATAGTTTTATTAAAAACTGATATAACTTATTGCATTGCATATGGATAGTTTTATTAAAAACTGATATAACTTATTGCATTGCAAATGGATAGTTTTACTAAAAACTGATATAAGTCAGTGCATTGCATATGGATAGTTTTATTAAAAACTGATATAACTCAGTGCATTGCATATGGATAGTTTTACTAAAAACTGATATAACTCAGTGCATTGCATATGGATAGTTTTATTAAAAACTGATATAACTTATTGCATTGCATATGGATAGTTTTATTAAAAACTGATATAACTCAGTGCATTGCATATGGATAGTTTTATTAAAAACTGATATAACTTATTGTGTTGCATATGGATAGTTTTATTTAAAACTGATATAACTCAGTGCTTTGCATATGGATAGTTTTATTAAAAACTGATATAACTTATTGCATTGCATATGGATAGTTTTATTAAAAACTGATATAAGTCAGTGCATTGCATATGGCAAGTTTTACTAAAAACTGATATAACTCAGTGCATTGCATATGGATAGTTTTATTAAAAACTGATATAACTTATTGCATTGCATATGGATAGTTTTATTAAAAACTGATATAACTCAGTGCATTGCATATGGATAGTTTTATTAAAAACTGATATAACTTACTGCATTGCATATGGATAGTTTTATTAAAAACTGATATAACTTATTGCATTGCATATGGATAGCTTTATTAAAAACTGATATAACTTATTGCATTGCATATGGATAGTTTTATTAAAAACTGATATAACTTATTGCATTGCATATGGATAGTTTTATTAAAAACTGATATAACTTATTGCATTGCATATGGATAGTTTTACTAAAAACTGATATAAGTCAGTGCATTGCATATGGATAGATTTATTAAAAACTGATATAACTCAGTGCATTGCATATGGATAGTTTTACTAAAAACTGATATAACTTATTGCATTGCATATGGATAGTTTTATTAAAAACTGATATAACTTATTGCATTGCATATGGATAGTTTTATTAAAAACTGATATAACTTATTGCATTGCATATGGATGGTTTTACTAAAAACTGATATAAGTCAGTGCATTGCATATGGATAGTTTTATTAAAAACTGATATAACTCAGTGCATTGCATATGGATAGTTTTATTAAAAACTGATATAACTTATTGCATTGCATATGGATAGTTTTATTAAAAACTGATATAACTTATTGCATTGCATATGGATAGTTTTACTAAAAACTGATATAAGTCAGTGCATTGCATATGGATAGTTTTATTAAAAACTGATATAACTCAGTGCATTGCATATGGATAGTTTTACTAAAAACTGATATAACTCAGTGCATTGCATATGGATAGTTTTATTAAAAACTGATATAACTTATTGCATTGCATATGGATAGTTTTATTAAAAACTGATATAACTCAGTGCATTGCATATGGATAGTTTTATTAAAAACTGATATAACTTATTGCATTGCATATGGATAGTTTTATTAAAAACTGATATAACTCAGTGCATTGCATATGGATAGTTTTATTAAAACCTGATATAACTCGCTGCATTGCATATGGATAGTTTTATTAAAAACTGATATAACTTATTGCATTGCATATGGATAGTTTTATTAAAACCTGATATAACTCAGAGAATTGCATATGGATAGTTTTATTAAAAACTGATATAACTTAGAGCATTGCATATGGATAGTTTTACTAAAAACTGATATAACTCAGTGCATTGCATATGGATAGTTTTATTAAAAATTGATATAACTCAGAGCATTGCATATGGATAGTTTTATTAAAAACTGATATAACTCACTGCATTGCATATGGATAGTTTTATTAAAAACTGATATAACTCAGAGCATTGCATATGGATAGTTTTATTAGAAACTGATATAACTCACTGCTTTGCATATGGATAGTTTTATTAAAAACTGATATAACTTATTGCATTGCATATGGATAGTTTTATTAAAAACTGATATAACTCACTGCATTGCATATGGATAGTTTTATTAAAAACTGATATAACTTATTGCATTGCATATGGATAGTTTTATTAAAAACTGATATAACTCACTGCATTGCATATGGATAGTTTTATTAAAAACTGATATAACTTATTGCATTGCATATGGATAGTTTTATTAAAAACTGATATAACTTATTGCATTGCATATGGATAGTTTTATTGAAAACTGATATAACTCAGTGCTTTGCATATGAATAGTTTTATTAAAAACTGATATAACTCACTGCATTGCATATGGATAATTTTATTAAAAATTGATATAACTCAGTGCATTGCATATGGATAGTTTTATTAAAAACTGATATAATTCAGAGCACTGCATATGGATAGTTTTATTAAAAACTGATATAACTCAGTGCATTGCATATGGATAGTTTTATTAAAAACTGATATAACTTATTGCATTGCATATGGATAGTTTTATTAAAAACTGATATAACTTATTGCATTGCATATGGATAGTTTTATTAAAAACTGATATAACTTATTGCATTGCATATGGATAGTTTTACTAAAAACTGATATAAGTCAGTGCATTGCATATGGATAGTTTTATTAAAAACTGATATAACTCAGTGCATTGCATATGGATAGTTTTATTAAAAACTGATATAACTTATTGCATTGCATATGGATAGTTTTATTAAAAACTGATATAACTTATTGCATTGCAAATGGATAGTTTTACTAAAAACTGATATAAGTCAGTGCATTGCATATGGATAGTTTTATTAAAAACTGATATAACTCAGTGCATTGCATATGGATAGTTTTACTAAAAACTGATATAACTCAGTGCATTGCATATGGATAGTTTTATTAAAAACTGATATAACTTATTGCATTGCATATGGATAGTTTTATTAAAAACTGATATAACTCAGTGCATTGCATATGGATAGTTTTATTAAAAACTGATATAACTTATTGTGTTGCATATGGATAGTTTTATTTAAAACTGATATAACTCAGTGCTTTGCATATGGATAGTTTTATTAAAAACTGATATAACTTATTGCATTGCATATGGATAGTTTTATTAAAAACTGATATAAGTCAGTGCATTGCATATGGCAAGTTTTACTAAAAACTGATATAACTCAGTGCATTGCATATGGATAGTTTTATTAAAAACTGATATAACTTATTGCATTGCATATGGATAGTTTTATTAAAAACTGATATAACTCAGTGCATTGCATATGGATAGTTTTATTAAAAACTGATATAACTTATTGCATTGCATATGGATAGTTTTATTAAAAACTGATATAACTTATTGCATTGCATATGGATAGCTTTATTAAAAACTGATATAACTTATTGCATTGCATATGGATAGTTTTATTAAAAACTGATATAACTTATTGCATTGCATATGGATAGTTTTATTAAAAACTGATATAACTTATTGCATTGCATATGGATAGTTTTACTAAAAACTGATATAAGTCAGTGCATTGCATATGGATAGATTTATTAAAAACTGATATAACTCAGTGCATTGCATATGGATAGTTTTACTAAAAACTGATATAACTTATTGCATTGCATATGGATAGTTTTATTAAAAACTGATATAACTTATTGCATTGCATATGGATAGTTTTATTAAAAACTGATATAACTTATTGCATTGCATATGGATGGTTTTACTAAAAACTGATATAAGTCAGTGCATTGCATATGGATAGTTTTATTAAAAACTGATATAACTCAGTGCATTGCATATGGATAGTTTTATTAAAAACTGATATAACTTATTGCATTGCATATGGATAGTTTTATTAAAAACTGATATAACTTATTGCATTGCATATGGATAGTTTTACTAAAAACTGATATAAGTCAGTGCATTGCATATGGATAGTTTTATTAAAAACTGATATAACTCAGTGCATTGCATATGGATAGTTTTACTAAAAACTGATATAACTCAGTGCATTGCATATGGATAGTTTTATTAAAAACTGATATAACTTATTGCATTGCATATGGATAGTTTTATTAAAAACTGATATAACTCAGTGCATTGCATATGGATAGTTTTATTAAAAACTGATATAACTTATTGCATTGCATATGGATAGTTTTATTAAAAACTGATATAACTCAGTGCATTGCATATGGATAGTTTTAATAAAACCTGATATAACTCGCTGCATTGCATATGGATAGTTTTATTAAAAACTGATATAACTTATTGCATTGCATATGGATAGTTTTATTAAAACCTGATATAACTCAGAGAATTGCATATGGATAGTTTTATTAAAAACTGATATAACTTAGAGCATTGCATATGGATAGTTTTACTAAAAACTGATATAACTCAGTGCATTGCATATGGATAGTTTTATTAAAAATTGATATAACTCAGAGCATTGCATATGGATAGTTTTATTAAAAACTGATATAACTCACTGCATTGCATATGGATAGTTTTATTAAAAACTGATATAACTCAGAGCATTGCATATGGATAGTTTTATTAAAAACTGATATAACTCACTGCTTTGCATATGGATAGTTTTATTAAAAACTGATATAACTTATTGCATTGCATATGGATAGTTTTATTAAAAACTGATATAACTCACTGCATTGCATATGGATAGTTTTATTAAAAACTGATATAACTTATTGCATTGCATATGGATAGTTTTATTAAAAACTGATATAACTCACTGCATTGCATATGGATAGTTTTATTAAAAACTGATATAACTTATTGCATTGCATATGGATAGTTTTATTAAAAACTGATATAACTTATTGCATTGCATATGGATAGTTTTATTGAAAACTGATATAACTCAGTGCTTTGCATATGAATAGTTTTATTAAAAACTGATATAACTCACTGCATTGCATATGGATAATTTTATTAAAAATTGATATAACTCAGTGCATTGCATATGGATAGTTTTATTAAAAACTGATATAATTCAGAGCACTGCATATGGATAGTTTTATTAAAAACTGATATAACTCAGTGCATTGCATATGGATAGTTTTATTAAAAACTGATATAACTTATTGCATTGCATATGGATAGTTTTATTAAAAACTGATATAACTCAGAGCATTGCATATGGATAGTTTTATTAAAAACTGATATAACTCAGTGCATTGCATATGGATAGTTTTATTAAAAACTGATATAACTCAGAGCATTGCATATGGATAGTTTTATTAAAAACTGATATAACTCACTTCATTGCATATGGATAGTTTTATTAAAAACTGATATAACTTATTGCATTGCATATGGATAGTTTTATTAAAAACTGATATAACTCACTGCATTGCATATGGATAGTTTTATTAAAAACTGATATAACTTATTGCATTGCATATGGATAGTTTTATTAAAACCTGATATAACTCAGAGCATTGCATATGGATAGTTTTATTAAAAACTGATATAACTCAGAGCATTGCATATGGATAGTTTTACTAAAAACTGATATAACTCAGTGCATTGCATATGGATAGTTTTATTAAAAACTGATATAACTTATTGCATTGCATATGGATAGTTTTATTAAAAACTGATATAACTTATTGCATTGCATATGGATAGTTTTACTAAAAACTGATATAAGTCAGTGCATTGCATATGGATAGTTTTATTAAAAACTGATATAACTCAGTGCATTGCATATGGATAGTTTTACTAAAAACTGATATAACTCAGTGCATTGCATATGGATAGTTTTATTAAAAACTGATATAACTTATTGCATTGCATATGGATAGTTTTATTAAAAACTGATATAACTCAGTGCATTGCATATGGATAGTTTTATTAAAAACTGATATAACTTATTGCATTGCATATGGATAGTTTTATTAAAAACTGATATAACTCAGTGCATTGCATATGGATAGTTTTATTAAAACCTGATATAACTCGCTGCATTGCATATGGATAGTTTTATTAAAAACTGATATAACTTATTGCATTGCATATGGATAGTTTTATTAAAACCTGATATAACTCAGAGAATTGCATATGGATAGTTTTATTAAAAACTGATATAACTTAGAGCATTGCATATGGATAGTTTTACTAAAAACTGATATAACTCAGTGCATTGCATATGGATAGTTTTATTAAAAATTGATATAACTCAGAGCATTGCATATGGATAGTTTTATTAAAAACTGATATAACTCACTGCATTGCATATGGATAGTTTTATTAAAAACTGATATAACTCAGAGCATTGCATATGGATAGTTTTATTAAAAACTGATATAACTCACTGCTTTGCATATGGATAGTTTTATTAAAAACTGATATAACTTATTGCATTGCATATGGATAGTTTTATTAAAAACTGATATAACTCACTGCATTGCATATGTATAGTTTTATTAAAAACTGATATAACTCAGAGCATTGCATATGGATAGTTTTATTAAAAACTGATATAACTCACTGCTTTGCATATGGATAGTTTTATTAAAAACTGATATAACTTATTGCATTGCATATGGATAGTTTTATTAAAAACTGATATAACTTATTGCATTGCATATGGATAGTTTTATTGAAAACTGATATAACTCAGTGCTTTGCATATGGATAGTTTTATTAAAAACTGATATAACTCACTGCATTGCATATGGATAATTTTATTAAAAATTGATATAACTCAGTGCATTGCATATGGATAGTTTTATTAAAAACTGATATAATTCAGAGCATTGCATATGGATAGTTTTATTAAAAACTGATATAACTCAGTGCATTGCATATGGATAGTTTTATTAAAAACTGATATAACTTATTGCATTGCATATGGATAGTTTTATTAAAAACTGATATAACTCAGAGCATTGCATATGGATAGTTTTATTAAAAACTGATATAACTCAGTGCATTGCATATGGATAGTTTTATTAAAAACTGATATAACTCAGAGCATTGCATATGGATAGTTTTATTAAAAACTGATATAACTCACTTCATTGCATATGGATAGTTTTATTAAAAACTGATATAACTTATTGCATTGCATATGGATAGTTTTATTAAAAACTGATATAACTCACTGCATTGCATATGGATAGTTTTATTAAAAACTGATATAACTTATTGCATTGCATATGGATAGTTTTATTAAAACCTGATATAACTCAGAGCATTGCATATGGATAGTTTTATTAAAAACTGATATAACTCAGAGCATTGCATATGGATAGTTTTACTAAAAACTGATATAACTCAGTGCATTGCATATGGATAGTTTTATTAAAAACTGATATAACTCACTGCATTGCATATGGATAGTTTTATTAAAAACTGATATAACTTATTGCATTGCATATGGATAGTTTTATTGAAAACTGATATAACTTATTGCATTGCATATGGATAGTTTTATTAAAAACTGATATAACTCAGAGCATTGCATATGGATAGTTTTATTAAAAACTGATATAACTTATTGCATTGCATATGGATAGTTTTATTAAAAACTGATATAACTCAGAGCATTGCATATGGATAGTTTTATTAAAAACTGATATAACTCAGTGCATTTCATATGGATAGTTTTATTAAAAACTGATATAACTCAGAGCATTGCATATGGATAGTTTTATTAAAAACTGATATAACTCACTTCATTGCATATGGATAGTTTTATTAAAAACTGTTATAACTCAGAGCATTGCATATGGATAGTTTTATTAAAAACTGATATAACTCAGTGCATTGCATATGGATAGTTTTATTAAAAACTGATATAACTTATTGCATTGCATATGGATAGTTTTATTAAAAACTGATATAACTTATTGCATTGCATATGGATAGTTTTATTAAAAACTGATATAACTTATTGCATTGCATATGGATAGTTTTATTAAAAACTGATGTAACTTATTGCATTGCATATGGATAGTTTTTATTAAAAACTGATATAACTTATTGCATTGCATATGGATAGTTTTACTAAAAACTGATATAAGTCAGTGCATTGCATATGGATAGTTTTATTAAAAACTGATATAACTCAGTGCATTGCATATGGATAGTTTTACTAAAAACTGATATAACTTATTGCATTGCATATGGATAGTTTTATTAAAAACTGATATAACTTATTGCATTGCATATGGATAGTTTTATTAAAAACTGATATAACTTATTGCATTGCATATGGATAGTTTTACTAAAAACTGATATAAGTCAGTGCATTGCATATGGATAGTTTTATTAAAAACTGATATAACTCAGTGCATTGCATATGGATAGTTTTATTAAAAACTGATATAACTTATTGCATTGCATATGGATAGTTTTATTAAAAACTGATATAACTTATTGCATTGCAAATGGATAGTTTTACTAAAAACTGATATAAGTCAGTGCATTGCATATGGATAGTTTTATTAAAAACTGATATAACTCAGTGCATTGCATATGGATAGTTTTACTAAAAACTGATATAACTCAGTGCATTGCATATGGATAGTTTTATTAAAAACTGATATAACTTATTGCATTGCATATGGATAGCTTTATTAAAAACTGATATAACTCAGTGCATTGCATATGGATAGTTTTATTAAAAACTGATATAACTTATTGTATTGCATATGGATAGTTTTATTTAAAACTGATATAACTCAGTGCTTTGCATATGGATAGTTTTACTAAAAACTGATATAAGTCAGTGCATTGCATATGGATAGTTTTATTAAAAACTGATATAAGTCAGTGCATTGCATATGGCAAGTTTTACTAAAAACTGATATAACTCAGTGCATTGCATATGGATAGTTTTATTAAAAACTGATATAACTTATTGCATTGCATATGGATAGTTTTATTACAAACTGATATAACTCAGTGCATTGCATATGGATAGTTTTATTAAAAACTGATATAACTTATTGCATTGCATATGGATAGTTTTATTAAAAACTGATATAACTTATTGCATTGCATATGGATAGCTTTATTAAAAACTGATATAACTTATTGCATTGCATATGGATAGTTTTATTAAAAACTGATATAACTTATTGCATTGCATATGGATAGTTTTATTAAAAACTGATATAACTTATTGCATTGCATATGGATAGTTTTACTAAAAACTGATATAAGTCAGTGCATTGCATATGGATAGTTTTATTAAAAACTGATATAACTCAGTGCATTGCATATGGATAGTTTTACTAAAAACTGATATAACTTATTGCATTGCATATGGATAGTTTTATTAAAAACTGATATAACTCAGAGCATTGCATATGAATAGTTTTATTAAAAACTGATATAACTCAGTGCATTGCATATGGATAGTTTTATTAAAAACTGATATAACTCAGAGCATTGCATATGGATAGTTTTATTAAAAACTGATATAACTCACTTCATTGCATATGGATAGTTTTATTAAAAACTGATATAACTTATTGCATTGCATATGGATAGTTTTATTAAAAACTGATATAACTCACTGCATTGCATATGGATAGTTTTAATAAAAACTGATATAACTTATTGCATTGCATATGGTTAGTTTTATTAAAACCTGATATAACTCAGAGCATTGCATATGGATAGTTTTATTAAAAACTGATATAACTCAGAGCATTGCATATGGATAGTTTTACTAAAAACTGATATAACTCAGTGCATTGCATATGGATAGTTTTATTAAAAACTGATATAACTCACTGCATTGCATATGGATAGTTTTATTAAAAACTGATATAACTTATTGCATTGCATATGGATAGTTTTATTGAAAACTGATATAACTTATTGCATTGCATATGGATAGTTTTATTAAAAACTGATATAACTCAGAGCATTGCATATGGATAGTTTTATTAAAAACTGATATAACTTATTGCATTGCATATGGATAGTTTTATTAAAAACTGATATAACTCAGAGCATTGCATATGGATAGTTTTATTAAAAACTGATATAACTCAGTGCATTTCATATGGATAGTTTTATTAAAAACTGATATAACTCAGAGCATTGCATATGGATAGTTTTATTAAAAACTGATATAACTCACTTCATTGCATATGGATAGTTTTATTAAAAACTGTTATAACTCAGAGCATTGCATATGGATAGTTTTATTAAAAACTGATATAACTCAGTGCATTGCATATGGATAGTTTTATTAAAAACTGATATAACTTATTGCATTGCATATGGATAGTTTTATTAAAAACTGATATAACTTATTGCATTGCATATGGATAGTTTTATTAAAAACTGATATAACTTATTGCATTGCATATGGATAGTTTTATTAAAAACTGATGTAACTTATTGCATTGCATATGGATAGTTTTTATTAAAAACTGATATAACTTATTGCATTGCATATGGATAGTTTTACTAAAAACTGATATAAGTCAGTGCATTGCATATGGATAGTTTTATTAAAAACTGATATAACTCAGTGCATTGCATATGGATAGTTTTACTAAAAACTGATATAACTTATTGCATTGCATATGGATAGTTTTATTAAAAACTGATATAACTTATTGCATTGCATATGGATAGTTTTATTAAAAACTGATATAACTTATTGCATTGCATATGGATAGTTTTACTAAAAACTGATATAAGTCAGTGCATTGCATATGGATAGTTTTATTAAAAACTGATATAACTCAGTGCATTGCATATGGATAGTTTTATTAAAAACTGATATAACTTATTGCATTGCATATGGATAGTTTTATTAAAAACTGATATAACTTATTGCATTGCAAATGGATAGTTTTACTAAAAACTGATATAAGTCAGTGCATTGCATATGGATAGTTTTATTAAAAACTGATATAACTCAGTGCATTGCATATGGATAGTTTTACTAAAAACTGATATAACTCAGTGCATTGCATATGGATAGTTTTATTAAAAACTGATATAACTTATTGCATTGCATATGGATAGTTTTATTAAAAACTGATATAACTTATTGTATTGCATATGGATAGTTTTATTTAAAACTGATATAACTCAGTGCTTTGCATATGGATAGTTTTACTAAAAACTGATATAAGTCAGTGCATTGCATATGGATAGTTTTATTAAAAACTGATATAAGTCAGTGCATTGCATATGGCAAGTTTTACTAAAAACTGATATAACTCAGTGCATTGCATATGGATAGTTTTATTAAAAACTGATATAACTTATTGCATTGCATATGGATAGTTTTATTAAAAACTGATATAACTCACTGCATTGCATATGGATAGTTTTATTAAAAACTGATATAACTTATTGCATTGCATATGGATAGTTTTATTAAAAACTGATATAACTTATTGCATTGCATATGGATAGCTTTATTAAAAACTGATATAACTTATTGCATTGCATATGGATAGTTTTATTAAAAACTGATATAACTTATTGCATTGCATATGGATAGTTTTATTAAAAACTGATATAACTTATTGCATTGCATATGGATAGTTTTACTAAAAACTGATATAAGTCAGTGCATTGCATATGGATAGTTTTATTAAAAACTGATATAACTCAGTGCATTGCATATGGATAGTTTTACTAAAAACTGATATAACTTATTGCATTGCATATGGATAGTTTTATTAAAAACTGATATAACTTATTGCATTGCATATGGATAGTTTTATTAAAAACTGATATAACTTATTGCATTGCATATGGATGGTTTTACTAAAAACTGATATAAGTCAGTGCATTGCATATGGATAGTTTTATTAAAAACTGATATAACTCAGTGCATTGCATATGGATAGTTTTATTAAAAACTGATATAACTTATTGCATTGCATATGGATAGTTTTATTAAAAACTGATATAACTTATTGCATTGCATATGGATAGTTTTACTAAAAACTGATATAAGTCAGTGCATTGCATATGGATAGTTTTATTAAAAACTGATATAACTCAGTGCATTGCATATGGATAGTTTTACTAAAAACTGATATAACTCAGTGCATTGCATATGGATAGTTTTATTAAAAACTGATATAACTTATTGCATTGCATATGGATAGTTTTATTAAAAACTGATATAACTCAGTGCATTGCATATGGATAGTTTTATTAAAAACTGATATAACTTATTGCATTGCATATGGATAGTTTTATTAAAAACTGATATAACTCAGTGCATAGCATATGGATAGTTTTATTAAAAACTGATATAACTCAGTGCATTGCATATGGATAGTTTTATTAAAAACTGATATAACTTATTGCATTGCATATGGATAGTTTTATTAAAAACTGATATAACTTATTGCATTGCATATGGATAGCTTTATTAAAAACTGATATAACTTATTGCATTGCATATGGATAGTTTTATTAAAAACTGATATAACTTATTGCATTGCATATGGATAGTTTTATTAAAAACTGATATAACTTATTGCATTGCATATGGATAGTTTTACTAAAAACTGATATAAGTCAGTGCATTGCATATGGATAGTTTTATTAAAAACTGATATAACTCAGTGCATTGCATATGGATAGTTTTACTAAAAACTGATATAACTTATTGCATTGCATATGGATAGTTTTATTAAAAACTGATATAACTTATTGCATTGCATATGGATAGTTTTATTAAAAACTGATATAACTTATTGCATTGCATATGGATGGTTTTACTAAAAACTGATATAAGTCAGTGCATTGCATATGGATAGTTTTATTAAAAACTGATATAACTCAGTGCATTGCATATGGATAGTTTTATTAAAAACTGATATAACTTATTGCATTGCATATGGATAGTTTTATTAAAAACTGATATAACTTATTGCATTGCATATGGATAGTTTTACTAAAAACTGATATAAGTCAGTGCATTGCATATGGATAGTTTTATTAAAAACTGATATAACTCAGTGCATTGCATATGGATAGTTTTACTAAAAACTGATATAACTCAGTGCATTGCATATGGATAGTTTTATTAAAAACTGATATAACTTATTGCATTGCATATGGATAGTTTTATTAAAAACTGATATAACTCAGTGCATTGCATATGGATAGTTTTATTAAAAACTGATATAACTTATTGCATTGCATATGGATAGTTTTATTAAAAACTGATATAACTCAGTGCATAGCATATGGATAGTTTTATTAAAAACTGATATAACTCAGTGCATTGCATATGGATAGTTTTATTAAAAATTGATATAAATCAGAGCATTGCATATGGATAGTTTTATTAAAAACTGATATAACTCAGTGCATTGCATATGGATAGTTTTATTAAAAACTGATATAACTCACTGCATTGCATATGGATAGTTTTATTAAAAACTGATATAACTTATTGCATTGCATATGGATAGTTTTATTAAAAACTGATATAACTTATTGTATTGCATATGGATAGTTTTATTAAAAACTGATATAACTTATTGCATTGCATATGGATAGTTTTATTGAAAACTGATATAACTCAGTGCATTGCATATGGATAGTTTTATTAAAAACTGATATAACTCACTGCATTGCATATGGATAGTTTTATTAAAAACTGATATAACTTATTGCATTGCATATGGATAGTTTTATTAAAAACTGATATAACTTATTGCATTGCTTATGGATAGTTTTATTAAAACCTGATATAACTCACTGCATTGCATATGGATAGTTTTATTAAAAACTGATATAACTTATTGCATTGCATATGGATAGTTTTATTAAAAACTGATATAACTTATTGCATTGCATATGGATAGTTTTATTGAAAACTGATATAACTCAGTGCATTGCATATGGATAGTTTTATTAAAAACTGATATAGCTCACTGCATTGCATATGGATAGTTTTATTAAAAACTGATATAACTTATTGCATTGCATATGGATAGTTTTATTGAAAACTGATATAACTCAGTGCATTGCATATGGATAGTTTTATTAAAAACTGATATAACTCACTGCATTGCATATGGATAGTTTTATTAAAAACTGATATAACTTATTGCATTGCATATGGATAGTTTTATTAAAAACTGATATAACTTATTGCATTGCTTATGGATAGTTTTATTAAAACCTGATATAACTCGCTGCATTGCATATGGATAGTTTTATTAAAAACTGATATAACTCAGAGCATTACATATGGATAGTTTTATTAAAAACTGATATAACTTATTGCATTGCATATGGATAGTTTTATTAAAAACTGATATAACTTATTGCATTGCATATGGATAGTTTTATTAAAAACTGATATAACTCAGAGCATTGCATATGGATAGTTTTATTAAAAACTGATATAACTCAGTGCATTGCATATGGATAGTTTTATTAAAAACTGATATAACTTATTGCATTGCATATGGATAGTTTTATTGAAAACTGATATAACTCAGTGCATTGCATATGGATAGTTTTATTAAAAACTGATATAACTCACTGCATTGCATATGGATAGTTTTATTAAAAACTGATATAACTCAGAGCATTGCATATGGATAGTTTTATTAAAAACTGATATAACTCGCTGCATTGCATATGGATAGTTTTATTAAAAACTGATATAACTCAGAGCATTGCATATGGATAGTTTTATTAAAAACTGATATAACTCAGAGCATTGCATATGGATAGTTTTATTAAAAACTGATATAACTTATTGCATTGCATATGAATAGTTTTATTAAAAACTGATATAACTTATTGCATTGCTTATGGATAGTTTTATTAAAACCTGATATAACTCACTGCATTGCATATGGATAGTTTTATTAAAAACTGATATAACTTATTGCATTGCATATGGATAGTTTTATTGAAAACTGATATAACTCAGTGCATTGCTTATGGATAGTTTTATTAAAAACTGATATAACTCAGAGCATTGCATATGGATAGTTTTAGTAAAAACTGATATAACTTATTGCATTGCATATGGATAGTTTTATTAAAAACTGATATAACTTATTGCATTGCATATGGATAGTTTTATTAAAAACTGATATAACTTATTGCATTGCTTATGGATAGTTTTATTAAAAACTGATATAACTTATTGCATTACTTATGAATAGTTTTATTAAAACCTGATATAACTCGCTGCATTACATATGGATAGTTTTATTAAAAACTGATATAACTTATTGCATTGCTTATGGATAGTTTTATTAAAAACTGATATAACTCACTGCATTGCATATGGATAGTTTTATTAAAAACTGATATAACTTATTGCATTGCTTATGGATAGTTTTATTAAAACCTGATATAACTCACTGCATTGCATATGGATAGTTTTATTAAAAACTGATATAACTTATTGCATTGCTTATGGATAGTTTTATTAAAAATTGATATAACTCACTGCATTGCATATGGATAGTTTTATTAAAAACTGATATAACTTATTGCATTGCATATGGATAGTTTTATTGAAAACTGATATAACTCAGTGCATTGCATATGGATAGTTTTATTAAAAACTGATATAACTTATTGCATTGCATATGGATAGTTTTATTAAAAACTGATATAACTTATTGCATTGCTTATGGATAGTTTTATTAAAACCTGATATAACTCACTGCATTGCATGTGGATAGTTTTATTAAAAACTGATATAACTTATTGCATTGCATATGGATAGTTTTATTAAAAACTGATATAACTTATTGCATTGCTTATGGATAGTTTTATTAAAACCTGATATAACTCACTGCATTGCATATGGATAGTTTTATTAAAAACTGATATAACTTATTGCATTGCATATGGATAGTTTTATTAAAAACTGATATAACTTATTGCATTGCATATGGATAGTTTATTGAAAACTGATATAACTCAGTGCATTGCATATGGATAGTTTTTATTAAAAACTGATATAACTCACTGCATTGCATATGGATAGTTTTATTAAAAACTGATATAACTTATTGCATTGCTTATGGATAGTTTTATTAAAAACTGATATAACTCACTGCATTGCATATGGATAGTTTTATTAAAAACTGATATAACTTATTGCATTGCATATGGATAGTTTTATTGAAAACTGATATAACTCAGTGCATCGCATATGGATAGTTTTATTAAAAACTGATATAACTCAGAGCATTGCATATGGATAGTTTTATTAAAAACTGATATAACTTATTGCATTGCATATGGATAGTTTTATTAAAAACTGATATACCTTATTGCATTGCTTATGGATAGTTTTATTAAAACCTGATATAACTCACTGCATTGCATATGGCAAGTTTTACTAAAAACTGATATAACTCAGTGCATTGCATATGGATAGTTTTATTAAAAACTGATATAACTTATTGCATTGCATATGGATAGTTTTATTAAAAACTGATATAACTCAGTGCATTGCATATGGATAGTTTTATTAAAAACTGATATAACTTATTGCATTGCATATGGATAGTTTTATTAAAAACTGATATAACTTATTGCATTGCATATGGATAGCTTTATTAAAAACTGATATAACTTATTGCATTGCATATGGATAGTTTTATTAAAAACTGATATAACTTATTGCATTGCATATGGATAGTTTTATTAAAAACTGATATAACTTATTGCATTGCATATGGATAGTTTTACTAAAAACTGATATAAGTCAGTGCATTGCATATGGATAGTTTTATTAAAAACTGATATAACTCAGTGCATTGCATATGGATAGTTTTACTAAAAACTGATATAACTTATTGCATTGCATATGGATAGTTTTATTAAAAACTGATATAACTTATTGCATTGCATATGGATAGTTTTATTAAAAACTGATATAACTTATTGCATTGCATATGGATGGTTTTACTAAAAACTGATATAAGTCAGTGCATTGCATATGGATAGTTTTATTAAAAACTGATATAACTCAGTGCATTGCATATTGATAGTTTTATTAAAAACTGATATAACTTATTGCATTGCATATGGATAGTTTTATTAAAAACTGATATAACTTATTGCATTGCATATGGATAGTTTTACTAAAAACTGATATAAGTCAGTGCATTGCATATGGATAGTTTTATTAAAAACTGATATAACTCAGTGCATTGCATATGGATAGTTTTACTAAAAACTGATATAACTCAGTGCATTGCATATGGATAGTTTTATTAAAAACTGATATAACTTATTGCATTGCATATGGATAGTTTTATTAAAAACTGATACAACTCAGTGCATTGCATATGGATAGTTTTATTAAAAACTGATATAACTTATTGCATTGCATATGGATAGTTTTATTAAAAACTGATATAACTCAGTGCATAGCATATGGATAGTTTTATTAAAAACTGATATAACTCAGTGCATTGCATATGGATAGTTTTATTAAAAATTGATATAAATCAGAGCATTGCATATGGATAGTTTTATTAAAAACTGATATAACTTATTGCATTGCATATGGATAGTTTTATTAAAAACTGATATAACTTATTGCATTGCTTATGGATAGTTTTATTGAAAACTGATATAACTCGCTGCATTGCATATGGATAGTTTTATTAAAAACTGATATAACTCAGAGCATTACATATGGATAGTTTTATTAAAAACTGATATAACTTATTGCATTGCATATGGATAGTTTTATTAAAAACTGATATAACTTATTGCATTGCATATGGATAGTTTTATTAAAAACTGATATAACTCAGAGCATTGCATATGGATAGTTTTATTAAAAACTGATATAACTCAGTGCATTGCATATGGATAGTTTTATTAAAAACTGATATAACTTATTGCATTGCATATGGATAGTTTTATTGAAAACTGATATAACTCAGTGCATTGCATATGGATAGTTTTATTAAAAACTGATATAACTCACTGCATTGCATATGGATAGTTTTATTAAAAACTGATATAACTCAGAGCATTGCATATGGATAGTTTTATTAAAAACTGATATAACTCGCTGCATTGCATATGGATAGTTTTATTAAAAACTGATATAACTCAGAGCATTGCATATGGATAGTTTTATTAAAAACTGATATAACTCAGAGCATTGCATATGGATAGTTTTATTAAAAACTGATATAACTTATTGCATTGCATATGAATAGTTTTATTAAAAACTGATATAACTTATTGCATTGCTTATGGATAGTTTTATTAAAACCTGATATAACTTATTGCATTACTTATGGATAGTTTTATTAAAACCTGATATAACTCGCTGCATTGCATATGGATAGTTTTATTAAAAACTGATATAACTTATTGCATTGCTTATGGATAGTTTTATTAAAAACTGATATAACTCACTGCATTGCATATGGATAGTTTTATTAAAAACTGATATAACTTATTGCATTGCTTATGGATAGTTTTATTAAAACCTGATATAACTCACTGCATTGCATATGGATAGTTTTATTAAAAACTGATATAACTTATTGCATTGCTTATGGATAGTTTTATTAAAAATTGATATAACTCACTGCATTGCATATGGATAGTTTTATTAAAAACTGATATAACTTATTGCATTGCATATGGATAGTTTTATTGAAAACTGATATAACTCAGTGCATTGCATATGGATAGTTTTATTAAAAACTGATATAACTTATTGCATTGCATATGGATAGTTTTATTAAAAACTGATATAACTTATTGCATTGCTTATGGATAGTTTTATTAAAACCTGATATAACTCACTGCATTGCATGTGGATAGTTTTATTAAAAACTGATATAACTTATTGCATTGCATATGGATAGTTTTATTAAAAACTGATATAACTTATTGCATTGCTTATGGATAGTTTTATTAAAACCTGATATAACTCACTGCATTGCATATGGATAGTTTTATTAAAAACTGATATAACTTATTGCATTGCATATGGATAGTTTTATTAAAAACTGATATAACTTATTGCATTGCATATGGATAGTTTATTGAAAACTGATATAACTCAGTGCATTGCATATGGATAGTTTTATTAAAAACTGATATAACTCACTGCATTGCATATGGATAGTTTTATTAAAAACTGATATAACTTATTGCATTGCTTATGGATAGTTTTATTAAAAACTGATATAACTCACTGCATTGCATATGGATAGTTTTATTAAAAACTGATATAACTTATTGCATTGCATATGGATAGTTTTATTGAAAACTGATATAACTCAGTGCATTGCATATGGATAGTTTTATTAAAAACTGATATAACTTATTGCATTGCATATGGATAGTTTTATTAAAAACTGATATAACTTATTGCATTGCATATGGATAGTTTATTGAAAACTGATATAACTCAGTGCATTGCATATGGATAGTTTTTATTAAAAACTGATATAACTCACTGCATTGCATATGGATAGTTTTATTAAAAACTGATATAACTTATTGCATTGCTTATGGATAGTTTTATTAAAAACTGATATAACTCACTGCATTGCATATGGATAGTTTTATTAAAAACTGATATAACTTATTGCATTGCATATGGATAGTTTTATTGAAAACTGATATAACTCAGTGCATCGCATATGGATAGTTTTATTAAAAACTGATATAACTCAGAGCATTGCATATGGATAGTTTTA
Source organism: Ceratitis rosa (assembly GCA_037013455.1). NCBI lineage: Eukaryota > Metazoa > Arthropoda > Insecta > Diptera > Tephritidae > Ceratitis > Ceratitis rosa. The sequence goes on from JAWMAG010000023.1 coordinate 1,106,377, forward strand.
TTAAAAACTGATATAACTTATTGCATTGCATATGGATAGTTTTATTAAAAACTGATATACCTTATTGCATTGCTTATGGATAGTTTTATTAAAACCTGATATAACTCACTGCATTGCATATGGCAAGTTTTACTAAAAACTGATATAACTCAGTGCATTGCATATGGATAGTTTTATTAAAAACTGATATAACTTATTGCATTGCATATGGATAGTTTTATTAAAAACTGATATAACTCAGTGCATTGCATATGGATAGTTTTATTAAAAACTGATATAACTTATTGCATTGCATATGGATAGTTTTATTAAAAACTGATATAACTTATTGCATTGCATATGGATAGCTTTATTAAAAACTGATATAACTTATTGCATTGCATATGGATAGTTTTATTAAAAACTGATATAACTTATTGCATTGCATATGGATAGTTTTATTAAAAACTGATATAACTTATTGCATTGCATATGGATAGTTTTACTAAAAACTGATATAAGTCAGTGCATTGCATATGGATAGTTTTATTAAAAACTGATATAACTCAGTGCATTGCATATGGATAGTTTTACTAAAAACTGATATAACTTATTGCATTGCATATGGATAGTTTTATTAAAAACTGATATAACTTATTGCATTGCATATGGATAGTTTTATTAAAAACTGATATAACTTATTGCATTGCATATGGATGGTTTTACTAAAAACTGATATAAGTCAGTGCATTGCATATGGATAGTTTTATTAAAAACTGATATAACTCAGTGCATTGCATATTGATAGTTTTATTAAAAACTGATATAACTTATTGCATTGCATATGGATAGTTTTATTAAAAACTGATATAACTTATTGCATTGCATATGGATAGTTTTACTAAAAACTGATATAAGTCAGTGCATTGCATATGGATAGTTTTATTAAAAACTGATATAACTCAGTGCATTGCATATGGATAGTTTTACTAAAAACTGATATAACTCAGTGCATTGCATATGGATAGTTTTATTAAAAACTGATATAACTTATTGCATTGCATATGGATAGTTTTATTAAAAACTGATATAACTCAGTGCATTGCATATGGATAGTTTTATTAAAAACTGATATAACTTATTGCATTGCATATGGATAGTTTTATTAAAAACTGATATAACTCAGTGCATAGCATATGGATAGTTTTATTAAAAACTGATATAACTCAGTGCATTGCATATGGATAGTTTTATTAAAAATTGATATAAATCAGAGCATTGCATATGGATAGTTTTATTAAAAACTGATATAACTTATTGCATTGCATATGGATAGTTTTATTAAAAACTGATATAACTTATTGCATTGCTTATGGATAGTTTTATTGAAAACTGATATAACTCGCTGCATTGCATATGGATAGTTTTATTAAAAACTGATATAACTCAGAGCATTACATATGGATAGTTTTATTAAAAACTGATATAACTTATTGCATTGCATATGGATAGTTTTATTAAAAACTGATATAACTTATTGCATTGCATATGGATAGTTTTATTAAAAACTGATATAACTCAGAGCATTGCATATGGATAGTTTTATTAAAAACTGATATAACTCAGTGCATTGCATATGGATAGTTTTATTAAAAACTGATATAACTTATTGCATTGCATATGGATAGTTTTATTGAAAACTGATATAACTCAGTGCATTGCATATGGATAGTTTTATTAAAAACTGATATAACTCACTGCATTGCATATGGATAGTTTTATTAAAAACTGATATAACTCAGAGCATTGCATATGGATAGTTTTATTAAAAACTGATATAACTCGCTGCATTGCATATGGATAGTTTTATTAAAAACTGATATAACTCAGAGCATTGCATATGGATAGTTTTATTAAAAACTGATATAACTCAGAGCATTGCATATGGATAGTTTTATTAAAAACTGATATAACTTATTGCATTGCATATGAATAGTTTTATTAAAAACTGATATAACTTATTGCATTGCTTATGGATAGTTTTATTAAAACCTGATATAACTTATTGCATTACTTATGGATAGTTTTATTAAAACCTGATATAACTCGCTGCATTGCATATGGATAGTTTTATTAAAAACTGATATAACTTATTGCATTGCTTATGGATAGTTTTATTAAAAACTGATATAACTCACTGCATTGCATATGGATAGTTTTATTAAAAACTGATATAACTTATTGCATTGCTTATGGATAGTTTTATTAAAACCTGATATAACTCACTGCATTGCATATGGATAGTTTTATTAAAAACTGATATAACTTATTGCATTGCTTATGGATAGTTTTATTAAAAATTGATATAACTCACTGCATTGCATATGGATAGTTTTATTAAAAACTGATATAACTTATTGCATTGCATATGGATAGTTTTATTGAAAACTGATATAACTCAGTGCATTGCATATGGATAGTTTTATTAAAAACTGATATAACTTATTGCATTGCATATGGATAGTTTTATTAAAAACTGATATAACTTATTGCATTGCTTATGGATAGTTTTATTAAAACCTGATATAACTCACTGCATTGCATGTGGATAGTTTTATTAAAAACTGATATAACTTATTGCATTGCATATGGATAGTTTTATTAAAAACTGATATAACTTATTGCATTGCTTATGGATAGTTTTATTAAAACCTGATATAACTCACTGCATTGCATATGGATAGTTTTATTAAAAACTGATATAACTTATTGCATTGCATATGGATAGTTTTATTAAAAACTGATATAACTTATTGCATTGCATATGGATAGTTTATTGAAAACTGATATAACTCAGTGCATTGCATATGGATAGTTTTATTAAAAACTGATATAACTCACTGCATTGCATATGGATAGTTTTATTAAAAACTGATATAACTTATTGCATTGCTTATGGATAGTTTTATTAAAAACTGATATAACTCACTGCATTGCATATGGATAGTTTTATTAAAAACTGATATAACTTATTGCATTGCATATGGATAGTTTTATTGAAAACTGATATAACTCAGTGCATTGCATATGGATAGTTTTATTAAAAACTGATATAACTCAGAGCATTGCATATGGATAGTTTTATTAAAAACTGATATAACTTATTGCATTGCATATGGATAGTTTTATTAAAAACTGATATACCTTATTGCATTGCTTATGGATAGTTTTATTAAAACCTGATATAACTCACTGCATTGCATATGGATAGTTTTATTAAAAACTGATATAACTTATTGCATTGCATATGGATAGTTTTATTAAAAACTGATATAACTTATTGCATTGCAGATGGATAGTTTTATTAAAAACTGATATAACTCAGAGCATTGCATATGGATAGTTTTATTAAAAACTGATATAACTCAGAGCATTGCATATGGATAGTTTTATTAAAAACTGATATAACTCAGAGCATTGCATATGGATAGTTTTATTAAAAACTGATATAACTTATTGCATTGCATATGAATAGTTTTATTAAAAACTGATATAACTTATTGCATTGCTTATGGATAGTTTTATTAAAACCTGATATAACTCACTGCATTGCATATGGATAGTTTTATTAAAAACTGATATAACTTATTGCATTGCATATGGATAGTTTTATTGAAAACTGATATAACTCAGTGCATTGCTTATGGATAGTTTTATTAAAAACTGATATAACTCAGAGCATTGCATATGGATAGTTTTAGTAAAAACTGATATAACTTATTGCATTGCATATGGATAGTTTTATTAAAAACTGATATAACTTATTGCATTGCATATGGATAGTTTTATTAAAAACTGATATAACTTATTGCATTGCTTATGGATAGTTTTATTAAAAACTGATATAACTTATTGCATTACTTATGGATAGTTTTATTAAAACCTGATATAACTCGCTGCATTGCATATGGATAGTTTTATTAAAAACTGATATAACTTATTGCATTGCTTATGGATAGTTTTATTAAAAACTGATATAACTCACTGCATTGCATATGGATAGTTTTATTAAAAACTGATATAACTTATTGCATTGCTTATGGATAGTTTTATTAAAACCTGATATAACTCACTGCATTGCATATGGATAGTTTTATTAAAAACTGATATAACTTATTGCATTGCTTATGGATAGTTTTATTAAAAACTGATATAACTCACTGCATTGCATATGGATAGTTTTATTAAAAACTGATATAACTTATTGCATTGCATATGGATAGTTTTATTGAAAACTGATATAACTCAGTGCATTGCATATGGATAGTTTTATTAAAAACTGATATAACTTATTGCATTGCATATGGATAGTTTTATTAAAAACTGATATAACTTATTGCATTGCTTATGGATAGTTTTATTAAAACCTGATATAACTCACTGCATTGCATGTGGATAGTTTTATTAAAAACTGATATAACTTATTGCATTGCATATGGATTGTTTTATTGAAAACTGATATAACTCAGTGCATTGTATATGGATAGTTTTATTAAAAACTGATATAACTCAGAGCATTGCATATGGATAGTTTTATTAAAAACTGATTTAACTTATTGCATTGCATATGGATAGTTTTATTAAAAACTGATATACCTTATTGCATTGCTTATGGATAGTTTTATTAAAACCTGATATAACTCACTGCATTGCATATGGATAGTTTTATTAAAAACTGATATAACTTATTGCATTGCATATGGATAGTTTTATTAAAACTGATATAACTTATTGCATTGCATATGGATAGTTTTATTAAAAACTGATATAACTCAGAGCATTGCATATGGATAGTTTTATTAAAAACTGATATAACTCAGAGCATTGCATATGGATAGTTTTATTAAAAACTGATATAACTTATTGCATTGCATATGGATAGTTTTATTAAAAACTGATATAACTTATTGCATTGCATATGGTTAGTTTAATTAAAAACTGATATAACTCACTGCATTGCATATGGATAGTTTTATTAAAACCTGATATAACTTATTGCATTGCATATGGATAGTTTTATTAAAAACTGATATAACTTATTGCATTGCATATGGATAGTTTTATTGAAAACTGATATAACTCAGTGCATTGCATATGGATAGTTTTATTAAAAACTGATATAACTCACTGCATTGCATATGGATAGTTTTATTAAAAACTGATATAACTTATTGCATTGCTTATGGATAGTTTTATTAAAAACTGATATAACTCACTGCATTGCATATGGATAGTTTTATTAAAAACTGATATAACTTATTGCATTGCATATGGATAGTTTTATTAAAAACTGATATAACTTATTGCATTGCTTATGGATAGTTTTATTAAAACCTGATATAACTCACTGCATTGCATATGGATAGTTTTATTAAAAACTGATATAACTTATTGCATTGCATATGGATAGTTTTATTAAAAACTGATATAACTTATTGCATTGCATATGGATAGTTTTATTGAAAACTGATATAACTCAGTGCATTGCATATGGATAGTTTTATTAAAAACTGATATAACTCACTGCATTGCATATGGATAGTTTTATTAAAAACTGATATAACTTATTGCATTGCTTATGGATAGTTTTATTAAAACCTGATATAACTCACTGCATTGCATATGGATAGGTTTATTAAAAACTGATATAACTTATTGCATTGCTTATGGATAGTTTTATTAAAAACTGATATAACTCACTGCATTGCATATGGATAGTTTTATTAAAAACTGATATAACTTATTGCATTGCTTACGGATAGTTTTATTAAAACCTGATATAACTCACTGCATTGCATATGGATAGTTTTATTAAAAACTGATATAACTTATTGCATTGCTTATGGATAGTTTTATTAAAAACTGATATAACTCACTGCATTGCATATGGATAGTTTTATTAAAAACTGATATAAATTATTGCATTGCATATGGATAGTTTTATTGAAAACTGATATAACTCAGTGCATTGCATATGGATAGTTTTATTAAAAACTGATATAACTCACTGCATTGCATATGGATAGTTTTATTAAAAACTGATATAACTTATTGCATTGCATATGGATAGTTTTATTAAAAACTGATATAACTTATTGCATTGCTTATGGATAGTTTTATTAAAACCTGATATAACTCACTGCATTGCATATGGATAGTTTTATTAAAAACTGATATAACTTATTGCATTGCATATGGATAGTTTTATTAAAAACTGATATAACTTATTGCATTGCATATGGATAGTTTATTGAAAACTGATATAACTCAGTGCATTGCATATGGATAGTTTTATTAAAAACTGATATAACTCACTGCATTGCATATGGATAGTTTTATTAAAAACTGATATAACTTATTGCATTGCTTATGGATAGTTTTATTAAAAACTGATATAACTCACTGCATTGCATATGGATAGTTTTATTAAAAACTGATATAACTTATTGCATTGCATATGGATAGTTTTATTGAAAACTGATATAACTCAGTGCATTGCATATGGATAGTTTTATTAAAAACTGATATAACTCAGAGCATTGCATATGGATAGTTTTATTAAAAACTGATATAACTTATTGCATTGCATATGGATAGTTTTATTAAAAACTGATATACCTTATTGCATTGCTTATGGATAGTTTTATTAAAACCTGATATAACTCACTGCATTGCATATGGATAGTTTTATTAAAAACTGATATAACTTATTGCATTGCATATGGATAGTTTTATTAAAAACTGATATAACTTATTGCATTGCATATGGATAGTTTTATTAAAAACTGATATAACTCAGAGCATTGCATATGGATAGTTTTATTAAAAACTGATATAACTCAGAGCATTGCATATGGATAGTTTTATTAAAAACTGATATAACTTATTGCATTGCATATGGATAGTTTTATTAAAAACTGATATAACTTATTGCATTGCATATGGTTAGTTTAATTAAAAACTGATATAACTCACTGCATTGCATATGGATAGTTTTATTAAAACCTGATATAACTTATTGCATTGCATATGGATAGTTTTATTAAAAACTGATATAACTTATTGCATTGCATATGGATAGTTTTATTGAAAACTGATATAACTCAGTGCATTGCATATGGATAGTTTTATTAAAAACTGATATAACTCACTGCATTGCATATGGATAGTTTTATTAAAAACTGATATAACTTATTGCATTGCATATGGATAGTTTTATTAAAAACTGATATAACTTATTGCATTGCTTATGGATAGTTTTATTAAAACCTGATATAACTCACTGCATTGCATGTGGATAGTTTTATTAAAAACTGATATAACTTATTGCATTGCATATGGATAGTTTTATTAAAAACTGATATAACTTATTGCATTGCTTATGGATAGTTTTATTAAAACCTGATATAACTCACTGCATTGCATATGGATAGTTTTATTAAAAACTGATATAACTTATTGCATTGCATATGGATAGTTTTATTAAAAACTGATATAACTTATTGCATTGCATATGGATAGTTTATTGAAAACTGATATAACTCAGTGCATTGCATATGGATAGTTTTATTAAAAACTGTTATAACTCACTGCATTGCATATGGATAGTTTTATTAAAAACTGATATAACTTATTGCATTGCTTATGGATAGTTTTATTAAAAACTGATATAACTCACTGCATTGCATATGGATAGTTTTATTAAAAACTGATATAACTTATTGCATTGCATATGGATAGTTTTATTGAAAACTGATATAACTCAGTGCATTGCATATGGATAGTTTTATTAAAAACTGATATAACTCAGAGCATTGCATATGGATAGTTTTATTAAAAACTGATATAACTTATTGCATTGCATATGGATAGTTTTATTAAAAACTGATATACCTTATTGCATTGCTTATGGATAGTTTTATTAAAACCTGATATAACTCACTGCATTGCATATGGATAGTTTTATTAAAAACTGATATAACTTATTGCATTGCATATGGATAGTTTTATTAAAAACTGATATAACTTATTGCATTGCATATGGATAGTTTTATTAAAAACTGATATAACTCAGAGCATTGCATATGGATAGTTTTATTAAAAACAGATATAACTCAGAGCATTGCATATGGATAGTTTTATTAAAAACTGATATAACTTATTGCATTGCATATGGATAGTTTTATTAAAAACTGATATAACTTATTGCATTGCATATGGTTAGTTTAATTAAAAACTGATATAACTCACTGCATTGCATATGGATAGTTTTATTAAAACCTGATATAACTTATTGCATTGCATATGGATAGTTTTATTAAAAACTGATATAACTTATTGCATTGCATATGGATAGTTTTATTGAAAACTGATATAACTCAGTGCATTGCATATGGATAGTTTTACTAAAAACTGATATAACTCACTGCATTGCATATGGATAGTTTTATTAAAAACTGATATAACTTATTGCATTGCTTATGGATAGTTTTATTAAAAACTGATATAACTCACTGCATTGCATATGGATAGTTTTATTAAAAACTGATATAACTTATTGCATTGCATATGGATAGTTTTATTAAAAACTGATATAACTTATTGCATTGCATATGGTTAGTTTAATTAAAAACTGATATAACTCACTGCATTGCATATGGATAGTTTTATTAAAACCTGATATAACTTATTGCATTGCATATGGATAGTTTTATTAAAAACTGATATAACTTATTGCATTGCATATGGATAGTTTTATTGAAAACTGATATAACTCAGTGCATTGCATATGGATAGTTTTATTAAAAACTGATATAACTCACTGCATTGCATATGGATAGTTTTATTAAAAACTGATATAACTTATTGCATTGCTTATGGATAGTTTTATTAAAAACTGATATAACTCACTGCATTGCATATGGATAGTTTTATTAAAAACTGATATAACTTATTGCATTGCATATGGATAGTTTTATTAAAAACTGATATAACTTATTGCATTGCTTATGGATAGTTTTATTAAAACCTGATATAACTCACTGCATTGCATATGGATAGTTTTATTAAAAACTGATATAACTTATTGCATTGCATATGGATAGTTTTATTAAAAACTGATATAACTTATTGCATTGCATATGGATAGTTTTATTGAAAACTGATATAACTCAGTGCATTGCATATGGATAGTTTTATTAAAAACTGATATAACTCACTGCATTGCATATGGATAGTTTTATTAAAAACTGATATAACTTATTGCATTGCTTATGGATAGTTTTATTAAAACCTGATATAACTCACTGCATTGCATATGGATAGGTTTATTAAAAACTGATATAACTTATTGCATTGCTTATGGATAGTTTTATTAAAAACTGATATAACTCACTGCATTGCATATGGATAGTTTTATTAAAAACTGATATAACTTATTGCATTGCTTACGGATAGTTTTATTAAAACCTGATATAACTCACTGCATTGCATATGGATAGTTTTATTAAAAACTGATATAACTTATTGCATTGCTTATGGATAGTTTTATTAAAAACTGATATAACTCACTGCATTGCATATGGATAGTTTTATTAAAAACTGATATAAATTATTGCATTGCATATGGATAGTTTTATTGAAAACTGATATAACTCAGTGCATTGCATATGGATAGTTTTATTAAAAACTGATATAACTCACTGCATTGCATATGGATAGTTTTATTAAAAACTGATATAACTTATTGCATTGCATATGGATAGTTTTATTAAAAACTGATATAACTTATTGCATTGCATATGGATAGTTTTATTAAAAACTGATATAACTCAGTACATTGCATATGGTTAGTTTAATTAAAAACTGATATAACTCAGTGCATTGCATATGGATAGTTTTATTAAAAACTGATATAACTTATTGCATTGCATATGGATAGTTTTATTAAAAACTGATATAACTCAGTGCATTGCATATGGTTAGTTTAATTAAAAACTGATATAACTCAGTGCATTGCATATGGATAGTTTTATTAAAAACTGCTATAACTTATTGCATTGCGTATGGATAGTTTTATTAAAAACTGATATAACTCAGTGCATTGCATATGGATAGTTTTATTAAAAACTGATATAACTCACTGCATTGCATATGGATAGTTTTATTAAAAACTGATATAACTTATTGCATTGCTTATGGATAGTTTTATTAAAACCTGATATAACTCACTGCATTGCATATGGATAGTTTTATTAAAAACTGATATAACTTATTGCATTGCATATGGATAGTTTTATTAAAAACTGATATAACTTATTGCATTGCATATGGATAGTTTATTGAAAACTGATATAACTCAGTGCATTGCATATGGATAGTTTTATTAAAAACTGATATAACTCACTGCATTGCATATGGATAGTTTTATTAAAAACTGATATAACTTATTGCATTGCTTATGGATAGTTTTATTAAAACCTGATATAACTCACTGCATTGCATATGGATAGGTTTATTAAAAACTGATATAACTTATTGCATTGCTTATGGATAGTTTTATTAAAAACTGATATAACTCACTGCATTGCATATGGATAGTTTTATTAAAAACTGATATAACTTATTGCATTGCTTACGGATAGTTTTATTAAAACCTGATATAACTCACTGCATTGCATATGGATAGTTTTATTAAAAACTGATATAACTTATTGCATTGCTTATGGATAGTTTTATTAAAAACTGATATAACTCACTGCATTGCATATGGATAGTTTTATTAAAAACTGATATAAATTATTGCATTGCATATGGATAGTTTTATTGAAAACTGATATAACTCAGTGCATTGCATATGGATAGTTTTATTAAAAACTGATATAACTCACTGCATTGCATATGGATAGTTTTATTAAAAACTGATATAACTTATTGCATTGCATATGGATAGTTTTATTAAAAACTGATATAACTTATTGCATTGCTTATGGATAGTTTTATTAAAACCTGATATAACTCACTGCATTGCATATGGATAGTTTTATTAAAAACTGATATAACTTATTGCATTGCATATGGATAGTTTTATTAAAAACTGATATAACTTATTGCATTGCATATGGATAGTTTATTGAAAACTGATATAACTCAGTGCATTGCATATGGATAGTTTTATTAAAAACTGATATAACTCACTGCATTGCATATGGATAGTTTTATTAAAAACTGATATAACTTATTGCATTGCTTATGGATAGTTTTATTAAAAACTGATATAACTCACTGCATTGCATATGGATAGTTTTATTAAAAACTGATATAACTTATTGCATTGCATATGGATAGTTTTATTGAAAACTGATATAACTCAGTGCATTGCATATGGATAGTTTTATTAAAAACTGATATAACTCAGAGCATTGCATATGGATAGTTTTATTAAAAACTGATATAACTTATTGCATTGCATATGGATAGTTTTATTAAAAACTGATATACCTTATTGCATTGCTTATGGATAGTTTTATTAAAACCTGATATAACTCACTGCATTGCATATGGATAGTTTTATTAAAAACTGATATAACTTATTGCATTGCATATGGATAGTTTTATTAAAAACTGATATAACTTATTGCATTGCATATGGATAGTTTTATTAAAAACTGATATAACTCAGAGCATTGCATATGGATAGTTTTATTAAAAACTGATATAACTCAGAGCATTGCATATGGATAGTTTTATTAAAAACTGATATAACTTATTGCATTGCATATGGATAGTTTTATTAAAAACTGATATAACTTATTGCATTGCATATGGTTAGTTTAATTAAAAACTGATATAACTCACTGCATTGCATATGGATAGTTTTATTAAAACCTGATATAACTTATTGCATTGCATATGGATAGTTTTATTAAAAACTGATATAACTTATTGCATTGCATATGGATAGTTTTATTGAAAACTGATATAACTCAGTGCATTGCATATGGATAGTTTTATTAAAAACTGATATAACTCACTGCATTGCATATGGATAGTTTTATTAAAAACTGATATAACTTATTGCATTGCATATGGATAGTTTTATTAAAAACTGATATAACTTATTGCATTGCTTATGGATAGTTTTATTAAAACCTGATATAACTCACTGCATTGCATGTGGATAGTTTTATTAAAAACTGATATAACTTATTGCATTGCATATGGATAGTTTTATTAAAAACTGATATAACTTATTGCATTGCTTATGGATAGTTTTATTAAAACCTGATATAACTCACTGCATTGCATATGGATAGTTTTATTAAAAACTGATATAACTTATTGCATTGCATATGGATAGTTTTATTAAAAACTGATATAACTTATTGCATTGCATATGGATAGTTTATTGAAAACTGATATAACTCAGTGCATTGCATATGGATAGTTTTATTAAAAACTGTTATAACTCACTGCATTGCATATGGATAGTTTTATTAAAAACTGATATAACTTATTGCATTGCTTATGGATAGTTTTATTAAAAACTGATATAACTCACTGCATTGCATATGGATAGTTTTATTAAAAACTGATATAACTTATTGCATTGCATATGGATAGTTTTATTGAAAACTGATATAACTCAGTGCATTGCATATGGATAGTTTTATTAAAAACTGATATAACTCAGAGCATTGCATATGGATAGTTTTATTAAAAACTGATATAACTTATTGCATTGCATATGGATAGTTTTATTAAAAACTGATATACCTTATTGCATTGCTTATGGATAGTTTTATTAAAACCTGATATAACTCACTGCATTGCATATGGATAGTTTTATTAAAAACTGATATAACTTATTGCATTGCATATGGATAGTTTTATTAAAAACTGATATAACTTATTGCATTGCATATGGATAGTTTTATTAAAAACTGATATAACTCAGAGCATTGCATATGGATAGTTTTATTAAAAACAGATATAACTCAGAGCATTGCATATGGATAGTTTTATTAAAAACTGATATAACTTATTGCATTGCATATGGATAGTTTTATTAAAAACTGATATAACTTATTGCATTGCATATGGTTAGTTTAATTAAAAACTGATATAACTCACTGCATTGCATATGGATAGTTTTATTAAAACCTGATATAACTTATTGCATTGCATATGGATAGTTTTATTAAAAACTGATATAACTTATTGCATTGCATATGGATAGTTTTATTGAAAACTGATATAACTCAGTGCATTGCATATGGATAGTTTTACTAAAAACTGATATAACTCACTGCATTGCATATGGATAGTTTTATTAAAAACTGATATAACTTATTGCATTGCTTATGGATAGTTTTATTAAAAACTGATATAACTCACTGCATTGCATATGGATAGTTTTATTAAAAACTGATATAACTTATTGCATTGCATATGGATAGTTTTATTAAAAACTGATATAACTTATTGCATTGCATATGGTTAGTTTAATTAAAAACTGATATAACTCACTGCATTGCATATGGATAGTTTTATTAAAACCTGATATAACTTATTGCATTGCATATGGATAGTTTTATTAAAAACTGATATAACTTATTGCATTGCATATGGATAGTTTTATTGAAAACTGATATAACTCAGTGCATTGCATATGGATAGTTTTATTAAAAACTGATATAACTCACTGCATTGCATATGGATAGTTTTATTAAAAACTGATATAACTTATTGCATTGCTTATGGATAGTTTTATTAAAAACTGATATAACTCACTGCATTGCATATGGATAGTTTTATTAAAAACTGATATAACTTATTGCATTGCATATGGATAGTTTTATTAAAAACTGATATAACTTATTGCATTGCTTATGGATAGTTTTATTAAAACCTGATATAACTCACTGCATTGCATATGGATAGTTTTATTAAAAACTGATATAACTTATTGCATTGCATATGGATAGTTTTATTAAAAACTGATATAACTTATTGCATTGCATATGGATAGTTTTATTGAAAACTGATATAACTCAGTGCATTGCATATGGATAGTTTTATTAAAAACTGATATAACTCACTGCATTGCATATGGATAGTTTTATTAAAAACTGATATAACTTATTGCATTGCTTATGGATAGTTTTATTAAAACCTGATATAACTCACTGCATTGCATATGGATAGGTTTATTAAAAACTGATATAACTTATTGCATTGCTTATGGATAGTTTTATTAAAAACTGATATAACTCACTGCATTGCATATGGATAGTTTTATTAAAAACTGATATAACTTATTGCATTGCTTACGGATAGTTTTATTAAAACCTGATATAACTCACTGCATTGCATATGGATAGTTTTATTAAAAACTGATATAACTTATTGCATTGCTTATGGATAGTTTTATTAAAAACTGATATAACTCACTGCATTGCATATGGATAGTTTTATTAAAAACTGATATAAATTATTGCATTGCATATGGATAGTTTTATTGAAAACTGATATAACTCAGTGCATTGCATATGGATAGTTTTATTAAAAACTGATATAACTCACTGCATTGCATATGGATAGTTTTATTAAAAACTGATATAACTTATTGCATTGCATATGGATAGTTTTATTAAAAACTGATATAACTTATTGCATTGCATATGGATAGTTTTATTAAAAACTGATATAACTCAGTACATTGCATATGGTTAGTTTAATTAAAAACTGATATAACTCAGTGCATTGCATATGGATAGTTTTATTAAAAACTGATATAACTTATTGCATTGCATATGGATAGTTTTATTAAAAACTGATATAACTCAGTGCATTGCATATGGTTAGTTTAATTAAAAACTGATATAACTCAGTGCATTGCATATGGATAGTTTTATTAAAAACTGCTATAACTTATTGCATTGCGTATGGATAGTTTTATTAAAAACTGATATAACTCAGTGCATTGCATATGGATAGTTTTATTAAAAACTGATATAACTCACTGCATTGCATATGGATAGTTTTATTAAAAACTGATATAACTTATTGCATTGCTTATGGATAGTTTTATTAAAACCTGATATAACTCACTGCATTGCATATGGATAGTTTTATTAAAAACTGATATAACTTATTGCATTGCATATGGATAGTTTTATTAAAAACTGATATAACTTATTGCATTGCATATGGATAGTTTATTGAAAACTGATATAACTCAGTGCATTGCATATGGATAGTTTTATTAAAAACTGATATAACTCACTGCATTGCATATGGATAGTTTTATTAAAAACTGATATAACTTATTGCATTGCTTATGGATAGTTTTATTAAAAACTGATATAACTCACTGCATTGCATATGGATAGTTTTATTAAAAACTGATATAACTTATTGCATTGCATATGGATAGTTTTATTGAAAACTGATATAACTCAGTGCATTGCATATGGATAGTTTTATTAAAAACTGATATAACTCAGAGCATTGCATATGGATAGTTTTATTAAAAACTGATATAACTTATTGCATTGCATATGGATAGTTTTATTAAAAACTGATATACCTTATTGCATTGCTTATGGATAGTTTTATTAAAACCTGATATAACTCACTGCATTGCATATGGATAGTTTTATTAAAAACTGATATAACTTATTGCATTGCATATGGATAGTTTTATTAAAAACTGATATAACTTATTGCATTGCATATGGATAGTTTTATTAAAAACTGATATAACTCAGAGCATTGCATATGGATAGTTTTATTAAAAACTGATATAACTCAGAGCATTGCATATGGATAGTTTTATTAAAAACTGATATAACTTATTGCATTGCATATGGATAGTTTTATTAAAAACTGATATAACTTATTGCATTGCATATGGTTAGTTTAATTAAAAACTGATATAACTCACTGCATTGCATATGGATAGTTTTATTAAAACCTGATATAACTTATTGCATTGCATATGGATAGTTTTATTAAAAACTGATATAACTTATTGCATTGCATATGGATAGTTTTATTGAAAACTGATATAACTCAGTGCATTGCATATGGATAGTTTTATTAAAAACTGATATAACTCACTGCATTGCATATGGATAGTTTTATTAAAAACTGATATAACTTAATGCATTGCTTATGGATAGTTTTATTAAAAACTGATATAACTCACTGCATTGCATATGGATAGTTTTATTAAAAACTGATATAACTTATTGCATTGCATATGGATAGTTTTATTAAAAACTGATATAACTTATTGCATTGCTTATGGATAGTTTTATTAAAACCTGATATAACTCACTGCATTGCATATGGATAGTTTTATTAAAAACTGATATAACTTATTGCATTGCATATGGATAGTTTTATTAAAAACTGATATAACTTATTGCATTGCATATGGATAGTTTTATTGAAAACTGATATAACTCAGTGCATTGCATATGGATAGTTTTATTAAAAACTGATATAACTCACTGCATTGCATATGGATAGTTTTATTAAAAACTGATATAACTTATTGCATTGCTTATGGATAGTTTTATTAAAACCTGATATAACTCACTGCATTGCATATGGATAGGTTTATTAAAAACTGATATAACTTATTGCATTGCTTATGGATAGTTTTATTAAAAACTGATATAACTCACTGCATTGCATATGGATAGTTTTATTAAAAACTGATATAACTTATTGCATTGCTTACGGATAGTTTTATTAAAACCTGATATAACTCACTGCATTGCATATGGATAGTTTTATTAAAAACTGATATAACTTATTGCATTGCTTATGGATAGTTTTATTAAAAACTGATATAACTCACTGCATTGCATATGGATAGTTTTATTAAAAACTGATATAAATTATTGCATTGCATATGGATAGTTTTATTGAAAACTGATATAACTCAGTGCATTGCATATGGATAGTTTTATTAAAAACTGATATAACTCACTGCATTGCATATGGATAGTTTTATTAAAAACTGATATAACTTATTGCATTGCATATGGATAGTTTTATTAAAAACTGATATAACTTATTGCATTGCATATGGATAGTTTTATTAAAAACTGATATAACTCAGTACATTGCATATGGTTAGTTTAATTAAAAACTGATATAACTCAGTGCATTGCATATGGATAGTTTTATTAAAAACTGATATAACTTATTGCATTGCATATGGATAGTTTTATTAAAAACTGATATAACTCAGTGCATTGCATATGGTTAGTTTAATTAAAAACTGATATAACTCAGTGCATTGCATATGGATAGTTTTATTAAAAACTGCTATAACTTATTGCATTGCGTATGGATAGTTTTATTAAAAACTGATATAACTCAGTGCATTGCATATGGATAGTTTTATTAAAAACTGATATAACTCACTGCATTGCATATGGATAGTTTTATTAAAAACTGATATAACTTATTGCATTGCATATGGATAGTTTTATTAAAAACTGATATAACTCACTGCATTGCATATGGATAGTTTTATTAAAAACTGATATAACTCACTGCATTGCATATGGATAGTTTTATTAAAAACTGATATAACTCAGTGCATTGCATATGGTTAGTTTAATTAAAAACTGATATAACTCAGTGCATTGCATATGGATAGTTTTATTAAAAACTGATATAACTTATTGCATTGCGTATGGATAGTTTTATTAAAAACTGATATAACTCAGTTCATTGCATATGGATAGTTTTATTAAAAACTGATATAACTTATTGCATTGCATATGGATAGTTTTATTAAAAACTGATATAACTCAGAGCATTGCATATGGATAGTTTTATTAAAAACTGATATAACTCACTGCATTGCATATGGATAGTTTTATTAGAAACTGATATAACTCACTGCATTGCATATGGATAGTTTTATTAAAAACTGATATAACTTATTGCGTTGCATATGGATAGTTTTATTAAAAACTGATATAACTCAGTGCATTGCATATGGTTAGTTTTATTAAAAACTGATATAACTCACTGCATTGCATATGGATAGTTTTATTAAAAACTGATATAACTCACTGCATTGCATATGGATAGTTTTATTAAAAACTGATATAACTTATTGCATTGCATATGGATAGTTTTATTAAAAACTGATATAACTCAGTGCATTGCATATGGTTAGTTTAATTAAAAACTGATATAACTCAGTGCATTGCATATGGATAGTTTTATTAAAAACTGATATAACTTATTGCATTGCATATGGATAGTTTTATTAAAAACTGATATAACTCAGTGCATTGCATATGGTTAGTTTTATTAAAAACTGATATAACTCACTGCATTGCATATGGATAGTTTTATTAAAAACTGATATAACTCACTGCATTGCATATGGATAGTTTTATTAAAAACTGATATAACTTATTGCATTGCATATGGATAGTTTTATTAAAAACTGATATAACTCAGTGCATTGCATATGGTTAGTTTAATTAAAAACTGATATAGCTCAGTGCATTGCATATGGATAGTTTTATTAAAAACTGATATAACTTATTGCATTGCATATGGATAGTTTTATTAAAAACTGATATAACTCAGTGCATTGCATATGGTTAGTTAATTAAAAACTGATATAACTCAGTGCTTTGCATATGGATAGTTTTATTAAAAACTGATATAACTTATTGCATTGCGTATGGATAGTTTTATTAAAAACTGATATAACTCAGTGCATTGCATATGGATAGTTTTATTAAAAACTGATATAACTCACTGCATTGCATATGGATAGTTTTATTAAAAACTGATATAACTTATTGCATTGCATATGGATAGTTTTATTAAAAACTGATATAACCCACTGCATTGCATATGGATAGTTTTATTAAAAACTGATATAACTCACTGCATTGCATATGGATAGTTTTATTAAAAACTGATATAACTCAGTGCATTGCATATGGTTAGTTTAATTAAAAACTGATATAACTCAGTGCATTGCATATGGATAGTTTTATTAAAAACTGATATAACTTATTGCATTGCGTATGGATAGTTTTATTAAAAACTGATATAACTCAGTGCATTGCATATGGATAGTTTTATTAAAAACTGATATAACTCACTGCATTGCATATGGATAGTTTTATTAAAAACTGATATAACTTATTGCATTGCATATGGATAGTTTTATTAAAAACTGATATAACTCACTGCATTGCATATGGATAGTTTTATTAAAAACTGATATAACTCACTGCATTGCATATGGATAGTTTTATTAAAAACTGATATAACTCAGTGCATTGCATATGGTTAGTTTTATTAAAAACTGATATAACTTATTGCATTGCTTATGGATAGTTTTATTAAAAACTGATATAACTTATTGCATTGCGTATGGATAGTTTTATTAAAAACTGATATAACTCACTGCATTGCATATGGATAGTTTTATTAAAAACTGATATAACTCAGTGCATTGCATATGGATAGTTTTATTAAAAACTGATATAACTCAGTGCATTGCATATGGATAGTTTTATTAAAAACTGATATAACTCAGAGCATTGCATATGGATAGTTTTATTAAAAACTGATATAACTCACTGCATTGCATATGGATAGTTTTATTAAAAACTGATATAACTCACTGCATTGCATATGGATAGTTTTATTAAAAACTGATATAACTCACTGCATTGCATTTGGATAATTTTATTAAAAACTGATATAACTTATTGCATTGCATATGGATAGTTTTATTAAAAACTGATATAACTTATTGCATTGCATATGGACAGTTTTATTAATACCTGATATAACTCAGTACATTGCATATGGTTAGTTTTATTAAAAACTGATATAACTCAGTGCATTGCATATGGATAGTTTTATTAAAAACTGATATAACTCACTGCATTGCATATGGATAGTTTTATTAAAAACTGATATAACTCACTGCATTGCATATGGATAGTTTTATTAAAAACTGATATAACTTATTGCATTGCATATGGATAGTTTTATTAAAAACTGATATAACTCAGTGCATTGCATATGGTTAGTTTTATTAAAAACTGATATAACTCACTGCATTGCATATGGATAGTTTTATTAAAAACTGATATAACTCACTGCATTGCATATGGATAGTTTTATTAAAAACTGATATAACTTATTGCATTGCATATGGATAGTTTTATTAAAAACTGATATAACTTATTGCATTGCATATGGATAGTTTTATTAAAAACTGATATAACTCAGTGCATTGCATATGGTTAGTTTAATTAAAAACTGATATAACTCAGTGCATTGCATATGGATAGTTTTATTAAAAACTGATATAACTTATTGCATTGCGTATGGATAGTTTTATTAAAAACTGATATAACTCAGTGCATTGCATATGGATAGTTTAATAAAAACTGATATAACTTATTGCATTGCATATGGATAGTTTTATTAAAAACTGATATAACTCACTGCATTGCATATGGATAGTTTTATTAAAAACTGATATAACTTATTGCATTGCATATGGATAGTTTTATTAAAAACTGATATAACTCAGAGCATTGCATATGGATAGTTTTATTAAAAACTGATATAACTCACTGCATTGCATATGGATAGTTTTATTAAAAACTGATATAACTCACTGCATTGCATATGGATAGTTTTATTAAAAACTGATATAACTTATTGCATTGCATATGGATAGTTTTATTAAAAACTGATATATTTTATTGCATTGCATATGGATAGTTTTATTAAAAACTGATATAACTCAGTGCATTGCATATGGTTAGTTTTATTAAAAACTGATATAACTCAGTGCATTGCATATGGATAGTTTTATTTAAAACTGATATAACTCAGTGCATTGCATATGGATAGTTTTATTAAAAACAGATATAACTCAGTGCATTGCATATGCATAGTTTTATTAAAAACTGATATAACTCAGTGCATTGCATATGGATAGTTTTATTAAAAACTGATATAACTCAGTGCATTGCATATGGATAGTTTTATTAAAAACTGATATAACTTATTGCATTGCATATGGATAGTTTTATTAAAAACTGATATAACTCACTGCATTGCATATGGATAGTTTTATTAAAAACTGATATAACTCAGTGCATTGCATATGGATAGTTTTATTAAAAACTGATATAACTCAGTGCATTGCATATGGATAGTTTTATTAAAAACTGATATAACTCAGTGCATTGCATATGGATAGTTTTATTAAAAACTGATATAACTCAGAGCATTGCATATGAATAGTTTTATTAAAAACTGATATAACTCAGTGCATTGCATATGGATAGTTTTATTAAAAACTGATATAACTCACTGCATTGCATATGGATAGTTTTATTAAAAACTGATATAACTCAGTGCATTGCATATGGATAGTTTTATTAAAAACTGATATAACTCAGAGCATTGCATATGGATAGTTTTATTAAAAACCGATATAACTCACTGCATTGCATATGGATAGTTTTATTAAAAACTGATATAACTTATTGCATTGCATATGGATAGTTTAATTAAAAACTGATATAACTCAGAGCATTGCATATGGATAGTTTTATTAAAAACTGATATAACTCAGTGCATTGCATATGGATAGTTTTATTAAAAACTGATATAACTCAGTGCATTGCATATGGTTAGTTTAATTAAAAACTGATATAACTCAGTGCATTGCATATGGATAGTTTTATTAAAAACTGATATAACTTATTGCATTGCGTATGGATAGTTTTACTAAAAACTGATATAACTCACTGCATTGCTTATGGATAGTTTTATTAAAAACTGATATAACTCAGTGCATTGCATATGGATAGTTTTATTAAAAACTGATATAACTCAGTGCATTGCATATGGATAGTTTTATTAAAAACTGATATAACTTATTGCATTGCATATGGATAGTTTTATTAAAAACTGATATAACTCAGTGCATTGCATATGGTTAGTTTTATTAAAAACTGATATAACTCACTGCATTGCATATGGATAGTTTTATTAAAAACTGATATAACTCACTGCATTGCATATGGATAGTTTTATTAAAAACTGATATAACTTATTGCATTGCATATGGATAGTTTTATTAAAAACTGATATAACTTATTGCATTGCATATGGACAGTTTTATTAAAAACTGATATAACTCAGTGCATTGCATATGGTTAGTTTAATTAAAAACTGATATAACTCAGTGCATTGCATATGGATAGTTTTATTAAAAACTGATATAACTTATTGCATTGCGTATGGATAGTTTTATTAAAAACTGATAAAACTCAGTGCATTGCATATGGATAGTTTTATTAAAAACTGATATAACTTATTGCATTGCATATGGATAGTTTTATTAAAAACTGATATAACTCACTGCATTGCATATGGATAGTTTTATTAAAAACTGATATAACTTATTGCATTGCATATGGATAGTTTTATTAAAAACTGATATAACTCAGAGCATTGCATATGGATAGTTTTATTAAAAACTGATATAACTCACTGCATTGCATATGGATAGTTTTATTAAAAACTGATATAACTCACTGCATTGCATATGGATAGTTTTATTAAAAACTGATATAACTTATTGCATTGCATATGGATAGTTTAATTAAAAACTGATATAACTCAGAGCATTGCATATGGATAGTTTTATTAAAAACTGATATAACTCAGTGCATTGCATATGGATAGTTTTATTTAAAACTGATATAACTCACTGCATTGCATATGGATAGTTTTATTAAAAACAGATATAACTCAGTGCATTGCATATGCATAGTTTAATTAAAAACTGATATAACTCAGTGCATTGCATATGGATAGTTTTATTAAAAACTGATATAACTTATTGCATTGCGTATGGATAGTTTTATTAAAAACTGATATAACTCAGTGCATTGCATATGGATAGTTTTATTAAAAACTGATATAACTCACTGCATTGCATATGGATAGTTTTATTAAAAACTGATATAACTTATTGCATTGCATATGGATAGTTTTATTAAAAACTGATATAACTCACTGCATTGCATATAGATAGTTTTATTAAAAACTGATATAACTCAGTGCATTGCATATGGATAGTTTTATTAAAAACCGATATAACTCAGTGCATTGCATATGGTTAGTTTAATTAAAAACTGATATAACTCAGTGCATTGCATATGGATAGTTTTATTAAAAACTGATATAACTTATTGCATTGCGTATGGATAGTTTTATTAAAAACTGATATAACTCACTGCATTGCATATGGATAGTTTTTTTAAAAACTGATATAACTCAGTGCATTGCATATGGATAGTTTTATTAAAAACTGATATAACTCAGTGCATTGCATATGGATAGTTTTATTAAAAACTGATATAACTTATTGCATTGCATATGGATAGTTTTATTAAAAACTGATATAACTCACTGCATTGCATATGGATAGTTTTATTAAAAACTGATATAACTCACTGCATTGCATATGGATAGTTTTATTAAAAACTGATATAACTCACTGCATTGCATAAGGATAGTTTTATTAAAAACTGATATAACTTATTGCATTGCATATGGATAGTTTTATTAAAAACTGATATAACTCAGTGCATTGCATATCGTTAGTTTTATTAAAAACTGATATAACTCACTGCATTGCATATGGATAGTTTTATTAAAAACTGATATAACTTATTGCATTGCATATGGATAGTTTTATTAAAAACTGATATAACTTATTGCATTGCATATGGATAGTTTTATTAAAAACTGATATAACTTATTGCATTGCATATGGATAGTTTTATTAAAAACTGATATAACTCAGTGCATTGCATATGGTTAGTTTAATTAAAAACTGATATAACTCAGTGCATTGCATATGGATAGTTTTATTAAAAACTGATATAACTTATTGCATTGCGTATGGATAGTTTTATTAAAAACTGATATAACTCAGTGCATTGCATATGGATAGTTTTATTAAAAACTGATATAACTTATTGCATTGCGTATGGATAGTTTTATTAAAAACTGATATAACTCACTGCATTGCATATGGATAGTTTTATTAAAAACTGATATAACTCAGAGCATTGCATATGAATAGTTTTATTAAAAACTGATATAACTCAGTGCATTGCATATGGATAATTTTATTAAAAACTGAGATAACTCACTGCATTGCATATGGATAGTTTTATTAAAAACTGATATAACTCAGTGCATTGCATATGGATAGTTTTATTAAAAACTGATATAACTCAGAGCATTGCATATGGATAGTTTTATTAAAAACTGATATAACTCACTGCATTGCATATGGATAGTTTTATTAAAAACTGATATAACTCAGAGCATTGCATATGAATAGTTTTATTAAAAACTGATATAACTCAGTGCATTGCATATGGATAGTTTTATTAAAAACTGAGATAACTCACTGCATTGCATATGGATAGTTTTATTAAAAACTGATATAACTCAGTGCATTGCATATGGATAGTTTTATTAAAAACTGATATAACTCAGAGCATTGCATATGGATAGTTTTATTAAAAACTGATATAACTCACTGCATTGCATATGGATAGTTTTATTAAAAACTGATATAACTTATTGCATAGCATATGGATAGTTTTATTAAAAACTGATATAACTCACTGCAGTGCATATGGATAGTTTTATTAAAAACTGATATAACTCACTGCATTGCATATGGATAGTTTTATTAAAAACTGATATAACTTATTGCATTGCATATGGATAGTTTTATTAAAAACTGATATATTTTATTGCATTGCATATGGATAGTTTTATTAAAAACTGATATAACTCAGTGCATTGCATATGCATAGTTTTATTAAAAACTGATATAACTCAGTGCATTGCATATGGATATTTTATTAAAAACTGATATAACTCAGTGCATTGCATATGGATAGTTTTATTAAAAACTGATATAACTTATTGCATTGCATATGGATAGTTTTATTAAAAACTGATATAACTCACTGCATTGCATATGGATAGTTTTATTAAAAACTGATATAACTCACTGCATTGCATATGGATAGTTTTATTAAAAACTGATATAACTCACTGCATTGCATATGGATAGTTTTATTAAAAACTGATATAACTTATTGCATTGCATATGGATAGTTTTATTAAAAACTGATATATTTTATTGCATTGCATATGGATAGTTTTATTAAAAACTGATATAACTCAGTGCATTGCATATGGTTAGTTTTATTAAAAACTGATATAACTCAGTGCATTGCATATGGATAGTTTTATTAAAAACTGATATAACTCAGAGCATTGCATATGGATAGTTTTATTAAAAACTGATATAACTCACTGCATTGCATATGGATAGTTTTATTAAAAACTGATATAACTCACTGCATTGCATATGGATAGTTTTATTAAAAACTGATATAACTCACTGCATTGCATTTGGATAGTTTTATTAAAAACTGATATAACTTATTGCATTGCATATGGATAGTTTTATTAAAAACTGATATAACTTATTGCATTGCATATGGACAGTTTTATTAAAACCTGATATAACTCAGTGCATTGCATATGGTTAGTTTTATTAAAAACTGATATAACTCAGTGCATTGCATATGGATAGTTTTATTAAAAACTGATATAACTTATTGCATTGCATATGGATAGTTTTATTAAAAACTGATATAACTCACTGCATTGCATATGGATAGTTTTATTAAAAACTGATATAACTCACTGCATTGCATAAGGATAGTTTTATTAAAAACTGATATAACTTATTGCATTGCATATGGATAGTTTTATTAAAAACTGATATAACTCAGTGCATTGCATATGGTTAGTTTTATTAAAAACTGATATAACTCACTGCATTGCATATGGATAGTTTTATTAAAAACTGATATAACTTATTGCATTGCATATGGATAGTTTTATTAAAAACTGATATAACTTATTGCATTGCATATGGATAGTTTTATTAAAAACTGATATAACTTATTGCATTGCATATGGATAGTTTTATTAAAAACTGATATAACTCAGTGCATTGCATATGGTTAGTTTAATTAAAAACTGATATAACTCAGTGCATTGCATATGGATAGTTTTATTAAAAACTGATATAACTTATTGCATTGCGTATGGATAGTTTTATTAAAAACTGATATAACTTAGTGCATTGCATATGGATAGTTTTATTAAAAACTGATATAACTTATTGCATTGCATATGGATAGTTTTATTAAAAACTGATATAACTCACTGCATTGCATATGGATAGTTTTATTAAAAACTGATATAACTTATTGCATTGCATATGGATAGTTTTATTAAAAACTGATATAACTCAGAGCATTGCATATGGATAGTTTTATTAAAAACTGATATAACTCAGTGCATTGCATATGGATAGTTTTATTAAAAACTGATATAACTCACTGCATTGCATATGGATAGTTTTATTAAAAACTGATATAACTTATTGCATTGCATATGGATAGTTTTATTAAAAACTGATATATTTTATTGCATTGCATATGGATAGTTTTATTAAAAACTGATATAACTCAGTGCATTGCATATGGTTAGTTTTATTAAAAACTGATATAACTCAGTGCATTGCATATGGATAGTTTTATTTAAAACTGATATAACTCACTGCATTGCATATGGATAGTTTTATTAAAAACAGATATAACTCAGTGCATTGCATATGCATAGTTTTATTAAAAACTGATATAACTCAGGGCATTGCATATGGATAGTTTTATTAAAAACTGATATAACTCAGTGCATTGCATATGGATAGTTTTATTAAAAACTGATATAACTTATTGCATTGCGTATGGATAGTTTTATTAAAAACTGATATAACTCACTGCATTGCATATGGATAGTTTTATTAAAAACTGATATAACTCAGTGCATTGCATATGGATAGTTTTATTAAAAACTGATATAACTCAGTGCATTGCATATGGATAGTTTTATTAAAAACTGATATAACTCAGTGCATTGCATATGGATAGTTTTATTAAAAACTGATATAACTCAGAGCATTGCATATGAATAGTTTTATTAAAAACTGATATAACTCAGTGCATTGCATATGGATAGTTTTGTTAAAAACTGAGATAACTCACTGCATTGAATATGGATAGTTTTATTAAAAACTGATATAACTCAGTGCATTGCATATGGATAGTTTTATTAAAAACTGATATAACTCAGAGCATTGCATATGGATAGTTTTATTAAAAACTGATATAACTCACTGCATTGCATATGGATAGTTTTATTAAAAACTGATATAACTTATTGCATTGCATATGGATAGTTTAATTAAAAACTGATATAACTCAGTGCATAGCATATGGATAGTTTTATTAAAAACTGATATAACTCACTGCAGTGCATATGGATAGTTTTATTAAAAACTGATATAACTCACTGCATTGCATATGGATAGTTTTATTAAAAACTGATATAACTTATTGCATTGCATATGGATAGTTTTATTAAAAACTGATATATTTTATTGCATTGCATATGGATAGTTTTATTAAAAACTGATATAACTCAGTGCATTGCATATGCATAGTTTTATTAAAAACTGATATAACTCAGTGCATTGCATATGGATATTTTATTAAAAACTGATATAACTCAGTGCATTGCATATGGATAGTTTTATTAAAAACTGATATAACTTATTGCATTGCATATGGATAGTTTTATTAAAAACTGATATAACTCACTGCATTGCATATGGATAGTTTTATTAAAAACTGATATAACTCACTGCATTGCATATGGATAGTTTTATTAAAAACTGATATAACTTATTGCATTGCATATGGATAGTTTTATTAAAAACTGATATATTTTATTGCATTGCATATGGATAGTTTTATTAAAAACTGATATAACTCAGTGCATTGCATATGGTTAGTTTTATTAAAAACTGATATAACTCAGTGCATTGCATATGGATAGTTTTATTAAAAACTGATATAACTTATTGCATTGCATATGGATAGTTTTATTAAAAACTGATATAACTCACTGCATTGCATATGGATAGTTTTATTAAAAACTGATATAACTCACTGCATTGCATATGGATAGTTTTATTAAAAACTGATATAACTCACTGCATTGCATATGGATAGTTTTATTAAAAACTGATATAACTTATTGCATTGCATATGGATAGTTTTATTAAAAACTGATATATTTTATTGCATTGCATATGGATAGTTTTATTAAAAACTGATATAACTCAGTGCATTGCATATGGTTAGTTTTATTAAAAACTGATATAACTCAGTGCATTGCATATGGATAGTTTTATTTAAAACTGATATAACTCACTGCATTGCATATGGATAGTTTTATTAAAAACTGATATAACTTATTGCATTGCATATGGATAGTTTAATTAAAAACTGATATAACTCAGTGCATTGCATATGGATAGTTTTATTGAAAACTGATATAACTCAGTGCATTGCATATGGATAGTTTTATTAAAAACTGATATAACTCACTGCATTGCATATGGATAGTTTTATTTAAAACTGATATAATTCACTGCATTGCATATGGATAGTTTAATTAAAAACTGATATAACTCAGTGCATTGCATATGGATAGTTTTATTTAAAACTGATATAACTCACTGCATTGCATATGGATAGTTTAATTAAAAACTGATATAACTCAGTGCATTGCATATGGATAGTTTTATTTAAAACTGATATAACTCACTGCATTGCATAAGGATAGTTTTATTAAAAACAGATATAACTCAGTGCATTGCATATGGATAGTTTTACTAAAAACTGATATAACTCAGTGCATTGCATATGGATGGTTTTATTAAAAACTGATATAGCTTATTGCATTGCATATGAATAGTTTTTTTAAAAACTGATATAGCTCAGTGCATTGCATATGGATAGTTTTATTAAAAACTGATATAACTCAGTGCATTGCATATGGTTAGTTTAATTAAAAACTGATATAACTCAGTGCTTTGCATATGGATAGTTTTATTAAAAACTGATATAACTTATTGCATTGCGTATGGATAGTTTTATTAAAAACTGATATAACTCAGTGCATTGCATATGGATAGTTTTATTAAAAACTGATATAACTTATTGCATTGCATATGGATAGTTTTATTAAAAACTGATATAACTCACTGCATTGCATATGGATAGTTTTATTAAAAACTGATATAACTTATTGCATTGCATATGGATAGTTTTATTAAAAACTGATATAACTTATTGCATTGCATATGGATAGTTTTATTAAAAACAGATATAACTCAGTGCATTGCATATGGATAGTTTTACTAAAAACTGATATAACTCAGTGCATTGCATATGGATGGTTTTATTAAAAACTGATATAACTTATTGCATTGCATATGGATAGTTTTATTAAAAACTGATATAACTCAGTGCATTGCATATGGATAGTTTTATTAAAAACTGATATAACTCAGTGCATAGCATATGGATAGTTTTATTAAAAACTGATATAACTCACTGCATTGCATATGGATAGTTTTATTAAAAACTGATATAACTCACTGCATTGCATATGGATAGTTTTATTAAAAACTGATATAACTTATTGCATTGCATATGGATAGTTTTATTAAAAACTGATATATTTTATTGCATTGCATATGGATAGTTTTATTAAAAACTGATATAACTCAGTGCATTGCATATGCATAGTTTTATTAAAAACTGATATAACTCAGTGCATTGCATATGGATATTTTATTAAAAACTGATATAACTCAGTGCATTGCATATGGATAGTTTTATTAAAAACTGATATAACTTATTGCATTGCATATGGATAGTTTTATTAAAAACTGATATAACTCACTGCATTGCATATGGATAGTTTTATTAAAAACTGATATAACTCACTGCATTGCATATGGATAGTTTTATTAAAAACTGATATAACTCACTGCATTGCATATGGATAGTTTTATTAAAAACTGATATAACTCAGTGCATTGCATATGGATAGTTTTATTAAAAACTGATATAACTTATTGCATTGCATATGGATAGTTTTATTAAAAACTGATATAACTCAGTGCATTGCATATGGTTAGTTTTATTAAAAACTGATATAACTCAGTGCCTTGCATATGGATAGTTTTATTAAAAACTGATATAACTTATTGCATTGCATATGGATAGTTTTATTAAAAACTGATATAACTCACTGCATTGCATATGGATAGTTTTATTAAAAACTGATATAACTCACTGCATTGCATATGGATAGTTTTATTAAAAACTGATATAACTCACTGCATTGCATATGGATAGTTTTATTAAAAACTGATAAAGCTTATTGCATTGCATATGGATAGTTTTATTAAAAACTGATATATTTTATTGCATTGCATATGGATAGCTTTATTAAAAACTGATATAACTCAGTGCATTGCATATGGTTAGTTTTATTAAAAACTGATATAACTGAGTGCATTGCATATGGATAGTTTTATTTAAAACTGATATAACTCACTGCATTGCATATGGATAGTTTAATTAAAAACTGATATAACTCAGTGCATTGCATATGGATAGTTTTATTTAAAACTGATATAACTCACTGCATTGCATATGGATAGTTTTATTAAAAACTGATATATTTTATTGCATTGCATATGGATAGTTTTATTAAAAACTGATATAACTCAGTGCATTGCATATGGTTAGTTTTATTAAAAACTGATATAACTCACTGCATTGCATATGGTTAGTTTTATTAATAACTGATATAACTCAGTGCATTGCATATGGATAGTTTTATTTAAAACTGATATAACTCACTGCATTGCATATGGATAGTTTTATTAAAAACTGATATAACTCACTGCATTGCATATGGATAGTTTTATTAAAAACTGATATAACTTATTGCATTGAATATGGATAGTTTTATTAAAAACTGATATATTTTATTGCATTGCATATGGATAGTTTTATTAAAAACTGATATAACTCAGTGCATTGCATATGGTTAGTTTTATTAAAAACTGATATAACTCACTGCATTGCATATGGTTAGTTTTATTAAAAACTGATATAACTCACTGCATTGCATATGGATAGTTTTATTAAAAACTGATATAACTTATTGCATTGCATATGGATAGTTTTATTAAAAACTGATATATTTTATTGCATTGCATATGGATAGTTTTATTAAAAACTGATATAACTCAGTGCATTGCATATGGATAGTTTTATTTAAAACTGATATAACTCACTGCATTGCATATGGTTAGTTTTATTAAAAACTGATATAACTCAGTGCATTGCATATGGATAGTTTTATTTAAAACTGATATAACTCACTGCATTGCATATGGATAGTTTAATTAAAAACTGATATAACTCAGTGCATTGCATATGGATAGTTTTATTTAAAACTGATATAACTCACTGCATTGCATATGGATAGTTTAATTAAAAACTGATATAACTCAGTGCATTGCATATGGATAGTTTTATTTAAAACTGATATAACTCACTGCATTGCATATGGATAGTTTTATTAAAAACTGATATAACTCACTGCATTGCATATGGATAGTTTTATTAAAAACTGATATAACTTATTGCATTGCATATGGATAGTTTTATTAAAATCTGATATATTTTATTGCATTGCATATGGATAGTTTTATTAAAAACTGATATAACTCAGTGCATTGCATATGGTTAGTTTTATTAAAAACTGATATAACTCAGTGCATTGCATATGGATAGTTTTATTTAAAACTGATATAACTCACTGCATTGCATATGGATAGTTTAATTAAGAACTGATATAACTCAGTGCATTGCATATGCATAGTTTTATTAAAAACTGATATAACTCAGTGCATTGCATATGGATAGTTTTATTAAAAACTGATATAACTCAGTGCATTGCATATGGATAGTTTTATTAAAAACTGATATAACTTATTGCATTGCATATGGATAGTTTTATTAAAAACTGATATAACTCACTGCATTGCATATGGATAGTTTTATTAAAAACTGATATAACTCACTGCATTGCATATGGATAGTTTTATTAAAAACTGATATAACTCACTGCATTGCATATGGATAGTTTTATTAAAAACTGATATAACTTATTGCATTGCATATGGATAGTTTTATTAAAAACTGATATATTTTATTGCATTGCATATGGATAGTTTTATTAAAAACTGATATAACTCAGTGCATTGCATATGGTTAGTTTTATTAAAAACTGATATAACTCAGTGCATTGCATATGGATAGTTTTATTTAAAACTGATATAACTCACTGCATTGCATATGGATAGTTTTATTAAAAACTGATATAACTCAGTGCATTGCATATGCATAGTTTTATTAAAAACTGATATAACTCAGTGCATTGCATATGGATAGTTTTATTAAAAACTGATATAACTCAGTGCATTGCATATGGATAGTTTTATTAAAAACTGATATAACTTATTGCATTGCATATGGATAGTTTTATTAAAAACTGATATAACTCACTGCATTGCATATGGATAGTTTTATTAAAAACTGATATAACTCAGTGCATTGCATATGGATAGTTTTATTAAAAACTGATATAACTCAGTGCATTGCATATGGATAGTTTTATTAAAAACTGATATAACTCAGTGCATTGCATATGGATAGTTTTATTAAAAACTGATATAACTCAGAGCATTGCATATGGATAGTTTTATTAAAAACTGATATAACTCAGTGCATTGCATATGGATAGTTTTATTAAAAACTGATATAACTCACTGCATTGCATATGGATAGTTTTATTAAAAACTGATATAACTCAGTGCATTCTTATGGATAGTTTTATTAAAAACTGATATAACTCAGAGCATTGCATATGGATAGCTTTATTAAAAACTGATATAACTCACTGCATTGCATATGGAAAGTTTTATTAAAAACTGATATAACTTATTGCATTGCATATGGATAGTTTAATTAAAAACTGATATAACTCAGAGCATTGCATATGGATAGTTTTATTAAAAACTGATATAACTCACTGCATTGCATATGGATAGTTTTATTAAAAACTGATATAACTCAGTGCATTGCATATGGATAGTTTTATTAAAAACTGATATAACTTATTGCATTGCATACGGATAGTTTTATTAAAAACTGATATAACTCAGTGCATTGCATATGGATAGTTTTATTAAAAACTGATATAACTCAGTACATTGCATATGGATAGTTTTATTAAAAACTGATATAACTTATTGCATTGCATATGGATAGTTTTATTAAAAACTGATATAACTCAGTGCATTGCATATGGATAGTTTTATTAAAAACTGATATAACTTATTGCATTGCATATGGATAGTTTTATTAAAAACAGATATAACTCAGTGCATTGCATATGGATAGTTTTACTAAAAACTGATATAACTCACTGCATTGCATATGGATAGTTTTATTAAATACTGATATAACTCAGTGCATTGCATATGGATAGTTTTATTAAAAACTGATATAACTCAGTGCATTGCATATGGATAGTTTTATTAAAAACTGATATAACTCAGAGCATTGCATATGGATAGTTTTATTAAAAACTGATATAACTCACTGCATTGCATATGGATAGTTTTATTAAAAACTGATATATTTTATTGCATTGCATATGGATAGTTTTATTAAAAACTGATATAACTCAGTGCATTGCATATGGTTAGTTTTATTAAAAACTGATATAACTCACTGCGTTGCATATGGTTAGTTTTATTAATAACTGATATAACTCAGTGCATTGCATATGGATAGTTTTATTTAAAACTGATATAACTCACTGCATTGCATATGGATAGTTTTATTAAAAACTGATATAACTCACTGCATTGCATATGGATAGTTTTATTAAAAACTGATATAACTTATTGCATTGAATATGGATAGTTTTATTAAAAACTGATATATTTTATTGCATTGCATATGGATAGTTTTATTAAAAACTGATATAACTCAGTGCATTGCATATGGTTAGTTTTATTAAAAACTGATATAACTCACTGCATTGCATATGGTTAGTTTTATTAAAAACTGATATAACTCACTGCATTGCATATGGATAGTTTTATTAAAAACTGATATAACTTATTGCATTGCATATGGATAGTTTTATTAAAAACTGATATATTTTATTGCATTGCATATGGATAGTTTTATTAAAAACTGATATAACTCAGTGCATTGCATATGGATAGTTTTATTTAAAACTGATATAACTCACTGCATTGCATATGGTTAGTTTTATTAAAAACTGATATAACTCAGTGCATTGCATATGGATAGTTTTATTTAAAACTGATATAACTCACTGCATTGCATATGGATAGTTTAATTAAAAACTGATATAACTCAGTGCATTGCATATGGATAGTTTTATTTAAAACTGATATAACTCACTGCATTGCATATGGATAGCTTAATTAAAAACTGATATAACTCAGTGCATTGCATATGGATAGTTTTATTTAAAACTGATATAACTCACTGCATTGCATATGGATAGTTTTATTAAAAACTGATATAACTCACTGCATTGCATATGGATAGTTTTATTAAAAACTGATATAACTTATTGCATTGCATATGGATAGTTTTATTAAAATCTGATATATTTTATTGCATTGCATATGGATAGTTTTATTAAAAACTGATATAACTCAGTGCATTGCATATGGTTAGTTTTATTAAAAACTGATATAACTCAGTGCATTGCATATGGATAGTTTTATTTAAAACTGATATAACTCACTGCATTGCATATGGATAGTTTAATTAAAAACTGATATAACTCAGTGCATTGCATATGCATAGTTTTATTAAAAACTGATATAACTCAGTGCATTGCATATGGATAGTTTTATTAAAAACTGATATAACTCAGTGCATTGCATATGGATAGTTTTATTAAAAACTGATATAACTTATTGCATTGCATATGGATAGTTTTATTAAAAACTGATATAACTCACTGCATTGCATATGGATAGTTTTATTAAAAACTGATATAACTCACTGCATTGCATATGGATAGTTTTATTAAAAACTGATATAACTCACTGCATTGCATATGGATAGTTTTATTAAAAACTGATATAACTTATTGCATTGCATATGGATAGTTTTATTAAAAACTGATATATTTTATTGCATTGCATATGGATAGTTTTATTAAAAACTGATATAACTCAGTGCATTGCATATGGTTAGTTTTATTAAAAACTGATATAACTCAGTGCATTGCATATGGATAGTTTTATTTAAAACTGATATAACTCACTGCATTGCATATGGATAGTTTTATTAAAAACTGATATAACTCAGTGCATTGCATATGCATAGTTTTATTAAAAACTGATATAACTCAGTGCATTGCATATGGATAGTTTTATTAAAAACTGATATAACTCAGTGCATTGCATATGGATAGTTTTATTAAAAACTGATATAACTTATTGCATTGCATATGGATAGTTTTATTAAAAACTGATATAACTCACTGCATTGCATATGGATAGTTTTATTAAAAACTGATATAACTCAGTGCATTGCATATGGATAGTTTTATTAAAAACTGATATAACTCAGTGCATTGCATATGGATAGTTTTATTTAAAACTGATATAACTCAGTGCATTGCATAAGGATAGTTTTATTAAAAACTGATATAACTCAGAGCATTGCATATGGATAGTTTTATTAAAAACTGATATAACTCAGTGCATTGCATATGGATAGTTTTATTAAAAACTGATATAACTCACTGCATTGCATATGGATAGTTTTATTAAAAACTGATATAACTCAGTGCATTGCATATGGATAGTTTTATTAAAAACTGATATAACTCAGAGCATTGCATATGGATAGTTTTATTAAAAACTGATATAACTCACTGCATTGCATATGGAAAGTTTTATTAAAAACTGATATAACTTATTGCATTGCATATGGATAGTTTAATTAAAAACTGATATAACTCAGAGCATTGCATATGGATAGTTTTATTAAAAACTGATATAACTCACTGCATTGCATATGGATAGTTTTATTAAAAACTGATATAACTCAGTGCATTGCATATGGATAGTTTTATTAAAAACTGATATAACTTATTGCATTGCATACGGATAGTTTTATTAAAAACTGATATAACTCAGTGCATTGCATATGGATAGTTTTATTAAAAACTGATATAACTCAGTGCATTGCATATGGATAGTTTTATTAAAAACTGATATAACTTATTGCATTGCATATGGATAGTTTTATTAAAAACTGATATAACTCAGTGCATTGCATATGGATAGTTTTATTAAAAACTGATATAACTTATTGCATTGCATATGGATAGTTTTATTAAAAACAGATATAACTCAGTGCATTGCATATGGATAGTTTTACTAACAACTGATATAACTCACTGCATTGCATATGGATAGTTTTATTAAATACTGATATAACTCAGTGCATTGCATATGGATAGTTTTATTAAAAACTGATATAACTCAGTGCATTGCATATGGATAGTTTTATTAAAAACTGATATAACTCAGTGCATTGCATATGGATAGTTTTATTAAAAACTGATATAACTCAGAGCATTGCATATGGATAGTTTTATTTAAAACTGATATAACTCACTGCATTGCATATGGATAGTTTTATTAAAAACTGATATAACTTATTGCATTGCATATGGATAGTTTTATTAAAAACTGATATATTTTATTGCATCGCATATGGATAGTTTTATTAAAAACTGATATAACTCAGTGCATTGCATATGGTTAGTTTTATTAAAAACTGATATAACTCAGTGCATTGCATATGGATAGTTTTATTTAAAACTGATATAACTCACTGCATTGCATATGGATAGTTTTATTAAAAACTGATATAACTCAGTGCATTGCATATGCATAGTTTTATTAAAAACTGATATAACTCAGTGCATTGCATATGGATAGTTTTATTAAAAACTGATATAACTCAGTGCATTGCATATGGATAGTTTTATTAAAAACTGATATAACTCACTGCATTGCATATGGAAAGTTTTATTAAAAACTGATATAACTTATTGCATTGCATATGGATAGTTTAATTAAAAACTGATATAACTCAGAGCATTGCATATGGATAGTTTTATTAAAAACTGATATAACTCACTGCATTGCATATGGATAGTTTTATTAAAAACTGATATAACTCAGTGCATTGCATATGGATAGTTTTATTAAAAACTGATATAACTTATTGAATTGCATATGGATAGTTTTATTAAAAACAGATATAACTCAGTGCATTGCATATGGATAGTTTTACTAAAAACTGATATAACTCAGAGCATTGCATATGGATAGTTTTATTAAAAACTGATATAACTCAGAGCATTGCATGTGGATAGTTTTACTAAAAACTGTTATAACTCAGTGCATTGCATATGGATAGTTTTATTAAAAACTGATATAACTTATTGCGTTGCATATGGATAGTTTTATTAAAAACTGATATAACTCAGTGCATTGCATATGGATAGTTTTATTAAAAACTGATATAACTCAGTGCATTGCATATGGATAGTTTTATTAAAAACTGATATAATTTATTGCATTGCATATGGATAGTTTTATTAAAAACTGATATAACTCAGCGCATTGCATATGGATAGTTTTATTAAAAACTGATATAACTTATTGCATTGCATATGGATAGTTTTATTAAAAACAGATATAACTCAGTGCATTGCATATGGATAGTTTTACTAAAAACTGATATAACTCACTGCATTGCATATGGATAGTTTTATTAAAAACTGATATAACTCAGTGCATTGCATATGGATAGTTTTATTAAAAACTGATATAACTCAGTGCATTGCATATGGATAGTTTTATTAAAAACTGATATAACTCAGTGCATTGCATATGGATAGTTTTATTAAAAACTGATATAACTCAGAGCATTGCATATGGATAGTTTTATTAAAAACTGATATAACTCAGTGCATTGCATATGGATAGTTTTATTAAAAACTGATATAACTCAGAGCATTGCATATGGATAGTTTTAATAAAAACTGATATAACTCACTGCATTGCATATGGAAAGTTTTATTAAAAACTGATATAACTTATTGCATTGCATATGGATAGTTTAATTAAAAACTGATATAACTCAGAGCATTGCATATGGATAGTTTTATTAAAAACTGATATAACTCACTGCATTGCATATGGATAGTTTTATTAAAAACTGATATAACTCAGTGCATTGCATATCGATAGTTTTATTAAAAACTGATATAACTTATTGCATTGCATATGGATAGTTTTATTAAAAACTGATATAACTTATTGCATTGCATATGGATAGTTTTATTAAAAACTGATATAACTTATTGCATTGCATATGGATAGTTTTATTAAAAACTGATATAACTCAATGCATTGCATATGGATGGTTTTATTAAAAACTGATATAACTTATTGCATTGCATATGGATAGTTTTATTAAAAACTGATATAACTCAGTGCATTGCATATGGATAGTTTTATTAAAAACTGATATAACTCAGTGCATAGCATATGGATAGTTTTATTTAAAACTGATATAACTCAGTGCATTGCATATGGATAGTTTTATTAAAAACTGATATAACTCAGAGCATTGCATATGGATAGTTTTATTAAAAACCGATATAACTCAGTGCATTGCATATGGATAGTATTATTAAAAACTGATATAACTCACTGCATTGCATATGGATAGTTTTATTAAAAACTGATTTAACTCAGTGCATTGCATACGGATAGTTTTATTAAAAACTGATATAACTCAGAGCATTGCATATGGATAGTTTTATTAAAAACTGATATAACTCAGTGCATTGCATATGGATAGTTTTATTAAAAACTGATATAATTCAGAGCATTGCATATGGATAGTTTTATTAAAAACTGATATAACTTATTGCATTGCATATGGATAGTTTTATTAAAAACTGATTTAACTCAGTGCATTGCATATGGATAGTTTTATTAAAAACTGATCTAACTCAGAGCATTGCATATGGAAAGTTTTATTAAAAACTGATATAACTCACTGCATTGCATATGGATAGTTTTATTAAAAACTGATAT
The DNA here is from genome assembly GCA_037013455.1 of Ceratitis rosa. Classification (NCBI taxonomy): domain Eukaryota; kingdom Metazoa; phylum Arthropoda; class Insecta; order Diptera; family Tephritidae; genus Ceratitis; species Ceratitis rosa. Next base: position 1,145,801 of record JAWMAG010000023.1, read on the forward strand.
AACTTATTGCATTGCATATGGATAGTTTTACTAAAAATTGATATAACTCAGTGCATTGCATATGGAAAGTTTTATTAAAAACTGATATAACTCAGTGCATTGCATATGGATAGTTTTATTAAAAACTGATATAACTTATTGCCTTGCATATGGATAGTTTTATTAAAAACTGATATAACTCACTGCATTGCATATGGATAGTTTTATTAAAAACTGATATAACTTATTATATTGCATATGGATAGTTTTATTAAAAACTGATATAACTCACTGCATTGCATATGGATAGTTTTATTAAAAACTGATATAACTTATTGCATTGCATATGGATAGTTTTATTAAAAACTGATATAACTCAGTGCATTGCATATGGATAGTTTTATTAAAAACTGATATAACTCAGTGCATTGCATATGGATAGTTTTATTAAAAACTGATATAACTCAGTGCATTGCATATGGATAGTTTTATTAAAAACTGATATAACTTATTGCATTGCATATGGATAGTTTTATTAAAAACTGATATAACTCACTGCATTGCATATGGATAGTTTTATTAAAAACTGATATAACTTATTGCATTGCATATGGATAGTTTTATTAAAAACTGATATAACTCACTGCATTGCAAATGGATAGTTTTATTAAAAACTGATATAACTTATTGCATTGCATATGGATAGTTTTATTAAAAACTGATATAACTTAGTGCATTGCATATGGATAGTTTTATTAAAAACTGATATAACTCAGTGCATTGCATATGGATAGTTTTATTAAAAACTGATATATTTCAGTGCATTGCATATGGATAGTTTTTTTAAAAACTGATATAACTCAGTGCAATGCATTTGGATAGTTTTATTAAAAACTGATATAACTTATTGCATTGCATATGGATAGTTTTATTAAAAACTGATATAACTCACTGCATTGCATATGGATAGTTTTATTAAAAACTGATATAACTTATTGCATTGCATATGGATAGTTTTATTAAAAACTGATATAACTCACTGCATTGCATATGGATAGTTTTATTAAAAACTGATACATTTCAGTGTATTGCATATGGATAGTTTTATTAAAAACTGATATAACTCAGAGCATTGCATATGGATAGTTTTATTAAAAACTGATATAACTCAGTGCATTGCATATGGATAGTTTTATTAAAAACTGATATAACTCACTGCATTGCATATGGATAGTTTTATTAAAAACTGATATAACTCAGTGCATTGCATATGGATAGTTTTATTAAAAACTGATATAACTCAGAGCATTGCATATGGATAGTTTTATTAAAAACTGATATAACTCACTGCATTGCATATGGAAAGTTTTATTAAAAACTGATATAACTTATTGCATTGCATATGGATAGTTTAATTAAAAACTGATATAACTCAGAGCATTGCATATGGATAGTTTTATTAAAAACTGATATAACTCACTGCATTGCATATGGATAGTTTTATTAAAAACTGATATAACTCAGTGCATTGCATATCGATAGTTTTATTAAAAACTGATATAACTTATTGCATTGCATATGGATAGTTTTATTAAAAACTGATATAACTCAGTGCATTGCATATGGATAGTTTTATTAAAAACTGATATAACTTATTGCATTGCATATGGATAGTTTTATTAAAAACAGATATAACTCAGTGCATTGCATATGGATGGTTTTATTAAAAACTGATATAACTTATTGCATTGCATATGGATAGTTTTATTAAAAACTGATATAACTCAGTGCATTGCATATGGATAGTTTTATTAAAAACTGATATAACTCAGTGCATAGCATATGGATAGTTTTATTAAAAACTGATATAACTCAGTGCATTGCATATGGATAGTTTTATTAAAAACTGATATAACTCAGAGCATTGCATATGGATAGTTTTATTAAAAACCGATATAACTCAGTGCATTGCATATGGATAGTATTATTAAAAACTGATATAACTCACTGCATTGCATATGGATAGTTTTATTAAAAACTGATTTAACTCAGTGCATTGCATACGGATAGTTTTATTAAAAACTGATATAACTCAGAGCATTGCATATGGATAGTTTTATTAAAAACTGATATAACTCAGTGCATTGCATATGGATAGTTTTATTAAAAACTGATATAATTCAGAGCATTGCATATGGATAGTTTTATTAAAAACTGATATAACTTATTGCATTGCATATGGATAGTTTTATTAAAAACTGATATAACTCAGTGCATTGCATATGGATAGTTTTATTAAAAACTGATATAACTCAGAGCATAGCATATGGATAGTTTTATTAAAAACTGATATAACTCACTGCATTGCATATGGATAGTTTTATTAAAAACTGATATAACTTATTGCATTGCATATGGATAGTTTTACTAAAAATTGATATAACTCAGTGCATTGCATATGGAAAGTTTTATTAAAAACTGATATAACTCAGTGCATTGCATATGGATAGTTTTATTAAAAACTGATATAACTTATTGCCTTGCATATGGATAGTTTTATTAAAAACTGATATAACTCACTGCATTGCATATGGATAGTTTTATTAAAAACTGATATAACTTATTATATTGCATATGGATAGTTTTATTAAAAACTGATATAACTCACTGCATTGCATATGGATAGTTTTATTAAAAACTGATATAACTTATTGCATTGCATATGGATAGTTTTATTAAAAACTGATATAACTCAGTGCATTGCATATGGATAGTTTTATTAAAAACTGATATAACTCAGTGCATTGCATATGGATAGTTTTATTAAAAACTGATATAACTCAGTGCATTGCATATGGATAGTTTTATTAAAAACTGATATAACTTATTGCATTGCATATGGATAGTTTTATTAAAAACTGATATAACTCACTGCATTGCATATGGATAGTTTTATTAAAAACTGATATAACTTATTGCATTGCATATGGATAGTTTTATTAAAAACTGATATAACTCACTGCATTGCATATGGACAGTTTTAATAAAAACTGATATAACTTATTGCATTGCATATGGATAGTTTTATTAAAAACTGATATAACTTAGTGCATTGCATATGGATAGTTTTATTAAAAACTGATATAACTCAGTGCATTGCATATGGATAGTTTTATTAAAAACTGATATATTTCAGTGCATTGCATATGGATAGTTTTTTTAAAAACTGATATAACTCAGTGCATTGCATATGGATAGTTTTATTAAAAACTGATATAACTTATTGCATTGCATATGGATAGTTTTATTAAAAACTGATATAACTCACTGCATTGCATATGCATAGTTTTATTAAAAACTGATATAACTCAGTGCATTGCAAATGGATAGTTTTATTAAAAACTGATATAACTCAGTGCATTTATTAAAAACTGATATAACTCAGTGCATTGCATATGGATAGTTTTATTAAAAACTGATATAACTCACTGCATTGCATATGGATAGTTTTATTAAAAACTGATATAACTCAGTGCATTGCATATGGATAGTTTTATTAAAAACTGATATAACTCAGAGCATTGCATATGGATAGTTTTATTAAAAACTGATATAACTCACTGCATTGCATATGGATAGTTTTATTAAAAACTGATATAACTCACTGCATTGCATTTGGATAGTTTTATTAAAAACTGATATAACTTATTGCATTGCATATGGATAGTTTTATTTAAAACTGATATAACTCAGTGCATTGCATATGGATAGTTTTATTAAAAACTGATATAACTCACTGCATTGCATTTGGATAGTTTTATTAAAAACTGATATAACTTATTGCATTGCATATGGATAGTTTTATTAAAAACTGATATAACTCAGTGCATTGCATATGGATAGTTTTATTAAAAACTGATATAACTTATTGCATTGCATATGGATAGTTTTATTAAAAACTGATATAACTCAGTGCATTGCATATGGATAGTTTTATTAAAAACTGATATAACTTATTGCATTGCATATGGATAGTTTTATTAAAAACTGATATAACTCACTGCATTGCATATGGATAGTTTTATTAAAAACTGATACAACTCAGTGTATTGCATATGGATAGTTTTATTAAAAACTGATATAACTCAGAGCATTGCATATGGATAGTTTTATTAAAAACTGATATAACTCAGTGCATTGCATATGGATAGTTTTATTAAAAACTGATATAACTCACTGCATTGCATATGGATAGTTTTATTAAAAACTGATATAACTCAGTGCATTGCATATGGATAGTTTTATTAAAAACTGATATAACTCAGAGCATTGCATATGGATAGTTTTATTAAAAACTGATATAACTCACTGCATTGCATATGGAAAGTTTTATTAAAAACTGATATAACTTATTGCATTGCATATGGATAGTTTAATTAAAAACTGATATAACTCAGAGCATTGCATATGGATAGTTTTATTAAAAACTGATATAACTCACTGCATTGCATATGGATAGTTTTATTAAAAACTGATATAACTCAGTGCATTGCATATCGATAGTTTAATTAAAAACTGATATAACTTATTGCATTGCATATGGATAGTTTTATTAAAAACTGATATAACTCAGTGCATTGCATATGGATAGTTTTATTAAAAACTGATATAACTTATTGCATTGCATATGGATAGTTTTATTAAAAACAGATATAACTCAGTGCATTGCATATGGATGGTTTTATTAAAAACTGATATAACTTATTGCATTGCATATGGATAGTTTTATTAAAAACTGATATAACTCAGTGCATTGCATATGGATAGTTTTATTAAAAACTGATATAACTCAGTGCATAGCATATGGATAGTTTTATTAAAAACTGATATAACTCAGTGCATTGCATATGGATAGTTTTATTAAAAACTAATATAACTCAGAGCATTGCATATGGATAGTTTTATTAAAAACCGATATAACTCAGTGCATTGCATATAGATAGTATTATTAAAAACTGATATAACTCACTGCATTGCATATGGATAGTTTTATTAAAAATTGATTTAACTCAGAGCATTGCATACGGATAGTTTTATTAAAAACTGATATAACTCAGAGCATTGCATATGGATAGTTTTATTAAAAACTGATATAACTCAGTGCATTGCATATGGATAGTTTTATTAAAAACTGATATAACTTATTGCATTGCATATGGATAGTTTTATTAAAAACTGATATAACGCAGAGCATTGCATATGGATAGTTTTATTAAAAACTGATATAACTCACTGCATTGCATATGGATAGTTTTATTAAAAACTGATATAACTTATTGCATTGCATATGGATAGTTTTATTAAAAACTGATATAACTTATTGCATTGCATATGGATAGTTTTATTAAAAACTGATATAACTCACTGCATTGCATATGGATAGTTTTATTAAAAACTGATATAACTCACTGCCTTGCATATGGATAGTTTTATTAAAAACTGATATAACTTATTGCATTGCATACGGATAGTTTTATTAAAAACTGATATAACTCAGAGCATTGCATATGGATAGTTTTATTAAAAACTGATATAACTCAGTGCATTGCATATGGATAGTTTTATTAAAAACTGATATAACTCAGTGCATTGCATATCGATAGTTTAATTAAAAACTGATATAACTTATTGCATTGCATATGGATAGTTTTATTAAAAACTGATATAACTCAGTGCATTGCATATGGATAGTTTTATTAAAAACTGATATAACTTATTGCATTGCATATGGATAGTTTTATTAAAAACAGATATAACTCAGTGCATTGCATATGGATGGTTTTATTAAAAACTGATATAACTTATTGCATTGCATATGGATAGTTTTATTAAAAACTGATATAACTCAGTGCATTGCATATGGATAGTTTTATTAAAAACTGATATAACTCAGTGCATAGCATATGGATAGTTTTATTAAAAACTGATATAACTCAGTGCATTGCATATGGATAGTTTTATTAAAAACTGATATAACTCAGAGCATTGCATATGGATAGTTTTATTAAAAACCGATATAACTCAGTGCATTGCATATAGATAGTATTATTAAAAACTGATATAACTCACTGCATTGCATATGGATAGTTTTATTAAAAATTGATTTAACTCAGAGCATTGCATACGGATAGTTTTATTAAAAACTGATATAACTCAGAGCATTGCATATGGATAGTTTTATTAAAAACTGATATAACTCAGTGCATTGCATATGGATAGTTTTATTAAAAACTGATATAACTTATTGCATTGCATATGGATAGTTTTATTAAAAACTGATATAACGCAGAGCATTGCATATGGATAGTTTTATTAAAAACTGATATAACTCACTGCATTGCATATGGATAGTTTTATTAAAAACTGATATAACTTATTGCATTGCATATGGATAGTTTTATTAAAAACTGATATAACTTATTGCATTGCATATGGATAGTTTTATTAAAAACTGATATAACTCACTGCATTGCATATGGATAGTTTTATTAAAAACTGATATAACTCACTGCCTTGCATATGGATAGTTTTATTAAAAACTGATATAACTTATTGCATTGCATACGGATAGTTTTATTAAAAACTGATATAACTCAGAGCATTGCATATGGATAGTTTTATTAAAAACTGATATAACTCAGTGCATTGCATATGGATAGTTTTATTAAAAACTGATATAATTCAGAGCATTGCATATGGATAGTTTTATTAAAAACTGATATAACTTATTGCATTGCATATGGATAGTTTTATTAAAAACTGATATAACTCAGTGCATTGCATATGGATAGTTTTATTAAAAACTGATATAACTCACTGCATTGCATATGGATAGTTTTATTAAAAACTGATATAACTTATTGCATTGCATATGGATAGTTTTATTAAAAACTGATATAACGCAGAGCATTGCATATGGATAGTTTTATTAAAAACTGATATAACTCACTGCATTGCATATGGATAGTTTTATTAAAAACTGATATAACTTATTGCATTGCATATGGATAGTTTTATTAAAAACTGATATAACTTATTGCATTGCATATGGATAGTTTTATTAAAAACTGATATAACTCACTGCATTGCATATGGATAGTTTTATTAAAAACTGATATAACTCACTGCCTTGCATATGGATAGTTTTATTAAAAACTGATATAACTTATTGCATTGCATATGGATAGTTTTATTAAAAACTGATATAACTCACTGCATTGCATATGGATAGTTTTATTAAAAACTGATATAACTTATTGCATTGCATATGGATAGTTTTATTAAAAACTGATATAACTTATTGCATTGCATATGGATAGTTTTATTAAAAACTGATATAACTCAGTGCATTGCATATGGATAGTTTTATTAAAAACTGATATAACTAATTGCATTGCATATGGATAGTTTTATTAAAAACTGATATAACTCACTCCATTGCATATGGATAGTTTTATTAAAAACTGATATAACTCAGTGCATTGCATATGGAGAGTTTTATTAAAAACTGATATAACTCAGAGCATTGCATATGGATAGTTTTATTAAAAACTGATATAACTCAGAGCATTGCATATGGATAGTTTTATTAAAAACTGATATAACTCACTGCATTGCATATGGATAGTTTTATTAAAAACTGATATAACTTATTGCATTGCATATGGATAGTTTTATTAAAAACTGATATAACTCAGTGCATTGCATATGGATAGTTTTATTAAAAACTGATATAACTCAGTGCATTGCATATGGATAGTTTTATTAAAAACTGATATAACTCAGTGCATTGCATATGGATAGTTTTATTAAAAACTGATATAACTTATTGCATTGCATATGGATAGTTTTATTAAAAACTGATATAACTCACTGCATTGCATATGGATAGTTTTATTAAAAACTGATATAACTTATTGCATTGCATATGGATAGTTTTATTAAAAACTGATATAACTCACTGCATTGCATATGGATAGTTTTAATAAAAACTGATATAACTTATTGCATTGCATATGGATAGTTTTATTAAAAACTGATATAACTTAGTGCATTGCATATGGATAGTTTTATTAAAAACTGATATAACTCAGTGCATTGCATATGGATAGTTTTATTAAAAACTGATATATTTCAGTGCATTGCATATGGATAGTTTTTTTAAAAACTGATATAACTCAGTGCATTGCATATGGATAGTTTTATTAAAAACTGATATAACTTATTGCATTGCATATGGATAGTTTTATTAAAAACTGATATAACTCACTGCATTGCATATGCATAGTTTTATTAAAAACTGATATAACTCAGTGCATTGCAAATGGATAGTTTTATTAAAAACTGATATAACTCAGTGCATTTATTAAAAACTGCTATAACTCAGTGCATTGCATATGGATAGTTTTATTAAAAACTGATATAACTCACTGCATTGCATATGGATAGTTTTATTAAAAACTGATATAACTTATTGCATTGCATATGGATAGTTTTATTAAAAACTGATATAACTCAGTGCATTGCATATGGATAGTTTTATTAAAAACTGATATAACTTATTGCATAAGTTTTAAAGTTTTATTAAAAACTGATATAACTCACTGCATTGCATATGGATAGTTTTATTAAAAACTGATATAACTCAGTGCATTGCATATGGATAGTTTTATTAAAAACTGATATAACTCAGAGCATTGCATATGGATAGTTTTATTAAAAACTGATATAACTCACTGCATTGCATATGGATAGTTTTATTAAAAACTGATATAACTCACTGCATTGCATTTGGATAGTTTTATTAAAAACTGATATAACTTATTGCATTGCATATGGATAGTTTTATTAAAAACTGATATAACTCAGTGCATTGCATATGGATAGTTTTATTAAAAACTGATATAACTCAGTGCATTGCATATGGATAGTTTTATTAAAAACTGATATAACTCAGTGCATTGCATATGGATAGTTTTATTAAAAACTGATATAACTTATTGCATTGCATATGGATAGTTTTATTAAAAACTGATATAACTCACTGCATTGCATATGGATAGTTTTATTAAAAACTGATATAACTTATTGCATTGCATATGGATAGTTTTATTAAAAACTGATATAACTCACTGCATTGCATATGGATAGTTTTATTAAAAACTGATATAACTTATTGCATTGCATATGGATAGTTTTATTAAAAACTGATATAACTTAGTGCATTGCATATGGATAGTTTTATTAAAAACTGATATAACTCAGTGCATTGCATATGGATAGTTTTATTAAGAACTGATATAACTCAGTGCATTGCATATGGATAGTTTTTTTAAAAACTGATATAACTCAGTGCATTGCATATGGATAGTTTTATTAAAAACTGATAAAACTTATTGCATTGCATATGGATAGTTTTATTAAAAACTGATATAACTCACTGCATTGCATATGCATAGTTTTATTAAAAACTGATATAACTCAGTGCATTGCAAATGGATAGTTTTATTAAAAACTGATATAACTCAGTGCATTTATTAAAAACTGATATAACTCAGTGCATTGCATATGGATAGTTTTATTAAAAACTGATATAACTCGCTGCATTGCATATGGATAGTTTTATTAAAAACTGATATAACTCACTGCATTGCATATGGATAGTTTTATTAAAAACTGATATAACTCAGTGCATTGCATATGGATAGTTTTATTAAAAACTGATATAACTCAGAGCATTGCATATGGATAGTTTTATTAAAAACTGATATAACTCACTGCATTGCATATGGATAGTTTTATTAAAAACTGATATAACTCACTGCATTGCATTTGGATAGTTTTATTAAAAACTGATATAACTTATTGCATTGCATATGGATAGTTTTATTAAAAACTGATATAACTTATTGCATTGCATATGGATAGTTTTATTAAAACCTGATATAACTCAGTGCATTGCATATGGTTAGCTTTATTAAAAACTGATATAACTCAGTGCATTGCATATGGATAGTTTTATTAAAAACTGATATAACTTATTGCATTGCATATGGATAGTTTTATTAAAAACTGATATAACTCAGTGCATTGCATATGGATAGTTTTATTAAAAACTGATATAACTTATTGCATTGCATATGGATAGTTTTAGTAAAAACTGATATAACTCACTGCATTGCATATGGATAGTTTTATTAAAAACTGATATAACTTATTGCATTGCATATGGATAGTTTTATTAAAAACTGATATAACTTATTGCATTGCATATGGATAGTTTTATTAAAAACTGATCTAACTCAGTGCATTGCATATGGTTAGTTTTATTAAAAACTGATATAACTCACTGCATTGCATATGGACAGTTTTATTAAAAACTGATATAACTCACTGCATTGTATATGGATAGTTTTATTAAAAACTGATATAACTTATTGCATTGCATATGGATAGTTTTATTAAAAACTGATATAACTTATTGCATTGCATATGGATAGTTTTATTAAAAACTGATATAACTCAGTGCATTGCATATGGTTAGTTTAATTAAAAACTGATATAACTCAGTGCATTGCATATGGATAGTTTTATTAAAAACTGATATAACTTATTGCATTGCGTATGGATAGTTTTATTAAAAACTGATATAACTCAGTGCATTGCATATGGATAGTTTTATTAAAAACTGATATAACTTATTGCATTGCATATGGATAGTTTTATTAAAAACTGATATAACTCACTGCATTGCATATGGATAGTTTTATTAAAAACTGATATAACTTATTGCATTGCATATGGATAGTTTTATTAAAAACTGATATAACTTATTGCATTGCATATGGATAGTTTTATTAAAAACTGATATAACTCAGTGCATTGCATATGGATAGTTTTATTAAAAACTGATATAACTTATTGCATAAGTTTTAAAGTTTTATTAAAAACTGATATAACTCACTGCATTGCATATGGATAGTTTTACTAAAAACTGATATAACTCAGTGCATTGCATATGGATAGTTTTATTAAAAACTGATATAACTCAGAGCATTGCATATGGATAGTTTTATTAAAAACTGATATAACTCACTGCATTGCATATGGATAGTTTTATTAAAAACTGATATAACTCACTGCATTGCATTTGGATAGTTTTATTAAAAACTGATATAACTTATTGCATTGCATATGGATAGTTTTATTAAAAACTGATATAACTTATTGCATTGCATATGGATAGTTTTATTAAAACCTGATATAACTCAGTGCATTGCATATGGTTAGCTTTATTAAAAACTGATATAACTCAGTGAATTGCATATGGATAGTTTTATTAAAAACTGATATAACTTATTGCATTGCATATGGATAGTTTTATTAAAAACTGATATAACGCAGTGCATTGCATATGGATAGTTTTATTAAAAACTGATATAACTTATTGCATTGCATATGGATAGTTTTAGTAAAAACTGATATAACTCACTGCATTGCATATGGATAGTTTTATTAAAAACTGATATAACTTATTGCATTGCATATGGATAGTTTTATTAAAAACTGATATAACTTATTGCATTGCATATGGATAGTTTTATTAAAAACTGATATAACTCAGTGCATTGCATATGGATAGTTTTATTAAAAACTGATATAACTCAGAGCATTGCATATGGATAGTTTTATTAAAAACTGATATAACTCACTGCATTGCATATGGATAGTTTTATTAAAAACTGATATAACTCACTGCATTGCATTTGGATAGTTTTATTAAAAACTGATATAACTCAGTGCATTGCATATGGAGAGTTTTATTAAAAACTGATATAACTCAGAGCATTGCATATGGATAGTTTTATTAAAAACTGATATAACTCAGAGCATTGCATATGGATAGTTTTATTAAAAACTGATATAACTCACTGCATTGCATATGGATAGTTTTATTAAAAACTGATATAACTTATTGCATTGCATATGGATAGTTTTATTAAAAACTGATATAACTCAGTGCATTGCATATGGATAGTTTTATTAAAAACTGATATAACTAATTGCATTGCATATGGATAGTTTTATTAAAAACTGATATAACTCACTCCATTGCATATGGATAGTTTTATTAAAAACTGATATAACTCAGTGCATTGCATATGGAGAGTTTTATTAAAAACTGATATAACTCAGAGCATTGCATATGGATAGTTTTATTAAAAACTGATATAACTCAGAGCATTGCATATGGATAGTTTTATTAAAAACTGATATAACTCACTGCATTGCATATGGATAGTTTTATTAAAAACTGATATAACTTATTGCATTGCATATGGATAGTTTTATTAAAAACTGATATAACTCAGTGCATTGCATATGGATAGTTTTATTAAAAACTGATATAACTCAGTGCATTGCATATGGATAGTTTTATTAAAAACTGATATAACTCAGTGCATTGCATATGGATAGTTTTATTAAAAACTGATATAACTTATTGCATTGCATATGGATAGTTTTATTAAAAACTGATATAACTCACTGCATTGCATATGGATAGTTTTATTAAAAACTGATATAACTTATTGCATTGCATATGGATAGTTTTATTAAAAACTGATATAACTCACTGCATTGCATATGGATAGTTTTAATAAAAACTGATATAACTTATTGCATTGCATATGGATAGTTTTATTAAAAACTGATATAACTTAGTGCATTGCATATGGATAGTTTTATTAAAAACTGATATAACTCAGTGCATTGCATATGGATAGTTTTATTAAAAACTGATATATTTCAGTGCATTGCATATGGATAGTTTTTTTAAAAACTGATATAACTCAGTGCATTGCATATGGATAGTTTTATTAAAAACTGATATAACTTATTGCATTGCATATGGATAGTTTTATTAAAAACTGATATAACTCACTGCATTGCATATGCATAGTTTTATTAAAAACTGATATAACTCAGTGCATTGCAAATGGATAGTTTTATTAAAAACTGATATAACTCAGTGCATTTATTAAAAACTGCTATAACTCAGTGCATTGCATATGGATAGTTTTATTAAAAACTGATATAACTCACTGCATTGCATATGGATAGTTTTATTAAAAACTGATATAACTTATTGCATTGCATATGGATAGTTTTATTAAAAACTGATATAACTCAGTGCATTGCATATGGATAGTTTTATTAAAAACTGATATAACTTATTGCATAAGTTTTAAAGTTTTATTAAAAACTGATATAACTCACTGCATTGCATATGGATAGTTTTATTAAAAACTGATATAACTCAGTGCATTGCATATGGATAGTTTTATTAAAAACTGATATAACTCAGAGCATTGCATATGGATAGTTTTATTAAAAACTGATATAACTCACTGCATTGCATATGGATAGTTTTATTAAAAACTGATATAACTCACTGCATTGCATTTGGATAGTTTTATTAAAAACTGATATAACTTATTGCATTGCATATGGATAGTTTTATTAAAAACTGATATAACTCAGTGCATTGCATATGGATAGTTTTATTAAAAACTGATATAACTCAGTGCATTGCATATGGATAGTTTTATTAAAAACTGATATAACTCAGTGCATTGCATATGGATAGTTTTATTAAAAACTGATATAACTTATTGCATTGCATATGGATAGTTTTATTAAAAACTGATATAACTCACTGCATTGCATATGGATAGTTTTATTAAAAACTGATATAACTTATTGCATTGCATATGGATAGTTTTATTAAAAACTGATATAACTCACTGCATTGCATATGGATAGTTTTATTAAAAACTGATATAACTTATTGCATTGCATATGGATAGTTTTATTAAAAACTGATATAACTTAGTGCATTGCATATGGATAGTTTTATTAAAAACTGATATAACTCAGTGCATTGCATATGGATAGTTTTATTAAGAACTGATATAACTCAGTGCATTGCATATGGATAGTTTTTTTAAAAACTGATATAACTCAGTGCATTGCATATGGATAGTTTTATTAAAAACTGATAAAACTTATTGCATTGCATATGGATAGTTTTATTAAAAACTGATATAACTCACTGCATTGCATATGCATAGTTTTATTAAAAACTGATATAACTCAGTGCATTGCAAATGGATAGTTTTATTAAAAACTGATATAACTCAGTGCATTTATTAAAAACTGATATAACTCAGTGCATTGCATATGGATAGTTTTATTAAAAACTGATATAACTCGCTGCATTGCATATGGATAGTTTTATTAAAAACTGATATAACTCACTGCATTGCATATGGATAGTTTTATTAAAAACTGATATAACTCAGTGCATTGCATATGGATAGTTTTATTAAAAACTGATATAACTCAGAGCATTGCATATGGATAGTTTTATTAAAAACTGATATAACTCACTGCATTGCATATGGATAGTTTTATTAAAAACTGATATAACTCACTGCATTGCATTTGGATAGTTTTATTAAAAACTGATATAACTTATTGCATTGCATATGGATAGTTTTATTAAAAACTGATATAACTTATTGCATTGCATATGGATAGTTTTATTAAAACCTGATATAACTCAGTGCATTGCATATGGTTAGCTTTATTAAAAACTGATATAACTCAGTGCATTGCATATGGATAGTTTTATTAAAAACTGATATAACTTATTGCATTGCATATGGATAGTTTTATTAAAAACTGATATAACTCAGTGCATTGCATATGGATAGTTTTATTAAAAACTGATATAACTTATTGCATTGCATATGGATAGTTTTAGTAAAAACTGATATAACTCACTGCATTGCATATGGATAGTTTTATTAAAAACTGATATAACTTATTGCATTGCATATGGATAGTTTTATTAAAAACTGATATAACTTATTGCATTGCATATGGATAGTTTTATTAAAAACTGATCTAACTCAGTGCATTGCATATGGTTAGTTTTATTAAAAACTGATATAACTCACTGCATTGCATATGGACAGTTTTATTAAAAACTGATATAACTCACTGCATTGTATATGGATAGTTTTATTAAAAACTGATATAACTTATTGCATTGCATATGGATAGTTTTATTAAAAACTGATATAACTTATTGCATTGCATATGGATAGTTTTATTAAAAACTGATATAACTCAGTGCATTGCATATGGTTAGTTTAATTAAAAACTGATATAACTCAGTGCATTGCATATGGATAGTTTTATTAAAAACTGATATAACTTATTGCATTGCGTATGGATAGTTTTATTAAAAACTGATATAACTCAGTGCATTGCATATGGATAGTTTTATTAAAAACTGATATAACTTATTGCATTGCATATGGATAGTTTTATTAAAAACTGATATAACTCACTGCATTGCATATGGATAGTTTTATTAAAAACTGATATAACTTATTGCATTGCATATGGATAGTTTTATTAAAAACTGATATAACTTATTGCATTGCATATGGATAGTTTTATTAAAAACTGATATAACTCAGTGCATTGCATATGGATAGTTTTATTAAAAACTGATATAACTTATTGCATAAGTTTTAAAGTTTTATTAAAAACTGATATAACTCACTGCATTGCATATGGATAGTTTTACTAAAAACTGATATAACTCAGTGCATTGCATATGGATAGTTTTATTAAAAACTGATATAACTCAGAGCATTGCATATGGATAGTTTTATTAAAAACTGATATAACTCACTGCATTGCATATGGATAGTTTTATTAAAAACTGATATAACTCACTGCATTGCATTTGGATAGTTTTATTAAAAACTGATATAACTTATTGCATTGCATATGGATAGTTTTATTAAAAACTGATATAACTTATTGCATTGCATATGGATAGTTTTATTAAAACCTGATATAACTCAGTGCATTGCATATGGTTAGCTTTATTAAAAACTGATATAACTCAGTGAATTGCATATGGATAGTTTTATTAAAAACTGATATAACTTATTGCATTGCATATGGATAGTTTTATTAAAAACTGATATAACGCAGTGCATTGCATATGGATAGTTTTATTAAAAACTGATATAACTTATTGCATTGCATATGGATAGTTTTAGTAAAAACTGATATAACTCACTGCATTGCATATGGATAGTTTTATTAAAAACTGATATAACTTATTGCATTGCATATGGATAGTTTTATTAAAAACTGATATAACTTATTGCATTGCATATGGATAGTTTTATTAAAAACTGATATAACTCAGTGCATTGCATATGGTTAGTTTAATTAAAAACTGATATAACTCAGTGCATTGCATATGGATAGTTTTATTAAAAACTGATATAACTTATTGCATTGCGTATGGATAGTTTTATTAAAAACTGATATAACTCAGTGCATTGCATATGGATAGTTTTATTAAAAACTGATATAACTTATTGCATTGCATATGGATAGTTTTATTAAAAACTGATATAACTCACTGCATTGCATATGGATAGTTTTATTAAAAACTGATATAACTTATTGCATTGCATATGGATAGTTTTATTAAAAACTGATATAACTCAGAGCATTGCATATGGATAGTTTTATTAAAAACTGATATAACTCACTGCATTGCATATGGATAGTTTTATTAAAAACTGATATAACTCACTGCATTGCATATGCATAGTTTTATTAAAAACTGATATAACTCAGTGCATTGCAAATGGATAGTTTTATTAAAAACTGATATAACTCAGTGCATTTATTAAAAACTGATATAACTCAGTGCATTGCATATGGATAGTTTTATTAAAAACTGATATAACTTATTGCATTGCATATGGATAGTTTTATTAAAAACTGATATAACTCAGTGCATTGCATATGGATAGTTTTATTAAAAACTGATATAACTTATTGCATAAGTTTTAAAGTTTTATTAAAAACTGATATAACTCACTGCATTGCATATGGATAGTTTTATTAAAAACTGATATAACTCAGTGCATTGCATATGGATAGTTTTATTAAAAACTGATATAACTCAGAGCATTGCATATGGATAGTTTTATTAAAAACTGATATAACTCACTGCATTGCATATGGATAGTTTTATTAAAAACTGATATAACTTATTGCATTGCATATGGATAGTTTTATTAAAAACTGATATAACTCACTGCATTGCATATGGATAGTTTTATTAAAAACTGATATAACTTATTGCATTGCATATGGATAGTTTTATTAAAAACTGATATAACTTATTGCATTGCATATGGATAGTTTTATTAAAAACTGATCTAACTCAGTGCATTGCATATGGTTAGTTTTATTAAAAACTGATATAACTCACTGCATTGCATATGGACAGTTTTATTAAAAACTGATATAACTCACTGCATTGCATATGGATAGTTTTATTAAAAACTGATATAACTTATTGCATTGCATATGGATAGTTTTATTAAAAACTGATATAACTTATTGCATTGCATATGGATAGTTTTATAAAAAACTGATATAACTCAGTGCATTGCATATGGTTAGTTTAATTAAAAACTGATATAACTCAGTGCATTGCATATGGATAGTTTTATTAAAAACTGATATAACTTATTGCATTGCGTATGGATAGTTTTATTAAAAACTGATATAACTCAGTGCATTGCATATGGATAGTTTTATTAAAAACTGATATAACTTATTGCATTGCATATGGATAGTTTTATTAAAAACTGATATAACTCAGTGCATTGCATATGGTTAGTTTTATTAAAAACTGATATAACTCACTGCATTGCATATGGACAGTTTTATTAAAAACTGATATAACTCACTGCATTGTATATGGATAGTTTTATTAAAAACTGATATAACTTATTGCATTGCATATGGATAGTTTTATTAAAAACTGATATAACTTATTGCATTGCATATGGATAGTTTTATTAAAAACTGATATAACTCAGTGCATTGCATATGGTTAGTTTAATTAAAAACTGATATAACTCAGTGCATTGCATATGGATAGTTTTATTAAAAACTGATATAACTTATTGCATTGCGTATGGATAGTTTTATTAAAAACTGATATAACTCAGTGCATTGCATATGGATAGTTTTATTAAAAACTGATATAACTTATTGCATTGCATATGGATAGTTTTATTAAAAACTGATATAACTCACTGCATTGCATATGGATAGTTTTATTAAAAACTGATATAACTTATTGCATTGCATATGGATAGTTTTATTAAAAACTGATATAACTTATTGCATTGCATATGGATAGTTTTATTAAAAACTGATATAACTCAGTGCATTGCATATGGATAGTTTTATTAAAAACTGATATAACTTATTGCATAAGTTTTAAAGTTTTATTAAAAACTGATATAACTCACTGCATTGCATATGGATAGTTTTATTAAAAACTGATATAACTCAGTGCATTGCATATGGATAGTTTTATTAAAAACTGATATAACTCAGAGCATTGCATATGGATAGTTTTATTAAAAACTGATATAACTCACTGCATTGCATATGGATAGTTTTATTAAAAACTGATATAACTCACTGCATTGCATTTGGATAGTTTTATTAAAAACTGATATAACTTATTGCATTGCATATGGATAGTTTTATTAAAAACTGATATAACTTATTGCATTGCATATGGATAGTTTTATTAAAACCTGATATAACTCAGTGCATTGCATATGGTTAGCTTTATTAAAAACTGATATAACTCAGTGAATTGCATATGGATAGTTTTATTAAAAACTGATATAACTTATTGCATTGCATATGGATAGTTTTATTAAAAACTGATATAACGCAGTGCATTGCATATGGATAGTTTTATTAAAAACTGATATAACTTATTGCATTGCATATGGATAGTTTTAGTAAAAACTGATATAACTCACTGCATTGCATATGGATAGTTTTATTAAAAACTGATATAACTTATTGCATTGCATATGGATAGTTTTATTAAAAACTGATATAACTTATTGCATTGCATATGGATAGTTTTATTAAAAACTGATATAACTCAGTGCATTGCATATGGTTAGTTTAATTAAAAACTGATATAACTCAGTGCATTGCATATGGATAGTTTTATTAAAAACTGATATAACTTATTGCATTGCGTATGGATAGTTTTATTAAAAACTGATATAACTCAGTGCATTGCATATGGATAGTTTTATTAAAAACTGATATAACTTATTGCATTGCATATGGATAGTTTTATTAAAAACTGATATAACTCACTGCATTGCATATGGATAGTTTTATTAAAAACTGATATAACTTATTGCATTGCATATGGATAGTTTTATTAAAAACTGATATAACTCAGAGCATTGCATATGGATAGTTTTATTAAAAACTGATATAACTCACTGCATTGCATATGGATAGTTTTATTAAAAACTGATATAACTCACTGCATTGCATATGCATAGTTTTATTAAAAACTGATATAACTCAGTGCATTGCAAATGGATAGTTTTATTAAAAACTGATATAACTAAGTGCATTTATTAAAAACTGATATAACTCAGTGCATTGCATATGGATAGTTTTATTAAAAACTGATATAACTTATTGCATTGCATATGGATAGTTTTATTAAAAACTGATATAACTCAGTGCATTGCATATGGATAGTTTTATTAAAAACTGATATAACTTATTGCATAAGTTTTAAAGTTTTATTAAAAACTGATATAACTCACTGCATTGCATATGGATAGTTTTATTAAAAACTGATATAACTCAGTGCATTGCATATGGATAGTTTTATTAAAAACTGATATAACTCAGAGCATTGCATATGGATAGTTTTATTAAAAACTGATATAACTCACTGCATTGCATATGGATAGTTTTATTAAAAACTGATATAACTTATTGCATTGCATATGGATAGTTTTATTAAAAACTGATATAACTCAGTGCATTGCATATGGATAGTTTTATTAAAAACTGATATAACTTATTGCATTGCATATAGATAGTTTTATTAAAAACTGATATAACTTATTGCATTGCATATGGATAGTTTTATTAAAAACTGATCTAACTCAGTGCATTGCATATGGTTAGTTTTATTAAAAACTGATATAACTCACTGCATTGCATATGGACAGTTTTATTAAAAACTGAAATAACTCACTGCATTGCATATGGATAGTTTTATTAAAAACTGATATAACTTATTGCATTGCATATGGATAGTTTTATTAAAAACTGATATAACTTATTGCATTGCATATGGATAGTTTTATAAAAAACTGATATAACTCAGTGCATTGCATATGGTTAGTTTAATTAAAAACTGATATAACTCAGTGCATTGCATATGGATAGTTTTATTAAAAACTGATATAACTTATTGCATTGCGTATGGATAGTTTTATTAAAAACTGATATAACTCAGTGCATTGCATATGGATAGTTTTATTAAAAACTGATATAACTTATTGCATTGCATATGGATAGTTTTATTAAAAACTGACATAACTCACTGCATTGCATATGGATAGTTTAATTAAAAACTGATATAACTTATTGCATTGCATATGGATAGTTTTATTAAAAACTGATATAATTTATTGCAGTGGATAGTTTTATTAAAAACTGATATAACTCAGTGCATTGCATATGGATAGTTTTATTAAAAACTGATATAACTTATTGCATAAGTTTTAAAGTTTTATTAAAAACTGATATAACTCACTGCATTGCATATGGATAGTTTTATTAAAAACTGATATAACTTATTGCATTGCATATGGATAGTTTTATTAAAAACTGATATAACTTATTGCATTGCATATGGATAGTTTTATTAAAAACTGATATAACTCAGAGCATTGCATATGGATAGTTTTATTAAAAACTGATATAACTCACTGCATTGCATATGGATAGTTTTATTAAAAACTGATATAACTCACTGCATTGCATTTGGATAGTTTTATTAAAAACTGATATAACTTATTGCATTGCATATGGATAGTTTTATTAAAAACTGATATAACTTATTGCATTGCATATGGATAGTTTTATTAAAACCTGATATAACTCAGTGCATTGCATATGGTTAGCTTTATTAAAAACTGATATAACTCAGTGCATTGCATATGGATAGTTTTATTAAAAACTGATATAACTTATTGCATTGCATATGGATAGTTTTATTAAAAACTGATATAACGCAGTGCATTGCATATGGATAGTTTTATTAAAAACTGATATAACTTATTGCATTGCATATGGATAGTTTTAGTAAAAACTGATATAACTCACTGCATTGCATATGGATAGTTTTATTAAAAACTGATATAACTTATTGCATTGCATATGGATAGTTTTATTAAAAACTGATATAACTTATTGCATTGCATATGGATAGTTTTATTAAAAACTGATATAACTCAGTGCATTGCATATGGTTAGTTTAATTAAAAACTGATATAACTCAGTGCATTGCATATGGATAGTTTTATTAAAAACTGATATAACTTATTGCATTGCGTATGGATAGTTTTATTAAAAACTGATATAACTCAGTGCATTGCATATGGATAGTTTTATTAAAAACTGATATAACTTATTGCATTGCATATGGATAGTTTTATTAAAAACTGATATAACTCACTGCATTGCATATGGATAGTTTTATTAAAAACTGATATAACTTATTGCATTGCATATGGATAGTTTTATTAAAAACTGATATAACTCAGAGCATTGCATATGGATAGTTTTATTAAAAACTGATATAACTCACTGCATTGCATATGGATAGTTTTATTAAAAACTGATATAACTCACTGCATTGCATATGCATAGTTTTATTAAAAACTGATATAACTCAGTGCATTGCAAATGGATGGTTTTATTAAAAACTGATATAACTCAGTGCATTTATTAAAAACTGATATAACTCAGTGCATTGCATATGGATAGTTTTATTAAAAACTGATATAACTTATTGCATTGCATATGGATAGTTTTATTAAAAACTGATATAACTCAGTGCATTGCATATGGATAGTTTTATTAGAAACTGATATAACTTATTGCATAAGTTTTAAAGTTTTATTAAAAACTGATATAACTCACTGCATTGCATATGGATAGTTTTATTAAAAACTGATATAACTCAGTGCATTGCATATGGATAGTTTTATTAAAAACTGATATAACTCAGAGCATTGCATATGGATAGTTTTATTAAAAACTGATATAACTCACTGCATTGCATATGGATAGTTTTATTAAAAACTGATATAACTCACTGCATTGCATTTGGATAGTTTTATTAAAAACTGATATAACTTATTGCATTGCATATGGATAGTTTTATTAAAAACTGATATAACTTATTGCATTGCATATGGATAGTTTTATTAAAACCTGATATAACTCAGTGCATTGCATATGGTTAGCTTTATTAAAAACTGATATAACTCAGTGCATTGCATATGGATAGTTTTATTAAAAACTGATATAACTTATTGCATTGCATATGGATAGTTTTATTAAAAACTGATATAACTCAGTGCATTGCATATGGATAGTTTTATTTAAAACTGATATAACTTATTGCATTGCATATGGATAGTTTTAGTAAAAACTGATATAACTCACTGCATTGCATATGGATAGTTTTATTAAAAACTGATATAACTTATTGCATTGCATATGGATAGTTTTATTAAAAACTGATATAACTTATTGCATTGCATATGGATAGTTTTACTAAAAACTGATCTAACTCAGTGCATTGCATATGGTTAGTTTTATTAAAAACTGATATAACTCACTGCATTGCATATGGACAGTTTTATTAAAAACTGATATAACTCACTGCATTGCATATGGATAGTTTTATTAAAAACTGATATAACTTATTGCATTGCATATGGATAGTTTTATTAAAAACTGATATAACTTATTGCATTGCATATGGATAGTTTTATTAAAAACTGATATAACTCAGTGCATTGCATATGGTTAGTTTAATTAAAAACTGATATAACTCAGTGCATTGCATATGGATAGTTTTATTAAAAACTGATATAACTTATTGCATTGCGTATGGATAGTTTTATTAAAAACTGATATAACTCAGTGCATTGCATATGGATAGTTTTATTAAAAACTGATATAACTTATTGCATTGCATATGGATAGTTTTATTAAAAACTGATATAACTTATTGCATAAATTTTAAAGTTTTATTAAAAACTGATATAACTCACTGCATTGCATATGGATAGTTTTATTAAAAACTGATATAACTCAGTGCATTGCATATGGATAGTTTTATTAAAAACTGATATAACTCAGAGCATTGCATATGGATAGTTTTATTAAAAACTGATATAACTCACTGCATTGCATATGGATAGTTTTATTAAAAACTGATATAACTCACTGCATTGCATTTGGATAGTTTTATTAAAAACTGATATAACTTATTGCATTGCATATGGATAGTTTTATTAAAAACTGATATAACTTATTGCATTGCATATGGATAGTTTTATTAAAACCTGATATAACTCAGTGCATTGCATATGGTTAGCTTTATTAAAAACTGATATAACTCAGTGCATTGCATATGGATAGTTTTATTAAAAACTGATATAACTTATTGCATTGCATATGGATAGTTTTATTAAAAACTGATATAACTCAGTGCATTGCATATGGATAGTTTTATTAAAAACTGATATAACTTATTGCATTGCATATGGATAGTTTTAGTAAAAACTGATATAACTCACTGCATTGCATATGGATAGTTTTATTAAAAACTGATATAACTTATTGCATTGCATATGGATAGTTTTATTAAAAACTGATATAACTTATTGCATTGCATATGGATAGTTTTATTAAAAACTGATCTAACTCAGTGCATTGCATATGGTTAGTTTTATTAAAAACTGATACAACTCACTGCATTGCATATGGATAGTTTTATTAAAAACTGATATAACTCACTGCATTGCATATGGATAGTTTTATTAAAAACTGATATAACTTATTGCATTGCATATGGATAGTTTTATTAAAAACTGATATAACTTATTGCATTGCATATGGATAGTTTTATTAAAAACTGATATAACTCAGTGCATTGCATATGGTTAGTTTAATTAAAAACTGATATAACTCAGTGCATTGCATATGGATAGTTTTATTAAAAACTGATATAACTTATTGCATTGCGTATGGATAGTTTTATTAAAAACTGATATAACTCAGTGCATTGCCTATGGATAGTTTTATTAAAAACTGATATAACTTATTGCATTGCATATGGATAGTTTTATTAAAAACTGATATAACTCACTGCATTGCATATGGATAGTTTTATTAAAAACTGATATAACTTATTGCATTGCATATGGATAGTTTTATTAAAAACTGATATAACTCAGAGCATTGCATATGGATAGTTTTATTAAAAACTGATATAACTCACTGCATTGCATATGGATAGTTTTATTAAAAACTGATATAACTCACTGCATTGCATATGGATAGTTTTATTAAAAACTGATATAACTTATTGCATTGCATATGGATAGTTTTATTAAAAACTGATATGTTTTATTGCATTGCATATGGATAGTTTTATTAAAAACTGATATAACTCAGTGCATTGCATATGGTTAGTTTTATTAAAAACTGATATAACTCAGTGCATTGCATATGGATAGTTTTATTTAAAACTGATATAACTCACTGCATTGCATATGGATAGTTTTATTAAAAACTGATATAACTCAGTGCATTGCATATGCATAGTTTTTTTAAAAACTGATATAACTCAGTGCATTGCATATGGATAGTTTTATTAAAAACTGATATAACTCAGTGCATTGCATATGGATAGTTTTATTAAAAACTGATATAACTCACTGCATTGCATATGGATAATTTTATTAAAAACTGATATAACTTATTGCATTGCATATAGATAGTTTTATTAAAAACTGATATAACTCAGAGCATTGCATATGGATAGTTTTATTAAAAACTGATATAACTCACTGCATTGCATATGGATAGTTTTATTAAAAACTGATATAACTCACTGCATTGCATATGGATAGTTTTATTAAAAACTGATATAACTTATTGCATTGCATATGGATAGTTTTATTAAAAACTGATATATTTTATTGCATTGCATATGGATAGTTTTATTAAAAACTGATATAACTCAGTGCATTGCATATGGTTAGTTTTATTAAAAACTGATATAACTCAGTGGATTGCATATGGATAGTTTTATTGAAAACTGATATAACTCACTGCATTGCATATGGATAGTTTTATTAAAAACTGATATAACTCAGTGCATTGCATATGCATAGTTTTATTAAAAACTGATATAACTCAGTGCATTGCATATGGATAGTTTTATTAAAAACTGATATAACTCAGTGCATTGCATATGGATAGTTTTATTAAAAACTGATATAACTTATTGCATTGCATATGGATAGTTTTATTTAAAACTGATATAACTCACTGCATTGCATATGGATAGTTTTATTAAAAACTGATATAACTCAGTGCATTGCATATGGATAGTTTTATTAAAAACTGATATAACTCAGTGCATTGCATATGGATAGTTTTATTAAAAACTGATATAACTCAGTGCATTGCATAGGGATAGTTTTACTAAAAACTGATATAACTCAGAGCATTGCATATGGATAGTTTTATTAAAAACTGATATAACTCACTGCATTGCATATGGATAATTTTATTAAAAACAGATATAACTTATTGCATTGCGTATGGATAGTTTTATTAAAAACTGATATAACTCAGTGCATTGCATATGGATAGTTTTATTAAAAACTGATATAACTTATTGCATTGCATATGGATAGTTTTATTAAAAACTGATATAACTCAGTGCATTGCATATGGATAGTTTTATTAAAAACTGATATAACTTATTGCATTGCATATGGATAGTTTTATTAAAAACTGATATAACTTATTGCATAAATTTTAAAGTTTTATTAAAAACTGATATAACTTATTGCATTGCATATGGATAGTTTTATTAAAACCTGATATAACTCAGTGCATTGCATATGGTTAGCTTTATTAAAAACTGATATAACTCAGTGCATTGCATATGGATAGTTTTATTAAAAACTGATATAACTTATTGCATTGCATATGGATAGTTTTATTAAAAACTGATATAACTCAGTGCATTGCATATGGATAGTTTTATTAAAAACTGATATAACTTATTGCATTGCATATGGATAGTTTTAGTAAAAACTGATATAACTCACTGCATTGCATATGGATAGTTTTATTAAAAACTGATATAACTTATTGCATTGCATATGGATAGTTTTATTAAAAACTGATATAACTTATTGCATTGCATATGGATAGTTTTATTAAAAACTGATCTAACTCAGTGCATTGCATATGGTTAGTTTTATTAAAAACTGATATAACTCACTGCATTGCATATGGACAGTTTTATTAAAAACTGATATAACTCACTGCATTGCATATGGATAGTTTTATTAAAAACTGATATAACTTATTGCATTGCATATGGATAGTTTTATTAAAAACTGATATAACTTATTGCATTGCATATGGATAGTTTTATTAAAAACTGATATAACTCAGTGCATTGCATATGGTTAGTTTAATTAAAAACTGATATAACTCAGTGCATTGCATATGGATAGTTTTATTAAAAACTGATATAACTTATTGCATTGCGTATGGATAGTTTTATTAAAAACTGATATAACTCAGTGCATTGCATATGGATAGTTTTATTAAAAACTGATATAACTTATTGCATTGCATATGGATAGTTTTATTAAAAACTGATATAACTTATTGTATAAATTTTAAAGTTTTATTAAAAACTGATATAACTCACTGCATTGCATATGGATAGTTTTATTAAAAACTGATATAACTCAGTGCATTGCATATGGATAGTTTTATTAAAAACTGATATAACTCAGAGCATTGCATATGGATAGTTTTATTAAAAACTGATATAACTCACTGCATTGCATATGGATAGTTTTATTAAAAACTGATATAACTCACTGCATTGCATTTGGATAGTTTTATTAAAAACTGATATAACTTATTGCATTGCATATGGATAGTTTTATTAAAAACTGATATAACTTATTGCATTGCATATGGATAGTTTTATTAAAACCTGATATAACTCAGTGCATTGCATATGGTTAGCTTTATTAAAAACTGATATAACTCAGTGCATTGCATATGGATAGTTTTATTAAAAACTGATATAACTTATTCCATTGCATATGGATAGTTTTATTAAAAACTGATATAACTCAGTGCATTGCATATGGATAGTTTTATTAAAAACTGATATAACTTATTGCATTGCATATGGATAGTTTTAGTAAAAACTGATATAACTCACTGCATTGCATATGGATAGTTTTATTAAAAACTGATATAACTTATTGCATTGCATATGGATAGTTTTATTAAAAACTGATATAACTTATTGCATTGCATATGGATAGTTTTATTAAAAACTGATCTAACTCAGTGCATTGCATATGGTTAGTTTTATTAAAAACTGATACAACTCACTGCATTGCATATGGATAGTTTTATTAAAAACTGATATAACTCACTGCATTGCATATGGATAGTTTTATTAAAAACTGATATAACTTATTGCATTGCATATGGATAGTTTTATTAAAAACTGATATAACTTATTGCATTGCATATGGATAGTTTTATTAAAAACTGATATAACTCAGTGCATTGCATATGGTTAGTTTAATTAAAAACTGATATAACTCAGTGCATTGCATATGGATAGTTTTATTAAAAACTGATATAACTTATTGCATTGCGTATGGATAGTTTTATTAAAAACTGATATAACTCAGTGCATTGCATATGGATAGTTTTATTAAAAACTGATATAACTTATTGCATTGCATATGGATAGTTTTATTAAAAACTGATATAACTCACTGCATTGCATATGGATAGTTTTATTAAAAACTGATATAACTTATTGCATTGCATATGGATAGTTTTATTAAAAACTGATATAACTCAGAGCATTGCATATGGATAGTTTTATTAAAAACTGATATAACTCACTGCATTGCATATGGATAGTTTTATTAAAAACTGATATAACTCACTGCATTGCATATGGATAGTTTTATTAAAAACTGATATAACTTATTGCATTGCATATGGATAGTTTTATTAAAAACTGATATAACTTATTGCATTGCATATGGATAGTTTTATTGAAAACTGATATAACTCAGTGCATTGCATATGGTTAGTTTTATTAAAAACTGATATAACTCAGTGCATTGCATATGGATAGTTTTATTTAAAACTGATATAACTCACTGCATTGCATATGGATAGTTTTATTAAAAACTGATATAACTCAGTGCATTGCATATGCATAGTTTTTTTAAAAACTGATATAACTCAGTGCATTGCATATGGATAGTTTTATTAAAAACTGATATAACTTATTGCATTGCGTATGGATAGTTTTATTAAAAACTGATATAACTCAGTGCATTGCATATGGATAGTTTTATTAAAAACTGATATAACTTATTGCATTGCATATGGATAGTTTTATTAAAAACTGATATAACTTATTGCATTGCATATGGATAGTTTTATTAAAAACTGATATAACTCAGAGCATTGCATATGGATAGTTTTATTAAAAACTGATATAACTCACTGCATTGCATATGGATAGTTTTATTAAAAACTGATATAACTCACTGCATTGCATATGGATAGTTTTATTAAAAACTGACATAACTTATTGCATTGCATATGGATAGTTTTATTAAAAACTGATATATTTTATTGCATTGCATATGGATAGTTTTATTAAAAACTGATATAACTCAGTGCATTGCATATGGTTAGTTTTATTAAAAACTGATATAACTCAGTGGATTGCATATGGATAGTTTTATTGAAAACTGATATAACTCACTGCATTGCATATGGATAGTTTTATTAAAAACTGATATAACTCAGTGCATTGCATATGCATAGTTTTATTAAAAACTGATATAACTCAGTGCATTGCATATGGATAGTTTTATTAAAAACTGATATAACTCAGTGCATTGCATATGGATAGTTTTATTAAAAACTGATATAACTTATTGCATTGCATATGGATAGTTTAATTTAAAACTGATATAACTCACTGCATTGCATATGGATAGTTTTATTAAAAACTGATATAACTCAGTGCATTGCATATGGATAGTTTTATTAAAAACTGATATAACTCAGTGCATTGCATATGGATAGTTTTATTAAAAACTGATATAACTCAGTGCATTGCATAGGGATAGTTTTACTAAAAACTGATATAACTCAGAGCATTGCATATGGATAGTTTTATTAAAAACTGATATAACTCACTGCATTGCATATGGATAATTTTATTAAAAACTGATATAACTTATTGCATTGCATATGGATAGTTTTATTAAAAACTGATATAACTCAGAGCATTGCATATGGATAGTTTTATTAAAAACTGATATAACTCACTGCATTGCATATGGATAGTTTTATTAAAAACTGATATAACTTATTGCATTGCATATGGATAGTTTTATTAAAAACTGATATAACTCAGAGCATTGCATATGGATAGTTTTATTAAAAACTGATATAACTCACTGCATTGCATATGGATAGTTTTATTAAAAACTGATATAACTCACTGCATTGCATATGGATAGTTTTATTAAAAACTGATATAACTTATTGCATTGCATATGGATAGTTTTATTAAAAACTGATATATTTTATTGCATTGCATATGGATAGTTTTATTAAAAACTGATATAACTCAGTGCATTGCATATGGTTAGTTTTATTAAAAACTGATATAACTCAGTGCATTGCATATGGATAGTTTTATTTAAAACTGATATAACTCACTGCATTGCATATGGATAGTTTTATTAAAAACTGATATAACTCAGTGCATTGCATATGCATAGTTTTATTAAAAACTGATATAACTCAGTGCATTGCATATGGATAGTTTTATTAAAAACTGATATAACTCAGTGCATTGCATATGGATAGTTTTATTAAAAACTGATATAACTCACTGCATTGCATATGGATAATTTTATTAAAAACTGATATAACTTATTGCATTGCATATGGATAGTTTTATTAAAAACTGATATAACTCAGAGCATTGCATATGGATAGTTTTATTAAAAACTGATATAACTCACTGCATTGCATATGGATAGTTTTATTAAAAACTGATATAACTCACTGCATTGCATATGGATAGTTTTATTAAAAACTGATATAACTTATTGCATTGCATATGGATAGTTTTATTAAAAACTGATATATTTTATTGCATTGCATATGGATAGTTTTATTAAAAACTGATATAACTCAGTGCATTGCATATGGTTAGTTTTATTAAAAACTGATATAACTCAGTGGATTGCATATGGATAGTTTTATTGAAAACTGATATAACTCACTGCATTGCATATGGATAGTTTTATTGAAAACTGATATAACTCACTGCATTGCATATGGATAGTTTTATTAAAAACTGATATAACTCAGTGCATTGCATATGCATAGTTTTATTAAAAACTGATATAACTTATTGCATTGCATATGGATAGTTTTATTAAAAACTGATATAACTTATTGCATTGCATATGGATAGTTTTATTAAAAACTGATATAACTCAGTGCATTGCATATGGATAGTTTTATTAAAAACTGATCTAACTCAGTGCATTGCATATGGTTAGTTTTATTAAAAACTGATACAACTCACTGCATTGCATATGGATAGTTTTATTAAAAACTGATATAACTCACTGCATTGCATATGGATAGTTTTATTAAAAACTGATATAACTTATTGCATTGCATATGGATAGTTTTATTAAAAACTGATATAACTTATTGCATTGCATATGGATAGTTTTATTAAAAACTGATATAACTCAGTGCATTGCATATGGTTAGTTTAATTAAAAACTGATATAACTCAGTGCATTGCATATGGATAGTTTTATTAAAAACTGATATAACTTATTGCATTGCATATGGATAGTTTTATTAAAAACTGATATAACTTATTGCATTGCATATGGATAGTTTTATTAAAACCTGATATAACTCAGTGCATTGCATATGGTTAGCTTTATTAAAAACTGATATAACTCAGTGCATTGCATATGGATAGTTTTATTAAAAACTGATATAACTTATTGCATTGCATATGGATAGTTTTATTAAAAACTGATATAACTCAGTGCATTGCATATGGATAGTTTTATTAAAAACTGATATAACTTATTGCATTGCATATGGATAGTTTTAGTAAAAACTGATATAACTCACTGCATTGCATATGGATAGTTTTATTAAAAACTGATATAACTTATTGCATTGCATATGGATAGTTTTATTAAAAACTGATATAACTTATTGCATTGCATATGGATAGTTTTATTAAAAACTGATCTAACTCAGTGCATTGCATATGGTTAGTTTTATTAAAAACTGATACAACTCACTGCATTGCATATGGATAGTTTTATTAAAAACTGATATAACTCACTGCATTGCATATGGATAGTTTTATTAAAAACTGATATAACTTATTGCATTGCATATGGATAGTTTTATTAAAAACTGATATAACTTATTGCATTGCATATGGATAGTTTTATTAAAAACTGATATAACTCAGTGCATTGCATATGGTTAGTTTAATTAAAAACTGATATAACTCAGTGCATTGCATATGGATAGTTTTATTAAAAACTGATATAACTTATTGCATTGCGTATGGATAGTTTTATTAAAAACTGATATAACTCACTGCATTGCATATGGATAGTTTTATTAAAAACTGATATAACTTATTGCATTGCATATGGATAGTTTTATTAAAAACTGATATAACTCACTGCATTGCATATGGATAGTTTTATTAAAAACTGATATAACTTATTGCATTGCATATGGATAGTTTTATTAAAAACTGATATAACTCAGAGCATTGCATATGGATAGTTTTATTAAAAACTGATATAACTCACTGCATTGCATATGGATAGTTTTATTAAAAACTGATATAACTCACTGCATTGCATATGGATAGTTTTATTAAAAACTGATATAACTTATTGCATTGCATATGGATAGTTTTATTAAAAACTGATATATTTTATTGCATTGCATATGGATAGTTTTATTAAAAACTGATATAACTTATTGCATTGCATATGGATAGTTTTATTTAAAACTGATATATTTTATTGCATTGCATATGGATAGTTTTATTAAAAACTGATATAACTCAGTGCATTGCATATGGTTAGTTTTATTAAAAACTGATATAACTCAGTGCATTGCATATGGATAGTTTTATTAAAAACTGATATAACTCACTACATTGCATATGGTTAATTTTATTAAAAACTGATATAACTTATTGCATTGCATATGGATAGTTTTATTAAAAACTGATATAACTCAGAGCATTGCATATGGATAGTTTTATTAAAAACTGATATAACTCACTGCATTGCATATGGATAGTTTTATTAAAAACTGATATAACTCACTGCATTGCATGTGGATAGTTTTATTAAAAACTGATATAACTTATTGCATTGCATATGGATAGTTTTATTAAAAACTGATATATTTTATTGCATTGCATATGGATAGTTTTATTAAAAACTGATATAACTCACTGCATTGCATATGGATAGTTTTATTAAAAACTGATATAACGTATTGCATTGCATATGGATAGTTTTATTAAAAACTGATATAACTCAGAGCATTGCATATGGATAGTTTTATTAAAAACTGATATAACTCACTGCATTGCATATGGATAGTTTTATTAAAAACTGATATAACTCACTGCATTGCATATGGATAGTTTTATTAAAAACTGATATAACTTATTGCATTGCATATGGATAGTTTTATTAAAAACTGATATATTTTATTGCATTGCATATGGATAGTTTTATTAAAAACTGATATAACTTATTGCATTGCATATGGATAGTTTTATTTAAAACTGATATATTTTATTGCATTGCATATGGATAGTTTTATTAAAAACTGATATAACTCAGTGCATTGCATATGGTTAGTTTTATTAAAAACTGATATAACTCAGTGCATTGCATATGGATAGTTTTATTAAAAACTGATATAACTCACTACATTGCATATGGTTAATTTTATTAAAAACTGATATAACTCACTGCATTGCATGTGGATAGTTTTATTAAAAACTGATATAACTTATTGCATTGCATATGGATAGTTTTATTAAAAACTGATATATTTTATTGCATTGCATATGGATAGTTTTATTAAAAACTGATATAACTCAGTGCATTGCATATGGATAGTTTTATTAAAAACTGATATAACTTATTGCATTGCATATGGATAGTTTTAGTAAAAACTGATATAACTCACTGCATTGCATATGGATAGTTTTATTAAAAACTGATATAACTTATTGCATTGCATATGGATAGTTTTATTAAAAACTGATATAACTTATTGCATTGCATATGGATAGTTTTATTAAAAACTGATCTAACTCAGTGCATTGCATATGGTTAGTTTTATTAAAAACTGATACAACTCACTGCATTGCATATGGATAGTTTTATTAAAAACTGATATAACTCACTGCATTGCATATGGATAGTTTTATTAAAAACTGATATAACTTATTGCATTGCATATGGATAGTTTTATTAAAAACTGATATAACTTATTGCATTGCATATGGATAGTTTTATTAAAAACTGATATAACTCAGTGCATTGCATATGGTTAGTTTAATTAAAAACTGATATAACTCAGTGCATTGCATATGGATAGTTTTATTAAAAACTGATATAACTTATTGCATTGCGTATGGATAGTTTTATTAAAAACTGATATAACTCACTGCATTGCATATGGATAGTTTTATTAAAAACTGATATAACTTATTGCATTGCATATGGATAGTTTTATTAAAAACTGATATAACTCACTGCATTGCATATGGATAGTTTTATTAAAAACTGATATAACTTATTGCATTGCATATGGATAGTTTTATTAAAAACTGATATAACTCAGAGCATTGCATATGGATAGTTTTATTAAAAACTGATATAACTCACTGCATTGCATATGGATAGTTTTATTAAAAACTGATATAACTCACTGCATTGCATATGGATAGTTTTATTAAAAACTGATATAACTTATTGCATTGCATATGGATAGTTTTATTAAAAACTGATATATTTTATTGCATTGCATATGGATAGTTTTATTAAAAACTGATATAACTTATTGCATTGCATATGGATAGTTTTATTTAAAACTGATATATTTTATTGCATTGCATATGGATAGTTTTATTAAAAACTGATATAACTCAGTGCATTGCATATGGTTAGTTTTATTAAAAACTGATATAACTCAGTGCATTGCATATGGATAGTTTTATTAAAAACTGATATAACTCACTACATTGCATATGGTTAATTTTATTAAAAACTGATATAACTTATTGCATTGCATATGGATAGTTTTATTAAAAACTGATATAACTCAGAGCATTGCATATGGATAGTTTTATTAAAAACTGATATAACTCACTGCATTGCATATGGATAGTTTTATTAAAAACTGATATAACTCACTGCATTGCATGTGGATAGTTTTATTAAAAACTGATATAACTTATTGCATTGCATATGGATAGTTTTATTAAAAACTGATATATTTTATTGCATTGCATATGGATAGTTTTATTAAAAACTGATATAACTCAGTGCATTGCATATGGTTAGTTTTATTAAAAACTGATATAACTCAGTGGATTGCATATGGATAGTTTTATTGAAAACTGATATAACTCACTGCATTGCATATGGATAGTTTTATTAAAAACTGATATAACTCAGTGCATTGCATATGCATAGTTTTATTAAAAACTGATATAGCTCAGTGCATTGCATATGGATAGTTTTATTAAAAACTGATATAACTCAGTGCATTGCATATGGATAGTTTTATTAAAAACTGATATAACTTATTGCATTGCATATGGATAGTTTTATTTAAAACTGATATAACTCACTGCATTGCATATGGATAGTTTTATTAAAAACTGATATAACTCAGTGCATTGCATATGGATAGTTTTATTAAAAACTGATATAACTCAGTGCATTGCATATGGATAGTTTTATTAAAAACTGATATAACTCAGTGCATTGCATATGGATAGTTTTACTAAAAACTGATATAACTCAGAGCATTGCATATGGATAGTTTTATTAAAAACTGATATAACTCAGTGCATTGCATATGGATAGTTTTATTAAAAACTGATATAACTCACTGCATTGCATATGGATAGTTTTATTAAAAACTGATATAACTCAGTGCCTTGCATATGGATAGTTTTATTAAAAACTGATATAACTCAGAGCATTGCATATGGATAGTTTTATTAAAAACTGATATAACTCACTGCATTGCATATGGATAGTTTTATTAAAAACTGATATAACGTATTGCATTGCATATGGATAGTTTAATGAAAAACTGATATAACTCAGAGCATTGCATATGGATAGTTTTATTAAAGACTGATATAACTCACTGCATTGCATATGGATAGTTTTATTAAAAACTGATATAACTCAGTGCATTGCAAATGGATAGTTTTATTAAAAACTGATATAACTTATTGCATTGCATATGGATAGTTTTATTAAAAACTGATATAACTCAGAGCATTGCATATGGATAGTTTTACTAAAAACTGATATAACTCACTGCATTGCATATGGATAGTTTTATTAAAAACTGATATAACTCACTGCATTGTATATGGATAGTTTTATTAAAAACAGATATAACTCAGTGCATTGCATATGGATAGTTTTACTAAAAACTGATATAACTCAGTGCATTGCATATGGATAGTTTTATTAAAAACTGATATAACTTATTGCATTGCATATGGATAGTTTTATTAAAAACTGATATAACTCAGTGCATTGCATATGGATAGTTTTATTAAAAACTGATATAACTCAGTGCATAGCATATGGATAGTTTTATTAAAAACTGATATAACTCAGTGCATTGCATATGGATAGTTTTATGATAAACTGATATAACTCAGAGCATTGCATATGGATAGTTTTATTAAAAACCGATATAACTCAGTGCATTGCATATGGATAGTATTATTAAAAACTGATATAACTCACTGCATTGCATATGGATAGTTTTATTAAAAACTGATTTAACTCAGTGCATTGCATATGGATAGTTTTATTAAAAACTGATATAACTCAGAGCATTGCATATGGATAGTTTTATTAAAAACTGGTATAACTCAGTGCATTGCATATGGATAGTTTTATTAAAAACTGATATAACTCGCTGCATTGCATATGGATAGTTTTATTAAAAACTGATATAACTTATTGCATTGCATATGGATAGTTTTATTAAAAACTGATATAACTCACTGCATTGCATATGGATAGTTTTACTAAAAACTGATATAACTCAGTGCATTGCATATGGATAGTTTTATTAAAAACTGATATAACTTATTGCATTGCATATGGATAGTTTTTTTAAAAACTGATATAACTTATTGCATTGCATATGGATAGTTTTATTAAAAACTGATATAACTCAGTGCATTGCATATGGATAGTTTTATTAAAAACTGATATAACTTATTGCATTGCATATGGATAGTTTTATTAAAAACTGATATAACTTATTGCATTGCATATGGATAGTTTTATTAAAAACTGATATAACTCAGTGCATTGCATATGGATAGTTTTACTAAAAACTGATATAAGTCAGTGCATTGCATATGGATAGTTTTATTAAAAACTGATATAACTCGCTGCATTGCATATGGATAGTTTTATTAAAAACTGATATAACTTATTGCATTGCATATGGATAGTTTTATTAAAAACTGATATAACTTATTGCATTGCATATGGATAGTTTTATTAAAAACTGATATAACACAGTGCATTGCATATGGATAGTTTTATTAAAAACTGATATAACTTATTGCATTGCATATGGATAGTTTTATTAAAAACTGATATAACTCAGTGCATAGCATATGGATAGTTTTATTAAAAACTGATATAACTCAGTGCAGTGCATATGAATAGTTTTATTAAAAATTGATATAACTCAGAGCATTGCATATGGATAGTTTTATTAAAAACTGATATAACTCAGTGCATGGCATATGGATAGTTTTATTAAAAACTGATATAACTCACTGCATTGCATATGGATAGTTTTATTAAAAACTGATATAACTCAGAGCATTGCATATGGATAGTTTTATTAAAAACTGATATAACTCACTGCATTGCATATGGATAGTTTTATTAAAAACTGATATAACTTATTGCATTGCATATGGATAGTTTTATTAAAAACTGATATAACTTATTGCATTGCATATGGATAGTTTTATTGAAAACTGATATAACTCAGTGCATTGCATATGGATAGTTTTATTAAAAACTGATATAACTCACTGCATTGCATATGGATAGTTTTATTAAAAACTGATATAACTTATTGCATTGCATATGGATAGTTTTATTGAAAACTGATATAACTCAGTGCATTGCATATGGATAGTTTTATTAAAAACTGATATAACTCACTGCATTGCATATGGATAGTTTTATTAAAAACTGATATAACTTATTGCATTGCATATGGATAGTTTTATTAAAAACTGATATGACTTATTGCATTGCTTATGGATAGTTTTATTAAAACCTGATATAACTCGCTGCATTGCATATGGATAGTTTTATTAAAAACTGATATAACTCAGATATGGATATGGATAGTTTTATTAAAAACTGATATAACTCAGTGCATTGCATATGCATAGTTTTATTAAAAACTGATATAACTCAGTGCATTGCATATGGATAGTTTTATTAAAAACTGATATAACTCAGTGCATTGCATATGGATAGTTTTATTAAAAACTGATATAACTCAGTGCATTGCATATGGTTAGTTTTATTAAAAACTGATATAACTCAGTGGATTGCATATGGATAGTTTTATTGAAAACTGATATAACTCACTGCATTGCATATGGATAGTTTTATTAAAAACTGATATAACTCAGTGCATTGCATATGCATAGTTTTATTAAAAACTGATATAACTCAGTGCATTGCATATGGATAGTTTTATTAAAAACAGATATTTTTCAGTGCATTGCATATGGATAGTTTTATTTAAAACTGATATAACTCACTGCATTGCATATGGATAGTTTTATTAAAAACTGATATAACTCAGTGCATTGCATATGGATAGTTTTATTAAAAACTGATATAACTCAGTGCATTGCATATGGATAGTTTTATTAAAAACTGATATAACTCAGTGCATTGCATATGGATAGTTTTACTAAAAACTGATATAACTCAGAGCATTGCATATGGATAGTTTTATTAAAAACTGATATAACTCAGTGCATTGCATATGGATAGTTTTATTAAAAACTGATATAACTCACTGCATTGCATATGGATAGTTTTATTAAAAACTGATATAACTCAGTGCATTGCATATGGATAGTTTTATTAAAAACTGATATAACTCAGAGCATTGCATATGGATAGTTTTATTAAAAACTGATATAACTTATTGCATTGCATATGGATAGTTTTATTAAAAACTGATATAACTCGCTGCATTGCATATGGATAGTTTTATTAAAAACTGATATAACTTATTGCATTGCATATGGATAGTTTTATTAAAAACTGATATAACTCAGTGCATTGCATATGGATAGTTTTACTAAAAAGTGATATAAGTCAGTGCATTGCATATGGATAGTTTTATTAAAAACTGATATAACTCGCTGCATTGCATATGGATAGTTTTATTAAAAACTGATATAACTTATTGCATTGCATATGGATAGTTTTATTAAAAACTGATATAACTTATTGCATTGCATATGGATAGTTTTATTAAAAACTGATATAACTCACTGCATTGTATATGGATAGTTTTATTAAAAACAGATATAACTCAGTGCATTGCATATGGATAGTTTTACTAAAAACTGATATAACTCAGTGCATTGCATATGGATAGTTTTATTAAAAACTGATATAACTTATTGCATTGCATATGGATAGTTTTATTAAAAACTGATATAACTCAGTGCATTGCATATGGATAGTTTTATTAAAAACTGATATAACTCAGTGCATAGCATATGGATAGTTTTATTAAAAACTGATATAACTCAGTGCATTGCATATGGATAGTTTTATGATAAACTGATATAACTCAGAGCATTGCATATGGATAGTTTTATTAAAAACCGATATAACTCAGTGCATTGCATATGGATAGTATTATTAAAAACTGATATAACTCACTGCATTGCATATGGATAGTTTTATTAAAAACTGATTTAACTCAGTGCATTGCATATGGATAGTTTTATTAAAAACTGATATAACTCAGAGCATTGCATATGGATAGTTTTATTAAAAACTGGTATAACTCAGTGCATTGCATATGGATAGTTTTATTAAAAACTGATATAACTCGCTGCATTGCATATGGATAGTTTTATTAAAAACTGATATAACTTATTGCATTGCATATGGATAGTTTTATTAAAAACTGATATAACTCACTGCATTGCATATGGATAGTTTTACTAAAAACTGATATAACTCAGTGCATTGCATATGGATAGTTTTATTAAAAACTGATATAACTTATTGCATTGCATATGGATAGTTTTTTTAAAAACTGATATAACTTATTGCATTGCATATGGATAGTTTTTTTAAAAACTGATATAACTTATTGCATTGCATATGGATAGTTTTATTAAAAACTGATATAACTCGCTGCATTGCATATGGATAGTTTTATTAAAAACTGATATAACTTATTGCATTGCATATGGATAGTTTTATTAAAAACTGATATAACTCAGTGCATTGCATATGGATAGTTTTACTAAAAACTGATATAAGTCAGTGCATTGCATATGGATAGTTTTATTAAAAACTGATATAACTCGCTGCATTGCATATGGATAGTTTTATTAAAAACTGATATAACTTATTGCATTGCATATGGATAGTTTTATTAAAAACTGATATAACTTATTGCATTGCATATGGATAGTTTTATTAAAAACTGATATAACACAGTGCATTGCATATGGATAGTTTTATTAAAAACTGATATAACTTATTGCATTGCATATGGATAGTTTTATTAAAAACTGATATAACTCAGTGCATAGCATATGGATAGTTTTATTTAAAACTGATATAACTCAGTGCAGTGCATATGAATAGTTTTATTAAAAATTGATATAACTCAGAGCATTGCATATGGATAGTTTTATTAAAAACTGATATAACTCAGTGCATTGCATATGGATAGTTTTATTAAAAACTGATATAACTCACTGCATTGCATATGGATAGTTTTATTAAAAACTGATATAACTCAGAGCATTGCATATGGATAGTTTTATTAAAAACTGATATAACTCACTGCATTGCATATGGATAGTTTTATTAAAAACTGATATAACTTATTGCATTGCATATGGATAGTTTTATTAAAAACTGACATAACTTATTGCATTGCATATGGATAGTTTTATTGAAAACTGATATAACTCAGTGCATTGCATATGGATAGTTTTATTAAAAACTGATATAACTCACTGCATTGCATATGGATAGTTTTATTAAAAACTGATATAACTTATTGCATTGCATATGGATAGTTTTATTGAAAACTGATATAACTCAGTGCATTGCATATGGATAGTTTTATTAAAAACTGATATAACTCACTGCATTGTATATGGATAGTTTTATTAAAAACTGATATAACTTATTGCATTGCATATGGATAGTTTTATTAAAAACTGATATGACTTATTGCATTGCTTATGGATAGTTTTATTAAAACCTGATATAACTCGCTGCATTGCATATGGATAGTTTTAATAAAAACTGATATAACTCAGAGCATTGCATGTGGATAGTTTTATTAAAAACTGATATAACTCAGAGCATTTCATATGGATAGTTTTATTAAAAACTGATATAACTCAGTGCATTGCATATGGATAGTTTTATTAAAAACTGATATAACTCGCTGCATTGCATATGGATAGTTTTATTAAAAACTGATGAATTTTATTTCATTGCATATGGATAGTTTTATTAAAAACTGATATAACTCAGGGCATTGCATATGGATAGTTTTACTAAAAACTGATATAAGTCAGTGCATTGCATATGGATAGTTTTATTAAAAACTGATATAACTCGTTGCATTGCATATGGATAGTTTTATTAAAAACTGATATAACTTATTGCATTGCATATGGATAGTTTTATTAAAAACTGATATAACTCAGTGCATTGCATATGGATAGTTTTACTAAAAACTGATATAACTCAGTGCATTGCATATGGATAGTTTTATTAAAAACTGATATAACTTATTGCATTGCATATGGATAGTTTTATTAAAAACTGATATAACTCAGTGCATTGCATATGGATAGTTTTATTAAAAACTGATATAACTTATTGCATTGCATATGGATAGTTTAATTAAAAACTGATATAACTCAGTGCATAGCATATGGATATTTTTATTAAAAACTGATATAACTCAGTGCATTGCATATGGATAGTTTTATTAAAAATTGATATAACTTATTGCATTGCATATGGATAGTTTTATTAAAAACTGATATAACTTATTGCATTGCATATGGATAGTTTTATTGAAAACTGATATAACTCAGTGCATTGCATATGGATAGTTTTATTAAAAACTGATATAACTTATTGCATTGCATATGGATAGTTTTATTAAAAACTGATATAACTTATTGCATTGCATACGGATAGTTTTATTAAAAACTGATATAACTCAGTGCATAGCATATGGATAGTTTTATTAAAAACTGATATAACTCGCTGCATTGCATATGGATAGTTTTATTAAAAACTGATATAACTTATTGCATTGCATATGGATAGTTTTATTAAAAACTGATATAACTCACTGCGTTGCATATGGATAGTTTTACTAAAAATTGATATAACTCAGTGCATTGCATATGGATAGTTTTATTAAAAACTGATATAACTTATTGCATTGCATATGGATAGTTTTATTAAAAACTGATATAACTCAGTGCATAGCATATGGATAGTTTTATTAAAAACTGATATAACTCGCTGCATTGCATATGGATAGTTTTATTAAAAACTGATATAACTCGCTGCATTGCATATGGATAGTTTTATTAAAAACTGATATAACTTATTGCTTTGCATATGGATAGTTTTATTAAAAACTGATATAACTCAGTGCATAGCAAAAGGATAGTTTTATTAAAAACTGATATAACTCGCTGCATTGCATATGGATAGTTTTACTAAAAACTGATATAACTCAGTGCATTGCATATGGATAGTTTTATTAAAAACTGATATAACTTATTGCATTGCATATGGATAGTTTTATTAAAAACTGATATAACTCAGTGCATTGCATATGGATAGTTTTATTAAAAACTGATATAACTTATTGCATTGCATATGGATAGTTTTATTAAAAACTGATATAACTCAGTGCATAGCATATGGATAGTTTTATTAAAAACTGATATAACTCGCTGCATTGCATATGGATAGTTTTATTAAAAACTGATATAACTCGCTGCATTGCATATGGATAGTTTTATTAAAAACTGATATAACTTATTGCATTGCATATGGATAGTTTTATTAAAAACTGATATAACTCACTGCATTGCATATGGATAGTTTTACTAAAAACTGATATAACTCAGTGCATAGCATATGGATAGTTTTATTAAAAACTGATATAACTCGCTGCATTGCATATGGATAGTTTTATTAAAAACTGATATAACTTATTGCATTGCATTTGGATAGTTTTATTAAAAACTGATATAATTCACTGCATTGCATATGGATAGTTTTACTAAAAACTGATATAACTCACTGCATTCCATATGGATAGTTTTACTAAAAACTGATATAACTCAGTGCATTGCATATGGATAGTTTTATTAAAAACTGATATAACTTATTGCATTGCATATGGATAGTTTTATTAAAAACTGATATAGCTCAGTGAATAGCATATGGATAGTTTTATTAAAAACTGATATAACTCAGTGCATTGCATATGGATAGTTTTATTAAAAACTGATATAACTTATTGCATTGCATATGGATAGTTTTATTAAAAACTGATATAACTTATTGCATTGCATATGGATAGTTTTATTAAAAACTGATATAACTTATTGCATTGCATATGGATAGTTTTATTAAAAACTGATATAACTCAG
The DNA here is from genome assembly GCA_037013455.1 of Ceratitis rosa. Classification (NCBI taxonomy): domain Eukaryota; kingdom Metazoa; phylum Arthropoda; class Insecta; order Diptera; family Tephritidae; genus Ceratitis; species Ceratitis rosa. The sequence continues at coordinate 1,189,524 of JAWMAG010000023.1, forward strand.
TGCATTGCATATGGATAGTTTTATTAAAAACTGATATAACTTATTGCATTGCATATGGATAGTTTTATTAAAAACTGATTAGCTCAGTGCATAGCATATGGATAGTTTTATTAAAAACTGATATAACTCGCTGCATTGCATATGGATAGTTTTATTAAAAACTGATATAACTTATTGCATTGCACATGGATAGTTTTATTTAAAACTGATATAACTCAGTGCATTGCATATGGATAGTTTTACTAAAAACTGATATAAGTCAGTGCATTGCATATGGATAGTTTTATTAAAAACTGATATAACTCGCTGCATTGCATATGGATAGTTTTATTAAAAACTGATATAACTTATTGCATTGCATATGGATAGTTTTATTAAAAACTGATATAACTCAGTGCATTGCATATGGATAGTTTTACTAAAAACTGATATAACTCAGTGCATTGCATATGGATAGTTTTATTAAAAACTGATATAACTTATTGCATTGCATATGGATAGTTTTATTAAAAACTGATATAACTCAGTGCATTGCATATGGATAGTTTTATTAAAAACTGATATAACTTATTGCATTGCATATGGATAGTTTTATTAAAAACTGTTATAACTCAGTGCATAGCATATGGATAGTTTTATTAAAAACTGATATAACTCAGTGCATTGCATTTGGATAGTTTTATTAAAAACTGATATAAGTCAGTGCATTGCATATGGATAGTTTTATTAAAAACTGATATAACTTATTGCATTGCATATGGATAGTTTTATTGAAAACTGATATAACTCAGTGCATTGCATATGGATAGTTTTATTAAAAACTGATATAACTCACTGCATTGCATATGGATAGTTTTATTAAAAACTGATTTAACTCAGTGCATTGCATATGGATAGTTTTATTAAAAACTGATATAACTTATTGCATTGCATATGGATAGTTTTATTAAAAACTGATATAAGTCAGTGCATTGCATATGGATAGTTTTATTAAAAACTGATATAACTCGCTGCATTGCATATGGATAGTTTTATTAAAAACTGATATAACTTATTGCATTGCATATGGATAGTTTTATTAAAAACTGATATAACTCAGTGCATTGCATATGGATAGTTTTATTAAAAACTGATATAACTCAGAGCATTGCATATGGATAGTTTTATTAAAAACTGATATAACTCAGTACAGTGCATATGGATAGTTTTATTAAAAACTGAAATAACTCACTGCATTGCATATGGATAGTTTTATTAAAAACTGATATAACTCACTGCATTGCATATGGATAGTTTTATTAAAAACTGATATAACTTATTGCATTGCATATGGATAGTTTTATTAAAAACTGATATAACTCAGTGCATTGCATATGGATAGTTTTATTAAAAACTGATATAACTTATTGCATTGCATATGGATAGTTTTATTAAAAACTGATATAACTCAGTGCATTGCATATGGATAGTTTTATTAAAAACTGATATAACTCAGTGCATTGCATATGGATAGTTTTATTAAAAACTGATATAACTCAGAGCATTGCATATAGATAGTTTTATTAAAAACTGATATAACTCACTGCATTGCATATGGATAGTTTTATTAAAAACTGATATAACTCAGAGCATTGCATATAGATAGTTTTATTAAAAACTGATATAACTCACTGCATTGCATATGGATAGTTTTATTAAAAACTGATATAACTCAGTGCATTGCATATGGATAGTTTTATTAAAAACTGATATAACTCAGAGCATTGCATATGGATAGTTTTATTAAAAACTGATATAACTCACTGCATTGCATATGGATAGTTTTATTAAAAACTGATATAACTTATTGCATTGCATATGGATAGTTTTATTAAAAAATGATATAACTCAGTGCATTGCATATGGATAGTTTTATTAAAAACTGATATAACTTAGTGCATTGCATATGGATAGTTTTATTAAAAACTGATATAACTTATTGCATTGCATATGGATAGTTTTATTAAAAACTGATATAACTTATTGCATTGCATATGGATAGTTTTATTAAAAACTGATATAACTCAGTGCATTGCATATGGATAGTACTCACTGCTTTGCATATGGATAGTTTTATTAAAAACTGATATAACTCAGTGCATTGCATATGGATAGTTTTATTAAAAACTGATATAACTCAGAGCATTGCATATGGATAGTTTTATTAAAAACTGATATAACTCAGTGCAGTGCATATGGATAGTTTTATTAAAAACTGATATAACTTATTGCATTGCATATGGATAGTTTTATTAAAAACTGATATAACTCACTGCATTGCATATGGATAGTTTTATTAAAAACTGATATAACTTATTGCATTGCATATGGATAGTTTTATTAAAATCTGATATAACTCAGTGCATTGCATATGGATAGTTTTATTAAAAACTGATATAACTCAGTGCATTGCATATGGATAGTTTTATTAAAAACTGATATAACTCAGTGCATTGCATATGGATAGTTTTATTAAAAACTGATATAACTCAGTGCATTGCATATGGATAGTTTTATTGAAAACTGATATAACTCAGTGCATTGCATATGGATAGTTTTATTAAAAACTGATATAACTTATTGCATTGCATATGGATAGTTTTATTAAAAACTGATATAACTCACTGCATTGCATATGGATAGTTTTATTAAAAATTGATATAACTCAGTGCATTGCATATGGATAGTTTTATTAAAAACTGATATAACTCAGTGCATTGCATATGGATAGTTTTATTAAAAACTGATATAACTCAGAGCATTGCATATGGATAGTTTTATTAAAAACTGAGATAACTCAGTGCATTGCATATGGATAGTTTTATTAAAAACTGATATAACTCCGAGCTTTGCATATGGATAGTTTTATTAAAAACTGATATAACTCACTGCATTGCATATGGATAGTTTTATTAAAAACTGATATAACTTATTGCATTGCATATGGATAGTTTTATTAAAAACTGATATAACTCAGTGCATTGCATATGGATAGTTTTATTAAAAACTGATATAACTCAGTGCATTGCATATGGATAGTTTTATTAAAAACTGATATAACTCAGTGCATTGCATATGGATAGTTTTATTAAAAACTGATATAACTCAGTGCATTGCATATGGATAGTTTTATTAAAAACTGTTATAACTTATTGCATTGCATATGGATAGTTTTATTAAAAACTGATATAACTCAGAGCATTGCATATGGATAGTTTTATTAAAAACTGATATAACTCAGAGCATTGCGTATGGATAGTTTTATTAAAAACTGATATAACTTATTGCATTGCATATGAATAGTTTTATTAAAAACTGATATAACTCAGTGCATTGCATATGGATAGTTTTATTAAAAACTGATATAACTCAGTGCATTGCATATGGATAGTTTTATTAAAAACTGATATAACTCAGAGCATTGCATATAGATAGTTTTATTAAAAACTGATATAACTCACTGCATTGCATATGGATAGTTTTATTAAAAACTGATATAACTCAGAGCATTGCATATAGATAGTTTTATTAAAAACTGATATAACTCACTGCATTGCATATGGATAGTTTTATTAAAAACTGATATAACTCAGTGCATTGCATATGGATAGTTTTATTAAAAACTGATATAACTCAGAGCATTGCATATGGATAGTTTTATTAAAAACTGATATAACTCACTGCATTGCATATGGATAGTTTTATTAAAAACTGATATAACTTATTGCATTGCATATGGATAGTTTTATTAAAAAATGATATAACTCAGTGCATTGCATATGGATAGTTTTATTAAAAACTGATATAACTTAGTGCATTGCATATGGATAGTTATATTAAAAACTGATATAACTTATTGCATTGCATATGGATAGTTTTATTAAAAACTGATATAACTTATTGCATTGCATATGGATAGTTTTATTAAAAACTGATATAACTCAGTGCAGTGCATATGGATAGTTTTATTAAAAACTGATATAACTCACTGCTTTGCATATGGATAGTTTTATTAAAAACTGATATAACTCAGTGCATTGCATATGGATAGTTTTATTAAAAACTGATATAACTCAGAGCATTGCATATGGATAGTTTTATTAAAAACTGATATAACTCAGTGCAGTGCATATGGATAGTTTTATTAAAAACTGATATAACTTATTGCATTGCATATGGATAGTTTTATTAAAAACTGATATAACTCACTGCATTGCATATGGATAGTTTTATTAAAAACTGATATAACCTATTGCATTGCATATGGATAGTTTTATTAAAAACTGATATAACTCAGTGCATTGCATATGGATAGTTTTATTAAAAACTGATATAACTCAGTGCATTGCATATGGATAGTTTTATTAAAAACTGATATAACTCAGCGCATTGCATATGGATAGTTTTATTAAAAACTGATATAACTCAGTGCATTGCATATGGATAGTTTTATTGAAAACTGATATAACTCAGTGCATTGCATATGGATAGTTTTATTAAAAACTGATATAACTTATTGCATTGCATATGGATAGTTTTATTAAAAACTGATATAACTCACTGCATTGCATATGGATAGTTTTATTAAAAATTGATATAACTCAGTGCATTGCATATGGATAGTTTTATTAAAAACTGATATAACTCAGTGCATTGCATATGGATAGTTTTATTAAAAACTGATATAACTCAGAGCATTGCATATGGATAGTTTTATTAAAAACTGATATAACTCAGTGCATTGCATATGGATAGTTTTATTAAAAACTGATATAACTCCGAGCATTGCATATGGATAGTTTTATTAAAAACTGATATAACTCACTGCATTGCATATGGATAGTTTTATTAAAAACTGATATAACTTATTGCATTGCATATGGATAGTTTTATTAAAAACTGATATAACTCAGTGCATTGCATATGGATAGTTTTATTAAAAACTGATATAACTCAGTGCATTGCATATGGATAGTTAAATTAAAAACTGATATAACTCAGTGCATTGCATATGGATAGTTTTATTAAAAACTGATATAACTCAGTGCATTGCATATGGATAGTTTTATTAAAAACTGTTATAACTTAATGCATTGCATATGGATAGTTTTATTAAAAACTGATATAACTCAGAGCATTGCATATGGATAGTTTTACTAAAAACTGATATAACTCACTGCATTGCATATGGATAGTTTTATTAAAAACTGATATAACTTATTGTATTGCATATGGATAGTTTTATTAAAAACTGATATAACTTATTGCATTGCATATGGATAGTTTTATTAAAAACTGATATAACTCAGTGCATTGCATATGGATAGTTTTATTAAAAACTGATATAACTCAGTGCATTACATATGGATAGTTTTATTAAAAACTGATATAACTCAGTGCATTGCATATGGATAGTTTTATTAAAAACTGATATAACTCAGTGCATTGCATATGGATAGTTTTATTAAAAACTGATATAACTTATTGCATTGCATATGGATAGTTTTATTAAAAACTGATATAACTCAGAGCATTGCATATGGATAGTTTTAATAAAGACTGATATAACTCAGTGCATTGCATATGGATAGTTTTATTAAAAACTGATATAACTCACTGCATTGCATATGGATAGTTTTATTAAAAACTGATATAACTCAGTGCATTGCATATGGATAGTTTTATTAAAAACTGATATAACTCACTGCTTTGCATATGGATAGTTTTATTAAAAACTGATATAACTTATTGCATTGCACATGGATAGTTTTATTAAAAACTGATATAACTCAGTGCATTGCATATGGATAGTTTTATTAAAACTGATATAACTTATTGCATTGCATATGGATAGTTTTATTAAAAACTGATATAACTCAGAGCATTGCATATGGATAGTTTTATTAAAAACTGATATAACTCACTGCATTGCATATGGATAGTTTTATTAAAAACTGATATAACTCACTGCATTGCATATGGATAGTTTTATTAAAAACTGATATAACTTATTGCATTGCATATGGATAGTTTTATTAAAAACTGATATAACTTATTGCATTGCATATGAATAGTTTTATTAAAAACTGATATAACTCAGTGCATTGCATATGGTTAGTTTTATTAAAAACTGATATAACTCAGTGCATTGCATATGGATAGTTTTATTAAAAACTGATATAACTTATTGCATTGCATATGGATAGTTTTATTAAAAACTGATATAACTCAGTGCATTGCATATGGCTAGTTTTATTAAAAACTGATATAACTTATTGCATTGCATATGGATAGTTTTATTAAAAACTGATATAACTCAGCGCATTGCATATGGATAGTTTTATTAAAAACTGATATAACTCAGTGCATTGCGTATGGATAGTTTTATTGAAAACTGATATAACTCAGTGCATTGCATATGGATAGTTTTATTAAAAACTGATATAACTTATTGCATTGCATATGGATAGTTTTATTAAAAACTGATATAACTCACTGCATTGCATATGGATAGTTTTATTAAAAATTGATATAACTCAGTGCATTGCATATGGATAGTTTTATTAAAAACTGATATAACTCAGTGCATTGCATATGGATAGTTTTATTAAAAACTGATATAACTCAGAGCATTGCATATGGATAGTTTTATTAAAAACTGATATAACTCAGTGCATTGCATATGGATAGTTTTATTAAAAACTGATATAACTCCGAGCATTGCATATGGATAGTTTTATTAAAAACTGATATAACTCACTGCATTGCATATGGATAGTTTTATTAAAAACTGATATAACTTATTGCATTGCATATGGATAGTTTTATTAAAAACTGATATAACTCAGTGCATTGCATATGGATAGTTTTATTAAAAACTGATATAACTCAGTGCATTGCATATGGATAGTTAAATTAAAAACTGATATAACTCAGTGCATTGCATATGGATAGTTTTATTAAAAACTGATATAACTCAGTGCATTGCATATGGATAGTTTTATTAAAAACTGTTATAACTTATTGCATTGCATATGGATAGTTTTATTAAAAACTGATATAACTCAGAGCATTGCATATGGATAGTTTTATTAAAAACTGATATAACTCAGAGCATTGCGTATGGATAGTTTTATTAAAAACTGATATAACTCACTGCATTGCATATGGATAGTTTTATTAAAAACTGATATAACTCAGTGCATTGCATATGGATAGTTTTATTAAAAACTGATATATCTCAGTGCATTGCATATGGATAGTTTTATTAAAAACTGATATAACTTATTGCATTGCATATGGATAGTTTTATTAAAAACTGATATAACTCAGAGCATTGCATATGGATAGTTTTATTAAAAACTGATATAACTCACTGCATTGCATATGGATAGTTTTACTAAAAACTGATATAACTCACTGCATTGCATATGGATAGTTTTATTAAAAACTGATATAACTTATTGTATTGCATATGGATAGTTTTATTAAAAACTGATATAACTTATTGCATTGCATATGGATAGTTTTATTAAAAACTGATATAACTCAGTGCATTGCATATGGATAGTTTTATTAAAAACTGATATAACTCAGTGCATTACATATGGATAGTTTTATTAAAAACTGATATAACTCAGTGCATTGCATATGGATAGTTTTATTAAAAACTGATATAACTCAGTGCAGTGCATATGGATAGTTTTATTAAAAACTGATATAACTTATTGCATTGCATATGGATAGTTTTATTAAAAACTGATATAACTCAGAGCATTGCATATGGATAGTTTTAATAAAGACTGATATAACTCAGTGCATTGCATATGGATAGTTTTATTAAAAACTGATATAACTCACTGCATTGCATATGGATAGTTTTATTAAAAACTGATATAACTCAGTGCATTGCATATGGATAGTTTTATTAAAAACTGATATAACTCACTGCTTTGCATATGGATAGTTTTATTAAAAACTGATATAACTTATTGCATTGCACATGGATAGTTTTATTAAAAACTGATATAACTCAGTGCATTGCATATGGATAGTTTTATTAAAAACTGATATAACTTATTGCATTGCATATGGATAGTTTTATTAAAAACTGATATAACTCAGAGCATTGCATATGGATAGTTTTATTAAAAACTGATATAACTCACTGCATTGCATATGGATAGTTTTATTAAAAACTGACATAACTCACTGCATTGCATATGGATAGTTTTATTAAAAACTGATATAACTTATTGCATTGCATATGGATAGTTTTATTAAAAACTGATATAACTTATTGCATTGCATATGAATAGTTTTATTAAAAACTGATATAACTCAGTGCATTGCATATGGTTAGTTTTATTAAAAACTGATATAACTCAGTGCTTTGCATATGGATAGTTTTATTAAAAACTGATATAACTTATTGCATTGCATATGGATAGTTTTATTAAAAACTGATATAACTCAGTGCATTGCATATGGCTAGTTTTATTAAAAACTGATATAACTTATTGCATTGCATATGGATAGTTTTATTAAAAACTGATATAACTCACTGCATTGCATATGGATAGTTTTATTAAAAACTGATATAACTTATTGCATTGCATATGGATAGTTTTATTAAAAACTGATATAACTCAGTGCATTGCATATGGATAGTTTTATTAAAAACTGATATAACTTATTGCATTGCATATGGATATTTTTATTAAAAACTGATATAACTAAGAGCATTGCATATGGATAGTTTTATTAAAAACTGATATAACTCACTGCATTGCATATGGATAGTTTTATTAAAAACTGATACAACTCACTGCATTGCATATGGATAGTTTTATTAAAAACTGATATAACTTATTGCATTGCATATGGATAGTTTTATTAAAAACTGATATAACTTATTGCATTGCATATGGATAGTTTTATTAAAAACTGATATAACTCAGTGCATTGCATATGGCTAGTTTTATTAAAAACTGATATAACTTATTGCATTGCATATGGATAGTTTTATTAAAAACTGATATAACTTATTGCATTGCATATGGATAGTTTTATTAAAAACTGATATAACTTATTGCATTGCATATGGATAGTTTTATTAAAAACTGATATAACTCACTGCATTGCATATGGATAGTTTTATTAAAAACTGATATAACTCACTGTATTGCATATGGATAGTTTTATTAAAAACTGATATAACTTATTGCACTGCATATGGATAGTTTTATTAAAAACTGATATAACTCAGTGCATTGCATATGGATAGTTTTATTAAAAACTGATATAACTCAGTGCATTGCATATGGATAGTTTTATTAAAAACTGATATAACTCAGTGCATTGCATATGGATAGTTTTATTAAAAACTGATATAACTTATTGCATTGCATATGGATAGTTTTATTAAAAACTGATATAACTCACTGCATTGCATATGGATAGTTTTATTAAAAATTGATATAACTCAGTGCATTGCATATGGATAGTTTTATTAAAAACTGATATAACTCAGTGCATTGCATATGGATAGTTTTATTAAAAACTGATATAACTCAGAGCATTGCATATGGATAGTTTTATTAAAAACTGATATAACTCAGTGCATTGCATATGGATAGTTTTATTAAAAACTGATATAACTCCGAGCATTGCATATGGATAGTTTTATTAAAAACTGATATAACTCACTGCATTGCATATGGATAGTTTTATTAAAAACTGATATAACTTATTGCATTGCATATGGATAGTTTTATTAAAAACTGATATAACTCAGTGCATTGCATATGGATAGTTTTATTAAAAACTGATATAACTCAGTGCATTGCATATGGATAGTTTTATTAAAAACTGATATAACTCAGTGCATTGCATATGGCTAGTTTTATTAAAAACTGATATAACTTATTACATTGCATATGGATAGTTTTATTAAAAACTGATATAACTCAGCGCATTGCATATGGATAGTTTTATTAAAAACTGATATAACTCAGTGCATTGCGTATGGATAGTTTTATTAAAAACTGATATAACTCACTGCATTGCATATGGATAGTTTTATTAAAAACTGATATAACTTATTGCATTGCATATGGATAGTTTTATTAAAAACTGATATAACTCAGTGCATTGCATATGGATAGTTTTATTAAAAACTGATATAACTCAGTGCATTGCATATGGATAGTTAAATTAAAAACTGATATAACTCAGTGCATTGCATATGGATAGTTTTATTAAAAACTGATATAACTCAGTGCATTGCATATGGATAGTTTTATTAAAAACTGTTATAACTTATTGCATTGCATATGGATAGTTTTATTAAAAACTGATATAACTCAGAGCATTGCATATGGATAGTTTTATTAAAAACTGATATAACTCAGAGCATTGCGTATGGATAGTTTTATTAAAAACTGATATAACTCACTGCATTGCATATGGATAGTTTTATTAAAAACTGATATAACTCAGTGCATTGCATATGGATAGTTTTATTAAAAACTGATATATCTCAGTGCATTGCATATGGATAGTTTTATTAAAAACTGATATAACTTATTGCATTGCATATGGATAGTTTTATTAAAAACTGATATAACTCAGAGCATTGCATATGGATAGTTTTATTAAAAACTGATATAACTCACTGCATTGCATATGGATAGTTTTACTAAAAACTGATATAACTCACTGCATTGCATATGGATAGTTTTATTAAAAACTGATATAACTTATTGTATTGCATATGGATAGTTTTATTAAAAACTGATATAACTTATTGCATTGCATATGGATAGTTTTATTAAAAACTGATATAACTCAGTGCATTGCATATGGATAGTTTTATTAAAAACTGATATAACTCAGTGCATTACATATGGATATTTTTATTAAAAACTGATATAACTCAGTGCATTGCATATGGATAGTTTTATTAAAAACTGATATAACTCAGTGCAGTGCATATGGATAGTTTTATTAAAAACTGATATAACTTATTGCATTGCATATGGATAGTTTTATTAAAAACTGATATAACTCAGAGCATTGCATATGGATAGTTTTAATAAAGACTGATATAACTCAGTGCATTGCATATGGATAGTTTTATTAAAAACTGATATAACTCACTGCATTGCATATGGATAGTTTTATTAAAAACTGATATAACTCAGTGCATTGCATATGGATAGTTTTATTAAAAACTGATATAACTCACTGCTTTGCATATGGATAGTTTTATTAAAAACTGATATAACTCACTGCATTGCATATGGATAGTTTTATTAAAAATTGATATAACTCAGTGCATTGCATATGGATAGTTTTATTAAAAACTGATATAACTCAGTGCATTGCATATGGATAGTTTTATTAAAAACTGATATAACTCAGAGCATTGCATATGGATAGTTTTATTAAAAACTGATATAACTCAGTGCATTGCATATGGATAGTTTTATTAAAAACTGATATAACTCCGAGCATTGCATATGGATAGTTTTATTAAAAACTGATATAACTCACTGCATTGCATATGGATAGTTTTATTAAAAACTGATATAACTTATTGCATTGCATATGGATAGTTTTATTAAAAACTGATATAACTCAGTGCATTGCATATGGATAGTTTTATTAAAAACTGATATAACTCAGTGCATTGCATATGGATAGTTTTATTAAAAACTGATATAACTCACTGCATTGCATATGGATAGTTTTATTAAAAACTGATATAACTTATTGCATTGCATATGGATAGTTTTATTAAAAACTGATATAACTTATTGCATTGCATATGAATAGTTTTATTAAAAACTGATATAACTCAGTGCATTGCATATGGTTAGTTTTATTAAAAACTGATATAACTCAGTGCATTGCATATGGATAGTTTTATTAAAAACTGATATAACTTATTGCATTGCATATGGATAGTTTTATTAAAAACTGATATAACTCAGTGCATTGCATATGGCTAGTTTTATTAAAAACTGATATAACTTATTGCATTGCATATGGATAGTTTTATTAAAAACTGATATAACTCAGCGCATTGCATATGGATAGTTTTATTAAAAACTGATATAACTCAGTGCATTGCGTATGGATAGTTTTATTGAAAACTGATATAACTCAGTGCATTGCATATGGATAGTTTTATTAAAAACTGATATAACTTATTGCATTGCATATGGATAGTTTTATTAAAAACTGATATAACTCACTGCATTGCATATGGATAGTTTTATTAAAAATTGATATAACTCAGTGCATTGCATATGGATAGTTTTATTAAAAACTGATATAACTCAGTGCATTGCATATGGATAGTTTTATTAAAAACTGATATAACTCAGAGCATTGCATATGGATAGTTTTATTAAAAACTGATATAACTCAGTGCATTGCATATGGATAGTTTTATTAAAAACTGATATAACTCCGAGCATTGCATATGGATAGTTTTATTAAAAACTGATATAACTCACTGCATTGCATATGGATAGTTTTATTAAAAACTGATATAACTTATTGCATTGCATATGGATAGTTTTATTAAAAACTGATATAACTCAGTGCATTGCATATGGATAGTTTTATTAAAAACTGATATAACTCAGTGCATTGCATATGGATAGTTAAATTAAAAACTGATATAACTCAGTGCATTGCATATGGATAGTTTTATTAAAAACTGATATAACTCAGTGCATTGCATATGGATAGTTTTATTAAAAACTGTTATAACTTATTGCATTGCATATGGATAGTTTTATTAAAAACTGATATAACTCAGAGCATTGCATATGGATAGTTTTATTAAAAACTGATATAACTCAGAGCATTGCGTATGGATAGTTTTATTAAAAACTGATATAACTCACTGCATTGCATATGGATAGTTTTATTAAAAACTGATATAACTCAGTGCATTGCATATGGATAGTTTTATTAAAAACTGATATATCTCAGTGCATTGCATATGGATAGTTTTATTAAAAACTGATATAACTTATTGCATTGCATATGGATAGTTTTATTAAAAACTGATATAACTCAGAGCATTGCATATGGATAGTTTTATTAAAAACTGATATAACTCACTGCATTGCATATGGATAGTTTTACTAAAAACTGATATAACTCACTGCATTGCATATGGATAGTTTTATTAAAAACTGATATAACTTATTGTATTGCATATGGATAGTTTTATTAAAAACTGATATAACTTATTGCATTGCATATGGATAGTTTTATTAAAAACTGATATAACTCAGTGCATTGCATATGGATAGTTTTATTAAAAACTGATATAACTCAGTGCATTACATATGGATAGTTTTATTAAAAACTGATATAACTCAGTGCATTGCATATGGATAGTTTTATTAAAAACTGATATAACTCAGTGCAGTGCATATGGATAGTTTTATTAAAAACTGATATAACTTATTGCATTGCATATGGATAGTTTTATTAAAAACTGATATAACTCAGAGCATTGCATATGGATAGTTTTAATAAAGACTGATATAACTCAGTGCATTGCATATGGATAGTTTTATTAAAAACTGATATAACTCACTGCATTGCATATGGATAGTTTTATTAAAAACTGATATAACTCAGTGCATTGCATATGGATAGTTTTATTAAAAACTGATATAACTCACTGCTTTGCATATGGATAGTTTTATTAAAAACTGATATAACTTATTGCATTGCACATGGATAGTTTTATTAAAAACTGATATAACTCAGTGCATTGCATATGGATAGTTTTATTAAAAACTGATATAACTTATTGCATTGCATATGGATAGTTTTATTAAAAACTGATATAACTCAGAGCATTGCATATGGATAGTTTTATTAAAAACTGATATAACTCACTGCATTGCATATGGATAGTTTTATTAAAAACTGACATAACTCACTGCATTGCATATGGATAGTTTTATTAAAAACTGATATAACTTATTGCATTGCATATGGATAGTTTTATTAAAAACTGATATAACTTATTGCATTGCATATGAATAGTTTTATTAAAAACTGATATAACTCAGTGCATTGCATATGGTTAGTTTTATTAAAAACTGATATAACTCAGTGCTTTGCATATGGATAGTTTTATTAAAAACTGATATAACTTATTGCATTGCATATGGATAGTTTTATTAAAAACTGATATAACTCAGTGCATTGCATATGGCTAGTTTTATTAAAAACTGATATAACTTATTGCATTGCATATGGATAGTTTTATTAAAAACTGATATAACTCACTGCATTGCATATGGATAGTTTTATTAAAAACTGATATAACTTATTGCATTGCATATGGATAGTTTTATTAAAAACTGATATAACTCAGTGCATTGCATATGGATAGTTTTATTAAAAACTGATATAACTTATTGCATTGCATATGGATATTTTTATTAAAAACTGATATAACTAAGAGCATTGCATATGGATAGTTTTATTAAAAACTGATATAACTCACTGCATTGCATATGGATAGTTTTATTAAAAACTGATACAACTCACTGCATTGCATATGGATAGTTTTATTAAAAACTGATATAACTTATTGCATTGCATATGGATAGTTTTATTAAAAACTGATATAACTTATTGCATTGCATATGGATAGTTTTATTAAAAACTGATATAACTCAGTGCATTGCATATGGCTAGTTTTATTAAAAACTGATATAACTTATTGCATTGCATATGGATAGTTTTATTAAAAACTGATATAACTTATTGCATTGCATATGGATAGTTTTATTAAAAACTGATATAACTTATTGCATTGCATATGGATAGTTTTATTAAAAACTGATATAACTCACTGCATTGCATATGGATAGTTTTATTAAAAACTGATATAACTCACTGCATTGCATATGGATAGTTTTATTAAAAACTGATATAACTTATTGCACTGCATATGGATAGTTTTATTAAAAACTGATATAACTCAGTGCATTGCATATGGATAGTTTTATTAAAAACTGATATAACTCAGTGCATTGCATATGGATAGTTTTATTAAAAACTGATATAACTCAGTGCATTGCATATGGATAGTTTTATTAAAAACTGATATAACTCAGTGCATTGCATATGGATAGTTTTATTGAAAACTGATATAACTCAGTGCATTGCATATGGATAGTTTTATTAAAAACTGATATAACTTATTGCATTGCATATGGATAGTTTTATTAAAAACTGATATAACTCACTGCATTGCATATGGATAGTTTTATTAAAAACTGATATAACTCAGTGCATTGCATATGGATAGTTTTATTAAAAACTGATATAACTCAGTGCATTGCATATGGATAGTTTTATTAAAAACTGATATAACTCAGAGCATTGCATATGGATAGTTTTATTAAAAACTGATATAACTCAGTGCATTGCATATGGATAGTTTTATTAAAAACTGATATAACTCCGAGCATTTCATATGGATAGTTTTATTAAAAACTGATATAACTCACTGCATTGCATATGGATAGTTTTATTAAAAACTGATATAACTTATTGCATTGCATATGGATAGTTTTATTAAAAACTGATATAACTCAGAGCATTGCATATGGATAGTTTTATTAAAAACTGATATAACTCAGAGCATTGCGTATGGATAGTTTTATTAAAAACTGATATAACTCACTGCATTGCATATGGATAGTTTTATTAAAAACTGATATAACTCAGTGCATTGCATATGGATAGTTTTATTAAAAACTGATATAACTCAGTGCATTGCATATGGATAGTTTTATTAAAAACTGATATAACTTATTGCATTGCATATGGATAGTTTTATTAAAAACTGATATAACTCAGAGCATTGCATATGGATAGTTTTATTAAAAACTGATATAACTCACTGCATTGCATATGGATAGTTTTATTAAAAACTGATATAACTCACTGCATTGCATATGGATAGTTTTATTAAAAACTGATATAACTTATTGCATTGCATATGGATAGTTTTATTAAAAACTGATATAACTTATTGCATTGCATATGGATAGTTTTATTAAAAACTGATATAACTCAGTGCATTGCATATGGATAGTTTTATTAAAAACTGATATAACTCAGTGCATTGCATATGGATAGTTTTATTAAAAACTGATATAACTCAGTGCATTGCATATGGATAGTTTTATTAAAAACTGATATAACTCAGTGCATTGCATATGGATAGTTTTATTAAAAACTGATATAACTTATTGCATTGCATATGGATAGTTTTATTAAAAACTGATATAACTCAGAGCATTGCATACGGATAGTTTTATTAAAGACTGATATAACTCAGTGCATTGCATATGGATAGTTTTATTAAAAGCTGATATAACTCACTGCATTGCATATGGATAGTTTTATTAAAAACTGATATAACTTATTGCATTGCATATGAATAGTTTTATTAAAAACTGATCTAACTCACTGCATTGCATATGGATAGTTTTATTAAAAACTGATATAACTCACTGCATTGCATATGGATAGTTTTATTAAAAACTGATATAACTTATTGCATTGCATATGGATAGTTTTATTAAAAACTGATATAACTCAGTGCATTGCATATGGATAGTTTTATTAAAAACTGATATAACTCAGTGCATTGCATATGGATAGTTTTATTAAAAACTGATATAACTCAGTGCATTGCATATGGATAGTTTTATTAAAAACTGATATAACTCAGTGCATTGCATATGGATAGTTTTATTGAAAACTGATATAACTCAGTGCATTGCAAATGGATAGTTTTATTAAAAACTGATATAACTTATTGCATTGCATATGGATAGTTTTTATTAAAAACTGATATAACTCACTGCATTGCATATGGATAGTTTTATTAAAAACTGATATAACTCAGTGCATTGCATATGGATAGTTTTATTAAAAACTGATATAACTCAGTGCATTGCATATGGATAGTTTTATTAAAAACTGATATAACTCAGAGCATTGCATATGGATAGTTTTATTAAAAACTGATATAACTCAGTGCATTGCATATGGATAGTTTTATTAAAAACTGATATAACTCCGAGCATTGCATATGGATAGTTTTATTAAAAACTGATATAACTCACTGCATTGCATATGGATAGTTTTATTAAAAACTGATATAACTTATTGCATTGCATATGGATAGTTTTATTAAAAACTGATATAACTCAGAGCATTGCATATGGATAGTTTTATTAAAAACTGATATAACTCAGAGCATTGCGTATGGATAGTTTTATTAAAAACTGATATAACTCACTGCATTGCATATGGATAGTTTTATTAAAAACTGATATAACTCAGTGCATTGCATATGGAGAGTTTTATTAAAAACTGATATAACTCAGTGCATTGCATATGGATAGTTTTATTAAAAACTGATATAACTTATTGCATTGCATATGGATAGTTTTATTAAAAACTGATATAACTCAGAGCATTGCATATGGATAGTTTTATTAAAAACTGATATAACTCACTGCATTGCATATGGATAGTTTTATTAAAAACTGATATAACTCACTGCATTGCATATGGATAGTTTTATTAAAAACTGATATAACTCAGTGCATTGCATATGGATAGTTTTATTAAAAACTGTTATAACTTATTGCATTGCATATGGATAGTTTTATTAAAAACTGATATAACTCACTGCATTGCATATGGATAGTTTTATTAAAAACTGATATAACTCACTGCATTGCATATGGATAGTTTTATTAAAAACTGATATAACTTATTGCATTGCATATGGATAGTTTTATTAAAAACTGATATAACTCAGTGCATTGCATATGGATAGTTTTATTAAAAACTGATATAACTCAGTGCATTGCATATGGATAGTTTTATTAAAAACTGATATAACTCAGTGCATTGCATATGGATAGTTTTATTAAAAACTGATATAACTCAGTGCATTGCATATGGATAGTTTTATTGAAAACTGATATAACTCAGTGCATTGCATATGGATAGTTTTATTAAAAACTGATATAACTTATTGCATTGCATATGGATAGTTTTATTAAAAACTGATATAACTCACTGCATTGCATATGGATAGTTTTATTAAAAACTGATATAACTCAGTGCATTGCATATGGATAGTTTTATTAAAAACTGATATAACTCAGTGCATTGCATATGGATAGTTTTATTAAAAACTGATATAACTCAGAGCATTGCATATGGATAATTTTATTAAAAACTGATATAACTCAGTGCATTGCATATGGATAGTTTTATTAAAAACTGATATAACTTATTGCATTGCATATGGATAGTTTTATTAAAAACTGATATAACTTATTGCATTGCATATGAATAGTTTTATTAAAAACTGATATAACTCAGTGCATTGCATATGGTTAGTTTTATTAAAAACTGATATAACTCAGTGCATTGCATATGGATAGTTTTATTAAAAACTGATATAACTTATTGCATTGCATATGGATAGTTTTATTAAAAACTGATATAACTCAGTGCATTGCATATGGATAGTTTTATTAAAAACTGATATAACTTATTGCATTGCATATGGATAGTTTTATTAAAAACTGATATAACTCACTGCATTGCATATGGATAGTTTTATTAAAAACTGATATAACTTATTGCATTGCATATGGATAGTTTTATTAAAAACTGATATAACTCAGTGCATTGCATATGGATAGTTTTATTAAAAACTGATATAACTTATTGCATTGCATATGGATATTTTTATTAAAAACTGATATAACTCAGAGCATTGCATATGGATAGTTTTATTAAAAACTGATATAACTCACTGCATTGCATATGGATAGTTTTATTAAAAACTGATATAACTCACTGCATTGCTTATGGATAGTTTTATTAAAAACTGATATAACTTATTGCATTGCATATGGATAGTTTTATTAAAAACTGATATAACTTATTGCATTGCATATAGATAGTTTTATTAAAAACTGATATAACTCAGTGCATTGCATATGGATAGTTTTATTAAAAACTGATATAACTCAGTGCATTGCATATGGATAGTTTTATTAAAAACTGATATAACTCAGTGCATTGCATATGGATAGTTTTATTAAAAACTGATATAACTCAGTGCATTGCATATGGATAGTTTTATTAAAAACTGATATAACTTATTGCATTGCATATGGATAGTTTTATTAAAAACTGATATAACTTATTGCATTGCATATGGATAGTTTTATTAAAAACTGATATAACTCAGTGCATTGCATATGGTTAGTTTTATTAAAAACTGATACAACTTATTGCATTGCATATGGATAGTTTTATTAAAAACTGATATAACTTATTGCATTGCATATGGATAGTTTTATTAAAAACTGATATAACTCAGTGCATTGCATATGGATAGTTTTATTAAAAACTGATACAACTTATTGCATTGCATATGGATAGTTTTATTAAAAACTGATATAACTTATTGCATTGCATATGGATAGTTTTATTAAAAACTGATATAACTCAGTGCATTGCATATGGATAGTTTTATTAAAAACTGATATAACTCAGTGCATTGCATATGGATAGTTTTATTAAAAACTGATATAACTTATTGCATTGCATATGGATAGTTTTATTAAAAACTGATATAACTCAGTGCATTGCATATGGATAGTTTTATTAAAAACTGATATAACTTATTGCATTGCATATGGATAGTTTTATTAAAAACTGATATAACTCACTGCATTGCATATGGATAGTTTTATTAAAAACTGATATAACTCACTGCATTGCATATGGATAGTTTTATTAAAAACTGATATAACTTATTGCATTGCATATGGATAGTTTTATTAAAAACTGATATAACTCAGTGCATTGCATATGGATAGTTTTATTAAAAACTGATATAACTCAGTGCATTGCATATGGATAGTTTTATTAAAAACTGATATAACTCAGTACATTGCATATGGATAGTTTTATTAAAAACTGATATAACTCAGTGCATTGCATATGGATAGTTTTATTGAAAACTGATATAACTCAGTGCATTGCATATGGATAGTTTTATTAAAAACTGATATAACTTATTGCATTGCATATGGATAGTTTTATTAAAAACTGATATAACTCACTGCATTGCATATGGATAGTTTTATTAAAAACTGATATAACTCAGTGCATTGCATATGGATAGTTTTATTAAAAACTGATATAACTCAGTGCATTGCATATGGATAGTTTTATTAAAAACTGATATAACTCAGAGCATTGCATATGGATAGTTTTATTAAAAACTGATATAACTCAGTGCATTGCATATGGATAGTTTTATTAAAAACTGATATAACTCCGAGCATTGCATATGGATAGTTTTATTAAAAACTGATATAACTCACTGCATTGCATATGGATAGTTTTATTAAAAACTGATATAACTTATTGCATTGCATATGGATAGTTTTATTAAAAACTGATATAACTCAGAGCATTGCATATGGATAGTTTTATTAAAAACTGATATAACTCAGAGCATTGCGTATGGATAGTTTTATTAAAAACTGATATAACTCACTGCATTGCATATGGATAGTTTTATTAAAAACTGATATAACTCAGTGCATTGCATATGGATAGTTTTATTAAAAACTGATATAACTCAGTGCATTGCATATGGATAGTTTTATTAAAAACTGATATAACTTATTGCATTGCATATGGATAGTTTTATTAAAAACTGATATAACTCAGAGCATTGCATATGGATAGTTTTATTAAAAACGGATATAACTCACTGCATTGCATATGGATAGTTTTATTAAAAACTGATATAACTCACTGCATTGCATGTGGATAGTTTTATTAAAAACTGATATAACTTATTGCATTGCATATGGATAGTTTTATTAAAAACTGATATAACTTATTGCATTGCATATGGATAGTTTTATTAAAAACTGATATAACTCAGTGCATTGCATATGGATAGTTTTATTAAAAACTGATATAACTCAGTGCATTGCATATGGATAGTTTTATTAAAAACTGATATAAATCAGTGCATTGCATATGGATAGTTTTATTAAAAACTGATATAACTCAGTGCATTGCATATGGATAGTTTTATTAAAAACTGATATAACTTATTGCATTGCATATGGATAGTTTTATTAAAAACTGATATAACTCAGAGCATTGCATATGGATAGTTTTATTAAAGACTGATATAACTCAGTGCATTGCATATATATAGTTTTATTAAAAGCTGATATAACTCACTGCATTGCATATGGATAGTTTTATTAAAAACTGATATAACTTATTGCATTGCATATGGATAGTTTTATTAAAAACTGATATAACTCACTGCATTGCATATGGATAGTTTTATTAAAAACTGATATAACTCAGTGCATTGCATATGGATAGTTTTATTAAAAACTGATATAACTTATTGCATTGCATATGGATAGTTTTATTAAAAACTGATATAACTCAGAGCATTGCATGTGGATAGTTTTATTAAAAACGGATATAACTCACTGCATTGCATATGGATAGTTTTATTAAAAACTGATATAACTCACTGCATTGCATGTGGATAGTTTTATTAAAAACTGATATAACTTATTGCATTGCATATGGATAGTTTTATTAAAAACTGATATAACTTATTGCATTGCATATGGATAGTTTTATTAAAAACTGATATAACTCAGTGCATTGCATATGGATAGTTTTATTAAAAACTGATATAACTCAGTGCATTGCATATGGATAGTTTTATTAAAAACTGATATAAATCAGTGCATTGCATATGGATAGTTTTATTAAAAACTGATATAACTCAGTGCATTGCATATGGATAGTTTTATTAAAAACTGATATAACTTATTGCATTGCATATGGATAGTTTTATTAAAAACTGATATAACTCAGAGCATTGCATATGGATAGTTTTATTAAAGACTGATATAACTCAGTGCATTGCATATATATAGTTTTATTAAAAGCTGATATAACTCACTGCATTGCATATGGATAGTTTTATTAAAAACTGATATAACTTATTGCATTGCATATGGATAGTTTTATTAAAAACTGATATAACTCACTGCATTGCATATGGATAGTTTTATTAAAAACTGATATAACTCACTGCATTGCATATGGATAGTTTTATTAAAAACTGATATAACTTATTGCATTGCATATGGATAGTTTTATTAAAAACTGATATAACTCAGTGCATTGCATATGGATAGTTTTATTAAAAACTGATCTAACTCAGAGCATTGCATATGGATAGTTTTATTAAAAACTGATATAACTCAGTGCATTTCATATGGATAGTTTTATTAAAAACTGATATAACTCAGTGCATTGCATATGGATAGTTTTATTGAAAACTGATATAACTCAGTGCATTGCATATGGATAGTTTTATTAAAAACTGATATAACTTATTGCATTCCATATGGATAGTTTTATTAAAAACTGATATAACTCACTGCATTGCATATGGATAGTTTTATTAAAAACTGATATAACTCAGTGCATTGCATATGGATAGTTTTATTAAAAACTGATATAACTCAGTGCATTGCATATGGATAGTTTTATTAAAAACTGATATAACTCAGAGCATTGCATATGGATAGTTTTATTAAAAACTGATATAACTCAGTGCATTGCATATGGATAGTTTTATTAAAAACTGATATAACTCCGAGCATTGCATATGGATAGTTTTATTAAAAACTGATATAACTCACTGCATTGCATATGGATAGTTTTATTAAAAACTGATATAACTTATTGCATTGCATATGGATAGTTTTATTAAAAACTGATATAACTCAGAGCATTGCATATGGATAGTTTTATTAAAAACTGATATAACTCACTGCATTGCATATGGATAGTTTTATTAAAAACTGATATACCTCACTGCATTGCATATGGATAGTTTTATTAAAAACTGATATAACTTATTGCATTGCATATGTATAGTTTTATTAAAAACTGATATAACTCAGTGCATTGCATATGGATAGTTTTATTAAAAACTGATATAACTCAGAGCATTGCATATGGATAGTTTTATTAAAAACTGATATAACTCAGTGCATTGCATATGGATAGTTTTATTAAAAACTGATATAACTCAGTGCATTGCATATGGATAGTTTTATTGAAAACTGATATAACTCAGTGCATTGCATATGGATAGTTTTATTAAAAACTGATATAACTTATTGCATTGCATATGGATAGTTTTATTAAAAACTGATATAACTCAGAGCATTGCATATGGATAGTTTTATTAAAAACTGATATAACTCAGTGCATTGCATATGGATAGTTTTATTAAAAACTGATATAACTCCGAGCATTGCATATGGATAGTTTGATTAAAAACTGATATAACTCACTGCATTGCATATGGATAGTTTTATTAAAAACTGATATAACTTATTGCATTGCATATGGATAGTTTTATCAAAAACTGATATAACTCAGAGCATTGCATATGGATAGTTTATTAAAAACAGATATAACTCAGTGCATTGCATATGGATAGTTTTATTAAAAACTGATATAACTCAGTGCATTGCATATGGATAGTTTTATTAAAAACTGATATAACTCAGTGCATTGCATAAGGATAGTTTTATTAAAAACTGATATAACTCAGTGCATTGCATATGGATAGTTTTATTAAAAACTGATATAACTTATTGCATTGCATATGGATAGTTTTATTAAAAACTGATATAACTTATTGCATTGCATATGGATAGTTTTATTAAAAACTGATATAACTCAGTGCATTGCATATGGATAGTTTTATTAAAAACTGATATAACTCAGTGCATTGCATATGGATAGTTTTATTAAAAACTGATATAACTTATTGCATTGCATATGGATAGTTTTATTAAAAACTGATATAACTCAGTGCATTGCATATGGATAGTTTTATTAAAAACTGATATAACTCAGAGCATTGCATATGGATAGTTTTATTAAAAACTGATATAACTCACTGCATTGCATATGGATAGTTTTATTAAAAACTGATATAACTCACTGCATTGCATATGGATAGTTTTATTAAAAACTGATATAACTTATTGCATTGCATATGGATAGTTTTATTAAAAACTGATATAACTCAGTGCATTGCATATGGATAGTTTTATTAAAAACTGATATAACTCAGTGCATTGCATATGGATAGTTTTATTAAAAACTGATATAACTCAGTGCATTGCATATGGATAGTTTTATTAAAAACTGATATAACTCAGTGCATCGCATATGGATAGTTTTATTGAAAACTGATATAACTCAGTGCATTGCATATGGATAGTTTTATTAAAAACTGATATAACTTATTGCATTGCATATGGATAGTTTTATTAAAAACTGATATAACTCACTGCATTGCATATGGATAGTTTTATTAAAAACTGATATAACTCAGTGCATTGCATATGGATAGTTTTATTAAAAACTGATATAACTCAGTGCATTGCATATGGATAGTTTTATTAAAAACTGATATAACTCAGAGCATTGCATATGGATAGTTTTATTAAAAACTGATATAACTCACTGCATTGCATATGGATAGTTTTATTAAAAATTGATATAACTCACTGCATTGCATATGGATAGTTTTATTAAAAACTGATATAACTTATTGCATTGCATATGGATAGGTTTATTAAAAACTGATATAACTTATTGCATTGCATATGGATAGTTTTATTAAAAACTGATATAACTCAGTGCATTGCATATGGATAGTTTTATTAAAAACTGATATAACTCAGTGCATTGTATATGGATAGTTTTATTAAAAACTGATATAACTCAGTGCATTGCATATGGATAGTTTTATTAAAAACTGATATAACTCAGTGCATTGCATATGGATAGTTTTATTAAAAACTGATATAACTTATTGCATTGCATATGGATAGTTTTATTAAAAACTGATATAACTCAGAGCATTGCATATGAATAGTTTTATTAAAAACTGATATAACTCAGTGCATTGCATATGGATAGTTTTATTAAAAGCTGATATAACTCACTGCATTGAATGTGGATAGTTTTATTAAAAACTGATATAACTTATTGCATTGCATATGGATAGTTTTATTAAAAACTGATATAACTCAGAGCATTGCATATGGATAGTTTTATTAAAAACTGATATAACTCAGAGCATTGCGTATGGATAGTTTTATTAAAAACTGATATAACTCACTGCATTGCATATGGATAGTTTTATTAAAAACTGATATAACTCAGTGCATTGCATATGGATAGTTTTATTAAAAACTGATATAACTCAGTGCATTGCATATGGATAGTTTTATTAAAAACTGATATAACTCAGTGCATTGCATATGGATAGTTTTATTGAAAACTGATATAACTCAGTGCATTGCATATGGATAGTTTTATTAAAAACTGATATAACTTATTGCATTGCATATGGATAGTTTTATTAAAAACTGATATAACTCACTGCATTGCATATGGATAGTTTTATTAAAAACTGATATAACTCAGTGCATTGCATATGGATAGTTTTATTAAAAACTGATATAACTCACTGCATTGCATATGGATAGTTTTATTAAAAACTGATATAACTCAGTGCATTGCATATGGATAGTTTTATTAAAAACTGATATAACTCAGTGCATTGCATATGGATAGTTTTATTAAAAACTGATATAACTCAGAGCATTGCATATGGATAGTTTTATTAAAAACTGATATAACTCAGTGCATTGCATATGGATAGTTTTATTAAAAACTGATATAACTCCGAGCATTGCATATGGATAGTTTTATTAAAAACTGATATAACTCACTGCATTGCATATGGATAGTTTTATTAAAAACTGATATAACTTATTGCATTGCATATGGATAGTTTTATTAAAAACTGATATAACTCAGAGCATTGCATATGGATAGTTTTATTAAAAACTGATATAACTCAGTGCATTGCATATGGATAGTTTTATTAAAAACTGATATAACTTATTGCATTGCATATGGATAGTTTTATTAAAAACTGATATAACTCAGAGCATTGCATATGGATAGTTTTATTAAAAACTGATATAACTCAGTGCATTGCATATGGATAGTTTTATTAAAAACTGATATAACTCACAGCATTGCATATGGATAGTTTTATTAAAAACTGATATAACTTATTGCATTGCATATGGATAGTTTTATTAAAAACTGATATAACTTATTGCATTGCATATGGATAGTTTTATTAAAAACTGATATAACTCAGTGCATTGCATATGGATAGTTTTATTAAAAACTGATATAACTCAGTGCATTGCATATGGATAGTTTTATTAAAAACTGATATAACTTTTTGCATTTCATATGGATAGTTTTATTAAAAA
Source organism: Ceratitis rosa (assembly GCA_037013455.1). Taxonomy (NCBI): domain Eukaryota; kingdom Metazoa; phylum Arthropoda; class Insecta; order Diptera; family Tephritidae; genus Ceratitis; species Ceratitis rosa. The sequence continues at coordinate 1,216,109 of JAWMAG010000023.1, forward strand.
CTGATATAACTCAGTGCATTGCATATGGATAGTTTTATTAAAAACTGATATAACTCAGTGCATTGCATATGGATAGGTTTATTAAAAACTGATATAACTTATTGCATTGCATATGGATAGTTTTATTAAAAACTGATATAACTCAGTGCATTGCATATGGATAGTTTTATTAAAAACTGATATAACTTATTGCATTGCATATGGATAGTTTTATTAAAAACTGATATAACTCAGTGCATTGCATATGGATAGTTTTATTAAAAACTGATATAACTCAGTGCATTGCATATGGATAGTTTTATTAAAAACTGATATAACTTATTGCATTGCATATGGATAGTTTTATTAAAAACTGATATAACTCAGTGCATTGCATATGGATAGTTTTATTAAAAACTGATATAACTTATTGCATTGCATATGGATAGTTTTATTAAAAACTGATATAACTCACTGCATTGCATATGGATAGTTTTATTAAAAACTGATATAACTCACTGCATTGCATATGGATAGTTTTATTAAAAACTGATATAACTTATTGCATTGCATATGGATAGTTTTATTAAAAACTGATATAACTCAGTGCATTGCATATGGATAGTTTTATTAAAAACTGATATAACTCAGTGCATTGCATATGGATAGTTTTATTAAAAACTGATATAACTCAGTGCATTGCATATGGATAGTTTTATTAAAAACTGATATAACTCAGTGCATTGCATATGGATAGTTTTATTGAAAACTGATATAACTCAGTGCATTGCATATGGATAGTTTTATTAAAAACTGATATAACTTATTGCATTGCATATGGATAGGTTTATTAAAAACTGATATAACTTATTGCATTGCATATGGATAGTTTTATTAAAAACTGATATAACTCAGTGCATTGCATATGGATAGTTTTATTAAAAACTGATATAACTCAGTGCATTGCATATGGATAGTTTTATTAAAAACTGATATAACTCAGAGCATTGCATATGGATAGTTTTATTAAAAACTGATATAACTCAGTGCATTGCATATGGATAGTTTTATTAAAAACTGATATAACTCCGAGCATTGCATATGGATAGTTTTATTAAAAACTGATATAACTCACTGCATTGCATATGGATAGTTTTATTAAAAACTGATATAACTTATTGCATTGCATATGGATAGTTTTATTAAAAACTGATATAACTCAGAGCATTGCATATGGATAGTTTTATTAAAAACTGATATAACTCAGAGCATTGCGTATGGATAGTTTTATTAAAAACTGATATAACTCACTGCATTGCATATGGATAGTTTTATTAAAAACTGATATAACTCAGTGCATTGCATATGGATAGTTTTATTAAAAACTGATATAACTCAGTGCATTGCATATGGATAGTTTTATTAAAAACTGATATAACTTATTGCATTGCATATGGATAGTTTTATTAAAAACTGATATAACTCAGAGCATTGCATATGGATAGTTTTATTAAAAACTGATATAACTCACTGCATTGCATATGGATAGTTTTATTAAAAACTGATATAACTCACTGCATGGCATATGGATAGTTTTATTAAAAACTGATATAACTTATTGCATTGCATATGGATAGGTTTATTAAAAACTGATATAACTTATTGCATTGCATATGGATAGTTTTATTAAAAACTGATATAACTCAGTGCATTGCATATGGATAGTTTTATTAAAAACTGATATAACTCAGTGCATTGCATATGGATAGTTTTATTAAAAACTGATATAACTCAGTGCATTGCATATGGATAGTTTTATTAAAAACTGATACAACTCAGTGCATTGCATATGGATAGTTTTATTAAAAACTGATATAACTTATTGCATTGCATATGGATAGTTTTATTAAAAACTGATATAACTCACTGCATTGCATATGGATAGTTTTATTAAAAACTGATATAACTCAGTGCATTGCATATGGATAGTTTTATTAAAAGCTGATATAACTCATTGCATTGAATATGGATAGTTTTATTAAAAACTGATATAACTTATTGCATTGCATATGGATAGTTTTATTAAAAACTGATATAACTCACTTCATTGCATATGGATAGTTTTATTAAAAACTGATATAACTCACTGCATTGCATATGGATAGTTTTATTAAAAACTGATATAACTTATTGCATTGCATATGGATAGTTTTATTAAAAACTGATATAACTCACTGCATTGCATATGGATAGTTTTATTAAAAACTGATATAACTTATTGCATTGCATATGGATAGTTTTATTAAAAACTGATATAACTCAGTGCATTGCATATGGATAGTTTTATTGAAAACTGATATAACTCAGTGCATTGCATATGGATAGTTTTATTAAAAACTGATATAACTTATTGCATTGCATATGGATAGTTTTATTAAAAACTGATATAACTCACTGCATTGCATATGGATAGTTTTATTAAAAACTGATATAACTCAGTGCATTGCATATGGATAGTTTTATTAAAAACTGATATAACTCAGTGCATTGCATATGGATAGTTTTATTAAAAGCTGATATAACTCACTGCATTGAATATGGATAGTTTTATTAAAAACTGATATAACTTATTGCATTGCATATGGATAGTTTTATTAAAAACTGATATAACTCACTTCATTGCATATGGATAGTTTTATTAAAAACTGATATAATCACTGCATTGCATATGGATAATTTTATTAAAAAATTATATAACTTATTGCATTGCATATGTATAGTTTTATTAAAAACTGATATAACTCACTGCATTGCATATGGATAGTTTTATTAAAAACTGATATAACTCAGTGCATTGCATATGGATAGTTTTATTAAAAACTGATATAACTCAGTGCATTGCATATGGATAGTTTTATTGAAAACTGATATAACTCAGTGCATTGCATATGGATAGTTTTATTAAAAACTGATATAACTCAGAGCATTGCATATGGATAGTTTTATTAAAAACTGATATAACTCAGAGCATTGCATATGGATAGTTTTATTAAAAACTGATATAACTCAGTGCATTGCATATGGATAGTTTTATTAAAAACTGATATAACTCAGTGCATTGCATATGGATAGTTTTATTAAAAACTGATATAACTCAGAGCATTGCATATGGATAGTTTTATTAAAAACTGATATAACTCAGTGCATTGCATATGGATAGTTTTATTAAAAACTGATATAACTCCGAGCATTGCATATGGATAGTTTTATTAAAAACTGATATAACTCACTGCATTGCATATGGATAGTTTTATTAAAAACTGATATAACTTATTGCATTGCATATGGATAGTTTTATTAAAAACTGATATAACTCAGAGCATTGCATATGGATAGTTTTATTAAAAACTGATATAACTCACTGCATTGCATATGGATAGTTTTATTAAAAACTGATATAACTCAGTGCATTGCATATGGATAGTTTTATTAAAAACTGATATAACTCAGTGCATTGCATATGGATAGTTTTATTAAAAACTGATATAACTTATTGCATTGCATATGGATAGTTTTATTAAAAACTGATATAACTCAGAGCATTGCATATGGATAGTTTTATTAAAAACTGATATCACTCACTGCATTGCATATGGATAGTTTTATTAAAAACTGATATAACTCACTGCATTGCATATGGATAGTTTTATTAAAAACTGATATAACTTATTGCATTGCATATGAATAGTTTTATTAAAAACTGATATAACTTATTGCATTGCATATGAATAGTTTTATTAAAAACTGATATAACTCAGTGCATTGCATATGGATAGTTTTATTAAAAACTGATATAACTCAGTGCATTGCATATGGATAGTTTTATTAAAAACTGATATAACTTTTTGCATTGCATATGGATAGTTTTATTAAAAACTGATATAACTCAGTGCATTGCATATGGATAGTTTTATTAAAAACTGATATAACTCAGTGCATTGCATATGCATAGTTTTATTAAAAACTGATATAACTCAGTGCATTGCATATGGATAGTTTTATTAAAAACTGATATAACTCAGTGCATTGCATATGGATAGTTTTATTAAAAACTGATATAACTTATTGCATTGCATATGGATAGTTTTATTAAAAACTGATATAACTCACTGCATTGCATATGGATAGTTTTATTAAAAACTGATATAACTCACTGCATTGCATATGGATAGTTTTATTAAAAACTGATATAACTTATTGCATTGCATATGGATAGTTTTATTAAAAACTGATATAACTCAGTGCATTGCATATGGATAGTTTTATTAAAAACTGATATAACTCAGTGCATTGCATATGGATAGTTTTATTAAAAACTGATATAACTCAGTGCATTGCATATGGATAGTTTTATTAAAAACTGATATAACTCAGTGCATTGCATATGGACAGTTTTATTGAAAACTGATATAACTCAGTGCATTGCATATGGATAGTTTTATTAAAAACTGATATAACTTATTGCATTGCATATGGATAGTTTTATTAAAAACTGATATAACTCACTGCATTGCATATGGATAGTTTTATTAAAAACTGATATAACTCAGTGCATTGCATATGGATAGTTTTATTAAAAACTGATATAACTCAGTGCATTGCATATGGATAGTTTTATTAAAAACTGATATAACTCAGAGCATTGCATATGGATAGTTTTATTAAAAACTGATATAACTCAGTGCATTGCATATGGATAGTTTTATTAAAAACTAATATAACTCCGAGCATTGCATATGGATAGTTTTATTAAAAACTGATATAACTCACTGCATTGCATATGGATAGTTTTATTAAAAACTGATGTAACTTATTGCATTGCATATGGATAGTTTTATTAAAAACTGATATAACTCAGAGCATTGCATATGGATAGTTTTATTAAAAACTGATATAACTCAGAGCATTGCGTATGGATAGTTTTATTAAAAACTGATATAACTCACTGCATTGCATATGGACAGTTTTATTAAAAACTGATATAACTCAGTGCATTGCATATGGATAGTTTTATTAAAAACTGATATAACTCAGTGCATTGCATATGGATAGTTTTATTAAAAACTGATATAACTTATTGCATTGCATATGGATAGTTTTATTAAAAACTGATATAACTCAGAGCATTGCATATGGATAGTTTTATTAAAAACTGATATAACTCACTGCATTGCATATGGATAGTTTTATTAAAAACTGATATAACTCACTGCATTGCATATGGATAGTTTTATTAAAAACTGATATAACTTATTGCATTGCATATGGATAGTTTTATTAAAAACTGATATAACTTATTGCATTGCATATGGATAGTTTTATTAAAAACTGATATAACTCAGTGCATTGCATATGGATAGTTTTATTAAAAACTGATATAACTCAGTGCATTGCATATGGATAGTTTTATTAAAAACTGATATAACTTATTGCATTGCATATGGATAGTTTTATTAAAAACTGATATAACTCAGAGCATTGCATATGGATAGTTTTATTAAAAACTGATATAACTCACTGCATTGCATATGGATAGTTTTATTAAAAACTGATATAACTCACTGCATTGCATATGGATAGTTTTATTAAAAACTGATATAACTTATTGCATTGCATATGGATAGTTTTATTAAAAACTGATATAACTTATTGCATTGCATATGGATAGTTTTATTAAAAACTGATATAACTCAGTGCATTGCATATGGATAGTTTTATTAAAAACTGATATAACTCAGTGCATTGCATATGGATAGTTTTATTAAAAACTGATATAACTTATTGCATTGCATATGGATAGTTTTATTAAAAACTGATATAACTCAGAGCATTGCATATGGATAGTTTTATTAAAGACTGATATAACTCAGTGCATTGCATATGGATAGTTTTATTAAAAGCTGATATAACTCACTGCATTGCATATGGATAGTTTTATTAAAAACTGATATAACTCAGTGCATTGCATATGGATAGTTTTATTAAAAACTGATATAACTCACTGCTTTGCATATGGATAGTTTTATTAAAAACTGATATAACTTATTGCATTGCATATGGATAGTTTTATTAAAAACTGATATAACTCAGTGCATTGCATATGGATAGTTTTATTAAAAACTGATATAACTTATTGCATTGCATATGGATAGTTCTATTAAAAACTGATATAACTCAGAGCATTGCATATGGATAGTTTTATTAAAAACTGATATAACTCGCTGCATTGCATATGGATAGTTTTATTAAAAACTGATATAACTCACTGCATTGCATATGGATAGTTTTATTAAAAACTGATATAACTTATTGCATTGCATATGGATAGGTTTATTAAAAACTGATATAACTTATTGCATTGCATATGGATAGTTTTCTTAAAAACTGATATAACTCAGTGCATTGCATATGGATAGTTTTATTAAAAACTGATATAACTCAGTGCATTGCATATAGATAGTTTTATTAAAAACTAATATAACTCAGTGCATTGCATATGCATAGTTTTATTAAAAACTGATATAACTCAGTGCATTGCATATGGATAGTTTTATTAAAAACTGATATAACTTATTGCATTGCATATGGATAGTTTTATTAAAAACTGATATAACTCAGAGCATTGCATATGGATAGTTTTATTAAAAACTGATATAACTCAGTGCATTGCATATGGATAGTTTTATTAAAAGCTGATATAACTCACTGCATTTAATATGGATAGTTTTATTAAAAACTGATATAACTTATTGCATTGCATATGGATAGTTTTATTAAAAACTGATATAACTCACTTCATTGCATATGGATAGTTTTATTAAAAACTGATATAACTCACTGCATTGCATATGGATAGTTTTATTAAAAACTGATATAACTTATTGCATTGCATATGGATAGTTTTATTAAAAACTGATATAACTCAGTGCATTGCATATGGATAGTTTTATTAAAAACTGATATAACTTATTGCATTGCATATGGAAAGTTTTATTAAAAACTGATATAACTCAGTGCAGTGCATATGGATAGTTTTATTGAAAACTGATATAACTCAGTGCATTGCATATGAATAGTTTTATTAAAAACTGATATAACTTATTGCATTGCATATGGATAGTTTTATTAAAAACTGATATAACTCAGAGCATTGCATATGGATAGTTTTATTAAAAACTGATATAACTCAGTGCATTGCATATGGACAGTTTTATTAAAAACTGATATAACTCAGAGCATTGCATATGGATAGTTTTATTAAAAACTGATATAACTCAGTGCATTGCATATGGATAGTTTTATTAAAAACTGATATAACTTATTGCATTGCATATGGATAGTTTTATTAAAAACTGTTATAACTCAGAGCATTGCATATGGATAGTTTTATTAAAAACTGATATAACTCAGTGCATTGCATATGGATAGTTTTATTAAAAACTGATATAACTTATTGCATTGCATATGGATAGTTTTATAAAAAACTGTTATAACTCAGAGCATTGCATATGGATAGTTTTATTAAAAACTGATATAACTCAGTGCATTGCATATGGATAGTTTTATTAAAAACTGATATAACTCCGAGCATTGCATATGGATAGTTTTATTAAAAACTGATATAACTCACTGCATTGCATATGGATAGTTTTATTAAAAACTGATATAACTTATTGCATTGCATATGGATAGTTTTATTAAAAACTGATATAACTCAGAGCATTGCATATGGATAGTTTTATTAAAAACTGATATAACTCAGAGCATTGCGTATGGATAGTTTTATTAAAAACTGATATAACTCACTGCATTGCATATGGATAGTTTTATTAAAAACTGATATAACTCAGTGCATTGCATATGGATAGTTTTATTAAAAACTGATATAACTCAGTGCATTGCATATGGATAGTTTTATTAAAAACTGATATAACTTATTGCATTGCATATGGATAGTTTTATTAAAAACTGATATAACTCAGAGCATTGCATATGGATAGTTTTATTAAAAACTGATATAACTCACTGCATTGCATATGGATAGTTTTATTAAAAACTGATATAACTCAGTGCATTGCATATGGATAGTTTTATTAAAAACTGATATAACTCACTGCTTTGCATATGGATAGTTTTATTAAAAACTGATATAACTTATTGCATTGCATATGGATAGTTTTATTAAAAACTGATATAACTCAGTGCATTGCATATGGATAGTTTTATTAAAAACTGATATAACTTATTGCATTGCATATGGATAGTTTTATTAAAAACTGATATAACTCAGAGCATTGCATATGGATAGTTTTATTAAAAACTGATATAACTCACTGCATTGCATATGGATAGTTTTATTAAAAACTGATATAACTCACTGCATTGCATATGGATAGTTTTATTAAAAACTGATATAACTTATTGCATTGCATATGGATAGGTTTATTAAAAACTGATATAACTTATTGCATTGCATATGGATAGTTTTATTAAAAACTGATATAACTCAGTGCATTGCATATGGATAGTTTTATTAAAAACTGATATAACTCAGTGCAGTGCATATGGATAGTTTTATTAAAAACTGATATAACTCAGTGCATTGCATATGGATAGTTTTATTAAAAACTGATATAACTCAGTGCATTGCATATGGATAGTTTTATTAAAAACTGATATAACTTATTGCATTGCATATGGATAGTTTTATTAAAAACTGATATAACTCAGAGCATTGCATATGGATAGTTTTATTAAAAACTGATATAACTCAGTGCATTGCATATGGATAGTTTTATTAAAAGCTGATATAACTCACTGCATTTAATATGGATAGTTTTATTAAAAACTGATATAACTTATTGCATTGCATATGGATAGTTTTATTAAAAACTGATATAACTCACTTCATTGCATATGGATAGTTTTATTAAAAACTGATATAACTCACTGCATTGCATATGGATAGTTTTATTAAAAACTGATATAACTTATTGCATTGCATATGGATAGTTTTATTAAAAACTGATATAACTCAGTGCATTGCATATGGATAGTTTTATTAAAAACTGATATAACTTATTGCATTGCATATGGAAATTTTTTTAAAAACTGATATAACTCAGTGCAGTGCATATGGATAGTTTTATTGAAAACTGATATAACTCAGTGCATTGCATATGAATAGTTTTATTAAAAACTGATATAACTTATTGCATTGCATATGGATAGTTTTATTAAAAACTGATATAACTCAGAGCATTGCATATGGATAGTTTTATTAAAAACTGATATAACTCAGTGCATTGCATATGGACAGTTTTATTAAAAACTGATATAACTCAGAGCATTGCATATGGATAGTTTTATTAAAAACTGATATAACTCAGTGCATTGCATATGGATAGTTTTATTAAAAACTGATATAACTTATTGCATTGCATATGGATAGTTTTATTAAAAACTGTTATAACTCAGAGCATTGCATATGGATAGTTTTATTAAAAACTGATATAACTCAGTGCATTGCATATGGATAGTTTTATTAAAAACTGATATAACTTATTGCATTGCATATGGATAGTTTTATTAAAAACTGTTATAACTCAGAGCATTGCATATGGATAGTTTTATTAAAAACTGATATAACTCAGTGCATTGCATATGGATAGTTTTATTAAAAACTGATATAACTCCGAGCATTGCATATGGATAGTTTTATTAAAAACTGATATAACTCACTGCATTGCATATGGATAGTTTTATTAAAAACTGATATAACTTATTGCATTGCATATGGATAGTTTTATTAAAAACTGATATAACTCACAGCATTGCATATGGATAGTTTTATTAAAAACTGATATAACTCAGAGCATTGCGTATGGATAGTTTTATTAAAAACTGATATAACTCACTGCATTGCATATGGATAGTTTTATTAAAAACTGATATAACTCAGTGCATTGCATATGGATAGTTTTATTAAAAACTGATATAACTCAGTGCATTGCATATGGATAGTTTTATTAAAAACTGATATAACTTATTGCATTGCATATGGATAGTTTTATTAAAAACTGATATAACTCAGAGCATTGCATATGGATAGTTTTATTAAAAACTGATATAACTCACTGCATTGCATATGGATAGTTTTATTAAAAACTGATATAACTCAGTGCATTGCATATGGATAGTTTTATTAAAAACTGATATAACTCACTGCTTTGCATATGGATAGTTTTATTAAAAACTGATATAACTTATTGCATTGCATATGGATAGTTTTATTAAAAACTGATATAACTCAGTGCATTGCATATGGATAGTTTTATTAAAAACTGATATAACTTATTGCATTGCATATGGATAGTTTTATTAAAAACTGATATAACTCAGAGCATTGCATATGGATAGTTTTATTAAAAACTGATATAACTCACTGCATTGCATATGGATAGTTTTATTAAAAACTGATATAACTCACTGCATTGCATATGGATAGTTTTATTAAAAACTGATATAACTTATTGCATTGCATATGGATAGGTTTATTAAAAACTGATATAACTTATTGCATTGCATATGGATAGTTTTATTAAAAACTGATATAACTCAGTGCATTGCATATGGATAGTTTTATTAAAAACTGATATAACTCAGTGCAGTGCATATGGATAGTTTTATTAAAAACTGATATAACTCAGTGCATTGCATATGGATAGTTTTATTAAAAACTGATATAACTCAGTGCATTGCATATGGATAGTTTTATTAAAAACTGATATAACTTATTGCATTGCATATGGATAGTTTTATTAAAAACTGATATAACTCAGAGCATTGCATATGGATAGTTTTATTAAAAACTGATACAACTCAGTGCATTGCATATGGATAGTTTTATTAAAAGCTGATATAACTCACTGCATTGAATATGGATAGTTTTATTAAAAACTGATATAACTTATTGCATTGCATATGGATAGTTTTATTAAAAACTGATATAACTCACTTCATTGCATATGGATAGTTTTATTAAAAACTGATATAACTCACTGCATTGCATATGGATAGTTTTATTAAAAACTGATATAACTTATTGCATTGCATATGGATAGTTTTATTAAAAACTGATATAACTCAGTGCATTGCATATGGATAGTTTTATTAAAAACTGATATAACTTATTGCATTGCATATGGAAAGTTTTATTAAAAACTGATATAACTCAGTGCATTGCATATGGATAGTTTTATTGAAAACTGATATAACTCAGTGCATTGCATATGAATAGTTTTATTAAAAACTGATATAACTTATTGCATTGCATATGGATAGTTTTATTAAAAACTGATATAACTCAGAGCATTGCATATGGATAGTTTTATTAAAAACTGATATAACTCAGTGCATTGCATATGGACAGTTTTATTAAAAACTGATATAACTCAGAGCATTGCATATGGATAGTTTTATTAAAAACTGATATAACTCAGTGCATTGCATATGGATAGTTTTATTAAAAACTGATATAACTTATTACATTGCATATGGATAGTTTTATTAAAAACTGTTATAACTCAGAGCATTGCATATGGATAGTTTTATTAAAAACTGATATAACTCAGTGCATTGCATATGGATAGTTTTATTAAAAACTGATATAACTTATTGCATTGCATATGGATAGTTTTATTAAAAACTGTTATAACTCAGAGCATTGCATATGGATAGTTTTATTAAAAACTGATATAACTCAGTGCATTGCATATGGATAGTTTTATTAAAAACTGATATAACTCCGAGCATTGCATATGGATAGTTTTATTAAAAACTGATATAACTCACTGCATTGCATATGGATAGTTTTATTAAAAACTGATATAACTTATTGCATTGCATATGGATAGTTTTATTAAAAACTGATATAACTCAGAGCATTGCATATGGATAGTTTTATTAAAAACTGATATAACTCAGAGCATTGCGTATGGATAGTTTTATTAAAAACTGATATAACTCACTGCATTGCATATGGATAGTTTTATTAAAAACTGATATAACTCAGTGCATTGCATATGGATAGTTTTATTAAAAACTGATATAACTCAGTGCATTGCATATGGATAGTTTTATTAAAAACTGATATAACTTATTGCATTGCATATGGATAGTTTTATTAAAAACTGATATAACTCAGAGCATTGCATATGGATAGTTTTATTAAAAACTGATATAACTCACTGCATTGCATATGGATAGTTTTATTAAAAACTGATATAACTCACTGCATTGCATATGGATAGTTTTATTAAAAACTGATATAACTTATTGCTTTGCATATGGATAGTTTTATTAAAAACTGATATAACTTATTGCATTGCATATGGATAGTTTTATTAAAAACTGATATAACTCAGTGCATTGCATATGGATAGTTTTATTAAAAACTGATATAACTCAGTGCACTGCATATGGATAGTTTTATTAAAAACTGATATAACTTTTTGCATTGCATATGGATAGTTTTATTAAAAACTGATATAACTCAGTGCATTGCATATGGATAGTTTTATTAAAAACTGATATAACTCAGTGCATTGCATATGGATAGTTTTATTAAAAACTGATATAACTTATTGCATTGCATATGGATAGTTTTATTAAAAACTGATATAACTCAGTGCATTGCATATGGATAGTTTTATTAAAAACTGATATAACTTATTGCATTGCATATGGATAGTTTTATTAAAAACTGATATAACTCACTGCATTGCATATGGATAGTTTTATTAAAAACTGATATAACTTATTGCATTGCATATGGATAGTTTTATTAAAAACTGATATAACTCAGTGCATTGCATATGGATAGTTTTATTAAAAACTGATATAACTCAGTGCATTGCATATGAATAGTTTTATTAAAAACTGATATAACTCAGTGCATTGCATATGGATAGTTTTATTAAAAACTGATATAACTCAGTGCATTGCATATGGATAGTTTTATTGAAAACTGATATAACTCAGTGCATTGCATATGGATAGTTTTATTAAAAACTGATATAACTTATTGCATTGCATATGGATAGTTTTATTAAAAACTGATATAACTCACTGCATTGCATATGGATAGTTTTATTAAAAACTGATATAACTCAGTGCATTGCATATGGATAGTTTTATTAAAAACTGATATAACTCAGTGCATTGCATATGGATAGTTTTATTAAAAACTGATATAACTCAGAGCATTGCATATGGATAGTTTTATTAAAAACTGATATAACTCAGTGCATTGCATATGGATAGTTTTATTAAAAACTAATATAACTCCGAGCATTGCATATGGATAGTTTTATTAAAAACTGATATAACTCACTGCATTGCATATGGATAGTTTTATTAAAAACTGATGTAACTTATTGCATTGCATATGGATAGTTTTATTAAAAACTGATATAACTCAGAGCATTGCATATGGATAGTTTTATTAAAAACTGATATAACTCAGAGCATTGCGTATGGATAGTTTTATTAAAAACTGATATAACTCACTGCATTGCATATGGATAGTTTTATTAAAAACTGATATAACTCAGTGCATTGCATATGGATAGTTTTATTAAAAACTGATATAACTCAGTGCATTGCATATGGATAGTTTTATTAAAAACTGATATAACTTATTGCATTGCATATGGATAGTTTTATTGAAAACTGATATAACTCAGAGCATTGCATATGGATAGTTTTATTAAAAACTGATATAACTCACTGCATTGCATATGGATAGTTTTATTAAAAACTGATATAACTCAGTGCATTGCATATGGATAGTTTATTAAAAACTGATATAACTTATTGCATTGCATATGGATAGTTTTATTAAAAACTGATATAACTTATTGCATTGCATATGGATAGTTTTATTAAAAACTGATATAACTCAGTGCATTGCATATGGATAGTTTTATTAAAAACTGATATAACTCAGTGCATTGCATATGGATAGTTTTATTAAAAACTGATATAACTTATTGCATTGCATATGGATAGTTTTATTAAAAACTGATATAACTCACTGCATTGCATATGGATAGTTTTATTAAAAACTGATATAACTTATTGCATTGCATATGGATAGTTTTATTAAAAACTGATATAACTCAGTGCATTGCATATGGATAGTTTTATTAAAAACTGATATAACTCAGAGCATTGCATATGGATAGTTTTATTAAAAACTGATATAACTCAGTGCATTGCATATGGATAGTTTTATTAAAAACTAATATAACTCCGAGCATTGCATATGGATAGTTTTATTAAAAACTGATATAACTCACTGCATTGCATATGGATAGTTTTATTAAAAACTGATGTAACTTATTGCATTGCATATGGATAGTTTTATTAAAAACTGATATAACTCAGAGCATTGCATATGGATAGTTTTATTAAAAACTGATATAACTCAGAGCATTGCGTATGGATAGTTTTATTAAAAACTGATATAACTCACTGCATTGCATATGGATAGTTTTATTAAAAACTGATATAACTCAGTGCATTGCATATGGATAGTTTTATTAAAAACTGATATAACTCAGTGCATTGCATATGGATAGTTTTATTAAAAACTGATATAACTTATTGCATTGCATATGGATAGTTTTATTGAAAACTGATATAACTCAGAGCATTGCATATGGATAGTTTTATTAAAAACTGATATAACTCACTGCATTGCATATGGATAGTTTTATTAAAAACTGATATAACTCACTGCATTGCATATGGATAGTTTATTAAAAACTGATATAACTTATTGCATTGCATATGGATAGTTTTATTAAAAACTGATATAACTTATTGCATTGCATATGGATAGTTTTATTAAAAACTGATATAACTCAGTGCATTGCATATGGATAGTTTTATTAAAAACTGATATAACTCAGTGCATTGCATATGGATAGTTTTATTAAAAACTGATATAACTCAGTGCATTGCATATGGATAGTTTTATTAAAAACTGATATAACTTATTGCATTGCATATGGATAGTTTTATTAAAAACTGATATAACTCAGAGCATTGCATATGGATAGTTTTATTAAAGACTGATATAACTCAGTGCATTGCATATGGATAGTTTTATTAAAAGCTGATATAACTCACTGCTTTGCATATGGATAGTTTTATTAAAAACTGATGTAACTTATTGCATTGCATATGGATAGTTTTATTAAAAACTGATATAACTCAGAGCATTGAATATGGATAGTTTTATTAAAAACTGATATAACTCAGAGCATTGCGTATGGATAGTTTTATTAAAAACTGATATAACTCACTGCATTGCATATGGATAGTTTTATTAAAAACTGATATAACTCAGTGCATTGCATATGGATAGTTTTATTAAAAACTGATATAACTCATTGCATTGCATATGGATAGTTTTATTAAAAACTGATATAACTTATTGCATTGCATATGGATAGTTTTATTGAAAACTGATATAACTCAGAGCATTGCATATGGATAGTTTTATTAAAAACTGATATAACTCACTGCATTGCATATGGATAGTTTTATTAAAAACTGATATAACTCACTGCATTGCATATGGATAGTTTATTAAAAACTGATATAACTCACTGCATTGCATATGGATAGTTTTATTAAAAACTGATATAACTCAGTGCATTGCATATGGATAGTTTTATTAAAAACTAATATAACTCCGAGCATTGCATATGGATAGTTTTATTAAAAACTGATATAACTCACTGCATTGCATATGGATAGTTTTATTAAAAACTGATGTAACTTATTGCATTGCATATGGATAGTTTTATTAAAAACTGATATAACTCAGAGCATTGCATATGGATAGTTTTATTAAAAACTGATATAACTCAGAGCATTGCGTATGGATAGTTTTATTAAAAACTGATATAACTCACTGCATTGCATATGGATAGTTTTATTAAAAACTGATATAACTCAGTGCATTGCATATGGATAGTTTTATTAAAAACTGATATAACTCAGTGCATTGCATATGGATAGTTTTATTAAAAACTGATATAACTTATTGCATTGCATATGGATAGTTTTATTGAAAACTGATATAACTCAGAGCATTGCATATGGATAGTTTTATTAAAAACTGATATAACTCACTGCATTGCATATGGATAGTTTTATTAAAAACTGATATAACTCACTGCATTGCATATGGATAGTTTATTAAAAACTGATATAACTTTTTGCATTGCATATGGATAGTTTTATTAAAAACTGATATAACTTATTGCATTGCATATGGATAGTTTTATTAAAAACTGATATAACTCAGTGCATTGCATATGGATAGTTTTATTAAAAACTGATATAACTCAGTGCATTGCATATAGATATTTTTATTAAAAACTGATATAACTCAGAGCATTGCATATGGATAGTTTTATTAAAAACTGATATAACTCAGAGCATTGCGTATGGATAGTTTTATTAAAAACTGATATAACTCACTGCATTGCATATGGATAGTTTTATTAAAAACTGATATAACTCAGTGCATTGCATATGGATAGTTTTATTAAAAACTGATATAACTCATTGCATTGCATATGGATAGTTTTATTAAAAACTGATATAACTTATTGCATTGCATATGGATAGTTTTATTGAAAACTGATATAACTCAGAGCATTGCATATGGATAGTTTTATTAAAAACTGATATAACTCACTGCATTGCATATGGATAGTTTTATTAAAAACTGATATAACTCACTGCATTGCATATGGATAGTTTATTAAAAACTGATATAACTTATTGCATTGCATATGGATAGTTTTATTAAAAACTGATATAACTTATTGCATTGCATATGGATAGTTTTATTAAAAACTGATATAACTCAGTGCATTGCATATGGATAGTTTTATTAAAAACTGATATAACTCAGTGCATTGCATATGGATAGTTTTATTAAAAACTGATATAACTCAGTGCATTGCATATGGATAGTTTTATTAAAAACTGATATAACTCAGTGCATTGCATATGGATAGTTTTATTAAAAACTGATATAACTTATTGCATTGCATATGGATAGTTTTATTAAAAACTGATATAACTCAGAGCATTGCATATGGATAGTTTTATTAAAGACTGATATAACTCAGTGCATTGCATATGGATAGTTTTATTAAAAGCTGATAAAACTCACTGCTTTGCATATGGATAGTTTTATTAAAAACTGATATAACTTATTGCATTGCATATGGATAGTTTTATTAAAAACTGATATAACTTATTGCATTGCATATGAATAGTTTTATTAAAAACTGATATAACTCAGTGCATTGCATATGGTTAGTTTTATTAAAAACTGATATAACTCAGTGCATTGCATATGGATAGTTTTATTAAAAACTGATATAACTTATTGCATTGCATATGGATAGTTTTATTAAAAACTGATATAACTCAGTGCATTGCATATGGATAGTTTTATTAAAAACTGATATAACTTATTGCATTGCATATGGATAGTTTTATTAAAAACTGATATAACTCACTACATTGCATATGGATAGTTTTATTAAAAACTGATATAACTTATTGCATTGCATATGGATAGTTTTATTAAAAACTGATATAACTCAGTGCATTGCATATGGATAGTTTTATTAAAAACTGATATAGCTTATTGCATTGCATATGGATAGTTTTATTAAAAACTGATATAACTCACTGCATTGCATATGGATAGTTTTATTAAAAACTGATATAACTCACTGCATTGCATATGGATAGTTTTATTAAAAACTGACATAACTTATTGCATTGCATATGGATAGTTTTATTAAAAACTGATATAACTTATTGCATTGCATATGGATAGTTTTATTAAAAACTGATATAACTCAGTGCATTGCATATGGATAGTTTTATTAAAAACTGATATAACTCAGTGCATTGCATATGGATAGTTTTATTAAAAACTGATATAACTCAGTGCATTGCATATGGATAGCTTTATTAAAAACTGATATAACTCAGTGCATTGCATATGGATAGTTTTATTAAAAACTGATATAACTTATTGCATTGCATATGGATAGTTTTATTAAAAACTGATATAACTTATTGCATTGCATATGGATAGTTTTATTAAAAACTGATATAACTCAGTGCAGTGCATATGGTTAGTTTTATTAAAAACTGATATAACTCACTGCATTGCATATGGATAGTTTTATTAAAAACTGATATAACTCACTGCATTGCATATGGATAGTTTTATTAAAAACTGATATAACTTATTGCATTGCATATGGATAGTTTTATTAAAAACTGATATAACTTATTGCATTGCATATGGATAGTTTTATTAAAAACTGATATAACTCAGTGCATTGCATATGGTTAGTTTTATTAAAAACTGATATAACTCAGTGCATTGCATATGGATAGTTTTATTAAAAACTGATATAACTTATTGCATTGCATATGGATAGTTTTATTAAAAACTGATATAACTCAGTGCATTGCATATGGATAGTTTTATTAAAAACTGATATAACTTATTGCATTGCATATGGATAGTTTTATTAAAAACTGATATAACTCACTGCATTGCATATGGATAGTTTTATTAAAAACTGATATAACTTATTGCATTGCATATGGATAGTTTTATTAAAAACTGATATAACTCAGTGCATTGCATATGGATAGTTTTATTAAAAACTGATATAACTCAGTGCATTGCATATGGATAGTTTTATTAAAAACTGATATAACTCAGTGCATTGCATATGGATAGTTTTATTAAAAACTGATATAACTCAGTGCATTGCATATGGATAGTTTTATTAAAAACTGATATAACTCAGTGCATTGCATATGGATAGTTTTATTAAAAACTGATATAACTCAGTGCATTGCATATGGATAGTTTTATTAAAAACTGATATAACTTATTGCATTGCATATGGATAGTTTTATTAAAAACTGATATAACTCAGAGCATTGCATATGGATAGTTTTATTAAAGACTGATATAACTCAGTGCATTGCATATGGATAGTTTTATTAAAAGCTGATAAAACTCACTGCTTTGCATATGGATAGTTTTATTAAAAACTGATATAACTTATTGCATTGCATATGGATAGTTTTATTAAAAACTGATATAACTTATTGCATTGCATATGAATAGTTTTATTAAAAACTGATATAACTCAGTGCATTGCATATGGTTAGTTTTATTAAAAACTGATATAACTCAGTGCATTGCATATGGATAGTTTTATTAAAAACTGATATAACTTATTGCATTGCATATGGATAGTTTTATTAAAAACTGATATAACTCAGTGCATTGCATATGGATAGTTTTATTAAAAACTGATATAACTTATTGCATTGCATATGGATAGTTTTATTAAAAACTGATATAACTCACTACATTGCATATGGATAGTTTTATTAAAAACTGATATAACTTATTGCATTGCATATGGATAGTTTTATTAAAAACTGATATAACTCAGTGCATTGCATATGGATAGTTTTATTAAAAACTGATATAGCTTATTGCATTGCATATGGATAGTTTTATTAAAAACTGATATAACTCACTGCATTGCATATGGATAGTTTTATTAAAAACTGATATAACTCACTGCATTGCATATGGATAGTTTTATTAAAAACTGACATAACTTATTGCATTGCATATGGATAGTTTTATTAAAAACTGATATAACTTATTGCATTGCATATGGATAGTTTTATTAAAAACTGATATAACTCAGTGCATTGCATATGGATAGTTTTATTAAAAACTGATATAACTCAGTGCATTGCATATGGATAGTTTTATTAAAAACTGATATAACTCAGTGCATTGCATATGGATAGCTTTATTAAAAACTGATATAACTCAGTGCATTGCATATGGATAGTTTTATTAAAAACTGATATAACTTATTGCATTGCATATGGATAGTTTTATTAAAAACTGATATAACTTATTGCATTGCATATGGATAGTTTTATTAAAAACTGATATAACTCAGTGCAGTGCATATGGTTAGTTTTATTAAAAACTGATATAACTCACTGCATTGCATATGGATAGTTTTATTAAAAACTGATATAACTCACTGCATTGCATATGGATAGTTTTATTAAAAACTGATATAACTTATTGCATTGCATATGGATAGTTTTATTAAAAACTGATATAACTTATTGCATTGCATATGGATAGTTTTATTAAAAACTGATATAACTCAGTGCATTGCATATGGTTAGTTTTATTAAAAACTGATATAACTCAGTGCATTGCATATGGATAGTTTTATTAAAAACTGATATAACTTATTGCATTGCATATGGATAGTTTTATTAAAAACTGATATAACTCAGTGCATTGCATATGGATAGTTTTATTAAAAACTGATATAACTTATTGCATTGCATATGGATAGTTTTATTAAAAACTGATATAACTCACTGCATTGCATATGGATAGTTTTATTAAAAACTGATATAACTTATTGCATTGCATATGGATAGTTTTATTAAAAACTGATATAACTCAGTGCATTGCATATGGATAGTTTTATTAAAAACTGATATAACTCAGTGCATTGCATATGGATAGTTTTATTAAAAACTGATATAACTCAGTGCATTGCATATGGATAGTTTTATTAAAAACTGATATAACTCAGTGCATTGCATATGGATAGTTTTATTAAAAACTGATATAACTCACTGCATTGCATATGGATAGTTTTATTAAAAACTGATATAACTTATTGCATTGCATATGGATAGTTTTATTAAAAACTGATATAACTTATTGCATTGCATATGGATAGTTTTATTAAAAACTGATATAACTCAGTGCATTGCATATGGATAGTTTTATTAAAAACTGATATAACTCAGTGCATTGCATATGGATAGTTTTATTAAAAACTGATATAACTCAGTGCATTGCATATGGATAGTTTTATTAAAAACTGATATAACTCAGTGCATTGCATATGGATAGTTTTATTAAAAACTGATATAACTTATTGCATTGCATATGGATAGTTTTATTAAAAACTGATATAACTCAGAGCATTGCATATGGATAGTTTTATTAAAAACTGATATAACTCACTGCATTGCATATGGATAGTTTTATTAAAAACTGATATAACTCAGTGCATTGCATATGGATAGTTTTATTAAAAACTGATATAACTCACTGCATTGCATATGAATAGTTTTATTAAAAACTGATATAACTTATTGCATTGCATATGGATAGTTTTATTAAAAACTGATATAACTCAGTGCATTGCATATGGATAGTTTTATTAAAAACTGATATAACTCACTGCATTGCATATGGATAGTTTTATTAAAAACTGATATAACTCAGTGCATTGCATATGGATAGTTTTATTAAAAACTGATATAACTCACTGCATTGCATATGGATAGTTTTATTAAAAACTGATATAACTTATTGCATTGCATATGGATAGTTTTATTAAAAACTGATATAACTCAGTGCATTGCATATGGATAGTTTTATTAAAAACTGATATAACTCCCTGCATTGCATATGGATAGTTTTATTAAAAACTGATATAACTTATTGCATTGCATATGGATAGTTTTATTAAAAACTGATATAACTCAGTGCATTGCATATGGATAGTTTTATTAAAAACTGATATAACTCACTGCATTGCATATGGATAGTTTTATTAAAAACTGATATAACTCAGAGCCTTGCATATGGATAGTTTTATTAAAAACTGATATAACTCACTGCATTGCATATGGATAGTTTTATTAAAAACTGATATAACTCACTGCATTGCATATGGATAGTTTTATTAAAAACTGATATAACTTATTGCATTGCATATGGATAGTTTTATTAAAAACTGATAAAACTTATTGCATTGCATATGAATAGTTTTATAAAAAACTGATATAACTCAGTGCATTGCTTATGGTTAGTTTTATTAAAAACTGATATAACTCAGTGCATTGCATATGGATAGTTTTATTAAAAACTGATATAACTTATTGCATTGCATATGGATAGTTTTATTAAAAACTTATATAACTCAGTGCATTGCATATGGATAGTTTTATTAAAAACTGATATAACTTATTGCATTGCATATGGTTAGTTTTATTAAAAACTGATATAACTCACTGCATTGCATATGGATAGTTTTATTAAAAACTGATATAACTCAGTGCATTGCATATGGATAGTTTTATTAAAAACTGATATAACTTATTGCATTGCATATGGATAGTTTTATTAAAAACTGATATAACTCAGAGCATTGCATATGGATAGTTTTATTAAAAACTGATATAACTCACTGCATTGCATATGGATAGTTTTATTAAAAACTGATATAACTCACTGCATTGCATATGGATAGTTTTATTAAAAACTGATATAACTTATTGCATTGCATATGGATAGTTTTATTAAAAACTGATATAACTTATTGCATTGCATATGGATAGTTTTATTAAAAACTGATATAACTCAGTGCATTGCATATGGATAGTTTTATTAAAAACTGGTATAACTTAGTGCATTGCATATGGATAGTTTTATTAAAAACTGATATAACTCAGTGCATTGCATATGGATAGTTTTATTAAAAACTGATATAACTCAGTGCATTGCATATGGATAGTTTTATTAAAAACCGATATAACTTATTGCATTGCATATGGATAGTTTTATTAAAAACTGATATAACTTATTGCATTGCATATGGATAGTTTTATTAAAAACTGATATAACTCAGTGCATTGCATATGGTTAGTTTTATTAAAAACTGATATAACTCACTGCATTGCATATGGATAGTTTTATTAAAAACTGATATAACTCACTGCATTGCATATGGATCGTTTTATTAGAAACTGATATAACTTATTGCATTGCATATGGATAGTTTTATTAAAAACTGATATAACTTATTGCATTGCATATGGATAGTTTTATTAAAAACTGATATAACTCAGTGCATTGCATATGGTTAGTTTTATTAAAAACTGATATAACTCAGTGCATTGCATATGGATAGTTTTATTAAAAACTGATATAACTTATTGCATTGCATATGGATAGTTTTATTAAAAACTGATATAACTCAGTGCATTGCATATGGATAGTTTTATTAAAAACTGATATAACTTATTGCATTGCATATGGATAGTTTTATTAAAAACTGATATAACTCACTGCATTGCATATGGATAGTTTTATTAAAAACTGTTATAACTTATTGCATTGCATATGGATAGTTTTATTAAAAACTGATATAACTCACTACATTGCATATGGATAGTTTTATTAAAAACTGATATAACTTATTGCATTGCATATGGATAGTTTTATTAAAAACTGATATAACTCAGTGCATTGCATATGGATAGTTTTATTAAAAACTGATATAACTCAGTGCATTGCATATGGATAGTTTTATTAAAAACTGATATAACTTATTGCATTGCATATGGATAGTTTTATTAAAAACTGATATAACTCAGAGCATTGCATATGGATAGTTTTATTAAGGACTGATATAACTCAGTGCATTGCATATGGATAGTTTTATTAAAAGCTGATATAACTCACTGCTTTGCATATGGATAGTTTTATTAAAAACTGATATAACTTATTGCATTGCATATGGATAGTTTTATTAAAAACTGATATAACTTATTGCATTGCATATGAATAGTTTTATTAAAAACTGATATAACTCAGTGCATTGCATATGGTTAGTTTTATTAAAAACTGATATAACTCAGTGCATTGCATATGGATAGTTTTATTAAAAACTGATATAACTTATTGCATTGCATATGGATAGTTTTATTAAAAACTGATATAACTCAGTGCATTGCATATGGATAGTTTTATTAAAAACTGTTATAACTTATTGCATTGCATATGGATAGTTTTATTAAAAACTGATATAACTCACTACATTGCATATGGATAGTTTTATTAAAAACTGATATAACTCAGAGCATTGCATATGGATAGTTTTATTAAAAACTGATATAACTCACTGCATTGCATATGGATAGTTTTATTAAAAACTGATATAACTCACTGCATTGCATATGGATAGTTTTATTAAAAACTGATATAACTTATTGCATTGCATATGGATAGTTTTATTAAAAACTGATATAACTTATTGCATTGCATATGGATAGTTTTATTAAAAACTGATATAACTCAGTGCATTGCATATGGATAGTTTTATTAAAAACTGGTATAACTTAGTGCATTGCATATGGATAGTTTTATTAAAAACTGATATAACTCAGTGCATTGCATATGGATAGTTTTATTAAAAACTGATATAACTCAGTGCATTGCATATGGATAGTTTTATTAAAAACCGATATAACTTATTGCATTGCATATGGATAGTTTTATTAAAAACTGATATAACTTATTGCATTGCATATGGATAGTTTTATTAAAAACTGATATAACTCAGTGCATTGCATATGGTTAGTTTTATTAAAAACTGATATAACTCACTGCATTGCATATGGATAGTTTTATTAAAAACTGATATAACTCACTGCATTGCATATGGATCGTTTTATTAGAAACTGATATAACTTATTGCATTGCATATGGATAGTTTTATTAAAAACTGATATAACTTATTGCATTGCATATGGATAGTTTTATTAAAAACTGATATAACTCAGTGCATTGCATATGGTTAGTTTTATTAAAAACTGATATAACTCAGTGCATTGCATATGGATAGTTTTATTAAAAACTGATATAACTTATTGCATTGCATATGGATAGTTTTATTAAAAACTGATATAACTCAGTGCATTGCATATGGATAGTTTTATTAAAAACTGATATAACTTATTGCATTGCATATGGATAGTTTTATTAAAAACTGATATAACTCACTGCATTGCATATGGATAGTTTTATTAAAAACTGTTATAACTTATTGCATTGCATATGGATAGTTTTATTAAAAACTGATATAACTCACTACATTGCATATGGATAGTTTTATTAAAAACTGATATAACTTATTGCATTGCATATGGATAGTTTTATTAAAAACTGATATAACTCAGTGCATTGCATATGGATAGTTTTATTAAAAACTGATATAACTCAGTGCATTGCATATGGATAGTTTTATTAAAAACTGATATAACTTATTGCATTGCATATGGATAGTTTTATTAAAAACTGATATAACTCAGAGCATTGCATATGGATAGTTTTATTAAAGACTGATATAACTCAGTGCATTGCATATGGATAGTTTTATTAAAAGCTGATATAACTCACTGCTTTGCATATGGATAGTTTTATTAAAAACTGATATAACTTATTGCATTGCATATGGATAGTTTTATTAAAAACTGATATAACTTATTGCATTGCATATGAATAGTTTTATTAAAAACTGATATAACTCAGTGCATTGCATATGGTTAGTTTTATTAAAAACTGATATAACTCAGTGCATTGCATATGGATAGTTTTATTAAAAACTGATATAACTTATTGCATTGCATATGGATAGTTTTATTAAAAACTGATATAACTCAGTGCATTGCATATGGATAGTTTTATTAAAAACTGTTATAACTTATTGCATTGCATATGGATAGTTTTATTAAAAACTGATATAACTCACTACATTGCATATGGATAGTTTTATTAAAAACTGATATAACTTATTGCATTGCATATGGATAGTTTTATTAAAAACTGATATAACTCAGTGCATTGCATATGGATAGTTTTATTAAAAACTGATATAGCTTATTGCATTGCATATGGATAGTTTTATTAAAAACTGATATAACTCACTGCATTGCATATGGATAGTTTTATTAAAAACTGATATAACTCACTGCATTGCATATGGATAGTTTTATTAAAAACTGACATAACTTATTGCATTGCATATGGATAGTTTTATTAAAAACTGATATAACTTATTGCATTGCATATGGATAGTTTTATTAAAAACTGATATAACTCAGTGCATTGCATATGGATAGTTTTATTAAAAACTGATATAACTCAGTGCATTGCATATGGATAGTTTTATTAAAAACTGATATAACTCAGTGCATTGCATATGGATAGTTTTATTAAAAACTGATATAACTCAGTGCATTGCATATGGATAGTTTTATTAAAAACTGATATAACTTATTGCATTGCATATGGATAGTTTTATTAAAAACTGATATAACTTATTACATTGCATATGGATAGTTTTATTAAAAACTGATATAACTCAGTGCAGTGCATATGGTTAGTTTTATTAAAAACTGATATAACTCACTGCATTGCATATGGATAGTTTTATTAAAAACTGATATAACTCACTGCATTGCATATGGATAGTTTTATTAAAAACTGATATAACTTATTGCATTGCATATGGATAGTTTTATTAAAAACTGATATAACTTATTGCATTGCATATGGATAGTTTTATTAAAAACTGATATAACTCAGTGCATTGCATATGGTTAGTTTTATTAAAAACTGATATAACTCAGTGCATTGCATATGGATAGTTTTATTAAAAACTGATATAACTCAGTGCATTGCATATGGATAGTTTTATTAAAAACTGATATAACTCAGTGCATTGCATATGGATAGTTTTATTAAAAACTGATATAACTCAGTGCATTGCATATGGATAGTTTTATTAAAAACTGATATAACTTATTGCATTGCATATGGATAGTTTTATTAAAAACTGATATAACTTATTGCATTGCATATGGATAGTTTTATTAAAAACTGATATAACTCAGTGCAGTGCATATGGTTAGTTTTATTAAAAACTGATATAACTCACTGCATTGCATATGGATAGTTTTATTAAAAACTGATATAACTCACTGCATTGCATATGGATAGTTTTATTAAAAACTGATATAACTTATTGCATTGCATATGGATAGTTTTATTAAAAACTGATATAACTTATTGCATTGCATATGGATAGTTTTATTAAAAACTGATATAACTCAGTGCATTGCATATGGTTAGTTTTATTAAAAACTTATATAACTCAGTGCATTGCATATGGATAGTTTTATTAAAAACTGATATAACTTATTGCATTGCATATGGATAGTTTTATTAAAAACTGATATAACTCAGTGCATTGCATATGGATAGTTTTATTAAAAACTGATATAACTTATTGCATTGCATATGGATAGTTTTATTAAAAACTGATATAACTCACTGCATTGCATATGGATAGTTTTATTAAAAACTGATATAACTTATTGCATTGCATATGGATAGTTTTATTAAAAACTGATATAACTCAGTGCATTGCATATGGATAGTTTTATTAAAAACTGATATAACTCAGTGCATTGCATATGGATAGTTTTATTAAAAACTGATATAACTCAGTGCATTGCATATGGATAGTTTTATTAAAAACTGATATAACTCAGTGCATTGCATATGGATAGTTTTATTAAAAACTGATATAACTCACTGCATTGCATATGGATAGTTTTATTAAAAACTGATATAACTTATTGCATTGCATATGGATAGTTTTATTAAAAACTGATATAACTCACTGCATTGCATATGGATAGTTTTATTAAAAACTGATATAACTTATTGCATTGCATATGGATAGTTTTATTAAAAACTGATATAACTCAGTGCATTGCATATGGTTAGTTTTATTAAAAACTGATATAACTCACTGCATTGCATATGGATAGTTTTATTAAAAACTGATATAACTCACTGCATTGCATATGGTTAGTTTTATTAAAAACTGATATAACTCACTGCATTGCATATGGATAGTTTTATTAAAAACTGATATAACTCACTGCATTGCATATGGATCGTTTTATTAGAAACTGATATAACTTATTGCATTGCATATGGATAGTTTTATTAAAAACTGATATAACTTATTGCATTGCATATGAATAGTTTTATTAAAAACTGATATAACTCAGTGCATTGCATATGGTTAGTTTTATTAAAAACTGATATAACTCAGTGCATTGCATATGGATAGTTTTATTAAAAACTGATATAACTTATTGCATTGCATATGGATAGTTTTATTAAAAACTGATATAACTCAGTGCATTGCATATGGATAGTTTTATTAAAAACTGATATAACTTATTGCATTGCATATGGATAGTTTTATTAAAAACTGATATAACTCACTGCATTGCATATGGATAGTTTTATTAAAAACTGTTATAACTTATTGCATTGCATATGGATAGTTTTATTAAAAACTGATATAACTCACTACATTGCATATGGATAGTTTTATTAAAAACTGATATAACTTATTGCATTGCATATGGATAGTTTTATTAAAAACTGATATAACTCAGTGCATTGCATATGGATAGTTTTATTAAAAACTGATATAACTCAGTGCATTGCATATGGATAGTTTTATTAAAAACTGATATAACTTATTGCATTGCATATGGATAGTTTTATTAAAAACTGATATAACTTATTGCATTGCATATGGGTAGTTTTATTAAAAACTGATATAACTTATTGCATTGCATATGGATAGTTTTATTAAAAACTGATATAACTCAGTGCATTGCATATGGATAGTTTTATTAAAAACTGATATAACTTATTGCATTGCATATGGATAGTTTTATTAAAAACTTATATAACTCAGTGCATTGCATATGGATAGTTTTATTAAAAACTGATATAACTTATTGCATTGCATATGGATAGTTTTATTAAAAACTGATATAACTCAGTGCATTGCATATGGATAGTTTTATTAAAAACTGATATAACTTATTGCATTGCATATGGATAGTTTTATTAAAAACTGATATAACTTATTGCATTGCATATGAATAGTTTTATTAAAAACTGATATAACTCAGTGCATTGCATATGGTTAGTTTTATTAAAAACTGATATAACTCAGTGCATTGCATATGGATAGTTTTATTAAAAACTGATATAACTCAGTGCATTGCATATGGATAGTTTTATTAAAAACTGATATAACTCAGTGCATTGCATATGGATAGTTTTATTAAAAACTGATATAACTCAGTGCATTGCATATGGATAGTTTTATTAAAAACTGATATAACTCAGTGCATTGCATATGGATAGTTTTATTAAAAACTGATATAACTTATTGCATTGCATATGGATAGTTTTATTAAAAACTGATATAACTCAGAGCATTGCATATGGATAGTTTTATTAAAAACTGATATAACTCACTGCATTGCATATGGATAGTTTTATTAAAAACTGATATAACTCAGTGCATTGCATATGGATAGTTTTATTAAAAACTGATATAACTCACTGCATTGCATATGGATAGTTTTATTAAAAACTGATATAACTTATTGCATTGCATATGGATAGTTTTATTAAAAACTGATATAACTCAGTGCATTGCATATGGTTAGTTTTATTAAAAACTGATATAACTCACTGCATTGCATATGGATAGTTTTATTAAAAACTGATATAACTCACTGCATTGCATATGGTTAGTTTTATTAAAAACTGATATAACTCACTGCATTGCATATGGATAGTTTTATTAAAAACTGATATAACTCACTGCATTGCATATGGATCGTTTTATTAGAAACTGATATAACTTATTGCATTGCATATGGATAGTTTTATTAAAAACTGATATAACTTATTGCATTGCATATGAATAGTTTTATTAAAAACTGATATAACTCAGTGCATTGCATATGGTTAGTTTTATTAAAAACTGATATAACTCAGTGCATTGCATATGGATAGTTTTATTAAAAACTGATATAACTTATTGCATTGCATATGGATAGTTTTATTAAAAACTGATATAACTCAGTGCATTGCATATGGATAGTTTTATTAAAAACTGATATAACTTATTGCATTGCATATGGATAGTTTTATTAAAAACTGATATAACTCACTGCATTGCATATGGATAGTTTTATTAAAAACTGTTATAACTTATTGCATTGCATATGGATAGTTTTATTAAAAACTGATATAACTCACTACATTGCATATGGATAGTTTTATTAAAAACTGATATAACTTATTGCATTGCATATGGATAGTTTTATTAAAAACTGATATAACTCAGTGCATTGCATATGGATAGTTTTATTAAAAACTGATATAACTCAGTGCATTGCATATGGATAGTTTTATTAAAAACTGATATAACTTATTGCATTGCATATGGATAGTTTTATTAAAAACTGATATAACTCAGAGCATTGCATATGGATAGTTTTATTAAAGACTGATATAACTCAGTGCATTGCATATGGATAGTTTTATTAAAAGCTGATATAACTCACTGCTTTGCATATGGATAGTTTTATTAAAAACTGATATAACTTATTGCATTGCATATGGATAGTTTTATTAAAAACTGATATAACTTATTGCATTGCATATGAATAGTTTTATTAAAAACTGATATAACTCAGTGCATTGCATATGGTTAGTTTTATTAAAAACTGATATAACTCAGTGCATTGCATATGGATAGTTTTATTAAAAACTGATATAACTTATTGCATTGCATATGGATAGTTTTATTAAAAACTGATATAACTCAGTGCATTGCATATGGATAGTTTTATTAAAAACTGTTATAACTTATTGCATTGCATATGGATAGTTTTATTAAAAACTGATATAACTCACTACATTGCATATGGATAGTTTTATTAAAAACTGATATAACTTATTGCATTGCATATGGATAGTTTTATTAAAAACTGATATAACTCAGTGCATTGCATATGGATAGTTTTATTAAAAACTGATATAGCTTATTGCATTGCATATGGATAGTTTTATTAAAAACTGATATAACTCACTGCATTGCATATGGATAGTTTTATTAAAAACTGATATAACTCACTGCATTGCATATGGATAGTTTTATTAAAAACTGACATATTTTATTGCATTGCATATGGATAGTTTTATTAAAAACTGATATAACTTATTGCATTGCATATGGATAGTTTTATTAAAAACTGATATAACTCAGTGCATTGCATATGGATAGTTTTATTAAAAACTGATATAAGTCAGTGCATTGCATATGGATAGTTTTATTAAAAACTGATATAACTCAGTGCATTGCATATGGATAGTTTTATTAAAAACTGATATAACTCAGTGCATTGCATATGGATAGTTTTATTAAAAACTGATATAACTTATTGCATTGCATATGGATAGTTTTATTAAAAACTGATATAACTTATTGCATTGCATATGGATAGTTTTATTAAAAACTGATATAACTCAGTGCAGTGCATATGGTTAGTTTTATTAAAAACTGATATAACTCACTGCATTGCATATGGATAGTTTTATTAAAAACTGATATAACTCACTGCATTGCATATGGATAGTTTTATTAAAAACTGATATAACTCAGTGCATTGCATATGGTTAGTTTTATTAAAAACTGATATAACTCAGTGCATTGCATATGGATAGTTTTATTAAAAACTGATATAACTTATTGCATTGCATATGGATAGTTTTATTAAAAACTGATATAACTCAGTGCATTGCATATGGATAGTTTTATTAAAAACTGATATAACTTATTGCATTGCATATGGATAGTTTTATTAAAAACTGATATAACTCACTGCATTGCATATGGATAGTTTTATTAAAAACTGTTATAACTTATTGCATTGCATATGGATAGTTTTATTAAAAACTGATATAACTCACTACATTGCATATGGATAGTTTTATTAAAAACTGATATAACTTATTGCATTGCATATGGATAGTTTTATTAAAAACTGATATAACTCAGTGCATTGCATATGGATAGTTTTATTAAAAACTGATATAACTCAGTGCATTGCATATGGATAGTTTTATTAAAAACTGATATAACTTATTGCATTGCATATGGATAGTTTTATTAAAAACTGATACAACTCAGAGCATTGCATATGGATAGTTTTATTAAAGACTGATATAACTCAGTGCATTGCATATGGATAGTTTTATTAAAAGCTGATATAACTCACTGCTTTGCATATGGATAGTTTTATTAAAAACTGATATAACTTATTGCATTGCATATGGATAGTTTTATTAAAAACTGATATAACTTATTGCATTGCATATGAATAGTTTTATTAAAAACTGATATAACTCAGTGCATTGCATATGGTTAGTTTTATTAAAAACTGATATAACTCAGTGCATTGCATATGGATAGTTTTATTAAAAACTGATATAACTTATTGCATTGCATATGGATAGTTTTATTAAAAACTGATATAACTCAGTGCATTGCATATGGATAGTTTTATTAAAAACTGTTATAACTTATTGCATTGCATATGGATAGTTTTATTAAAAACTGATATAACTCACTACATTGCATATGGATAGTTTTATTAAAAACTGATATAACTTATTGCATTGCATATGGATAGTTTTATTAAAAACTGATATAACTCAGTGCATTGCATATGGATAGTTTTATTAAAAACTGATATAGCTTATTGCATTGCATATGGATAGTTTTATTAAAAACTGATATAACTCACTGCATTGCATATGGATAGTTTTATTAAAAACTGATATAACTCACTGCATTGCATATGGATAGTTTTATTAAAAACTGACATAACTTATTGCATTGCATATGGATAGTTTTATTAAAAACTGATATAACTTATTGCATTGCATATGGATAGTTTTATTAAAAACTGATATAACTCAGTGCATTGCATATGGATAGTTTTATTAAAAACTGATATAACTCAGTGCATTGCATATGGATAGTTTTATTAAAAACTGATATAACTCAGTGCATTGCATATGGATAGTTTTATTAAAAACTGATATAACTCAGTGCATTGCATATGGATAGTTTTATTAAAAACTGATATAACTTATTGCATTGCATATGGATAGTTTTATTAAAAACTGATATAACTCAGTGCATTGCATATGGTTAGTTTTATTAAAAACTGATATAACTCAGTGCATTGCATATGGATAGTTTTATTAAAAACTGATATAACTTATTGCATTGCATATGGATAGTTTTATTAAAAACTGATATAACTCAGTGCATTGCATATGGATAGTTTTATTAAAAACTGATATAACTCAGTGCATTGCATATGGATAGTTTTATTAAAAACTGATATAACTCAGTGCATTGCATATGGATAGTTTTATTAAAAACTGATATAACTCAGTGCATTGCATATGGTTAGTTTTATTAAAAACTGATATAACTCAGTGCATTGCATATGGATAGTTTTATTAAAAACTGATATAACTTATTGCATTGCATATGGATAGTTTTATTAAAAACTGATATAACTCAGTGCATTGCATATGGATAGTTTTATTAAAAACTGATATAACTCAGTGCATTGCATATGGATAGTTTTATTAAAAACTGATATAACTCAGTGCATTGCATATGGATAGTTTTATTAAAAACTGATATAACTCAGTGCATTGCATATGGATAGTTTTATTAAAAACTGATATAACTTATTGCATTGCATATGGATAGTTTTATTAAAAACTGATATAACTTATTGCATTGCATATGGATAGTTTTATTAAAAACTGATATAGCTCAGTGCAGTGCATATGGTTAGTTTTATTAAAAACTGATATAACTCACTGCATTGCATATGGATAGTTTTATTAAAAACTGATATAACTCACTGCATTGCATATGGATAGTTTTATTAAAAACTGATATAACTTATTGCATTGCATATGGATAGTTTTATTAAAAACTGATATAACTTATTGCATTGCATATGGATAGTTTTATTAAAAACTGATATAACTCAGTGCATTGCATATGGTTAGTTTTATTAAAAACTGATATAACTCAGTGCATTGCATATGGATAGTTTTATTAAAAACTGATATAACTTATTGCATTGCATATGGATAGTTTTATTAAAAACTGATATAACTCAGTGCATTGCATATGGATAGTTTTATTAAAAACTGATATAACTTATTGCATTGCATATGGATAGTTTTATTAAAAACTGATATAACTCACTGCATTGCATATGGATAGTTTTATTAAAAACTGATATAACTTATTGCATTGCATATGGATAGTTTTATTAAAAACTGATATAACTCAGTGCATTGCATATGGATAGTTTTATTAAAAACTGATATAACTCAGTGCATTGCATATGGATAGTTTTATTAAAAACTGATATAACTCAGTGCATTGCATATGGATAGTTTTATTAAAAACTGATATAACTCAGTGCATTGCATATGGATAGTTTTATTAAAAACTGATATAACTCACTGCATTGCATATGGATAGTTTTATTAAAAACTGATATAACTTATTGCATTGCATATGGATAGTTTTATTAAAAACTGATATAACTTATTGCATTGCATATGGATAGTTTTATTAAAAACTGATATAACTCAGTGCATTGCATATGGATAGTTTTATTAAAAACTGATATAACTCAGTGCATTGCATATGGATAGTTTTATTAAAAACTGATATAACTCAGTGCATTGCATATGGATAGTTTTATTTAAAACTGATATAACTCAGTGCATTGCATATGGATAGTTTTATTAAAAACTGATATAACTTATTGCATTGCATATGGATAGTTTTATTAAAAACTGATATAACTCAGAGCATTGCATATGGATAGTTTTATTAAAAACTGATATAACTCACTGCATTGCATATGGATAGTTTTATTAAAAACTGATATAACTCAGTGCATTGCATATGGATAGTTTTATTAAAAACTGATATAACTCACTGCATTGCATATGGATAGTTTTATTAAAAACTGATATAACTTATTGCATTGCATATGGATAGTTTTATTAAAAACTGATATAACTCAGTGCATTGCATATGGATAGTTTTATTAAAAACTGATATAACTCACTGCATTGCATATGGATAGTTTTATTAAAAACTGATATAACTCAGTGCATTGCATATGGATAGTTTTATTAAAAACTGATATAACTCACTGCATTGCATATGGATAGTTTTATTAAAAACTGATATAACTTATTGCATTGCATATGGATAGTTTTATTAAAAACTGATATAACTCAGTGCATTGCATATGGATAGTTTTATTAAAAACTGATATAACTCACTGCATTGCATATGGATAGTTTTATTAAAAACTGATATAACTTATTGCATTGCATATGGATAGTTTTATTAAAAACTGATATAACTCAGTGCATTGCATATGGATAGTTTTATTAAAAACTGATATAACTCACTGCATTGCATATGGATAGTTTTATTAAAAACTGATATAACTCAGTGCATTGCATATGGATAGTTTTATTAAAAACTGATATAACTCACTGCATTGCATATGGATAGTTTTATTAAAAACTGATATAACTTATTGCATTGCATATGGATAGTTTTATTAAAAACTGATATAACTCAGTGCATTGCATATGGATAGTTTTATTAAAAACTGATATAACTTATTGCATTGCATATGGATAGTTTTATTAAAAACTGATATAACTCAGAGCCTTGCATATGGATAGTTTTATTAAAAACTGATATAACTCACTGCATTGCATATGGATAGTTTTATTAAAAACTGATATAACTCACTGCATTGCATATGGATAGTTTTATTAAAAACTGATATAACTTATTGCATTGCATATGGATAGTTTTATTAAAAACTGATAAAACTTATTGCATTGCATATGAATAGTTTTATAAAAAACTGATATAACTCAGTGCATTGCTTATGGTTAGTTTTATTAAAAACTGATATAACTCAGTGCATTGCATATGGATAGTTTTATTAAAAACTGATATAACTTATTGCATTGCATATGGATAGTTTTATTAAAAACTGATATAACTCAGTGCATTGCATATGGATAGTTTTATTAAAAACTGATATAACTTATTGCATTGCATATGGTTAGTTTTATTAAAAACTGATATAACTCACTGCATTGCATATGGATAGTTTTATTAAAAACTGATATAACTCAGTGCATTGCATATGGATAGTTTTATTAAAAACTGATATAACTTATTGCATTGCATATGGATAGTTTTATTAAAAACTGATATAACTCAGAGCATTGCATATGGATAGTTTTATTAAAAACTGATATAACTCACTGCATTGCATATGGATAGTTTTATTAAAAACTGATATAACTCACTGCATTGCATATGGATAGTTTTATTAAAAACTGATATAACTTATTGCATTGCATATGGATAGTTTTATTAAAAACTGATATAACTTATTGCATTGCATATGGATAGTTTTATTAAAAACTGATATAACTCAGTGCATTGCATATGGATAGTTTTATTAAAAACTGGTATAACTTAGTGCATTGCATATGGATAGTTTTATTAAAAACTGATATAACTCAGTGCATTGCATATGGATAGTTTTATTAAAAACTGATATAACTCAGTGCATTGCATATGGATAGTTTTATTAAAAACTGATATAACTTATTGCATTGCATATGGATAGTTTTATTAAAAACTGATATAACTTATTGCATTGCATATGGATAGTTTTATTAAAAACTGATATAACTCAGTGCATTGCATATGGTTAGTTTTATTAAAAACTGATATAACTCACTGCATTGCATATGGATAGTTTTATTAAAAACTGATATAACTCACTGCATTGCATATGGATAGTTTTATTAAAACTGATATAACTTATTGCATTGCATATGGATAGTTTTATTAAAAACTGATATAACTTATTGCATTGCATATGGATAGTTTTATTAAAAACTGATATAACTCAGTGCATTGCATATGGTTAGTTTTATTAAAAACTGATATAACTCAGTGCATTGCATATGGATAGTTTTATTAAAAACTGATATAACTTATTGCATTGCATATGGATAGTTTTATTAAAAACTGATATAACTCAGTGCATTGCATATGGATAGTTTTATTAAAAACTGATATAACTTATTGCATTGCATATGGATAGTTTTATTAAAAACTGATATAACTCACTGCATTGCATATGGATAGTTTTATTAAAAACTGATATGACTTATTGCATTGCATATGGATAGTTTTATTAAAAACTGATATAACTCAGAGCATTGCATATGGATAGTTTTATTAAAAACTGATATAACTCACTGCATTGCATATGGATAGTTTTATTAAAAACTGATATAACTCACTGCATTGCATATGGATAGTTTTATTAAAAACTGATATAACTTAATGCATTGCATATGGTTAGTTTTATTTAAAACTGATATAACTCACTGCATTGCATATGTATAGTTTTATTAAAAACTGATATAACACTGCATTGCATATGGATAGTTTTATTAAAAACTGATATAACTCAGTGCATTGCATATGGATAGTTTTATTAAAAACTGATATAACTCAGAGCATTGCATATGGATAGTTTTATTAAAAACTGATATAACTCACTGCTTTGCATATGGATAGTTTTATTTAAAACTGATATAACTCACTGCATTGCATATGTATAGTTTTATTAATAACTGATATAACTCAGAGCATTGCATATGGATAGTTTTATTAAAAACTGATATAACTCACTGCATTTCATATGGATAGTTTTATTAAAAACTGATATAACTCACTGCATTGCATATGGATAGTTTTATTAAAAACTGATATAACTTATTGCATTGCATATGGATAGTTTTATTAAAAACTGATATAACTCAGTGCATTGCATATGGATAGTTTTATTAAAAACTGATATAACTCACTGCATTTCATATGGATAGTTTTATTAAAAACTGATATAACTCAGTGCATTGCATATGGATAGTTTTATTAAAAACTGATATAACTTATTGCATTGCATATGGATAGTTTTATTAAAAACTGATATAACTCACTGCATTGCATATGGATAGTTTTATTAAAAACTGATATAACTTATTGCATTGCATATGGATAGTTTTATTAAAAACTGATATAACTCACTGCTTTGCATATGGATAGTTTATTAAAAACTGATATAACTCAGTGCATTGCATATGGATAGTTTTATTAAAAACTGATATAACTCAGAGCATTGCATATGGATAGTTTTATTAAAAACTGATATAACTCAGTGCATTGCATATGGATAGTTTTATTAAAAACTGATATAACTTATTGCATTGCATATGGATAGTTTTATTAAAAACTGATATAACTCACTGCATTGCATATGGATAGTTTTATTAAAAACTGATATAACTTATTGCATTGCATATGGATAGTTTTATTAAAAACTGATATAACTCAGTGCATTGCATATGGATAGTTTTATAAAAACTGATATAACTCAGTGCATTGCATATGGATAGTTTTATTAAAAACTGATATAACTCAGTGCATTGCATATGGATAGTTTTATTAAAAACTGATATAACTCAGTGCATTGCATATGGATAGTTTTATTGAAAACTGATATAACTCAGTGCATTGCATATGGATAGTTTTATTAAAAACTGATATAACTTATTGCATTGCATATGGATAGTTTTATTAAAAACTGATATAACTCACTGCATTGCATATGGATAGTTTTATTAAAAACTGATATAACTCAGTGCATTGCAAATGGATAGTTTTATTAAAAACTGATATAACTCAGTGCATTTATTAAAAACTGATATAACTCAGTGCATTGCATATGGATAGTTTTATTAAAAACTGATATAACTCAGTGCATTGCATATGGATAGTTTTATTAAAAACTGATATAACTTATTGCATTGCATATGGATAGTTTTATTAAAAACTGATATAACTCAGTGCATTGCATATGGATAGTTTTATTAAAAACTGATATAACTTATTGCATAAGTTTTTAAGTTTTATTAAAAACTGATATAACTCACTGCATTGCATATGGATAGTTTTATTAAAAACTGATATAACTCAGTGCATTGCATATGGATAGTTTTATTAAAAACTGATATAACTTATTGCATTGCATATGGATAGTTTTATTAAAAACTGATATAACTCAGTGCATTGCATATGGATAGTTTTATTAAAAACTGATATAAGTTATTGCATTGCATATGGATAGTTTTATTAAAAACTGATATAACTCAGTGCATTGCATATGGATAGTTTTATTAAAAACTGATATAACTTATTGCATTGCATATGGATAGTTTTATTAAAAACTGATATAACTCACTGCATTGCATATGGATAGATTTATTAAAAACTGATATGACTTATTGCATTGCATATGGATAGTTTTATTAAAAACTGATATAACTCAGAGCATTGCATATGGATAGTTTTATTAAAAACTGATATAACTCACTGCATTGCATATGGATAGTTTTATTAAAAACTGATATAACTCACTGCATTGCAAATGGATAGTTTTATTAAAAACTGATATAACTTATTGCATTGCATATGGATAGTTTTATTAAAAACTGATATAACTTAATGCATTGCATATGGTTAGTTTTATTAAAAACTGATATAACTCACTGCA
Organism: Ceratitis rosa; assembly: GCA_037013455.1. Classification (NCBI taxonomy): domain Eukaryota; kingdom Metazoa; phylum Arthropoda; class Insecta; order Diptera; family Tephritidae; genus Ceratitis; species Ceratitis rosa. The sequence continues at coordinate 1,255,874 of JAWMAG010000023.1, forward strand.
TTGCATATGGATAGTTTTATTAAAAACTGATATAACTCAGTGCATTGCATATGGATAGTTTTATTAAAAACTGATATAACTTATTGCATTGCATATGGATAGTTTTATTAAAAACTGATATAACTCACTGCATTGCATATGGATAGTTTTATTAAAAACTGATATAACTTATTGCATTGCATATGGATAGTTTTATTAAAAACTGATATAACTCACTGCTTTGCATATGGATAGTTTTATTTAAAACTGATATAACTCACTGCATTGTATATGTATAGTTTTATTAATAACTGATATAACTCAGAGCATTGCATATGGATAGTTTTATTAAAAACTGATATAACTCACTGCATTTCATATGGATAGTTTTATTAAAAACTGATATAACTCACTGCATTGCATATGGATAGTTTTATTAAAAACTGATATAACTTATTGCATTGCATATGGATAGTTTTATTAAAAACTGATATAACTCAGTGCATTGCATATGGATAGTTTTATTAAAAACTGATATAACTCACTGCATTTCATATGGATAGTTTTATTAAAAACTGATATAACTCAGTGCATTGCATATGGATAGTTTTATTAAAAACTGATATAACTTATTGCATTGCATATGGATAGTTTTATTAAAAATTGATATAACTCACTGCATCGCATATGGATAGTTTTATTAAAAACTGATATAACTTATTGCATTGCATATGGATAGTTTTATTAAAAACTGATATAACTCACTGCTTTGCATATGGATAGTTTATTAAAAACTGATATAACTCAGTGCATTGCATATGGATAGTTTTATTAAAAACTGATATAACTCAGAGCATTGCATATGGATAGTTTTATTAAAAACTGATATAACTCAGTGCATTGCATATGGATAGTTTTATTAAAAACTGATATAACTTATTGCATTGCATATGGATAGTTTTATTAAAAACTGATATAACTCACTGCATTGCATATGGATAGTTTTATTAAAAACTGATATAACTTATTGCATTGCATATGGATAGTTTTATTAAAAACTGATATAACTCAGTGCATTGCATATGGATAGTTTTATAAAAACTGATATAACTCAGTGCATTGCATATGGATAGTTTTATTAAAAACTGATATAACTCAGTGCATTGCATATGGATAGTTTTATTAAAAACTGATATAACTCAGTGCATTGCATATGGATAGTTTTATTGAAAACTGATATAACTCAGTGCATTGCATATGGATAGTTTTATTAAAAACTGATATAACTTATTGCATTGCATATGGATAGTTTTATTAAAAACTGATATAACTCACTGCATTGCATATGCATAGTTTTATTAAAAACTGATATAACTCAGTGCATTTATTAAAAACTGATATAACTCAGTGCATTGCATATGGATAGTTTTATTAAAAACTGATATAACTCAGTGCATTGCATATGGATAGTTTTATTAAAAACTGATATAACTTATTGCATTGCATATGGATAGTTTTATTAAAAACTGATATAACTCAGTGCATTGCATATGGATAGTTTTATTAAAAACTGATATAACTTATTGCATAAGTTTTTAAGTTTTATTAAAAACTGATATAACTCACTGCATTGCATATGGATAGTTTTATTAAAAACTGATATAACTCAGTGCATTGCATATGGATAGTTTTATTAAAAACTGATATAACTCAGAGCATTGCATATGGATAGTTTTATTAAAAACTGATATAACTCACTGCATTGCATATGGATAGTTTTATTAAAAACTGATATAACTCACTGCATTGCATTTGGATAGTTTTATTAAAAACTGTTATAACTTATTGCATTGCATATGGATAGTTTTATTAAAAACTGATATAACTTAATGCATTGCATATGGACAGTTTTATTAAAACCTGATATAACTCAGTGCATTGCATATGGTTAGTTTTATTAAAAACTGATATAACTCAGTGCATTGCATATGGATAGTTTTATTAAAAACTGATATAACTTACTGCATTGCATATGGATAGTTTTATTAAAAACTGATATAACTCACTGCATTGCATATGGTTAGTTTTATTAAAAACTGATATAACTCACTGCATTGCATATGGATAGTTTTATTAAAAACTGATATAACTCAGTGCATTGCATATGGATAGTTTTATTAAAAACTGATATAACTTATTGCATTGCATATGGATAGTTTTATTAAAAACTGATATAACTCACTGCATTGCATATGGATAGTTTTATTAAAAACTGATATAACTTATTGCATTGCATATGGATAGTTTTATTAAAAACTGATATAACTCAGAGCATTGCATATGGATAGTTTTATTAAAAACTGATATAACTCACTGCATTGCATATGGATAGTTTTATTAAAAACTGATATAACTCACTGCATTGCATATGGATAGTTTTATTAAAAACTGATATAACTTATTGCATTGCATATGGATAGTTTTATTTAAAACTGATATAACTCACTGCATTGCATATGTATAGTTTTATTAAAAACTGATATAACACTGCATTGCATATGGATAGTTTTATTAAAAACTGATATAACTCAGTGCATTGCATATGGATAGTTTTATTAAAAACTGATATAACTCAGAGCATTGCATATGGATAGTTTTATTAAAAACTGATATAACTCACTGCTTTGCATATGGATAGTTTTATTTAAAACTGATATAACTCACTGCATTGCATATGTATAGTTTTATTAATAACTGATATAACTCAGAGCATTGCATATGGATAGTTTTATTAAAAACTGATATAACTCACTGCATTTCATATGGATAGTTTTATTAAAAACTGATATAACTCACTGCATTGCATATGGATAGTTTTATTAAAAACTGATATAACTTATTGCATTGCATATGGATAGTTTTATTAAAAACTGATATAACTCAGTGCATTGCATATGGATAGTTTTATTAAAAACTGATATAACTCACTGCATTTCATATGGATAGTTTTATTAAAAACTGATATAACTCAGTGCATTGCATATGGATAGTTTTATTAAAAACTGATATAACTTATTGCATTGCATATGGATAGTTTTATTAAAAATTGATATAACTCACTGCATTGCATATGGATAGTTTTATTAAAAACTGATATAACTTATTGCATTGCATATGGATAGTTTTATTAAAAACTGATATAACTCACTGCTTTGCATATGGATAGTTTATTAAAAACTGATATAACTCAGTGCATTGCATATGGATAGTTTTATTAAAAACTGATATAACTCAGAGCATTGCATATGGATAGTTTTATTAAAAACTGATATAACTCAGTGCATTGCATATGGATAGTTTTATTAAAAACTGATATAACTTATTGCATTGCATATGGATAGTTTTATTAAAAACTGATATAACTCACTGCATTGCATATGGATAGTTTTATTAAAAACTGATATAACTTATTGCATTGCATATGGATAGTTTTATTAAAAACTGATATAACTCAGTGCATTGCATATGGATAGTTTTATAAAAACTGATATAACTCAGTGCATTGCATATGGATAGTTTTATTAAAAACTGATATAACTCAGTGCATTGCATATGGATAGTTTTATTAAAAACTGATATAACTCAGTGCATAGCATATGGATAGTTTTATTGAAAACTGATATAACTCAGTGCATTGCATATGGATAGTTTTATTAAAAACTGATATAACTTATTGCATTGCATATGGATAGTTTTATTAAAAACTGATATAACTCACTGCATTGCATATGCATAGTTTTATTAAAAACTGATATAACTCAGTGCATTTATTAAAAACTGATATAACTCAGTGCATTGCATATGGATAGTTTTATTAAAAACTGATATAACTCAGTGCATTGCATATGGATAGTTTTATTAAAAACTGATATAACTTATTGCATTGCATATGGATAGTTTTATTAAAAACTGATATAACTCAGTGCATTGCATATGGATAGTTTTATTAAAAACTGATATAACTTATTGCATAAGTTTTTAAGTTTTATTAAAAACTGATATAACTCACTGCATTGCATATGGATAGTTTTATTAAAAACTGATATAACTCAGAGCATTGCATATGGATAGTTTTATTAAAAACTGATATAACTCACTGCATTGCATATGGATAGTTTTATTAAAAACTGATATAACTCACTGCATTGCATTTGGATAGTTTTATTAAAAACTGATATAACTCAGAGCATTGCATATGGATAGTTTTATTAAAAACTGATTTAACTCAGTGCATTGCATATGGATAGTTTTATTAAAAACTGATATAACTTATTGCATTGCATATGGATAGTTTTATTAAAAACTGATATAACTCACTGCATTGCATATGGATAGTTTTATTAAAAACTGATATAACTTATTGCATTGCATATGGATAGTTTTATTAAAAACTGATATAACTTATTGCATTGCATATGGATAGTTTTATTAAAAACTGATATAACTCAGTGCATAGCATATGGTTAGTTTTATTAAAACTGATATAACTTATTGCATTGCATATGGATAGTTTTATTAAAAACTGATATAACTTATTGCATTGCATATGGATAGTTTTATTAAAAACTGATATAACTCAGTGCATTGCATATGGTTAGTTTTATTAAAAACTGATATAACTCAGTGCGTTGCATATGGATAGTTTTATTAAAAACTGATATAACTTATTGCATTGCATATGGATAGTTTTATTAAAAACTGATATAACTTATTGCATTGCATATGGATAGTTTTATTAAAAACTGATATAACTCAGTGCATTGCATATGGTTAGTTTTATTAAAAACTGATATAACTCAGTGCATTGCATATGGATAGTTTTATTAAAAACTGATATAACTTATTGCATTGCATATGGATAGTTTTATTAAAAACTGATTTAACTCAGTGCATTGCATATGGATAGTTTTATTAAAAACTGATATAACTTATTGCATTGCATATGGATAGTTTTATTAAAAACTGATATAACTCACTGCATTGCATATGGATAGTTTTATTAAAAACTGATATGACTTATTGCATTGCATATGGATAGTTTTATTAAAAACTGATATAACTCAGAGCATTGCACATGGATAGTTTTATTAAAAACTGATATAACTCACTGCATTGCATATGGATAGTTTTATTAAAAACTGATATAACTTATTGCATTGCATATGGATAGTTTTATTAAAAACTGATATAACTTAATGCATTGCATATGGTTAGTTTTATTAAAAACTGATATAACTCACTGCATTGCATATGGATAGTTTTATTAAAAACTGATATAACTCAGTGCATTGCATATGGATAGTTTTATTAAAAACTGATATAACTTATTGCATTGCATATGGATAGTTTTATTAAAAACTGATATAACTCACTGCATTGCATATGGATAGTTTTATTAAAAACTGATATAACTTATTGCATTGCATATGGATAGTTTTATTAAAAACTGATATAACTCAGAGCATTGCATATGGATAGTTTTATTAAAAACTGATATAACTCACTGCATTGCATATGGATAGTTTTATTAAAAACTGATATAACTCACTGCATTGCATATGGATAGTTTTATTAAAAACTGATATAACTTATTGCATTGCATATGGATAGTTTTATTTAAAACTGATATAACTCACTGCATTGCATATGTATAGTTTTATTAAAAACTGATATAACACTGCATTGCATATGGATAGTTTTATTAAAAACTGATATAACTCAGTGCATTGCATATGGATAGTTTTATTAAAAACTGATATAACTCAGAGCATTGCATATGGATAGTTTTATTAAAAACTGATATAACTCACTGCTTTGCATATGGATAGTTTTATTTAAAACTGATATAACTCACTGCATTGCATATGTATAGTTTTATTAATAACTTATATAACTCAGAGCATTGCATATGGATAGTTTTATTAAAAACTGATATAACTCACTGCATTTCATATGGATAGTTTTATTAAAAACTGATATAACTCACTGCATTGCATATGGATAGTTTTATTAAAAACTGATATAACTTATTGCATTGCATATGGATAGTTTTATTAAAAACTGATATAACTCAGTGCATTGCATATGGATAGTTTTATTAAAAACTGATATAACTCACTGCATTTCATATGGATAGTTTTATTAAAAACTGATATAACTCAGTGCATTGCATATGGATAGTTTTATTAAAAACTGATATAACTTATTGCATTGTATATGGATAGTTTTATTAAAAACTGATATAACTCACTGCATTGCATATGGATAGTTTTATTAAAAACTGATATAACTTATTGCATTGCATATGGATAGTTTTATTAAAAACTGATATAACTCACTGCTTTGCATATGGATAGTTTATTAAAAACTGATATAACTCAGTGCATTGCATATGGATAGTTTTATTAAAAACTGATATAACTCAGAGCATTGCATATGGATAGTTTTATTAAAAACTGATATAACTCAGTGCATTGCATATGGATAGTTTTATTAAAAACTGATATAACTTATTGCATTGCATATGGACAGTTTTATTAAAAACTGATATAACTCACTGCATTGCATATGGATAGTTTTATTAAAAAC